>JAOXOE010000765.1:10461591-10480314 GCA_028565055.1 Phoeniculus purpureus | reverse complement strand
CCCACCTGGAGTACTGCATCCAGTTCTGGAGCCCTTCTTACAAGAAGGATGTGGACATGCTGGAGCGTGTGCAGAGGTGGGCCATGAGGATGATCAGAGGGCTGGAGCACCTCTCCTGTGAGGACAGACTGAAGGAGTTGGGGTTGTTCAATCTGTAGAAGAGGAGGCTCTGAGGTGACCTTATTGTGGCTTTCCAGTATCTGAGAGGGGCCTACAAAAAGGCTGGGGAGGGACTGTTTAGGATGACGGGTAGCGACAGGACTAGGGGGAATGGGGCGAAGCTGGAGATGAGTATATTTAGTTTGGATGTGAGGAGGAAGTTCTTCACCTGGAATGGGTTGCCCAGAATGGGTTGCCCAGGGAGGTGGTTGAGGCCCCGTCCCTGGAGGTGTTTAAGGCTGGGCTGCATGAGGCTCTGGCCAGCCTGATCTAGGGTAGGGTGTCCCTGCTCATGGCAGGGGATTGGACTAGATGATCTTTCGAGGTCCCTTCCAATCCCTAATGATTCTGTGATTTAACTGTTCATTTTGGAAAAATACGTTTCCATATCAGTGGAGAATGACACTGAAAATTTCACATCTCTGCTCTCGCCAATACCTTCCATCTCGGCATTATCCCTGACAGAGCATGGAAAGTGAAAACATGAAAGGGTCAGAGATGAAAAGACAAAACTAGGCCATGCTGGTAGCATATTGCCTCCCAGAACCATGCAGGAGATAGTGCAGGGGGTGGAATTCCATCAAAACCACCCAAGCTTCCTGGCTTCCCCTCCTTAAGACCATGACATGAGTGTTTATTGCACAGGTAGTAGTCTGCTTTTAGCTCTGGTTCTTGTACTGCTTCTAAAGAAGCTCCTTTCAAAGGTAAAATCATCAATGTGATTCTCAGGTTCCTCCTGAGCCATGAGCATCTCTCAAACTTTAGGTGCAGAAGTGCTTCCTTTGTGATGAGGGGTGACCTCATTAATGTTTATAAATACGTGAAAGGTGGGCGTCAGGAGGATGGAGCCAGGCTCTTCTCAGTGTCATCTAGTGATAGGACAAGAGGCAATGGGTGTAAGCTGAAATATAGGAGGTTCCATATAAATATGAGAAGGAACTTCTTCCAAGTGAGGGTTACAGAGCACTGGAACAGGCTGCCCAGGGGGGTTGTGGAGTCTCCTTCTCTGGAGACATTTAAAACCCACCTGGATATGTTCCTGTGTGACTTGGTCTAGGTGATCCTGCTGTGGCAGGGGGATTGGACTAGATGATCTTTCGAGGTCCCTTCCAAACCCTAATGTTCTGTGATGGCCGGCTGCATCAAAACCACTTGGTGTGATGTCTCTAATATTTGGTCATGGTTATGTTCATTGCACAACTTTCTGTTCACAGCATTTAAAATGTCTTCCCTCTATTCTTTGCCTGGGTATTCTTAGCTCTTCAGTGAGTTCAAAGAGTAAAGGTAGAAAGTCCTTTAACATGGCTTGTAGGCATGACCACAGTCCCACACCTTGTTGTCACCACTTTGCCATGCATGATGCTTTGGTAGCAATACAAAAGCACTGACCCCATGAGTCACCCTCCTATGTCATGGAGCATGCGGTTTCCTCACCCTTGCCATTATTTTACCTTTCAGCTGAGTGGTTACAGGTACCATTAATCTATAAAATAGATGTAGGCAGACAGGAGGACGTCATGTAAAAGTCTGCAGAGACACAGAACCAACAGGCACACACCAAAAAAAAAAGTGTAGAAAGAAAAGCCAGCTTGAAAACATGACCCCAACTTCTTACTGTCCTGTGTTCCAGGAAAATGATCTATTGTTGGCATGTACCCATGTCACACTGATATTCGGCACAAAGTAGAAGTCACGGTAGTCACTCAGGCCCTCGCTTCTGTCATTGTGTTTTCAGATATTTCAAGGAATGAGGTAATGACTTTAAGACCAAGGTCATTTTCAGCTGCATCAATTATTTCACTTTCTCCTGGCAAAAGCATCTGCATACCTCTGCACAACGCTAGCTGCCAGGCGAGCACCGCACTGGAAAACCTGACTGCTCCCAGCCACACGGAGTGCCTGCTTCGTACATTAAATTGGTTTAATCGTTTAAGCTTTTACTATGTAACTTAGAAGCCGGTATGCAGCAACACTGCGTGTTACCAATTTAATGTCTTTAAAACAAATTTAAGTGGGTTCCAATCTACTTAGTCATTGCCACACAAAGGAGAGACCCCTGTATTTCAAGTACCAAGGCTTCAGCGGAGAGGTGACGTTAGTGATAGGCAATAAGCTCGACTATCTATCAGGGTACCAAGTATGAAACAGATGGCGGGGAAAAAAAAGGGTCCACATACATTTACAAGCCTTTTAACATGCTCGCCCGTTTAATTCACTGCAAGGTCACAACTTGATGTCTCAGATGTGTAATCTCCTCTTCAGCTAGAAATGAAAGGAGGGTTTAAAAAAAAGAAATACTTACAGAAGACTTTGTGGGTTTTAGCCGGTGTTTCTGGGAAGGGAAAACGGTCCGTTGTCGTGCCTCACAGTTCGCTACTTGCCAGCGCAGCGACTTGAATACGTGGTTGGTAGACCTGCATTCCAGTGGTAGGTGTGATTTGCTGTGATGGTTTTTCTCGGATTAGTTGATTCCTTTCATTTAGAACAATAATTTTGGGGGTTGGAATTGTTGTTTTTTGTACCTTTTGTGTGTTTGTGTTCATAAAGGCTTTGGGTTAACAAGTCAGATGTTCCTATGTCTTAATGTGTTGGACCACTGACTCACCCCTGTGTCTGAGTACTTACCCACTGGCCTTGAAGCCCTTTCCTCTCTCCGGTTGGTTACGTTCTCTTGTCTCTTACACTCCATTCTTGAATTCTGACATGATATAACCTGACTGTGTACGTACTTCTCTCGCAGCATAGATTAAAATGTTAAAGAACCTCTAGTAAAAGTTATACTTTTAGTTAAAGCCTTCATTCTAGTAGCTGGGGAATTGATGTCAGATGGAAAATGATTTCCCAGTGGTTTGGTTTTGTAGCAAAAAGTCTTCAACTTTTATGTAGATAGTCTTTGAAGTTAGAAATTGTTGTTAGACTATCAAATATTGTTTGAGGTGTCACTCATATTTTTTTCCCTTTCTATTATGGGAATGGGATCTAGGCAAAGAATTACTGTGGTAGAAAATGAATGTGTGACTGACACTGGAAAGAGAGGTGTTTATGGGGCATATACAAGGGGAATTGTTATGAAACTTAGACCTGTCAATATAATCTCGGTTAATTCTCCAAGTGTCTGGTTTCTCACTCAAAAAAGGCAGGGTTAAATCTCCAAAGGCATAACACTTGGATATGTCATGCATGGTGTGGAATGATTTCTCAAATATCTTTATGATGGTGTAATTCCATATTGCCGGTTTATCTGAGTCACACCCGTAGTTTGAAACAAGGGGGTGTGACTGCCTTTTGGGCTGCCGTTGGTTTGACCTGCCTAGAAAAATACACTTCCTTCCCCTGGTTTCTGGACAGCTTTGCCATACAGCTCTGGGCTCACATCTGCTGCTTGCTGGCCCCGCATAGCTCTCGCACCACTGTTTTTTCTGAAGGAACGGAGCATGGGTCAGACCAATAGGTGGCACACAGGGAGCTCTTAAGTAGCCTGAAAAAAAATATAGAAAGGGAAAATGAAAACAATAATGCTCCAAACACCACAGAAAAGACTCCAGTTCTGGGTTAGTTAGGTATTTTCCCATCCCCTGGTTTTTCATTTTGCTTTTGCTTTTGAAATTCCAACCAGGTCTGGCCGTCCAAGTGAGTCATGATCACTACGCTGCCTGTCCAAAAGGGAACATGATCCCTCTGTGCAAACATCTACATGACACAGCTAGTGCCGTGAGCACTTTTCTGTCATCTGCGTTGCTTTAGCACCTTGGGCCAAATCCCAAAATGCCCCTCTGCTAGCAAAACCCTCCTTCTCACCAGCAACGTGTGAAATAAGAATTTAGATGGTACAAGTGGAAAACTGAGACAGCAGAAATCCGTGTCACAGGTCTTAATGGCATTTGGTTCAAATAAAGCCTGGATGCGTTCTGGTGTTGCCTGTCCTAGGTGATTCTGCTTTGGCAGGGGGGTTGGGCTGGAAGATCTCTAGAGGTCACTTCCAAACTCTAACATTCTATGATTCTAAAAAGATCTCACAAATCTGTGGTTTAGGGTGATGTAAGTTACCTTATTGAAGCAAACATTTGAAGATTTGCAAGCTTGAAGGAGCTTGCCCCGAAGTCCTACAAAGAACTCTGGTTTAGAGTTTAACTGTTGTTTTAAGACATCTTCATCTTCAGCCTTCCTGAACAGAGCTGCAGCTTAATGCGCTGCCTCCAGGAACAGACTTCCTTTAGCTCCAGTAAAAACTGCACAAGCTGCTCAGTCACATAAAGAAGATGTGAGAGCCTAAAGTCAGATGGGCCAAGTTACTGCTGGTGAGATGTATAGAGGCCAGATTAAATGTGAAAGAAAATCTGGATACCGGTGATGCCATCCCCACAGAACCTGAATCACAAATCTCAAGAACACTTGGAGTTTTCATGGCATCCTCGGTGAGCCTCCTCGGGAAGGAGTGCGGGCAGGTTCTGTGTATTTTCACATCTCTAAAAGCGCAGGAGACAGTCAATAAAAAAGGGATGACTGTCTTGAGATTACCCCCCCTCTTCTATGTTCTGAAGGCGACAGAATGGAGTGGATAGCAAGCAACCTGCTTGCCTTGGGTGCAGATGGCTTTAATTGTCATTCCCAGATGTTCTGCCTCTTGAAGGTCAAATTCACCTTGTATAAATCGGGCTGGAACCATCCAGAGAAAGCACAGACATTTTATTTGAAAAATGTAATAAAAGAATGTCCTTCTTTCTTGTTATTTCCTTCCTTGTAAATTTAAAGGGAACAGATTGAGAGGGAGGCCTGGCTGGCACAGGTCACGGTAACGGGATATAGAAGCTTTTGTCTGGAGGATGTGTGTTCAAACCTAGTTCTGCATCACTGTGGTTAAAACACTCTTATATTTTGGCTGGTGTAGCTCAGCTGTAGACACTAGTCCAGGATTCTCATTGCCACCTTGACAGTGTCACTCTTTAACCACGGCAATACAAAAGCTGTGCTCAAAAATGAGTTGTTTGATGAAGCACCCATTGTAACAGCAGAGGACGTGTGTCATTAAGGCCAGGTATGCAAGGAAACAGACGATGCTTTTGCCTCATCTGTAGGTGTTTCGTGCTGGTGTAGGTCACTTTTTTCTCCAAACTGGCATGTTGTGCATCTCTCACACATGTACCAATAATCTCCATCCCAAAACCGCTTCTGCTGTTTGTCTCTCTTTCTCCTGTGGGAAGTCTGGTTCATCAGCTCACTACGGTGGGGTTCAAAACGTTTTTCTTCTGTCCAGAGTAATTTATTAGCAGACAGACACACATCCACTTGTTTTTGTGTCAATAACACACCGTGTATTTTTTAAGTGTACTGTAATTAGGTGGAAACATACTGTTATGTCAGGCATCACCAGATGGGGCTTTTACACAGTCTGCAGTGCTTTTTTTTTTAGAGCACATGTGCAAGCTTTGACTCTGGGGAGGACGTACTGCGGAGTTGTTTTCAGTTATTTAGGCGTCTGCAGAGGCAGCTTCAGAAGCAAGGCTGTTGAGTGAGCATTAAGATGTTATTTTTCTTGAGCTTGGATTAGACTTGGTTATTGAGACAGGAACCAAACTTCAGATTTAGATGTCCTCAGATGTCTCAAACAAGCACCAAGACGGGAGAGGCAGCCAGAACTACTAGATGTCTTTTAAAATCCCCGACAAACCCCATCTTTTTCCAAGTGACTGCGTGTTCCCATATTGTTTTACTGCAGATACAAAAGAAATGAATTTTTAGGATTGCAGCCTTATCCTTTCATGGCTTCTTTGGGCAATTTTGGAGGAAAGGAACGGAGATTATATGTGTGATAAATGTGGATTTTAGTGGAGAAACAGCCAGAAATTCTAAAGATGATAAATTAAAGGAAAATTAAGATGCCATTAAGCAACTGTTCAGGGCAATTTCACACTGGAAAATTTACAGATTCAAACGCAGCGCTTTGTAAATATAAGCCGTGAGATGAATGGAGAATTTTTATATGTGTCATATATTCCCTTACTTTTCCTGTGGACTGAAATATTGTTGCCTCTCTGATCTCAGGAGTTCTGAATTCCCAAATATCTTTGATTCATATTCCCATACTTTATGCTGCAAGCAGAGAGCATTGGAATGAGATATTTGAGATACTGAGAAATTGTATCAAAGACCTGTTGTGTGCACACCAGGGTTTTGTTCTGGACCAGGGTAGTCATTGTTGGCTACGCACACAGAACCCAAAGTGCTGCCTGAACCCAGGACTGGGAGAGTAGCATGAAAAGCAGTGCAAGGTGATGCCAAAAACCTGGAGGGGATGCCAACCAAAAAAAAAAAAAGGATGTGTGTTGTGTAATTTAGTGAGCATGGAGGTATCTCTGTGGGAGTTTAACTGGGGGCAAGGTGGGAGCTGAGACACATTTGGATGTCTAGCAGCTAGAAACTTTGCGATTTGCTGTTCCAGTACTTGATGTTTAGGTTTCACCCTTGATCTATTTATTGTGTGGGTGAATTAATATTTGTGCAGGCTATTTGTTGGGGTGTTGGTTTAGCTACTGTTGAAGGTCTAAATCATGGGTCTATGCAGTGCAGTGGATACTCGTGAGTGGTGTCAATGTAGAGGACATCTGTGTTAGAGGGTAGGGAAGAAATGCAACTGCTGTCTTACTGCTATTTTAAGCATTAATGAGGTGAACTCTTAATTTTGGAGTAGAAGTTCTTGTACATGACAATTTGTCCTCAGAGCAGAGCCTTCGTTATGGACCATAGGTTACTGTTCTTCCTGATCCTTAAATCCTATCAGACATCCTATGGTCACCCAGCCTTTACCTGAAGAGATGATGTGAGTATTAATGTCAGCATGTGTGGTAGTGCAGGAGTGCTGGGGACTGCCTAAATCAGAGTCAAGTGGTCAGTGAGTGGCTACTGCCCACACAGGGCACACTATGATTCTTATGTTCACTGATATATTTCAGAACTGTGCAGGGATCAGGGTTTTTCTCATAGCTGACTTGGTTATGTTAATGCCTTTGCTAAACTCTTGTTACTCTTATGAGTGTTTTAAAATTGCACTGAAAATTAACTTGCAACTTGGAACATTTAAGCTACAACCAAGCAGAGTCACACAGTAGTCGTGGACATCAGCAGAATGGGGTTCACCTTTTTTGCACAGTTCCCCTTCCAGGTTAATACTAGTCCCTGATGTTCCCCAAAATCTTGGCAAAATAATGGCGAAGCCACCAGACAGATACTTTAAAAAGTAGGGAGGAAAAGCCAGCGTAGAAGAAATAATAAGTATACAACAAAACTGTTCTGTTGTGCTCTGCAGTGCGTTTGAGAGGGAGGGAAAAAAAAGAGAATAAAAAATAAAAAGCCCAGAAGAAACAGATGTATCTGCCAGAAGTTAAATACACATCTGTTAAGGATGCTCTTCTCATATTTGGGGTCAGAAAAATATGTACAAATGTAGCACCTTGCTGATTGACAGAAAATCCTCAGTTCTGGCACCGAGAATCTTGTTTTCTTGACAGCACTTTGTTTTAAGGCTAGAGGCAGAAAAATGTCTTATGCTTGTCCTTAAACTGGAAGGCCCTTTGTTCAGGATACTTATACCATTTGCAGATAATGATGTGCATTGCAGTTTCAGCTGTCTGCATATGCATTTTTATGTTTTTTTATGACAGCTCTGCGTACTGAACTAAAAGGCCACTTAGAGCTGTCAGGAAGTGACAAGCATTACCCTTTACATTTACAATTCTGTTAGCATGCGTTGTCAGGTGGGCTCACCATTCCACCGACATATGATTTTCTTTGAAACCTATGTATGACTTTAATTTAATACAGCAGTCTCCAAAAAAATAAGAGAAGAAAAAAGAACCTTATTAAGAGCTTCCTTTCCATTTATCTACTTTTTTTCTTTCATGTAGCTCTTTCTCCACTCTTCCTCTACTTTTACTGTTTCCTTAAGCAAGAAAGAGGGAAAGAAACCATAGTAGCTGTCTAGCCTGGAGTACTGGCAGCAAGCTCCTCCATTCCGGGCTGTGATGTTACCCAGCAAAGAGTTGATTTTTACTCCATTGACATAGGAAAAAAAAAATGCTACCAGCATATGCTAAATATTGAACCAACTTATGCAAGTAGAAAGATCAGAACACCTGTAACTTACAATCCTGAAATGAACTACAATAAATGTATATGACTTTTCTTAGCTAGCAATTTAATGTTCCAGCTGAGACCAGTTTCCATCCCTATGGGTCAATTTTGAATACATTTAAAATGAGTTGTCCCCCAGTCTACTGTCTGTTGGTTTACTTTGCTTTCCAGTAGTTGCACTGCAGCTAACCTTCAAAAATCCTCTTTAGCTTCCAAAAAGTCACTGTCCCCCAACTGTGTTTTGATTTATTAGTGCATTTCACAAAATTCCACCTGAGAAAGCCTCAGTCTCTGATGCACCAGTCATCAGAGCCAGTCTCTCCTCTGCTGAGCAAGCTGTCCAAGTAGGTGCACACTAGAAACAAGGGAGGGAAATGGAGACACAGAGCTGTGAGGAAGGATCAGCTTTATTCTCAGCTGGAGAGAAAGTGGTTAGAAGCATCCAAGTAACAAAGCACCAGTCTCCATGTGAACAGATTTTTGGCTGTATTTTTTATATGGTGATGATGCGGATATATTATTTAACTGCTGACAGTATGTTCAGTCTCTCACAAACTCCAGCAGAAGATGCATCTCCAGGAAGATGCAGCAACTGTCTAAATTGCACTCCCTGGGTTGCACAGGTTGGTGTGATGGTTGTTGAGGATTGTGTTTGCCTGACTCATGCCACTCCAGATTGAGTCATCAGTATCGTGTAGCTGGAAGGACTAGGTAATATTTAACACCACTGTTTTTCATGCTAGTGTTTCAGTTTGCCTGTTGCATTTGTCCCAAGGGTTTTTTTGAACATTACACGTGTGCCAGCCTGTTATGGCAAGGTCACTAGCTCAGCAAATCCTTTTTTTACTGGTAGGTACCGTGGAGAGACCTGTATGAGTGGTTTTGTAGTTCAGCAAGGCATCATAAGAATTAAGGATCAGAGCACTGTGTGCTTGGAGTAAAATAACGCGTGTGGCTAAGTGCTCAGATAACTTTGACACTGGCTTCTTTTCCTGTCATTGCATAAAGGCAAACCCTAAACATTATTTTTAAGCAGCTGTTTTTATGCATAGTAGCTGACACATCTGAATCCATGTTTCTCTGCTTGCTAAGCTCTTCATCTGCCTTGAATATATGCTACTGACATGCTGCATACCTGGGCAGGCGCAGACTCACTGAGGTCATGGCTGATGTAAGCCATCCTCCATATCTTCTGAGGACCTCCTTCTACCGTCCTTTAGGATACTGTTTTCTCTTACAGTTTGTGTGTGCACATTGATTTGGGAAGTTTAAGTAGGCAACTTGATTTGCATTTGCCTGAATTCAGCTTCTAAACTTCAGCGGAGGCAAACCAGTTCCTTCAGGCCTGAAGAAGGAAAATGGCAATAAATATCCAACAGCCTAATTGAGGTAGAGTTTGGTGATGTGATATGCTGAAAGAAATGCTCCACAGGAGCGTTATGCGTAGAGAGAGAGAGAACTGTTCCTCAAAGACACAAGATCAAAATATGAACCGCTGCAACAGCCCTGGAGCTGCTGTGCAATTCCCATTGGCTTACAATGAGATCCCCACTTCGTCTCCTTCAAATGTAGAAGGAAACTAGTTTTTCATAATTTCTGACTCTTTGTCCTAGCTTACAAGAACTCCTTGCACCAGCCCCTCCTTCTCCCACCTAGGATGAGGCTTTCTGTTCTTAGGGGAAAGGCTGAAATTCCAAGTAGTCTTTCCTTGTCCTTTGTCACTATCTAACGTTTTGCCCTAACCTGTAGTACTCTGCAGGGACCAATTACATTATTCCAACATAGACATTTTCCATTAACTGCCTTTACAAGGTTTTCTTATTCTCTTCATCGACATTCTGACTTTATATCAAATTTCAGCTCCTTGCAAGTAAAGAAATAGAGTCTGTATGTGCACATAATCCTGAGTCTGCATATAAACGTGTACATTGATGGCAAATATTTGTCTTTACAAGGTATCCTTGAATATGGACCAGATTCCCTCTTTGCAGGTGTCCATTCCTCAAGGCCATGAAGCACTTAATGGTTTTTTCTTCCTATATTTTCCTGAGTGTTTTCCTACAGCCAGCTTTTATACTTCACTTATTGCTTTTCAAGAGATACTTAGCCTGGTCTTTACTTAAGTCTAAGAGTCATTAAAACGTGACTGTATTCACTAGAACTGGAAATTCCCTCTTAGAACTTCCTCTACACACAGTTTTCCAAAACTGTCTCAGAATTGTGACCTCCAGATGCTTTTCAGAAGTCCTCCGGTGCCTTCTGGAGCTTGGAGCTTATTCTAAACTTTTCAAATTGTCTCAAGCTTTTAGTTCTTGAAGCAGTTTTGAGTTAAAAGCATTCCCCCAATACTTTGGTGGCTACTATAAGATCTTGATGTGAGTAACCATTATACAACAGGTCACAGAGCAGAGCAAGAGGAACCGAGCAGGTCCCTTTCTCTTTCTCCATGAATATCTGTGTGGGCAAGAAAAGTAAGAGGGGATTGCAACAATAGCTCTGGCATGACAAGACTAGGTATCAGGTTAAGCTGGTTACAAACTCCAAGGGGTCCAGCTCCTTAAGAGTATTGAAGTGCTTCAGCATAGCTCTGAGTTCCTTTTCTGTAAGTCACTTGCATGCTCTAGCGCTGAGAACCCTACAGGAGAACTGTAGGATCACAGCAAAGACTCCCCTTACAGAAATGAACAGAAATCTGGGTCACTGTTTGTGAACTTCACTGCAGCCTCTTTGTGAAGGTTTGACAGGGCCCAGGGTGATGCCTACAAATATTTGAACAGTTTCTAATTATTTGCTTGGATTGCAACAGAAAACCCCAGAGAGTAAGCTGGTATTCATCCTGCTTTTGTATGAGCCTGTGTTCTCAGGCTTCCCAGACTAAGAGAGGATGATGAGAGTGGGAAACCCAGGCACAGAAAACAGATGTGATTTGTCCATAGCTATGATGTGACCAGTCAATAATAAGATCCTGCATCTTTAAACTCCAAGTGCAAGACACTATTCTGGCATGTCTACATCACCACTGGTGTGTCTCCCAGGGGGTGTATTCATATATTACCATCAAAATAGGAGGGATCATACGGCAGACATCCCACAGCAAGTTGCACGAGACCCATCCTAGGGCTGGAAGCAGTTAACTCAATTCACCTTAGCCAAGCAGGATGTCTTGCTCAGATGCAGCCCCACGTGAGTCTAGTTGTGATACTTGTGCCGCTGTAGGTACTTTGGGATACCTAGTGATTGTGGGACTCCAGCAACATGGGGATCTCCATTTCCCAGTGTGGGCAAGCCACTCAAGAGCCAGATGTTTCTTACATAAGGCTCAGGAGTGAGATACACTAATGTAAGGCTTCATTTGGACCAGACCAAAGTCCCAGGGTAAACAGAATCATAGAATAATCATGGTTGGAAAGGACCTTCTAGATCACCAAGTCCTGCCAGACCCACAACAACAAAAAAACCCTAAATACCTGATTAATCGACAAACACAAAATAACCCCCTACGTGCCTGCTGCTATGGCAGGTCGTGAAGCACCATGTCGAGGGATGGTGACTCAACCACCTCCCTGGGAAGGCTGTTCCAGTGCCTCACCACTCTTCCTGTGAAGTATTTGTTCCTAATATCCAATGCAAACCTCCCCTGCCTCAACTTAGACCATTTCCCCTGGTTTTGTCATTAGCTACTAAGCAGAAGAGGCCAACACCCACCTCTCTACAACATCCTTTCAGGTAGCTTTAAAGAGCAATGAGGTCCCCCCCCAGCCTCCTCTTCTCCTAACTAAACCTGCCCAGCTCCCTCAGCCTCTCCTCATACAACTTGTTCTCTAAAACCCTCATGAGCTTGGTAGCTCTGCCCTGGACACATTCCAGCATCTCAATGTCTTTCCTACAATGAGGGGCCCAGAACTGAACACAGTACTCAAGGTGAGGTCTCACAAGAGCCTAGTACAATAACCTCTCTTCTCCTGCTGACCAGCTATTCCTGATACAGGCCAAGAACATGTTGGCCTTTTTGGCAGCCTGGGCACACTGTTGGCTTGTGTAACACTCCAAACTGAAGAGAATCCTCCCAGTGGTTCCCTACTTGGTGATTCTTTGCTGACACTGCAGCTTGGTGTAGTCCCAACTGAGTATTTTGCAAGGATGAGGACATGTTCCAAAGAG
Source organism: Phoeniculus purpureus (assembly GCA_028565055.1). Classification (NCBI taxonomy): domain Eukaryota; kingdom Metazoa; phylum Chordata; class Aves; order Bucerotiformes; family Phoeniculidae; genus Phoeniculus; species Phoeniculus purpureus. The sequence goes on along the minus strand of JAOXOE010000765.1, from coordinate 10,467,867 downwards.
GAAAGAGACTGCAGTAATTCATGTTTTGTGCAAGTTGACTTAAAGCTTGGATTCTCTTTTATTACTGACCCACCAAAGAGTCTTTGTGTTAAGGCTTTCTCTGACTGGGCACTCTGTGACATCTAAACCTGTTAAAGAGAAGTTGTAATTTTAATTACATCTCATTTTAACAGCCTGTGCAGGGAGGCACCCATAGACTGTCACAAATAGTAATGATGACACAGACATGAAGAGGTTGTATGATCTTTTCTCTTGGAGACACCAGTTAACTTGCATGAAGTGTGGGGGATTTTTCACAGCAAATCTGAATTATTCATAGCATCTCTATGGGATCATAGGAATTGCCATGGTGGATCAGATTGCTTGTCTGTCTAGTTCAGTGTCCTGTCTCTCTCAGTGAAGAGTACAAGACGAGACATTTCAGAGAAGGATCCAAGAAACCTCGGGGACAGCAGCCATGGGATGACCTGCCTATGGGGAAAAATTCTTCCTCCCTACCTTCCCCTCAGGCAGCTGGTGGGTTGGATATGCCCTGCGGCGAGATGGTTTACACCACGTATTCAGATTTAATCCCATTATTTTTATTTGTTATTTGGATTGCAGTAGTTTCTAGAGGAAGTCAGCTGGGTCAGGTCCCCTGGTTGTTGGCCCTGTACAAACACAGGGAAAATGACAGTCCCTGCATAATGCCTTTGTAGATGCTCTCACTACCCATATCATTGTCTCTGCATATTCATCATTTAAGCTTCCTCTAGAATTGCTTCAGCAGTTCAGAGAAATTAATCTTGCTGTAACTCTAGCACTCCTTAAGTCCTCAAGCAGTTTCTTGGTTAACTACTGTAATTAGAGGTTTCCTTGGAGAACTTTAAACAGAAAGAGCAGAGCACCAGTGGTGGAAGCACATCTGAAAGTTTATGAGTCTGAATTAATGGAGGAAGACATCCCAACCCAAAACCTGTGATGACTTTCGCTCTGTCCATGAGCTTCTTCTCTATAACATGTGTGGAAATCCACATTAACATGTGTGCTTGAAGTTATATTTGCTGCAACACCCCACCCGACCCCAATCTCTCCTCCCTTGATGAAGTCAGGTTGTACTAAGCTCTGCAGTCCATCTTGTTGGTTTGCCTCAGTAACTGCTTTTGCACAAAACCTACAACCTCGTTCTGACACTTTGAAATTTTAATGCCACCATCTAGGAAACGGTAGTTTGGCTTTGTGTTGGCTACAGGCACCGGCCAGATATTCTGCAAGAGAATCCTAATGGGGATGTTGGAAATCTGTTTAGTAGATTTGCTATAGGTAGAGTTTTCTGTGAAGGCAGCAGCTATGTTGCACCATTTATTTCTTGGAAGGAGAGCACATTGCAGCCCCTTTCATGAAGGGTAAGTGCATCTACTTTTAGAATAGGGAACGAGGTGGATTTTGATCAGATTAAGTCTTCTGGTTGCGTTTTAGGTAGTTTGTAATTTTTTTTTTCAATTTAGCCAAACATTTCATTGTAACAAAGGACCAAACCCCAGAAGCTGAAATAAAACTGTCTAAGCATACCCAAATTAATTTCTGCACTTGAGATTGTAGCTTTCAATTTTAGCTGAAACACTATTTTTTCTAAAAGGAGGAAACAAAGCCTTCATGTTTGAGAAGTAATTTTTTTCCAAGACCACTGATCGTTGTTCTTTTCTTTTAGCAGCTTTCAACCACTTCTATCTACAGGTATTTTTCTTGGATTTCTTTCGCAGGGGACTTATTTCTCAGGTGTTTCATCCTGCAGCTGTTGGCATTACAGATTTCTGTTAGCCTCCTGTTGTTTCCATTCGAGGTTATGCAAGTCCTATTGCTTAAGTTATATTAGTGCAGAGAGCTGGTGAAGCAATCTCCAGCCTCCTGCCTTTTCACTGTCGCTACCTTTCTTGTAAATGGTCAGCATTTGCATCCCTTTATTCCATATCTGAATTTCAACTCAGCTGTCAAAAGAAAGAAATTAAACTCGAAATGTCAAATAATAACAAGGGCAAATAAGACCCAAAATATTTTAGATACGATCCATACAGGGAGGGAAAGAGATGGAAAATAGTGATGGACACTTGAAGTCTGAGAGACATGAACTCCTACAATAGCTGTAAAATTCCCTTGCAGAGAAAAGAGGGGAAATGAAAAAGTCATTCCTTCATGCCCAGTGGAGCTTTTTCCCACATGAAATTTCAGCAGATTCTGAGCATCAAGTGCACAGACAGCAAATGATTATTTTATAGGTTTACACATTAAATTATGTGTATTTCCACAGCTTGTCAGAGCAATTAGAGTAACAGATAAGACGGCTGAAGACCCCTTGAATTTAAAACAAAAGGTTGGCATAATGCTCAGAGAGCAACTCTGGAGTGTCTCCTGAGGGACTCTGCAGGAGCGCACATGGATGCTCAGGATGGGTTATGGCTTCCCAGGGATAATGCGGTCATGGGAACACGCACTTCTGCTCAATTACTACTCTTTAGGTCAACCTTAACTTGGGCTGAATAATGGCTTAACTTTGCTGCACGAAGTGATTGTGCCCAGCCTCGCTTACGTGTCACAGGAGCTGGGGCAGCAGGGCACAGAAAGAATTTGTGTTGCCTGATGGGTCTGGTACACCCCGTTTGGGGACAAATCTAGTGAAACCTTTAATTGCTTTAGAAGACTTGTTCTTTGTTTGCATTTGTGTTTCATTTCTGCCTGCTCATTTTCAGGCACTGTTCTATTTATAGCCACATCTTTTGGGAAGAAGAAAATTGCTTTGCTTGGACCTTTCAATCATGATGTTTTCCATATGGGTTGAGCTTTGCTATTTTCCAAGTGCAGGTAACTCCTTCTGCAGCAGCCAGAACTTCTGTCTGGTGGCATTTTGTTGTAAGGAGAGACCTGAAGGTCTGCTGCAAACAGTGGCCAAGCACTGGCTTCAGTAGTCTCTCTTCTTGGCCTCTGGAAAAACTGATTGGCACACTAAATTTATTATATGGGGTGTTCATAATGAGTCCCATGCCCACAGATTGCCTGGCTGATGTAGAACAGAAAATTTCCAAACTGTGATCTAGGAATTAGCACTATTTATTTGTACGCTTCAGCCCCAGGCTAAATTCAAGGTCCCACTGTGATAAGGGCCAGGCAAACACACTCTGTCAGCCTGATTTGCCCCAAGGATCTGCAGCCTAACAGGGGAAGATGGAGCCAGGGCTGGAAGAAGGCTTGCCGGTGGTCTCGAGAGCACTTGCTGGAGTTCCTCAAAGCTGATTGATCACTAGTTGCTGGCAGGCCTCCTCCTTTCCAGCTGGTAAATGTCATTAAAAGACAGCTATAAATACATTAAATACTTTCCTAATATTACTTTTCCATGTGATCTGCTGCTGCTGTTGCCACAGGGAAGCTGATCAAGAATGTGAGGAGGTGAGCTCTGGAAAGGAGGGGAGGGCTGCACAGCCCAACCTCTCCATTAAGACGTGATCCATGCGGCGCAATAACCTGCAAAGGCAGAAGAGGATTAGTGAAGGACCATTTGTCTGTTGGTTACTACTCATTGATTACTCAAGACAAAGAAGCTTGGCTCTGGGTCTTTGCTCTGCAAATTATGTCATTCTTGTTCACAAAAGGGAGAGCTTACAGTACAGTTTCTAAATTAAAGCTGGTGTTTCAAAATTAAAAGCAGACAGGGCAGATGTGCCCAGGAGAAATTTATATCCGTATCTTTTGGGAACCAGCTAATCGCTCTGCCAGGACTTGAAATCAGCCTTTCCTGTGTAGGATTCGATTGCACCACACCTATACGAGCCACATTGAATAACGTGGAATTAAAATGTTACCAGATATTTCCTTAACGTTGCCATGTGAAAAATGAGGGCAAATGTTGATGAAACCCAGAAATTCCAGCGCTCCAACAACATGATTTAATATTACTCTAGATGATTTTACAAAGAAAGAGAGAGTTCAGAGTCCAAGTGATCATCTCTGGCTTAATAGGCAGACATGTAAGATACTAAAAGATTGATTAGAACCATCTGAAACTGGAACATATAGTATTACTGATAATTCCTGCAGAGATATTGCAAGGCAGACACATTTATTTTGGATCCCAGGTATGTTATAGTGATGTTATATTGTTTTACAGTAAAACTTGGCCAGAGCAGGTCAAAGAAAAAATAATTCCTCTCCCAAAACAGCCATTTTATGGAAGACGTTAAAAATGAAAATCTGCTATCAATTTGCAGAGTTCAGAACGGGCTCATTTGCTGTTTCAGTTGTATTTTTCCTGTATTTCCCCCTTTAAGAATAGCCTGATCAAACTCAGGGTTCATTAGTGAATTGGGATATTAATGAAAAATCTGAGTCCTTCACTAAAATGGGATTTTTTAATAAGGTCAAATATATTTAGAAAATGTTTCACTTTCTATAAATGACGAGTTATGTTCTGGGGAGAAAATGATTTTCTCAAGATTTTACCAAGACCCTTGACTGTAGGTGCGTTACGTGTCAGCGCAGAAGTGCGTAAATAGGTGCACAGCAAAGATAATGGGCGGACGGATTTGTTGACTGCTGATGTTAAACTTCTCATCAGCTGACCCTGGTCACTTGGTCACAGATACCAGCTGCAGGGCTCTTCTGCGGGGTGGAGGGAGTGCAGCAAGAGTTTGATACCAGCCACCAGAGTGCTTTGGTGGGGGGAAGTGATTTATCATTGGTAAACATCCTCTGTGCCACAGCTCTGTGACTTCAGGCCCCTCAACATCTTGCTGTAGGTGGCTGCTGATTAAAAATGGTGATGGCCTTGGCTTTCTTATCACTAGCCTTCACTGCAGACCCCTGACTTTCCAATCTGGAACACCCTGGCAAAGCAGGAGGCCTTGCCCCTGGTTTTGAGCACATAGACCCCATGCTGGGTTGAAGCATACCCTTCAGAAACACTCTGATTTTTAAAATTAGTTCTTAAATATTTTTGTTAAATTATTCAGTCTGTTTTAAAGTCTCTGCTTAAATGTTGTAGGGTCTTAACTCTCTGGTAAGGTGCAAATGGAGGTGTTTGGTTCATGGACTTGACGATATTAGAGGTCCTTTCCAACCTTAATGATTCTGTGCAGTGATGAGCAACACTATGCACTTGAAGCACATCCCAAAGACAGCATAAAGTAGCTTCTCTATACGCTGGAAGCTATCACAGCTTTAGCAGCAGTTAGCCTGAGTCCTTTCTGGGAATCTCTTCCTCCTGAGAATATAAAGTTTGATGAAGTTTCTAGTCCTGCCACTTCATGAGAATTTGCATTGTAAATCTGTTCTTGCTTCAGGAGTCAGACTGAGTAATCCAGCCGTGGTCCCCTGGCCAGTGCGAACGCTGGGAGGGGAAATGTTACTGTCAGAGAGTGTAACAAAGGGACTATTTTTCTTGTGGGTGTGTTTTAATGATTTTTATTTTATTTTTAAGTAGCAGCCACGTGAATCTGCTGGTGGGGTTGGAAAGTTGGAAGCGATCTTTAGCGAATAGGTTTTGTGGGGAGAGTGCAGGTGGAGGCAGGGAACTCTGAAGCACCCAAGATCACAGCCTGCCGTGCACACACCATGCTGTTAGATGTGACTTTCTGTCACCTCCATCCTAGATTCGCACTGAGATGTTTGGCATGTGCAGCCCTTCCTCCCGCCCCTGCCCTGCCATAGAGCAAGCGGCTGTAATGGAACTGCCTGCGCCTGGTTACAGCTTCTGGCAGCTCACGGTGCCACAGATGGGGCTTTTCTTGGCAGGATGGGATCTGGCCCTGCTCCTGTTCTTGTCTGGGGTGTGCAGTTCCACATGAGCAGCCCAGGCTATACTGGAGCTCCTGCTGTCTTCTCTAGGGCTTTGAAAACACAAGGTCTTAGATCGTGCTGGAGATGATGTGTGTTCAGAGCAGGGGCACCAGCCCAGCACAATTGTGCTCTTTGAGGTGTTGTCCACCAGCAGCTCCAGTGTAAGAAATGGCCGTGGTCCCTTGCAGTAGATGTCAAGGTGCTGCAGGCAGCACTACTGGGCTACTGGAAGGGCAGGGGACAAGCAGGCTCCTTGCTTGTTTTGGCTCCAGAAGAGACTGCATGTGGATGTGTTTATGGTAGGGATCACAGGCAGCTGGATCCCTCTAATGAGTGGACCTTTAGGGATTGAAAGGGACCTCGAAAGATCACCTAGTCCAATCCCCCTGCCATGGGCAGGGACATCCCACCCTAGACCAGGCTTGCCAGAGCCTCATCCAGCCTGGCCTTAAACACCTCCAGGGATGGGGC
>JAOXOE010000765.1:10441067-10461491 GCA_028565055.1 Phoeniculus purpureus | reverse complement strand
GCCTCAACCACCTCCCTGGGCAACCCATTCCAGGCTCTCACCACTCTCACAGTGAAGAACTTCCTCCTCACATCCAGCCTAAATCTACCCAGCTCCAGCTTTGCTCCATTCCCCCTAGTCCTGTCGCTACCTGATATCCTAAACAGTCCCTGCCCAGCTTTTCTGTAGGCCCCCTTCAGAAATACCAGCATAAGTTGGTCCCTTCATTACCAGCATAGGTTGGTCCCTAGCAATGAAGGTCACAGAATCATAGAATAGTTTAGGTTGGAAGTGACCTCAGAGATCATCTAGTGCAATATCTCTGCCATGGGCAGCAACAACTATCACTAGAGATGCCCAAAAGTCCAGGAGCTAAGAGGGTCTTCAATCCCTGGCAGCAACAACCCCTCTGCAGGATTAATCTGCTGATGTAGCTGAAGTAAGTTCACATTGCTGCAGCTGGTTTTTGTTTGGTTTTGGTTTGTTTTTAAGGGCTTTTCATCACCCAGGAGAACTGTCAGTAGGGCTGCTGTGAACACAGGAGAAGCGCAGTCACCCAGCTCTACAGTGTGAGCACTGACTGCTCATGCTGGCAGCAAGACAGGCTTCAGAAGCCACAGCATGCAAACCCTGGGGCACTGTGCCTCCTGTTTCATCCTTCAGTCTAGGAGAGTAGAAATGTCCGACTGAAGTCTGACGGGAAGAATGCACATGCCCTTTGAGCGGGCAACGAAACCCTGCCAAGCCTTGCAGACTCAAGAGGATGCGGGTGCAGCACAGACAGTGGAGGGGAAAAAACAACCCCAACCTTTCCCAAGCCTCAGTGTGTCTGGAGTGCACAAAGCCAGAATGAAACTACTGGGCCAAACTCAGTGGGCATTTTATGTGCTGGTGAAGGTGATACTGCATGTTGCCCTATGGCCCTTCTGCTCCTCTGACAGGGTAGCAAGACTGGGTGAGGATACTCAGGGCAGAGCAAAGCCCCTGCCTGAGCGTGCTCTTGACCCGCACCCTCTGGGAAGATCAGGCGTGACAAAGTGGTTGGTCACAGCCTGCTCATTCATTACCTGGGAGACCTGAGGCACCTCATAAATCAAAGCAGCCCTGAGGGAGCCCTAAGTTACACTGAGACTACAACAGTCCCTTACTCAGACCAAGATGTAGGAGTCTATAGACAATTCAGAATTTGGTGGCTGTGCCCTCCACCTCCTAGGGACTGTCTCCACAAAGGAGGGTTTGGAGAAAAGAAGGGTGATTTTAGACAAGAAAGACTTCTCCAAACTTGTAAGTCCCTGCTATTGTCTTCATCACGTTAGTTGTTTCCTGATAACAATATTATTTGCCACTGGTCTTCTGGCAGTGCCACCAGCATCATTAATCAAAGCCCCACAGAGCTCACTGGTACCAAAGTATCCGTACTGCATCATCAATCATAAACGCAGCGAAGGGTGCGCTCTGGATATCTAAAGAGAGCAAGTGATAACATAGTGGAGTGAGGGGAAGGAAAAGGGAAGAGGCTTAATTATCTAGTGGTCTTTGGTCCATTGCTCACATGGGAAAGATCTCTACAGCTCTATTTTGGTTGTATCTCCCTTTTAAATCCTTGTAAACAGCAGCTAAGATAGAAAGCTTCATTCTGCTGCTCAGGGTACCCCACTGCTTCTCGAGCTATTATTTTAATAAGGCCTATTTTACAATTAAGGCACCATGGGCTTTAAATTACATATAAAATAAAATGTGGAAATTGAAGCATTAAGCGTGCGGCTGCCGTCGGAGGCTCCACAGCCTTGCATTAAGTGGCTGCCTGTTCTCAAACAGAGCGACAGAAGGTAGAGGGTTTGTGCTACAGAAGGAGATGAACAATAACAGCCCCTTGCCCCTGGGGAAGACACTGCCGTGGGTTTCGCTTGGGGCTGTGCTTCCCTCTGGGCTGGAGTGGGTGGGGTGGCTGCAGTCCTGGGTGCTGGCTGGGACCCTACAGAGGGGTTTTTCCCCTTCACCTTCTTCCAGCTCTAGACAAGGTGCCTGGCACCACCTTGTAAAGCTGAGTGGTTTCAGTTACGCTTGTTGCCATTGCCGCGGTCCGCTGTGATATGAGGAGCAACTCTCGCTCCAGATGGTTGTAAAGGTTAACGAGGAATTTATGCAGAGCTATATACAAATCAGACTGAATCTTCTGGCTGGGAACAACGAGCTGCTGACATAAATTCAGTTTTCTGAACATATGTAGCTTGGTCACTAAGGGAAATTGGAGAATGGCAAGCTGCACTGCAGAACATCACCTCTCGCTGCCACTGGCAGCAGGCGGGGATGGCAATGCCCTCAGTGCAGGAGGAGTCCTGGGCCTTTGGGGCTGCTGCAAAGCAGTCATCTCACCAGGAAACAAGGGGCTCGGCCTCAGGTGTGAGATGTACAGGAGCCAGGGTCACATGGCTGATGTCCCCAGGACCAAAGGAGAGGTTGGTGTTTCAGGTGTATCCCTCCACATGGTCCTGCTCTTGGATCAAAGAGCCTCTTTCCTCAGGACAGGATGCAGTCCTTGTGTGAAATGGGAAGGATCTGGGGCTTTGGTTCATAGCGTGAGCTACAGCCTTTCACCTCATCACTAAACAAAGGTTCTGGCACCTCCTGTGAAGAAAATGCAAGAGCCACTTTCTTTCCCTGTGTATGCACAAATCCCTAAGAAAGGTAAGTAACAGCTTGTTGTGCCAGAGGTGCAGGGGACCTCCATCTACCACCTCTGTAAGGTGGCCCAAGACCCAAGCATCTGACCAATTTTTATCTTCTCTTCACTAAGTACAGTAGCTGGTGGGATTTGTCTGCTGCCCTACTGTACCAAAAGCTCTCCCGCTTCTCCCAGAAACAGTGGTCGCAATGGCATGGGACATGTTTTCACTTACTTGTCTGGTTTTGAAGTTATAAGCAGATCAAAGGGGGGTGCTGCAGAGAGAGCTAAGGAGTTTCTCTGTTGGCTTGTTGGATCCAGTAGGTGATGAGTTCCTCTGATGAGTTGACTGCACTGAGGAAAGGGAAGCCTCCCGGAATTTAACCTCAGAATTGTGTCTTCTCTGCAAGAGTGGAGAAAAGGCTCCTGATTTGCCTCTTTAGGGTTCAGCCAGGTCACAGAGGTTCTCGCTGAAAAAGAAGCATGTATGTTCATGTACCTTGTGATATGCAATAGGAGACAAATAGTTAAAATAGGAGTAAATAGTACATTTTAGTGCTTTTTCAACCCCTCTGCTGTTCCCTGACAAGTCTCCCTGTGTTTCTTCCTGCTGTGCAGTTCTGCCTTACAGAGTCTCTTTGGCATCAAGCATCACTGAAGGGCATAGATGTGACTGACGTGGTTATAGATCCAGGGCTGACCATCCGCACAGGAAATAATTCCAATCCCTGTGTCTGAGACTGGGAAAAGCCTCCCACGACCACACAAGCTGCTTATTATTATACAGTGCTCTGGGCCACAAAACAGCTTCATAAAGAGCCCAACTCCACCCTGTCTGGGCTCATAAGGCTTTTTTGGCAGCATCTTTGTCATTTGAAGATGGGTTAGGAGCAGCCTGGAGAAGGCTCTCTGAGAGGCACTCTGAGGAGTAAATGACTGACCACAGGTAGCTCAGCTCCTGCTTTCTCTGCCACTTTTCCTCTTTGGCATCTGAAGGAAACAACAGACTCCATGAAATACCCGACAGCCCTGGCTTCCTCCCCTGGAGCAGTGAGCCCAAACAGATTTACAGTGGCCAGCATTTCCAAGCATATTCCAGTTTACCAGGCTTGTCAACCCAACAAGACTGAGGCTTTCCTTCTGTGATATTAAAAAAGCAAAAAACTAATCATAAATCCTCCTGGCACTGCTGGCTCACACCACTGAGCTTGTCCATGCCAGTCCTATTGTTACACCGTAAGCATCGGTTTCAATACTGTAATAAAATACTGCATTTGAAATTTTACTGTTTCCCATTAACCTCCTTTCTCCCTCTCTCCTCCACCTATTACATCATCTCTCTCTCCTCTCCAGCCTGACATTGCTCTGACATAAAACTTGAAACTTCCCCACCTTTCACTTTTCCATCCTTCCCTTCTCTTTCAGAGCCTTTAGCTGTCACTTGTGCAATAGAACAGCTGAGCCAAAGCAATAAAGTGCTGCACACCGTCCCCGAACAGCCCGAGCAATTTTTTAAGACGTCCGTGCCAGACACCAGAGCTTCCCACACTCGTGCTCACACACTCCACCTCATCCCCAGTATGTTGACTTAAAAACTCAATTTTTCTTCCTGTGCAGTCTGAAAACAGCCCCTCTTGCACAACGTTTCATGCCAGGGCAGTGCTGTCCTCTTCCTATTTAGTTCTTTCTGCAAGACCTGCCAGGCTTTCACTTAGGAGTAGGCACCAGGCTCTTAATTCCCAGGGTCACCCTGTTTGAGGGTGCCTTGTGGTCCCACAAGACTTGGGCAACGTGGGCAAGTGGCAGCTTCTTCATGTGCCATCTGAGTCCATCACCCTGTTGTGCACCAGTTCTCTCCATCCTGCAGGCTTTTTCCTCGACACAAAGGTAACCTCTGTGAAATCAGTGAGGACCCAGGCCAGTGCCGGATGGCTGTTATCTCTGTGTTCTTGACTCACGTGTTCTCACCTTCTCCCCACCCTTCTAATTCCCCTGAGTCTGGGGCAAGGGTAGGCAGGGGATAGCGCTGCAGCACCGAGCCGAGAGGAGACTTTTCCAGTTGTAGCGTATTGATCCAGCTGGCCAAACTGAGTGGAAATGTTGCCATTGACTTTGTTGATCTTTGAGCATTGAGAGTCTCCTCTGCAGTTTTGGCAGCTGAGAAATCTGGGGGAAATAATAGAAATGGTCTGTAGAGAACAGAAAGTGGTTTTGATTGATTGGTGGTCGAGTGGCATTTTTATGTTCAAAGAGCCATGTGGATATTCACTGCTTGGAACGAACAATGCCAGGGGATGGCCCACCCGTGTGGATCATTTCCACCCGCTCCTCACAGACACAAGACCTGGGGCAGAACAGGGAGTGGTTTGCCTTGGGTGCAGGATGGGGTGATGGAGCCTGTGCTGCTCAGCTGCAGGCTGCCACCAGCCTTTTGCCCTCCTCAGTCAGCTTGGCTGCCGTTTCCATCCTAGAAAGAAAACTCAAACCCTAAAACCGACCTTTGAGAACGTGACACCAGCAACATAGAGCTTGTGAACGTGCTGAAACGAGTATTTTTCCATTTTGGGAGGAGTTGGTTTGGTTTGGGCTGGTTTTTTCTTTTACCTTTACCTCGTCTGTTTTGTTCTCGTCTGCTTTCCCTGCCAAATAAGAAGAATTTTTTTAACTGCTCCTATTTGAGTGTTGGTTGTTCTGCATAATAATGTGGAGTTCTGATGTGTTTTATAAGAGCTGGGAATATGGACGACTGGCTGCACTGTGAGTTTTTCCCATTCCTGCTTTTCACACACAGAGTCTCACTGATCTGCCAGTGATCTCCAGCCTACCTAGACGGACTGTGCTCTCTAGGGATGTGTCTGCTGCATCCGCCTCAGGCTTTTCCTGAAGAGAGACAACTAATTGGGAAAAATTATGTTGCATTACGTGTGGTGGCTCTCTGATGTGGACTTTTGTCTGAGGCCTCCCAAACTCGCTGCAAGCTTATGACTCAGTAATGCTGCAGGGGCTTGTGGAGCATGGGGGCAGATGTTTGCGCTTTCCATCCTGAGGTGGAGGATTTTAAAGCTTTGGGCTGACGGTTCCAACTCTGCGTCACGATTAATTAATGAACAAGCCTAGTGTGTGGGATAAACTGTTACCACTAGGTCTGACAATGGACATCCAGGCTTTTCAAATGCTCTAATTGACAAGTTTACATTTAGAGGCTCTAGGGTCTTATTTACCTTTCAGAGCTTCAGTCTACACATTGTTTTTATTTTGGGTGGAAGAAAGTGCTTTGACATATAGGGTGAACTTAGCTACCTGCATGCTCGTGTTTAGCTTGCTTTCCTTCCAAACCTCCCCAAGGGTGCAGAAAAGAGAGGGGGGGAAGACGAAGGAGGCAGTGACTATCAGATTAATTACAGATGCTGGGCTAGCTGCAAAAAGCAGTAGAGAAGGAGGAAACAGAGGAATGAAGTCTGACCTCATCCACTCTTTTCTCTACAAGAAATTAGCAGGTAGACTGTCGCAGCAGGGCTGTGAGCGAGACCCCAGCACCACTCGGCAATGGATGACAATTCACACGAGCTGAGATTTAGCCCACAAGGGTTTCATAGCCAGTAACTAGAATTTAGGATGACGGGGGAAGAGCCATATGTTTGAAAAAGGGGAGAGCTTCCCCTAAACAAACAAACACTGCAACTCGTCTAGAAATAGCAAAAGAGGCTACGTGTTTCTGCAGTTGTTCTCAATTATGTGGCTGGGTGATATTTGTCCTCATGTGGAGCTTGTCCCATGCCTCTGACCAGTCGTGGCTGAAGGAGGGGACACTTCAGGATTTATTTTCTTTCCGTTGATTTCAAACAGATTGCCCACACTCTGCTTAATGTAGTGCCTGCTGCAGAAGTGGGACGAGTATTCTGTCACATTAAAAATAAACCCAGAAATAGCAGCTTATAAATTTGGGTTTCTCTCCCGTTATTATTTATGGGTGACTCCTGTCAGATGCACAAATGCAATGTCTTTGTTGGGCGATGCTGGGATTTATATCAAAGGGGTTCTAACATATACTTCATGTAGTCAGCTGCAACTGTTGTAAGCTATTTCATATACAGCATGAGACAAATGATCTCTCCCATGTTTGTCTTAACTTAAAATGCAGTTGGGTTCCTTGGATTCACTTCCAAACCTTCTGCATGGGGGAAGGAGACAGGCGATTTATTCTTCTTTAATGTAATCAGTTCTAAGCATATCTTCAGACAAATAACTTAGGAATCTGTGCATCAAGAAACACCTCTATTAATTCCAGGATCCACTGGTTTAGGCATTTTTATGTGCATTAAGAAAGGGATTAATTTTTTTTTTTAAAATAAAAGCCCTTACTCTGTTAAGAAAGCGAATTCTAACCAGAACATTTTGAAATAAAATCCCAGAAGGCAACAGTCCCTCCTACAATTAAACTGGGAGAAGGTCCCCTGAGGGCAGACCAACAAAATTTAGTAAAAATAATTGCTGTGCTGGGTCCTTGCTCTATTTTAGCTGAGTATAAGCAGACACACAAAAAATAACCTACTGAGAGCAAGAACATTCCTACATGAAACAGGCTAACAACAGAGCCGTGTAACTACCTGGCCACACCACTCGGCTTTTGCTGGCACGCAGCACAGATTTTTATACTTCAGCCAATATAAAATAACAATCAGGCTATTTACAAGGCTCTGCCAAATATTAACCTTATATCCAAACCTTTCAAAGTCTCTAATGTGAACCACGCAAGTTCCTCATTACTTGATAATATTCTGTAACGACGATGTTATGGGCTAGTTATATTTTTTAAAAGACGGTGTGTTTATGCAAAGATAATGATGCGGTGCATTTTATGCTGAAAAACTCAGCAATTAATTAATTTATAATCCCTCTTAGTCTTCACCCCCCCCTCCTCAAAAAAAAAAGGAATAAAATAAAAGATTAATTTGCTGGAGTAAACAGGTTCATGTTTGCCCTTAAGACAGAGGACAAAATTACTTTAGCATGTGCGTCGTGGTTAAACCGAGCTAGACGGACACACATCCACAGCCACGTGAGAGCTATCGTAAAGGGAGCTGAGAGTGAAGAAAGCACAGAGCTAGCTCTTAAAAAACAAAGGTTACCTCCAAAAAAGCAACATGGGGTGTGCAAGGAGCTATCAGGGTTACTAATAGTGAGACAAAGGCTTTGTCTCTTGCTGTGGGCAGCACTGTGTAGGGAAGGGGTCACTAGTAGGTGGGAAGGTGAAGGGTGGCACAGAATGACCCTTTAAGCCTCTCTTGTGTCAGACTCATGTCCCTGGATTTTAAAAAAATAATTTGCACATTCTCTTGAAGCTTTTTAATTGCTTAAGGTCACTGTGGGTAAAGAAGGAAGAGTGGGGCCACTTCCCCCATCTGCTGCAGGGCTGGGTTCCTAGAGGTGACAAGAGCTGTGCATGGCCTTGGGTGGCAACACACTGCCCCTCCTTCAATGCTGGAGCCACACAGGTGTCCTTGCAGCCACCCTGGCCCACTGATGGGCCGACACTGTGGCCTCTCAGCTTTTCCAAAACTGGGACCCATCACCCTGCAGAGGAAGTGCTGCTTCCTACAGCTCAGTGAGAACTTTCTAATTGGGCTTCTCTCTTCTCTAGGAACATCTGTGAATATAATTGTGGAAATAGTCTGTATTGAATATTGGGTTTCTTGTTCGAAAAGGAGCCTTTAAGTCTATTTTTTTAGACACGTTTTTACCAGCAGTACTTTTAACAATAGGTTACCAGATCCATCACACAATCTGACTAAAAGCCTGTATTTATTTCCCTAATTTTATAAACATTTAATAGGTCCTTATTAAACACATCAGCCAGCATGATTTAATAACACAATCAGTCTAGAAGTTTAAGAAAATTGAAAACAGGATTTGAATGTAATACAGCCACAATTACCGGAGATTATAGGCAATCATTTCCATATGTCTGCAATGGGGAGCTGCTAATCTCTGTTTGCGTGGAGGTGATTTCCTCTGGAACACTTCCCAGCCTTCAACAGCGCTAGTGCTGAACAAATTAGATTTGAAAGTCCCCAATTTTATGACTAAGGTAATATACTCTGTGTATTTAGAGAAACACTGATTTCCTATTTTAACTGGCTTCCAAATGCTGGACAGAGACCTCAGCTTCATTTAGTTTGGCTCTGCTAGGGATATGGTAAAATACATATTGTGTTTAAAGGGTCAGCACACATATTTTGGGGTTTCTCAGAGACACACCACAAGTTCCCCCCATCCATAGGAGGGAAAGAGTTAGCATCGTGATCCAGTGACGCCATGGCTGAGGAATGTGCAGCAATTAGTCCTGCAGTACCGCAGGCAGCCTATAGCCAGGGGACAAGCAGCTCCCTTCTGCTAAACTTTAGGAGTCCTAACACCTTATTCCCTGACCTACCGCTTATGAGATCCTGAACAGCGTCACTTGTGTTTTGTGGGAATTCATCTGGTAAACTGGGCTTTTTGTGCATTGCCTGGGCTCCGCTTTGGCAGTTGCTGTTGCAAATACAACTGCTGTTGGGAAAGGTTTCCTGTGTGGAGCAGCCAGGAGCTGGGCTGGCTTCAACAGGAGCCAGTGACTAGTGGAGATGGGAGAGATGGCGGGAGCTTCCCAGCTGTGGACAAGCCAGCACCTCTAGGGGATGGTGGGGGCTGCCTGGCCTGACGGTGTCTAAGGCATGTTTAGAATTTATTTTGTCACATGATTTGCGTTCCTGAAACGTTTGTGGCAGATTCACAGCAGACAACCCAAAGAAGAGAGTAAGGCAGGAAGGAAAGCTGTGCTAGTCAGCAACGAGAGAAGAGCAAAGGAACAAGTGGATGCCACAGATGCATCTGCAAAAGACATCGCTGATTTCACCTCTCCCTTGCTGGACCATGGCTTTGGGGAGCTCCTTGGATGAATTGAAAGAGAGACAGAGACAGGCTGTGCTGGGGAGGAGAAGAAGGATGCACAGGCAGCTGAATAGCTGGGGTTTTTATCATTTGAGTGATAATGTTTGTGAAGCTTATAGCATTCTTGAACTATTATGAAGATCTTTGTGTGGCATCTGGCCCTACAGACTGAGAGCATCCTGCTGCCATTTCACTGAATCAGAAAACTGGTAATTGTGTGCTGGAGTAGGACATGATAAAGCAGGTGCCTCCCTGGCAGGGTTCTTTTCTCAGCTCAAGGAGGGAAAAGTGACCCTTAACAGCCCCAAGTCAGGACTTCAGCACATGCCCAACTCCATCATTGTTCAAGAGAGCACTTAAGCACATACCTGATTCGAAGCACATGCTTCATTCACCTTGACTTCATTCAAGGTGCAGAACAACACATGATGTCTGGACACTGACTTTGCTAAAAATGCGACACGGTCTTTCAGTCAAGCATGTGAGTAAGGACTGTCCTGAGTCAGCACCCTAACCTGGAATCTAGGAGTTTGTTTTGCTGGTTGTGGTCTTAGCAAGACTTAGCACACTTGGGCTGAAAATCTGAAAAACTACAAGAAAGAAAGTGTCTCTCACTATTGCCGATAAATAGACCAACAAATCCCTGAAAACAAACCACTCAGAGTAAGAGAACATAGTATGGAAATGCTCTTTGGTGACAAGCATGAATAAGCTTCCAAGGTGACCAGAACTAGCATTTCAGCTGCAGTGACGCTAGGGAAGTCACCAAAGTGAATTTTACTTCCCGTCGTCCCAATGTAGCTGTGATGGATGTTACGGGTGACATATGGCATAAACCCTGCCGTACACTGACCTTGGAGGGAACAGCTGACCCAGACTGAAATTCTATATCATGAACAGCGCCAGGATTAAGTAGCTAGAAGGACACACCTAATGTCTTTCCTTTCCAGGTAGTACAGAACAAATCTGAACCGATATATTAATCTGCAGAGTTTTCTTCTGTGATCTGACTTGGTTAGACCAAGAGGAAAAGAACACTTTGGTTCTCGTAATACAATAAATGCACAATCCCTGCACATTACTGCCTTTGTAGTCGCTTTCACCCTAAAAAGCCCAGCTCTGGTGCGAGGTCTATTTTTCATCATAAACTTGCTCGTGTATGCATTCCAGATGGCGTGAAGAGGGGGTTCGGGAATTCTAGTGGCAACCGCTAGAATTACGAAAACAAAGGTAGGGCCCAGTTTTATGATGAACCTTGATCTTAAGGAGTTTATTACTAGACTGGCTCCAGGTTGTACTTGGAATACAGGAATATATTTATTACATCAGGAGATTCCTTCACCCACTAAAAAAAAATAGCCTTTTTCTTTCTTGAGCGAAGAGGTTGCTTGCAGTTTTAAGATGTTTCGTGGCCTTCGTTCCATATAAAAAAAAGAATTGATTAAAAGGAAGTTGGCAAGACAACAGCCCCCACTAAATTGTGATCATTCTCCACTTGGATACCAAATATTCTCCCACATTCCAACTATCTACACTGATCAACTCTGCAAAAGCACTATGGCATGCAACCCTTTTTGCCACGTATTTTTTTATATGGAATGTAGTATTTTCCTTAAAAAGGTCAATGAATAAGTTTTTGCATCAATCAATACACAAAACTATGGCAATTAAGGATGCTAGTGGCCTGCTAACGTCAACTTTTATGGGAAACGTTTTTTCCTTCTTTTTGTTTTTAGGTTGGTGCCAGCAAGAAATGTGAGCCCAACCAAAGCGGGTTTTAGGAAGAGAGAGGCGGTAGGGCCCCGCACAGGAAGGGATTTCAGCACATGCCTGTGTTCCTTTGCTTTCACCGTGGGATTTAAGCACATTCTTGATTTATTTGTGAACAGAGTAGGGTTTTTTTAATGAGGAAATCTTTACAGTGGACACTTTTTTATGATAACATGGTTGAGGCTACAGACTTGTAAACTGGAATAAGAGTGGTACAGTGTGAGGCAGGAACCAAAACTGGAACCCAAATAGGGGCATGAGTCTGCGCATGACAGCAAACAAGAGATGGAGATACGGAGCTTAAGGACACAGTTTAGTGGTGGACTTGGTAGAGTTAGGTTAATGGTTGGACTTGATGATCATAAAGGTCTTTTCCAACATAACCCATTCTACTCTCCATCTGGAGTGAAATCAGGGGTACGGCTAGGAGCAGGGACCACCATGGTGCAAGTCAGCTGTGTTACAGAGGCACTGAAGATAGAAGTGAATCCTTGTAGCTTTTGGCAAAGAAAGTCTGCTGCAGTTGTCTAGACCACATGTAAATCAGAGGGAACTCACCCCATCGGAAGGTGATCATGTCACCATCCTAAGATGCACTTTGGTTACAACAGGTTGCTTCAGGACACGTTGTTCTCTTTTTCATGGTGAAGGAGGAGCCCAGGTGATGGCTCCAGCTGGACCCCATCCCAGCTCTTTGACTTCATAGCTCTTATTTTCTATTTTCCTGAAGAAAGGAGTATGTCATAAATATTTTACCCCTCCCACAGTAACGGGAACAGGGTAAGGCATGGTCTTATTTAGTAAATTATTTCTTATAAGATAGTTAGGTGCATTGCCTTGAAACCAGCTCTTAACATACCGGTGCTACTGTGGACAATTGAACTAGAAGCCAGTATGTCTGTCCACAATTCTCCCTTGACTTCCAATTTGTCTTTTGAACTGTGGCTTGAAGACTCAAGCACATCTTGCAGTAAGACCTAAGTGAGTGAGCTAAACATGAGGCAGGAGCCTTAGCAGTAACTATCCTGGCTTGTGTTATTTTTTTGCTCTTTGAACTCTAAAAGCAGTTATTTGTCATTTACTTGATATCCCTTGACAATAAACGCGATGTCTGTGAAGAACTAGTTACTGATAAGCTCTCCAATAGGGTCAAAACATGCAAACAGATGACAGGAACAATAACAGAGATGTTAACCACTGCATCCTTCTTGGGGTTTTTTTCCATAACTTTTTTAGATCGCGCACTCCTGTATTTCTGTCGGAAGCGTGTGGCACTATTGCTGCTGCCATAATTCGCCTTCATGCACAGCAAACAGAAAGGATTTCAGGCATTTTATTTCCTTGTCAGCTTCAATAAATGCAGAACAACTTACCTTAAAGAGCGAACTATCAGGACCAAATTTCTCAAAGCTTTTTTAGGCTTTTTGTCATCCAAGAAGCGAGTGGTAACTTTATAAACAGCAAAGAAAAAAGAAAAAGGGTGGGTTTTTTTCTGCATAACTTCTAAGTTCATTTCCTTTGATTCCTGCAAGTGATGTCATGGAGCCCAGCTGTTGTTGCTGCGATGATTTCCCTTACTCATGTTTCCCCCAGTCATTTCAGGCCCTGATGGAATTACTTTGGGCAAAACCTGGTTCTTCATGGTTGACCTCCCACATCAGCTGATACCAAGGGCTATTCTCTGGGTACAGGCAAAGAGGTAGATTTTTAAAGAATGTTTTACTGTTTTGCTTACACTGCGGGAATTAAGGTTGACAAGAGATGTAGACACAAAATATTGTGAGGTTTGGGTTCTATACGCTTGGTTTCTCAGTGGAGTCCAGCAGCTCTTGTGTCCACTCCCCAGCTGATGCTGTGGATATTTAGGTTCCTCCTGTTGATATTTGGTGTGATGGAGAGCATTCTGGTGACTACTTTTGACCAGTTCTATTGGCTACTCTTTGCTAATGAAAACTGCTGTGCACACGGGTGATTCTTGATTCCCACCACCCAGGCTCCTCTCTAGACCTCAGAACAGCACCTTTGTCCACTCATGCAGAGGTACACATCTGGCAAATGTCGATTTATTTTTTTAAATAACTGTATGCTGCAGTTATCATTCCTCTGTACCACCACCCAAAGGTGACAGCACTCCCTGGGTTAGAGGGAATAACATGGTTCAAATCCATGTGTCTCCTCTCGCAGAAGATGGATCAATGCACTCAGCTACAGAGCTCCGTGACCCAAGGTATAGCAGAGAGGTAGCAAATAACAGGATTACCTGCCAAGTAGCAGCTATCAGGACTAGGGGCTTGCAGAGCTGTTTTTGGAGCATGAGACACCACTCATGGAAAAGTTAAGGTTCACCTAAAATATATATGTAAGCTACTCGTACCTTCTGGATTAATTCCAGGAGCCATACCTAGATGACGTTCTTGCATCCTTTATGTACCTCATGCCCATTGTTGGTTGATCAGGAGTGTGAATCATGTGGGCTTGTAAGAGCTTAAATTTATAACCCCTTTAGTGTCTTTATGGAGCCATTTTAAATGGAGTATCCAGACTTGTTTGAAGGCACGTCTCTGTGTCAATGCAGACAAGAAAGTATCATCTTTCTTTGCAGTGGGTTTTTTTAGGCTCTTTAATATTGCTGTTTACTGAGATGTTTTTGTTTTGTTGTTGTTTGTATTCCCATATTGATCAGAATGTCAGTGAAGACTGAGCTAACATGCTGAAGTGAAGGCAGAGCACAGGAAGGGGACCACTGCCATGACAAGAGGCAGTGATAAGCCAGCAAATACAGGAAATCCCACTGTTAGCACTTTACCTGTCAGCTGCATTAAGGATACAGTTATGCTGTGGTTTCTGAAGTCAGGAGAGACACTGGCAGCTCCAGAGTGACATACCCCCATCAAAGACCTGAACTGGAGTTGCTTCTCTTTCACCCCATTAGCAACTCTAGTGATTGAGTCTGACCTGTGGATCCCAACCTGCTCTTCCACCAACCCTTATTCGATGTGTGGACCCCTTCAGCCTGCCTCCCCCCCGCATTTAGGGGAAAAAAAGAGAAGATTACTATTAGAAAAAGATGGAGCATGAAGAGGGAGAGGGAAAACTAAGTGAATTAATCTCTCCTGGTGAGGCAGAAATTGTTTTTGTTACTGGCAAAGGTTGGTTTTGCATTGGAATTTTTCTCCCGAAGCTTTCAGGCATCCATCAAAAAGCAAAGAGCTTCATTTCTGTAGATACAATGCTTCACTTTTTAGCTGCCAAATAACCTCATATATTTAATTTTCCAGATTTTTTAGATGCTTTCAGGAAGTTGTCACAAGTGACCCTCCCTGGTTAAATTTCCTCTTCCAAGAAACCCGCTTTAAAAAAACAACCACCAAAAAAATAGGAACAAAAATGATTCAGGCAGTTTTGTCCCCCTCAGAAACAATGCTCAGCTAAGCTTTGACCGCCTTTTATTGAACTCAGCCAGAATCTTTCTGGCCCTTTTCGAGTGCCGAGGGTGGGGGCCATTGATCTGCTGGGCTTCTGCTGCAGCCTGGCCTTGCCCGGGCAGGGACCTGGACCTGCTGCTTTTCAGCTGTGCCTGTCCTCTTCTCCTCCTTTCTTTCTCGTTAAATGGAAGTTGATGTAACAGAAGAGAGGAGCCTGCCAGGAGGGTGTCAGAGTCAGCAATGATCACAATCAGACATTGCAATCAGATTGCTCTACCAACTCCTAGGAAGAAATAACCATCTGTTTCAATGGTTATTGGGGGGGGGGGGTGTGGATTGAAAAAAAGAGGCTGAGCCCTGTCCAGGATTTCGCATTGCAAGCAGGGCCTCATCGCCTGTCAGGCAGCTTTTAAACAGGGCGTGAAAGCAGTTCAAGTTCAGGACCTTTTGTACCAGAGGGAAACTCGGTGCTCAGCCAATGTCCAGTAGCATTCGGAACGGGGCATGCAGCCGTTTCCACTTTCCTTCTGGGACCTGAGCTGGGCAGTGGCCTGGGACACCTATGAGTGACCTTAATTCACCTGGCCACTGGATTTCCATCCCCTTTTTTTTAATCCAAAATACACTGAGGAAAATTTGTTGCCATAATTGGGAGTGGCTTGTTCTGCTGGGCTGAGGAAGTCTGCAGTCTTCCTGGTCGCCGATAGCCCATGCTGCACAGGTGGCTGCCTGGCAGTGGCTGCACACTGGCCTCACTCTATGAGGTCCTCCAAGCCCAGTAAATATTCCAGGCCACAGAGTGCTACAGTGCATGCAACAAAGGCAAAATTCATTTATTCGCTGAGGCAGGTGATGGATAGTCTGTCAATGTTTATACAGTAGACAGAAGCCTAATTTTCAGGTATTAGTTGATTAACACTTGAGTCATAGTGTGTGTCCTGTGTCCAGTAATGTGGAACATCAAATATGTGAGAAAGATTAATAGTGTGCACAGATGTTACTCAGAGGATCAATTTGTCTGGGGTTTGAAGAGGTGGTACCCAGCAGATCAATAGGAAAGGAGAAAATTAGAGTAATATGTTGGAGGAAATCACATCAGGTCTTTGCCTGGCTGGATTATCTGCTCCAACTATCCAGCTTCTCACGATTTCCAAAGGCTGTAACAAAATGTTAAGCGATTCTCCTGTGAATTTGTTTCTCATACACCTAGAGCTTTCTCCAATGGCAAGTCCTTAGCAGCGGACACAAAGCATCCCTTGTGTGATGGACTGAGTGGCCCAGGAAAGCTTTTCCCTGGCATTTTGTAGGAAAACTCCTTCCCTCTATGATAAATAGTTACAGGCAGGAGAGCAATAGCAATGAATGGTGCTCTGTAAGGGAACAAAGCTAGGAAGCAGGAGGGCTCTTTCTGGACAAGGAGAAATGTTGTGGTACCTTGTTTCCCTGCTATCTCCAAGTGCTGCCCAATGGGAGCTGCATCACAGCAGAGTACTGGGAAGGCTGGAGCAGATGCAGGTACTCATCCCCCCATAGTAGCTACTGCGCTGCAACGCTCCTCGACTTGCCTGTGCAGAAAGGATATCTGCATCAAATGTGCTCTGTCCAACCTATTCTGCAGTGGCAGAACAACATCTTATGACTTTAATGCTCCCCCCCCTTTCACTTCATGCAGCAGAGGGTTATGGAGCTGCCCAATTTACAGACCTATTCCCATCACTATGCCACATGGCCCCTTGGGGAGCAGACTTAGAGGTCTTGGAGTCTGTCTAAAGTTCCCCCATGGGAGAAGGAGAGCTCCCTGTTATCTTAAATAAGTAAACCTGGGTAAAGCTCTGAGGCATCGTCTCCGTGAAATAGCCCTGCATCTGCAGGCATGATGGCACAGCGGTCTGCCTTGTTCTTCTCGCTGTAGCTGTAAGTGATGCAAAGGTTACAAGCTCTAAAGGTCTGGAAGGAGGGAGAGACTGTTTGCAGTGGGTTATCCTGTGGGAGCACCATGTGTGCCAGCCTGTGCAAGGCATGGAGGCTGCACATCCATTCCGTGTCCATTTGGGACAGCTGCTGAGCCAGGAGCAGCCTGCGTGCGGCTGACTCACACATGCTGCCAAACAGCACTGCAGAGGTTCTGCATATCTGTTTATCTCTGCTATTCAGAAAGGGTCCTAGCCACTTGAGATAGAAAGCAGCTTTGAACAGACATTTCAGCGTATGATGGGAATGTCAGCAGTGTTGTGCTCTTTCATATTGTTCTACAAGCCCAGCTTTCTGCAAACTGATGTATTTACATGCTTGCTTCCTAATATTGGCACAGGATTTATGAAGTCTCCCTAAAATTGATGTCTATTCCTAACAAATTTAAATGAAAAAATGACCATGCCCACATGGGGAGCTGGAGAGGAAATTTAATTCAAGGGAAAGCTGAGAACATGTGCATTTCTGCTGCTTTCATTTCAGACTCTTCCTACGGCAAACTCATGGCATGTTTGACTGAGTGCCTGGTCCTTCAGACATACCCTGTGGAGGACTGTGCTTATACAAGGAGGTGCTTTGTGAAATTAGCAGGAAAGATCATGAAGTAAATTACATTTAGTAGCAGATTTTTGCAGGAATCCAAATTCAAGGGAGTGTGGGGGTGTGTGGCCACTCACCCAAACCAGGAGTATCACAGAATCACAGAACATTAGGGATTGGAAGGGACCTTTAAAGATCATCTAGTCCAATCCCCCTGCCACAACAGGATCACCTAGACCATGTTGCACAGGAACATGTCCAGGTGGGTTTTAAAAGTCTCCAGAGAAGGAGACTCCACAAACCCCCTGGGCAGTCTGTTCCAGTGCTCTGTCACCCTCAACATGAAGAAGTTCCTTCTTTTATTGATGTGGAACCTCCTATTCTCCATCTTACACCCATTGCTCCTTGTCCTATCACTAGAAGACATTGAGAAGAGCCTGGCTCCATCCTCCTAACACCCACCCTTCACAGATTTATAGACATTAATGAAGTCACCCCTCAGTCTCCTCCAAGCTAAAGAGACCCAGGTCTCTCAGCCTTTCCTCATAAGGGAGGTGCTCCACTTCCTTCATCATCCTTGTTGCTCTATGCTGGACTCCCTCCAGCAGCTCCACATCCCTCTGAACTGAGGGACCCAGAACTGGACACAATACTCCAGATGTGGTCTCACTAGTGCAGAGTTCAGGAGAAGAACCTCTCTTGATCTGCTAACCACCCCACTTCTGATCCACCCCAGGTTGCTGTTGGCCCTCTTGGCCACAAGAGCACATTGCTGGCTCATGGTCATCTTGCTGGCCACCAGGACCCCCAGGTCCCTTTCTCCTGCACTGCTCTCCAACAGGTCAGTCCCCAACCTATACTGGTACCCAGGGTTAAGAAATGCAGGTCTCAAAGCAAGTACTAAGACTGCACGATAACCTTAGAGCAGAGGTAATGGAAACTCCACTTAATATTTTTTATACGTTAAAAACCACTCACAAATTGGCGCATTTTTACCTTCAGCCTTAAGAAAAGCTTCTTGTCCTCAAAAGGTTTTGTGCCCTTTATGTTTGTAGCCTAGAAACCCCTACCCACACATTGATTTTTCCCAGAGCCAAGGAAATTTGTGACTATGAAAACCGGCAGCACTGAATCCATTCTCTTTACCCTTAAAGATCTCCCAAGACCAGGACACGATGGGCACCCCCATGATGCTCTGTGATACAGATACCAAACTGATCATGAAGGACCCCAGGTTCTCACTGCTGTTTCCCCGCAGCTGTCATCGACAAGCCGGCAGAGAAGATTAAAGCTCACGGTTTACACTGTTGCTCTGTCAAACAAATAATATTAAAAAAACTTTACAAGTTCCATCACAGGAACTGAAGACTGGAGGGGAAAAAAGAGAACCAGAAAAACGCAACATTTCCCCCCAACTTTACCAACCACGTCTGTGGAAAGTTTTGATGCTGCTTCAAGGCGACGGTTGTGCTCTCTTTGCTGCAAAGAGGGCAAGTTCCAAATCGGCCGTCTGCAATGAAAGAACATAAACCTGCAAAGCAGCTGGAGGTTATTTGGGCACTTACGGATCATTCCTGCAATTTGATTCAGTTCACCACGAGCTTAAGAACCACTCAAAGGTTCAACTCCGATTTGGATGCTCATGCGACCAAACTCGTCAAACCTGACTTTGCAGACCTAAGCTGACTACTGCCCATTAGAAATAAAGAGAACATCATAGCCCCTTCTCATCCTCTTTAGGAAGCAGATGCATAACTGCAGTCACATACAAATGCTAGCTTAATCCCTCCACCTTTTTGAACTCCTTGCACAGCTTCCGAGACGCTTGGCAAGGAGGTGGTAATCTCAAAAACACTAAATTGCCTTAAGCCTCCTGAAAATAGGTAGTCGAGTAAAGAGAGCCTCTCAGGTGCACCACTGCAGACAAGGACACTTTTAATCCTCACAGCCACCACCAAAAGAAGAGTCAAACCCCAAACCAAAACAAAGTCCACCACAAAAGAAATATAATAATAACAACAGAAAGAACAACCAACCCTAACCCCCCACCCATCACAACCTCCTAACAAAGTGAAACCACTAGGACCACCCCCCTCCAATCCCGAGGTCTGACTTTGCATCTGATTCAGCACAAGAGGATCCAGCCAAGACAAACACACAAACTCCAAACAAAGAAAACAAGATTTCAAGGGTTCCAGCTCTTCCAGAATATATTTATGGAAATACAGTGTGTAGAAGAAAAATAACTTGCAATCCCGAAGAATAAAGCTGCTCTAAAACCTGAACAATAAAATACGGAGAGCAGCCCTGGGGAGAAGGACCATGGGGGGACTACAGGCTGACCAGCAACTCCAGGAAGCTTGAACAATATAAAGAAGATCTTATGGTGTTGAAATCTTCAGGATCCTGCTTTTTCTGGTCAGCCCAATATAGTCCTTTACCTCAGGATTAGGTCTGAAGTCATCTTTGATCCCCATCACACCAAGCGCCTAGGGACTGAATTAGAATCTTGTTATCTTAAAGCAAAGTTGTTTATAATCAACCATCTACAAGCTGTTGGTATGGCTAGCTGCCACACAAATCGAGGTTAAAACAGGCCAGGCTTACAGCTGAAATATGACCAGTATGACATTATTCTTTCAGACATTTGGTTAGGCTGACAGATCTGTAACTCTAATTTACACAACGTCCCCACGACGCATGGCAGTACGGCTAGTGTGTGTACGGAGACTTTTATCATGGCAACGAGGGCAGGGAGGGGAAGTCTACATTTTCCCAATGCAAATCTTGGCCACGACAATTCTGTTGGCTGCTAAAGCACACGATTCACCTATCTGGGATTACACAAAGTTCAAACAGCGATGCATAATTATTTTAACGCAACGCCAACGTAGCCTGTGGAACTCACCAGTCCAGAAAGCAGTAAACATACTGTATGTAGTGCTGTTAAATGGAACTGTATTCTTCAGTAACACAAAACATGTGAAGGGTGGGTGTCAGGAGGGTGGAGCCAGGCTCTTCTCAGTGGCATCCAACGACAGGACAAGGGGCAGTGGGTGTAAGCTACAACATAGGAGGTTCCACATCAATATGAGAAGGAACTTCTTCCCAGTGAGGGTGACAGAGCACTGGAACAGGCTGCCC
>JAOXOE010000765.1:10424553-10440967 GCA_028565055.1 Phoeniculus purpureus | reverse complement strand
AGGCCAAAGTTGGCCCTCCTGAAGTCCAGGGTTGTGATTCTGCTAGGTATTCTGTTCCTGCCACACGAGATCCTGAAGTCCATCACCTTGTGGTCACTGCAACTTTCACTGCTTTAATCAGACCCTCCTTGTTGGTGAGTACAAAGTCCAGCAGCGCTGCTCTCCTAGTGGGCTCCTCCACCATTTGCATGAGGAAATTGTCACCAATGCACTGGAGGAACCTCCCAGACTGTGGATGGCTGCCTGAGTACAACTTCCAGCAAACATCAGGGTAGTTAAAATCCCCCATGAGAACCAAGGCCTGTATCTGTGAGGCTGCTGTCAGCTGCCTGTAGAGGGCTTCATCAAGTTCCTCATCCTGATCTGGTGGTCTGTAATAGACACCCACAACAGTGTCACCCATGCCAGCCTGCCCCTTAATCTGCACCCACAAACTCTCAACTCTCTTTATCCGCCCCTGGACAGAACTCAACACATTCCAGTTGCTCTCTCACGTAAAGAGCAACTCCTCCATTCCTCCTTGCTGATCTGTCCTTCCTGAAAAGGACATAGCTGTCCATGACCACATTCCAGTCATGCGAGCTGTCCCACCAGGTCTCTGTAATTGCCACCAGATGATAATCACCTGACTGGACACAGATTTCCAACTCCTCCTGCTTATCCCCATGCTGTGTGCGTTGGTGTGCGGGCATTTCAAGGAGCAAGCTGAGCTCTCCGATTTCACCCTAGGACAGTGAGAGTAAGGAAGGAGGATGAAGAAATGGGCCAAGGGATGGGGCAGGTGCTGGGCTCTGAACACCATGAGGAAGATGCAGGTTAACAACTAGCTGACGGAATTGCCTTTTTTTCCCCTTCCTTGCACCAGGTCCAGGCCAGCCACTCCACATAATTAGGAGCCCTTCAAACATACCTCTGCTTCAAGAAGCAACTGTCGCTTCCTCAACTAAGGGTTGGTATAAACTGCTCTGAGCAGCATAAAAATAGTGAATTCACATTTTGCCAGCACAGGCAGTAGCAGCTGAGCTTACATGGCCCAGACCAAGCGCAGAAGCCAGGCTTGGCGATACGTTTCCTGCGCAATATATTTATATAGACAGCTAACCCGTCGCTGGTCTGCTGGCAGTTTTGCATTTTCCTTGTAAACTGCTCTTATGTGCTACAACACATCTGGGCATTCTTAATTCTGCCTCTCACTTCATTACCTTTCATAGGAAACTCTGGGTTTACAGCAAAAGAATCAATAGTTTGAGAGTTTTAAAAAGCGCAATATTAAAAATTTAAAAGGAACCAGGAAATCGTAGTCTCCATTCAGAGGAGGAAAAAAACCCAACCCAGCACAAAAACTTTTTATTTGGGTAAGGATCAGGGCTCACAATTAATTATCTTTATGCGCAGCAGTTTGGGATTTCTTCAGATACTTTACTAAATCTCTGTGAAGGGAGGCTTGTCTTCTGGAATCCACATTAAATGTATGAAAGGAGTTTAGCCGTGGCACAGTTTGTCAGCAAAGCGGATGCCAGCAAACAGTCTGTTGCCATTTACAAGGTGGGAAAGCTGAGGCTGGGTGCTGGGTCTGCGGGGCACATCCTGCTGCCCAGCTCTGCCCGCACAGGCAGCAGCCCTAGCCCCACAAGGCTGCTTCGGCGGAGGATCAGTTCCCGGCTGCAGTATTTCTTTCCCTTGAGCAGATCTAATTGGAATCAGATCTTTGTGCTGCGTTAGGATTCCTCTGGCAGAGCTGCTCTTGGCATTGTTTTCTTTACCCTTTTGCTCATTACTGTTAGTACCAATCACCAGCACCAGGCAGCAAGGAACAGAAGAGAGGAGCAACATGCTGTGAAATTGTTGAAATAATTCAAAGGTTTCCACAGGAAACATCATATCCAAATGCTTGAATGCGGCCTCCCAGATATAAATATAGAGAGGGAGGGGGTAAACAACGAAGAGAGAAAGAGATTTAGTGATATTAAGAGGCTAAAGCAGCTGGAGCGATTTGTAAATTGTGCAGGCGGTTGTTCTCCGTGTAACCAACATGTCGTGTAGCGCGGGAGAAAGAAGCGGATGTCTCAACAGAGCCTAACAGTCTGTTTGAACCTGGGCCTGGGGTCTGCGGCACCCTCCTTGCTTTGTTTTAAGGGCTAACATTGGACTCTTTCTGGGGGTTTATTCTTGCAATGACGAAAGCCTGAAAATTAAACACTGATTGCCGACTAAAAGTGTTCTCGGTTCAGCTCCTTCAGCGTGTGCTGAGAACAGCATCAATAGCATCCATCTATTGATTGATCGATGTCTTTCAATGATTCCAGGACATGTTTTGGGTTTAGTAGATGGCATTCTTCCAGTACAACCCGTTCAAGCTGATAGTAGCTCTATCGTGTGACTACCTACAGCTCTAAAACTTGCTATATTTTAATATTTTGAGGTGAGAAGTCAATGCAGTTGTAGGAAACAAGGGCAGGTCATTTTCTAAGCCTGATGAGGTGGGTTAGATTTCCAGATTAAGGCTTTGGTTCCTAGCTGTAGTACACTTTAGGAATGGTTAAATAATTCTCCTTGAAGACTGTTTATTAATGGAAACATAACTATTCAGTTAATCAGCATTTCCCAGAAGCATCAGTTATGCTTTTTGGAGGAAGTTTTGTTTTATTAGTAGAAATGAAACAGCTTTCTGGTTTTGAAACTGTCATCTTGGAGTTTTTGTAGCTCCGTTGATCATGAAAGATAAATTCTACACAGGAACATTTTAATGAAAATCATTTTTATTTCATTTTGGCTGCAATTTTCTAACGAGAGGGAGAGGATCTTTCTGCAGCTAGTGCATCTGAGGAGCCAAAAATCCCCATGCCATCCATGGGAGGAGCTGACACTTTGGAAATGAGTAGTTAGGTCTGTGATGGGAGACAGCCAGGTTTGCAGCATTTGCCTTAGGACGTTGCCTTACAAGAGCAGAAAATCCATCTCTTCTATTGTCTTCAGGAGCCCAGCAATTCCTGGGAGCTCCCAGCACCGGCTCCATGGGCTGCCTTTGTCTGTAAACAAACTTCAGCTTGGCTCCCCACCTCCAGCTCTCTAACCCTTCTCACGCAACCATTACCAGCTACTTGCCATGAACATGCCATTCTTCAGCTCACAATTACTGTCGTCAGCTTCACCTAAGAGTTCATCCCTTCTCTGCTCAATCAGAGCATTAGATTGCAGGTATTCATGGAAATGGAGAAGAGGTTTGAGGTCTGCACACGGTTCTTTTAATGACTCTTGTGATATTTTTAACAAAGAGGTCAGCAATACGTATTTTCTTCTTTTCTAAAGGTTAGCAAAATACAGGAAAAGAAAGAACGAAGGGGCGTGGGGGAGCAAGTTTCCAATGATTTTAGTCTGGTGACTGGATGTCCTTTGTGCATCCGTTCAACTATTTTGTGGTTTGCATTTACGTCTGTATTTGCCCAATTTACAGCTTAAAAAAAAAAATCAATAGTAATGCTATATTTTCATGAAACCAACATTTTTAAACAGAGATCTCATGAGTAAATTACATTTTGTCCAAGTTGGATTACATCCAAGTTGGATTGCAGCTGCAGGCTCTGATCCTGCAAACGCTTATGCACACAAATATTCCTGCTCAGTTTATGCCTTGGCTGCGACTTGAGAGACCTGGAACCCAGTTCTAGATTTGCTGTCGTCTCCATCTTTCCCAGGTCCTTTGGTTGCTCTGAATCTCTGTTTCTATTATTTACTAAAATGAGGAAATAAAGAGCAAAGACGTGCTAATATCGACAGCTGACTTAATGGCGGTGTAGCATGTATTTTTCATATATGAGACACCAGTTGCTGTGGGCATGTGTGGGCTATAAAACAATACAATAATACAATAATTGTCCATATAATATATCTACTATTGTGTTAGCTAGCCTCGTTCCAGACTCTCCTGGAAACTACTGACAGAAAATCTCCTATTGAGGATTCACCGTTTTCCTTCTTGTTCCTCGATACCCTGTTGTTTTTACATCCCCTGCTCCTGGCACAGGCAGACAAATGAAAGTAAACAGGAGCATGGCGAAACAGTTCCATGCAGGGTCTCTTTTTAGTCTGTGCTTCTCTAGGGCTGACAATATGCAGCTGCCGTATTACAAACAAATACTAATAGTAGGAATAGATTCCAATGCAGAGTCTCAGAGATGCAAATATTGTGTAGGAAAAGAGAACCACTGGAGCAGGTGGACACAAACGCGACAACGCATCGTACAGAACGAAATGGCCCATGTGGCTGAAAGATGATCTTTGCTGTAGGCAGTTCTCTAGGCTATAACATAAGGTGGTACATGAATGAAAAGGTGATTCTAAGCCTTGGAGACGTTAAATGTGACTTAATATATGATCGCACGTCGGCTGAACTACTGTAAGTGCCTGTGTATCAACTCTGCCTCAACACCTTTCATGCCAAGCTTGGGGAAGCTGTACCACCCTGGAACTGTTGTGAGGGTTACGAGTTCGCGTATGAACTGTTGCCTCAGCTCAGCTGAGGTACCACAGTTTGTTCTGCCAGAGTAATTTGGGCTCATTCCCGAAACCCTTGTGGTCTGTGAAGATCTCAGAAGTCGCAGAAGGGAAAATGGGGAGAGGAGGAGATTTACCAGTTTGATTATTTGCAGCAAAATAAAAGAGCTGCCTGCCAAGGCATCCTTAAAAAAAACCACATTGGTGAAGACTTTGCCTATTGAAAGATGGAAATGCTTTCAGCATAGTGTTTTTACCATTCACCACAGCATGGGTGAATGGCAGCACTTACGGAGCAAGTGAGGAGTCCCACTGCAAACCTTGTACAGGCAGGGTAGTAAAAATACAAATCCCCAAAGAGTTTACAGTCAGCAATGATTAACTAGCCCAAGGAAAAGTAGGAATGAAACACATTGCTTAACCCTTCACTAGTCTGGAAACCCGTGTAGTTCATGGCCTTCACCACATTTCTTTTGAACGTTCATTGAGGTTAGCAAGTTCCTTTGTAGTTTATCATTTTTAGTCAGCAATGGAGCAAACACTGATCACTTTCCCCCAAAGCAGAACTGAAGTATTCTGATCAAACTCAAGAACTAGGAAGTGATTGCAGCGAATAAATAAATCCACGCAAAACAGACATGGTGATGAAATTAATTTTTCTAGGTTGCCCAGATGTCTTGTAACACTGCTGTCTTCATGAGGCTCAGCTTTGTGAGGTAATACAGCTTATCAGGTACTGAACAGCAAGTACATCAAATGATACGTATAGATTCCTCACTAGAACACCAGCCATACACATACGTAGTAAAGTAGCTCATTTTCTATATAAAGCCTATGCATCCAATGCATCTTCCTCAGTGCATTATATTCCTCTTCCTCCTCACCAAACTTTAATGACTGCAGGACTCAGACCTCCCTTCCAATCAATGTACATGCATCCCCTCCTTGAAAGAAGACCATTATCCTATGGTATTTAGGTGGAAAAGCATCTTAGAGTGGCTGTGGCAAAAGAGATCCACTGTGATTTATGCAAGGTGCACTGGGAGCTGTCTGATGTGAAGTCAGCAGCTGAAGGGCAATGAATAATTCAGCACTAGGATCCGTCACATCATCTCTCTTTCCATGTTATTGCTGTTTTTACGTAATTGCAAAGTGAAAAATAAATTGATGTCATAAAGAAAGCTGCATCGTTTGTCTGGAAATACACGTAAGAGTTACAGGTACATTCCTGCTGCTTTGTGAGCCCTCTGTGATCTTCCCATGTACAAAATTAAAAATGTTCTTTATTAACAGTTTCTCTAGGGTTAGACAGGAGATCATGCGGCACGACATCTTTGAGGTTGGTGTTAGAAGCCCACATTCATAGAGAATGACGTCTCTGAATTGCCTCCTGCCAGCACTCTGGTGCCATTGCCCTTGCTCTGCGCTTCCCTGGCGAAGCTTGAATGCACAGCTGGAGCTGGGGTGGGAAGTTTTGTTTATCCAAGTGCAGACAAAAGCAAAGCCAGGTTGAAGGGGTCCTCTGCTTCGGGGGGTGATTTGGGAAGAGCAGCTGTGTACGGTGCTGCGTTTTTAAACTCTGTGCACCCAAAATAAAGAACCCAACAAAAAGAAGGGATCTGGTCACTGGGCTCACGGGACTCACTGGGCTCACTGTACAATGTGAAAAACTCAGCTGGCTGGCAGGGAGATACCCATAGACTAGAGCTTGTGCTCTCGTGGTGTTCTTAGTGTTCGTAGGAATTGGTGAGCAGAAGAGCCATTTCAAGCAATGCTTTCCTCTCCTGCAGAGTGGGATGACATTTTGTATGGACTCACAAGGTTTAGGCTGCCCGAGAACCTGGAGTGCCCCAGCGTTTGGGGCTGGGCATTTGAGGTTTGCCCCTTGTAGACACAGGTCTGAAAATGAGAGTTCAGACCAGGACCAGAGAGACCAGGACATTGTCTGGGAAAAGATCTGACTTATTTGTTCTCATTTTATGGTGGAGGACATTATCCATCATTGTGTTTAAGTGTGACTGGTGCTCTGGGCCTTTCTTGATGTTATTATTTCATGACTGGAGAAAAAGAAATTACTTTGGTGTATTGTAGCTTTTTAATCTGAACTGTTCCAAAAGATGTCATAACCAGCTCCAGCCTCTGACTCTCCTGTCTTCTTTACAAAGCACAGTCCCTCCTCTGTTCTTGACTTTGTCCTTGTGAGGCTGATGTGAGCAAATGCTATTTCTTAGGAAAGTTCTGACTCAACAATGTGAGCTTTTCAAAGGGGAATGAATGCAATCTGTGAACTGAATTGGCAATGCAGGCAGATTAGAAGAAATGCTATGCAATACCCAGATCATGCCATTTTAATATCTAAAGATGATTGCTTTTAGGAAGGAGACAATAGCTTTAGCATAGAGATGACAAAACATATTCTTTTTGCCTTTCCTCTTGGTAAACAAACTTCTTTCAGAAATGAAATGAAGCTGTATTATGCAACAGTGATGGAAAGGGGCAGACGTGGCATGGGGGCTGTCCTCCAGCTGGTAAGATAATAGGTATTTACCAATGGGAGACAGTGGGCTGGTGAGACCTTCTGATACCTTT
Organism: Phoeniculus purpureus; assembly: GCA_028565055.1. NCBI lineage: Eukaryota > Metazoa > Chordata > Aves > Bucerotiformes > Phoeniculidae > Phoeniculus > Phoeniculus purpureus. Next base: position 10,433,884 of record JAOXOE010000765.1, on the reverse strand, counting down.
TGTCTTGCAGGACTTCACATCCTTTAAGTTAGGTTGTCAAAACTGAAGGGCTGCTGTGAGGGGGTTTTTTTCATTCATATTCGTTGCTTTTCTCGAAGGCCAGGTCAGCTGGAAAAGTCTTCAGTTTTAGGGTCAGGCATCCCTCAGAAGCAGATTTTAAAGGCGGGGTGGGGAGTAGGAAGAATAGCAGAGTGATGCTGAAACAAGGGAAGAGACCTAAAGTGAAGAGGTGTGAGAGGTAATGCAGGTTGGAGGAAAATTATTCAGCTAACAGACAAGGTCTGCAATTCTTAGCATTTAGGCAAAACACCTCTGCAAAAACATACTTTGAGTGAGATCAGACTTTACCCCAAATCTTCTTTAATTTGTTTCTATTGTCCTCTTCCAGCCCTGCCTTGGAGGGTGGAGGTTGATAGATCAGACCTGGCTTTCTTACCATTTGTGCTGATGTTATTCCATCAGCAGAGTCAGAAATGACTCTGGTATCCTCTGCTTTCCATCATCTGTAGTAACGTAGGGCTGGAGTGGGCTGATAATGTGAAAGTGAGAATAATACCATTATTATTCCTTCTGGATGCTGGGAGGAAATCTTGACAGAAGAGAAATGTATAGATCACCAGCTGGACAGCACAGGAGAGTTTTCTTGTTTATCAGTCCTCAGCATCATATGTGACTACCTGTGATGATCACCAGCCAACATAAACTACCTGTAACCCATGAAACTTGATTAGCACTCACAGGTTTTCTAAAACCCATTCGATTCTTTGGTATTGCTGATGGGCTCCAGGACTTCAGCATGTCCATCTTTAAGCCTTTCCTAAGCAGAGTGACACTGTGAAACATCCTGCACTACCCTTTTTTAACAAAATGGATAAATGAAGGACTGGAACCTAAATCATTACAAAGTTCCTTAAGTCAAAGAGCTGCAGCTCTGTAAGGAAATGAAAGGTTTTCAGGCTCTCAGTAATATGATGAAGTTGGGCAGCACTGCAGAAATGTTGGACTTAGAAATTTCTTATCAGAGTTAAAATAGGACAGAAAGCAGAGAGTTTTAGAAGTTCCTTTCAATGCTTTTGCTACTGCATCTGTTTGGCGAGGTTGCTTCCTTCTTTTCTTCTGTTTGGTTCTGTTGGGATTTTTTTTCTACTGAGCCTGTGAGTTTAATGCTGTAGGTGTGGCCCTCCCCACCAGGTGATCCTCTTTTAGTTGGTCTTTAGCCCAGATTCTCCTGTTTCCCTTGGTGCTCTCAGGTGTCTCTTGTGTCCTCATTCTCTTTATGGTCCTTCTGACGGTGTTAGAAGTTGAGCCTCTTCCAGGTCTTGCACCAACATCCCTCTCTTCTGACTGTAAAGACAGCTCCATCCCATCCTCCATCATTTTCTGCTTCCAGCCAGGACATCTCCCACTGAAGGACAGAAGGTAAGAGACTACCTTTGTTTTTGTTGGCTTAAATGACCCTGTATGAAAGCAGCTTTGTTCCTTAACCCCCCTGATGACGTAACAGATTGCAGGTCCAAGGCAGAGGTTACTACATTGGTAAGCAGCAAGAATTACTTCCCTAGCTCAAGCAAAAGGTTATTTTTATTGAGAATTCCTAGAAACTTACTGGTAATTGAAGCAAGAACTTGCCTGCTTGAGCAATACCACAATATTTTCCCCTGGAAATATAGAAGTGACAAAGCTATGAAGCAGAAAAAGTTTGTACTAACTTCCAAAGATGCTTTTTAAAAACAACATAATGCTATAAAAAAGGTAGCAAAAAACCCCCCACCTGCTGGAAAGTGGGAAGTGTCCTTATAATCTTGCTTTGCTGGAAGTTCTTTGCCTTTTTGAAAACAAAATCTCACACAAATAACAACGTCCTCCCGCTCGCCCCCATACCAGCAATCTTGACTATTTCAGGGATTGTAAATAACGAGGACTCGGTTATCTTCCTGGAGACAATCATGTTGTTCTTGAAAACACTTAACTGGGGTCTTGGTTTTAAGGAGAGATATTCCTCAGTGCATTATTGCTGTGAATTGTAAGTGCTGAGCTTCCACGTATTTCCAAGCACATGCTTCACATTAAAATGTAGGGTTTTCTTCTAATTTCTCATCTGCTAATGGATGAACTCTACTGGGGTTTTGCATGAAACGGCATCAGAAAAACGTGAGGATAATTTATTGTAGTTTACAAGCAAAGTTTTCCTGAAGTCACTTGCCTGTATTGTCTTAGAGCTGGTCAGACAACAGTGAACCGTAACTGTCACCTGATTTCTATTTTGTTGCACATACCCCTGTAGCACTAAGGACGTGTATAATCCGATATAGGATGTAGGTGAGAAGAGTCTGATCCAAACCCGTGGCTGTCATTGCTGCATTCTTCATTTCTTGTGTTTGGTACTTGTGTTTCTTGTGTTGGTACTTCATTTCTTGTAGTTCCATGAAAAGTTCTGCAGACACTTTCCTGATGTGGTTAACACGATCAGTTCAAGCACATGTTACCTGGGCTGTGCTCTTCTAGATCTGTTTGGGATAGTGAAAACGTTTTGCTTCTATCTGCACCTAGAATTGTTTTGCACAAAATAGGCAGGGGGGAAATCCCCCACGTCTCAGCAGTTGTGCCCTTGCGAGTTTAATTTGGAAAGCAATCCTGTGCTTCCTATAAAGTCTGTTGTAGTTGTTTGGAGGGTACTGGGGAAGGGATCTTTATTGGTTTTGTGCCCAATTTGTTTTCCAAAAGACCCTTCTCTTTCTATTTGAACAAGTAACTGTATCTGAGTGTTGCTGAGATCAGAACACCCGTAAGCTTACTGGTTCCAGTTTGATGTGAGTCCCAGGGCTAAGTAAATGCAGTTGAAGTTCAGTATACCTAGGAAGCTCTGCCAGGAGCAACCATCACTGAATCCTAGCTGTAGGAACTGAGCCTGTCTGCTGCAGTGGCATCTGACTGAAGCAACAACAGCAGGCTGGAGCAGAGGGTTTAGGCTGTGGCTGTGCTGCTTCTGCTGCTGTTGAAACACAGTTATCCTCACAAACTGTGCAGCCCCGGTTGGTAGCTCTGAGGGTCTCAGTCTCCATGTGCAGCATTTTCATTGATCTTTATCTAGATGAGCAACTTCTTTTGCTGCTAGGATTATAGTCTTGTTTAACAGATAGATCAGCTCAACCCGTGCTATTTCCTCCAGGGCAAAAATCCACACTAGTTGAGAATGTTTCTAGGCAGCTCGTATTGGTGTGCAAGACTAACAGAAATCCAGCACCTCTGTGGAGAGGAAAGAGAATCCCAATAACGGAAAAGTTTAGCAGGGATCATTTCAGGTCCACACAAACCCTGTGAAGTTTGGGTCATTTTGCTCACATTGTTTGTAAGAACAGTTTAGAACAAGGAAGTGTCTGTATACCTGAGGATAGTGTTTAGATTGCCCTTTGATCTTAAATTCTGGAGCCCAAATGGCAAACTCTATGAAAGTTTAATTCTTAGACCCCGTTTTTAAAATGTGAACAGCTATTCCCAGAGGCAGATACATCCAGTCCGTGGCTGGGGGTAAAGTAACACTATGGATCTTGCAAAAAGCAGCTCCATAAGGCTGTGGACCTTGGCAATGTTAAGATGTACCTCTGGACCCTGTAACTCCACTTCTTCCAGTGAATAGGCACCTGATTTCTGCTCCCATTAGATGACTAAATGGTGCTGCCCCTTTGCATGGTGAGGAAAAAAGACAAGTAAACCCTGTAAAGAGTTGCTCCATCTTATGTCAGTCATCTGTGGACACTTCTAGCTCGAGAAAATAGAGAAACATCTCACTGTGTACAGACATAGAATCCTTCAAGTTGGAAAAGACCCTTGAGAACATCACAGAGTCACAGAATCATCATGGCTGGAAAGGACCTCCAGGGTCATCAAATCCAACCATCTCAGATACGACTCTTCAATGAGGATTTAATCTAAATTTTTTCCTCTCTGTAATTGCTTTATTTCTTTTTCTGCTACTGTATTATATTTTTCTCTCCTCTAGACCTTATGTCTCACACCCATCCCTACCCCATTCTTTGCTGACACCAAAGAATGACAAATGCAGCATCAGCAGTTTTGCATGGCAGTGCCCTCATGAGGACAGGGGACTGTTGTATGGCAGAGCAACGATAAGAATTGTTTAACCTGGTTTCCTTTCAGACTAATGCTTAGTTAGGTTTGCAGGTTTTAAATCTCTGACATCAGACAGCTGCCTCCCTTCCCTCAAATGCTGCAACAGGCTATTATTTTCTGCAGAATATCATGAGGAATTACAAATTTGGATGTTTATGCAGCGATAACAATATCTCACTGTGTCATTGGTGTAGTATTAAATATAGCCTGGCACTGTTTGATGTATGTGCTGTAATCACACTGGGTACTGCTGTGTTTCCTGCTTTTCCAGATGACAAGTCAGGGAAACCCACAAAGCACTCAGAGAAATTAAGGGTCAAGTGTCTAAGTATTTTTCTGGGGGAAAGGAGGCTGCGTGCAGCCTTAGAAGGTTTCTCAGTACGTGTTCTAGTGCCCACTCCCTTGCACTGGGAGCTACATCCCAAAGAAAGCTCTGTCTCATGACATTTGTGGCCAGGTAGCTCTGACACACGTGGAGGGCAAGGTTTCTCCTACACTGGGTGGAACATAATCCATTACCACTTTGTGTGCCTGGCATGGAGAGGTCAAATGGCTGAGGCATATGTGACAATATGGCAATCAAAATACTACTTCTCAAGGATTGTATGTGACCAGGTTGTGACACCAGAGCACTGGAACGGGCTGCCTGGGGAGGTTGTGTAGTCTCCTTCTCTGGAGACGTTTAAAACCTGCCCTGACATGTTCCTGTGCGACTGAATCTAGGGGATTCTGCTGTGGCAGGGGGATTGGACTGGATGATCTTTTGAGATCACATTGAATCCCTAATGTTCTGTGATTCTGTGATCAGTGCCATATGTGAACCAACCTTTCCAACGGACACAAAGGAACTCCCTTTTTGGTCGTACACTTTTACAATAAGTGTATTTTATTTATTTAATGAAGGGAGCTTCACTTCTGGGTTAATATAATTGGAGCTCGTGACTCTTCCCTCTCCAAACAGAACAGGGTCAAAGTGGTTTGGGTGATGCTCCCAGAGTCCCGGCAGAGTCACGGTTCAAGGGCTTCCCTCTTGTTCTTTGGCAGATAGGATGTTGGATCAGCATCCAATACTCTAGGAGAAGGATCGTTTTCTTCCTTCACATATCTCCTCAGCTGCTGAGCAGCTGAAGAGCTGACAGAATTAAATTACATTGCTGCCGCTGCTGCTATTAACAAAGAGTAAAGAGAAACTGTTACATCTGGCTCCGCTTCTTTGCCAGAGTCTTCATTTAATTGTTTTCTAATTTGAAGAAAACCACAAATGACAAGATGAAACTGCTAGAAATGTAAATACAAGAGTCAAATTACTCTTGTCAGATTTCTAGTTCACAAACCACGGTAATGTGATTCTGCATATCTGACCAATAAATAAGAGTTGCAGCAAGTGGGTGCTGGTGATTTCTCTCTCTGAATTTGCAGTCCCCTTACTCACAGTCACAAAAATTGTTTCGTTTGAAAGAACATAGAACAGGCTGAATCTGAGGGTCCAGCCTGACAGCTCCAGATTCACTGCACGCTGCAGGACAGTGTTCCTCCTCGGCAGTAAATGGGGAATCCAGGCTGGAAGAGGTTTCATTATTTAGTCTCTACCACTTTGACAACTATTTTTCTTTGCCTCCCTTCTCATTTTAGTCAGGTAACGCTGAGATGTGTTTGAAGAATATAAAATATTTCACAGTGGTACCAAAGGTCATCTACTTTCTAAATGCCCGTTCAAAAGTCAGGAGTTATGATCTTTCCTGGAAAACAAACCCAGAATACTGCCACTACTCAAAGATGTTTTTTCTCTAATAAACTTGCAAAGGATACTTGTAAAATGTATCCTCAGATAAGAAAATTAGAACAAGGTTTTCCTGAGCAGGTTAGTGATGAAGAATAAGGTTTACCTGTTGGAAAGTCCCTATGAACAATAAAGTCCATGTTAGTTTACAAACGGTTTGTTAGTCAGAAGCAAGAGGTTGATGGTTACAGGGCAGAAATGCAAACGAATCTGCGACCTAGTGTTTCTTTTCAAATTGATGCCTGACCCTGGTCCTGGTCCCGAGTTCCACTGGGCACAGTTACACAGTCAGATAGCAAAATCAATCACCACTAAGGGATTCCCTGGCTGAGAGAAATTCCCAGGTAACGCGAGAACCCTTTATGCCTTTACCAATACGTTGCAACCTACCCAGGCTGGGAGCGTTGGGGAGAGAGCAGACCCTTTTGTGAGACATCCCCGCTGCAGCGTTGAATGACACAGTTGGCCACGCTGCTGAAACTCCTCTGTTTCCTCTGAATCTGCCCCATTTGTGGAGACTAACAGCCTCTCCAGGCTGATGGCTATCTGCTGCACGGGTCAGCTGGCAGGTCAGGTTGAAGGGCAGCTCGTTGGAGCTGCAATGTCATGTGCAGAGCATTATCAGAACGCTGCTTATCCAATCTGTTTGAGTTTGGTTTGTCTGACATGGAGTTCTTGCAGTGAAGCTAAACATTGCTCACGACGTGACTTAAGCACAGAGCTGCAAGAGAGGAGCAGAGCCCTGGGGGGGCAGAGGGGAGCGCAGCCAACAAGCACCAGTAGAAAGTGCAGCTGTCACAGAAGAGAGAGAAGTTAAAAAGCGAAGGGGGGGAGGCAGAAAGGCTTGACTGTCCCTCAGGGGCAGGGGCTGCTGTCGTTCCAAATGCCGACAGCTTTCCAAACCTAAACCAAAGCTATAAAATATGAAATATAATGAACAAAAGTTGGCACACACCCATGTGGAGCTGTCAACCTAATAAAAACAAAACTATCTGGCAGCTGGCACTTAGGTGCTGGTTGATGCCAACTCTGGACTCCTGCAGAACAGGTCTTGCCTTTGCCTTCCACTTCTGGATGTTTGCTAGAATTTCAAATTGCACCAAAATGCATTTGTTTTGCTAGAACATCCAAGAAACAATGAGAAGAGGGGGGAAAGGGACTGACAAGTCTTTCTCTGTACCAGTCTTGGGGCAAGTGCACATTATTTCTATATTAATAATTAATTCTGGACCGTTAATGAGATGAATAGGTCAAAACATCATGATGACAGCACTACTTCTGCACTCTGTGAGGGTCAGGGAGTTTACTCTGTATTAGATTTAGACAGGATTGGGTGTCCTCATGTCACGTGTGGTTTAAAGAGGTCTGAAGGTCCAGACACTGAATTGGACTTCATGTTCCACAAGAAGTTGGGGCACATTTGGCATTCACCTGGACTGGAGCAACTCCATTTGTGTGTGGGAGACCCACTCAGTGACTGAAAGCAAGGCAGGGTAGATGGGGATGAGCAAAGCATTCAGTTCAGGGCTGCACTGCTGCACCAGGCTGAAGCACTAGAACAGACACAATTGAGGTCCTGCACAGGGTTTGAAGCAAAGAACATTTTACAGAGCAAAATCTGTTGTTTGTGATGTGCTGGTATTTTATCCTGTGCTCACTGGGGAGTCTGGTTCCCAGCTCTGGCTGAGAGGCAGGCTGCTTCCTAAGTCGACATAGCAGAGTGAGGTACCATGTGTGGGAGGAATCGTGGCAAACCCAGGCCTTTAATTCCCATGTAATCCTAAGATATTATAACTGCTTCATGCCCCCACGCTCCAGGAATAAATAGCTACCTGCAATTGCGTTGCAGGCTCTTTTTTTCACACTTACTCTGAAAACTGCTCCTCATTGCAAAAGCACCTACCCTGAGTGCATCTCACTCCTCACAAACAAATCGCTCAGTGGAATCTCCTGTGAACCTCCCCCTCTGTAGCTTAGAAAGTATTTGTTCATTTTTATGAAGGGCAACCTCTCGATATTTAGTGCAAACAGACCATCCCTCCGGCACCTGACACTCACGGCAAACAGACAAGTCTTTTGGTAAATGACAGTGCCCCTGTAGAGTGGAGAAAGCAGTTGGTTACAGACATTCAAGGACAGAGAGTGAAGCTTTCCATTAGGGACGATCACGTTCATGCTGGGTGCAGCCTCCTGTGCTTGTCTGCCCCCTCCAAAGTTTCACTGGTGCTGAACCAGTCTGTACCACTCATCCCTCTGGCTCATGGGCTCTGGTGATTGAGGCAACCTGCTTCCCTTCATAAAGCTTAACACTTCACACTACAGTTGTACAGATCATCACAGAAAATAATCCACCAGTTCTCTGAGAGCATTTGAGAGGCTCTCCTGTTGTCATTGTGTGCCACACTATTTGCACTAAAAGCTTTGCAGCTCAGGGAATTCTGAGAGCAGACAGTTACAAATGTAGTGCTCCTCTCGCAAACCTGGAGTAAATATGGCACCCCAAGAATGGCCATGAGTAACAGGTCCTCTATCCTCTGAAAACAGCCCCCACAGCACATACACATATGTAATCCTACACAGGGATTTAGGGGTGTTTCCATGGCCTCAGAGGTTTTCAGACTGAAAGGGAATTTTATCAGAAATACCTGTGTGAGGTGATGATCCGTCATAGCCAACCTGCTAAGGGCTACTTGCAGCATACGTAAATAGCTGTGCTACGTACTGTTCATCTGGCTCTTAGGTGTAATTAAGGTTGTTGTAGCAAGATTTGCTTCCAGTTCACTCTGCCCATAAGTCTGCCTAATGTGTGATGAGAGCCCTGCCTCATGTCACTAGTTGCAATGGGAAGGCTGTTGGAGTTTGCTTTTAGGTATCAATATACTCTTGTGTCAGGATAATGAAGGAGCAGAAGTGTGTTTGTGTAGCAAACCTGAGGATCCAAGTGAATCTATAAGGCCAGACAATCTGGACTTAAACCATGGATCCTTGTCACTTGCCAGCATTTTCAGTGGTGGCTACGCATTTGCTTTTTCTGATGCCAGAGATCACCTTACTCTTCCACCAAATGTATGTTTCAAACCCCAGAGAGGCAATTTGGACACGGCTATCAGATATAAAATGTTGTCAGTGAGGGTGGCCCACTGCTGGGCCTCAATTTAACCATTTAAAATTTGGTGTTCTTACAAAGCTACTTGTACTGTACCCACAAAGGTCAGCAGTGAGAGCTGGAACACAGGAGGTTCCATATAAATATGAGAAGGAACTTCTTCATGGTGAGGGTGACAGAGCACTGGAACGGACTGCCCATGGGGAGTTGTGGAGTCTCCTTCTCTGGAGATGTTTCAAACCCACCTGGCCGTGTTCCTGTGCGACTTGGTCTAGGTGATCCTGCTGTGGCAGGGGGATTGGACTAGATGATCT
>JAOXOE010000765.1:10402364-10424412 GCA_028565055.1 Phoeniculus purpureus | reverse complement strand
GTCTAGGTGATCCTGCTGTGGCAGGGGGATTGGACTAGATGATCTTTTGAGGTCCCTTCCAATCCCCAATGTTCTGTAATTCTGTGACAGACACCTTCAGAGTCCAGCCACTGTGTTCTGAGACATGCTGAAATCTTTGCAGAAGTACCTGCTTTCCTCCTACAGGCTGCTGAAGGGTGTTTGATGAGTAATTCAGACTAGACAGTTAACTCCTAGAAGGCTGAATTTAGGCTGTGGCAGGTTAGCCCTGCCCACAGAGGATTCCAAGGCACGCTTTCACTGAAAACCCAGCTTCCTGGTTTGGATGCCTGGATCAGTGCTGTGGGATGTGAGGTTGGATAACAGCTTGGATAACCACAGTGCGCTCTTCCTCTGCTTACAAGTGTCACATATGAGGATAGAGCCAGGACTGAAGTGTGTGGTTTGCACATTCCATTGAAAAAGTCAGATCGGAGAGAGGAGAAGTCTGACAGGCAGAGGTGCTGTCTGAAGCTGCAGAAGCTTTTCCAGATAGGAGATCTGCACATGGGAGAGAGCTCGAACAATGGACCATTCAAGATGGTCTCTCTGGGACAGCACGCGGGTTGTTTTGGCTGCATAAAGAATCTCCTTTGGAGGAGATCTTCTTTCCTCAGTCTTGACAGAGGGAGACAGAGTAATGTCACTAAAACAATGCCTCCGAAAGACCTTCTAGGGAGGTTTCTCTTTAGTCTCTATTTGAAATGTTAGAAGCCCAAATGTTTTTGTGCCTTTGTTTTAATGATACATTCTTGCAAGGATTCAATCTGTCATCAGAGGGTGTATGAAATTCCCTCTGACAATTATGGGGGTTCCACCCATAGATCAAAACAAACAAAAAAAAAGAAGAAAGACAAGAGGAAGAGAGGAAGAAAGGAAGAAATAAAGAATAGCTCCCTGTCTATCAGCAGCCCAAGCCCCACAAGTGCACTGTGCCAAGGGCTGCACAGCATGTAAGTTGTTGTGATCATTCCCATCAGAAAGCAAAACTGTTAGCTAGGAACAACTCAAAAGATTTTGCATGGGTAGCGTTTGCACGCACCCAAATTGGGAGCAGGTGCTGTAGCCTATTGTGTGTTAGTTTTGCGGTGGAAAAATGCACTGCCAGGTCAGCGATAGAAGGGCTTCAAGCCTTCTTCTCAACCCCCGCTCCATCCTTCAGCTTTCCATCCATGCGGATCCCCAGCTTGGCCATCCTGCGTGCTTTCTTGTCATCAGCACCATCAGTAATGGTTTCCTAGCTCCGGGTATGAGCCGGGTTGTGCTCTGTGCCAGAACGCTTTGGAAGGAAATCATTCCGAGTCAGCCTAATGCCATAACAAGCTCTGCAACAGCTGCAGCAGTGATATGCTGGCAAGCTGTGTTGACCTTTTAAAACGAATAAAGAATGACTATTTCCACAGTACATATAACTCTTGTCCCAAACCCTATCTGTGCGCCCAGACAGCGCAGGCATGCTGCTGAATTTGCAAAGAAGCATTTTGTATTTTACTTTTTTTTTAATGTCAAATTTTATCAAAGCCTGTAAAATTCTTTTGCAAAGGTTAATCATCTGAAGTTTAAAGTCAAAATATCCCGTTCTAGAGGACAGCAAACAGGATCTGAGAGGTTAAGGGCTTTTGTATTGATCATACAGTGTTCTTGTAGCAGGAATGAGAATAAAACCTGGAAGTTTCAGGTTAATCCAAGCTCCATCCTTTAAGGAATATGTACTTCAAGAAACATGGTGTGTACACAGGGGTCTTTTCCACCAGTCTGCAGCTGAGATATTCCCTAAGCCAGAGAATCTGAAACCCACGTCTTGTTTACTAGCCCCTTAACTATCTACTCCACAGGTTTATCTTTCACCCAATACCTACTGCTGTGCTATAAGACAGGATGGTCTTCAGATATCTTCACTTCACAGCTGATAATCTGTCACTGTCACCATCCCTTGGAGAAGGAAGTGTTTACTGAAAAACTCCAATTAAAAACCAAGTTGCACCGTAATTTAGTGGAGACTGACTTGTTTCACCAAGCTCCTGGTTGCCCGTCAGCTCATCTAGAGAGGATTCCAAACTCTTGAGCCCTACAGGAGCCAACCAGAGAGGCTTCCGTTAGTGTCTGTGTCCATGGGGTACATGGGTTTCTTTGCCCTGCAGCAGTCCTTTGGGCAGGGATGCTCTCTGTCCTTCCATGCTTTCAGTTTGGAAATTCTGTGAGGATTGTTTCAAACTTCTAAAGAAAGGCAGATATCAAGGGAGCCCTTTTTTGATTCAGGCCTCACTGATGAAAGCAACCTGAGACCCCTATTTCTACACCACTTGCTCTGGTTCAGAAACCTGAAAACCCAGCCACTATATTCTGCTGGCAGAACCTTCCTGTAGGGTCCAAAGAAAAACAATACTTGTGTTGTTAAAAGGAGACAACAGCACTTAGACTCAGCAAATCCTGGCAATGAAGATGCAGTTTCACAGCTGTGCAGAGTCAAGTAGCCCAGGTACATTGAATTGTAGCCATTTCGGTGAGGCAGTAGGTAAAACTCCATCTATTGAGACAAAGCAGAGGAGACAGCAGGGAAACACAGAATAAATATATTCCTGTTAGTGTGTTTCCAGGTTACATCTATAGCCAAGAAACATTGATGACATTGTTAAAAACTGCATCATCAGGAAAGTGGACACACTGAAGCTGCGATTTTCTTGCTGGAAAGAGTGTTTAACAAAGTTTTCATCATCAGATAGGGGTTTTTTTAATATGCCAAATTATCATAACATTTGCTTTCAGTATTTCCCAAATTAGGGGTTTTTTCCCTATATTATGAAAACAAAAAAAGCCACTCGATGCCTACAAAAATACTCATAATTAAAATGGATGTTTTGAACTCTTTCTGACAAAATGTTTCACTTGGCCTGAACTGTGTCTCCCACTCACAGCAATTTTCTTACTAGACCTGCAGCTCAGCTAGGGATGCTGCTTGCTTTCTAAAACTGACTGTGTTCATGGGCAAGAAGGGTCTTCCACCCGAAGTGAACGTCTGCATCACAGTGCAGAAGCTGCTTTTTTGATGAAGGTGCACTGAAGTCAAGGCTGTTGTCAATGAATCGTGAAAGTGGGGTCGCTAGTTGAGGTTTCCATAATTCCTTAGGAAAACTCTTACTCTCTACCTCGCTCCGCGCAGGCAGACAATGTGCGCTGGAGACACTGTGGTCCATATGGAGAGGAATGTTGAACCCAAGCCAGATGTTTGTAAACCTTAACTTTGAAATGTGGCACAATACCACAAGCTGTCAAGTTGTGTAAAAGCTTTAGCAGAGACAAAAACAGAACGTAATATTTACCAGATGAGATTTCTCTGTAATCTTCTTGGAATTTTGGGAGTATCCAACTTTCATGGATTTTGAAATGAGCCCTGTATCATTTCATTTTTTCTTTTTTTTTCCTCTCTCTCCCTTATGAAGAGGGATAAGGAAAAAACCCCTGCTAATAAAAGGGAAACATTTTACATGGGCAAACAATGGCTTTAGAATGTCCTTGGGCAATTTCAGATGGGTTTATATTTCCTTGAAGACTGAATCCCACGGAAGATGCACATTTTTGGCATCATATTTAAAAGCTTTTCCTGAAAAAAAAAAAAACAACCCAATTCTATTTCTGGAACAATTTACTAAATTGGTAGTAAGTAGGACAATACCATGGTATTAACAACATTTTTCATAATGCCTGGATTACTGCAGTAACATATGTTAAAGCAGCACAAAGCTATCCAACATATTTTGCTTCTTTTGCCAAAAATAATTCAATTCATCCATATAAAAAGATGAATAAAACATTTCACTACTTGAATTAAAGACATACGACTCCATCCAGAAATAAAACACTAACTTAAGAAGTCTAAGGTGACATTTTTGCTTCCTGCTGAGAAACTTCTTATCCTTCCTGGCTTCCTGCTTTTAATTTTTGTGAGCCCCCAATTTTTCTAAGGTGCTGTTCTCCACAGCACCAGGCTGGGATCCTATTAGACCTGTTCTCCCACAAAGTGCAAGCTAAAAGCCCACCTGTAGATGTGATCCCAGGGTTTTTCACACTGGTCTCCTAGCCCAAGAGGAGTCCAACTCCTGCTAATGGGAAGTTGCTGAACCCTCACCTGGGAGCAGGGAATGGGTATCTAAGGACAGCATTGCCCACCCGACAGAGACATTATTGCCTCTGAGCCTCAAATTAATAGTGTCTGTGGGGGGGAGCAACCAGTTTCTGCCATGTCTCAGCTGGCAGAAGACCAAGAAGGGCTTCTGTCCAGCTGGCATGATGTACTGCAGCCACTGGGCTGCTCAGTATCACCCTGGATGGGATTGGCAGGGATTGCACTGTAGAATCTGGGATTTCTCCAGTGCTTTGACACACCTCCCCAGTACTTGCATTTGCTGTAAGAGAAATACAGAGCATACATGTTGTGGTGGTGAAGAAAACATTTGTTGAAAGAGTGACTGAACCGGTGCCAGCAGTTCTGTCTTTTTCAAAATATCCTCAAGATCCAAAAATAGCAGAAGCCCAAATCTGCAAAGAGCGATGGGCTATTTTGAGGGCTATGTTGGATCTGGTTCCCAGCATCACGGGAACGAGAGCAGTGCGTTCTGTTGAATCTCCGCTAAAACATAACCGAGGACAGTGATTTGTACCATTTCATACTCACCAGAGTCATAGAGATGGTCGTTTGTGTCGCTTTGTTTTGCTGTTTGTGCCAACAGCAATTGAACTTCAGGAGTTCATTTTCCAGGAAGCCGCCATCCAGCTACTGAGTCAGTGTGTGTGTGTCATCTGCATGCTCAGACAATACAATGTGAGCACACAAACACTGTTTGTGTGTGCACAAATCAAATCATTAGTGTGGTGGTTGATTTGCATTGCAGATCAGGTGCCAGGCTTTCAATATTTGGCACTCATTAAAGCCCTAAGGTAGAGGAAAAGAAAGAAATACGGAAATCTTGAGACTTTCTTTTCTGAACATTGTAGAACAAGATTGTTGATGTCTATCCACACGTATGTAGTTGCATGGAAACGAAACCCTGTGGGCATACGTTCATACGTAAGTGCTTCAGGCAGGCAGAGACCAAAGTTAGATGGCAAATTGCTTACAAAGTCAATAGGAACAAATGCATCTTGAGGTTGTTTATTCAAAGCACATAGATTAGATATCTGAGATATTCAGGAATGCATGATGTGATGACTTCTTTGCTTACCCCTGTGTTGAAGCAATACTGAACTACAAAAGAGTTTGTCTGCTCCCAGCCCCCATCTGCTAGAGCACCAGGATGCTGTAAGATCAACTAACAGCTAAGTAGTTTTTTCAGTACACAATTGTGGGCACAAAGATCTCCCTCATTCCCAGTAAACAGTAGCTTCCATTTTCCCCAGTAGTTGTTGGTCTGAGATTGTAATGAGAGTTCCCACACAGCAACCCCCCAGGTTCCTGGGTAAGATTTCAGCTGGAATAGTTTCCTCCTAATGGAGCACAGTCCTTTATTTGAATGTTATTCACTTGATTCCTTTCCTAAAGACCTCGCCCAATGGCACTTCCACCAGCAAAATTCTTGCAGGACTGCAGCTTGTATTTTGCCTGGAAAAATGAGCCTTTGCTGAATAACTAGTAAGTCATATGTGACCAACAGACAGCTCACTTCTCTTATTCTCAGTAAAAACGACTTCTGGCAACTTTTTAATTCTAGGAAAGGATTAGGACTGTCTTTTTGGGTTGTGCTTGATGAACAGATAGGACTTGGCAGAGTGAATTGGGGTCATGTATCACCCACTTCCACACCCAGAACCCCAGATATTTAACAGGGAAGTGAGGAATTCCTGCTGTCTACAGATGCTGTCCATTTTCCATTAAGAACATCTGGGGACATCTAAGTCCCTGGTAGGTAGAACTGGGCATAAAACCAAAGCCATGGAGTCCAGCGTCCCTTCTGGAAGCTCTTTTTGAAAAAGTATTTCATTAGCACTCCTTACCTCTCCTTGCTGATGGATGGACGGAGGTCTCTTTGTTATTAATGATGATCCAGAGACACATCTCCAAAGTTTCTATGATTTGAAAGTGGGCATGCTGCCTTGTGTCCCTGCTGTAGGTGTGTAGGTGGAAAAGTTTGAGATCAGTGGAGATTTGGGTGTGAATTGCCTTTGAATAAAGAGTTCCATTCACCTCAAGGTGAGCTAATACAGCTTGTGCTCAAAGGATACGTGGAAGGACACTGCAGATGGAGAGCGAGACAGGAGGACTGCTGTACTAATGCCTTTAAAATCACTTTCTAGAAAGAAGATTGTTAATTTAGAATTGTTTTCTTAGCTGCTATTTTTTAATAGAAAACTGAGGCAGAAGACACAGGAGACGTAATAATTACCCATCAAGACTTGACTTTAAGAAAAGAAGGAAAGAACAACAATGTGAAAACAGAAGTTGTGAGGAAAGGGGGGTGGTGTAGGAAATGTAATTCATTTATTCAATGCTGGCATTAAGGGAAAACCAAGGTTAAAAAGAAGGAGGAAAAAAAGGATGTCTTTGCAAAGCTCTAATAGATATGCCAGATCCTCTCTTTCGCTTTCAGCAAGTGTGGTGCATATTGTTGGCAGTGGCTCAAAGAAATGAAGTGTTCATTCCCTGGGAATTGTCTTTCACACAAAAAAAGTAATTAGGGGAATAAAAGAATATGATGTATTAGAAAATGGGAGCCATAACAAACTACCAAGTAAGCTGCCATGGCTAATTCTTCTTAACATTCTTTTAACTGCTTTCAAACTCATAACCGCATCCCAAACATCTCGCATTTTCTATCTCGCTGAGAAATGCTCTACGGCCCATCTGATGAGGGCAGAGATGTCAAGCATCTAAGTGTGTATTGTGTGTCCTAGTGACAAATATGTTCCCCTGGTGTAGGAAAAGGGCCAGAAGGTACAAAGGGAGGGAGAGTAATCTATTTATAACTTTTACAATGCCTTGTAAGAGGAGATCTTGGGAACTCTTCTCATGGGGTGGCTGATTGTGCTCTCTCTGATGTGGACTCTGCTAAGTATGGGTAGGAATCCTATTACTGACCACTACAAAGGACTGTGTGGTTTAGTTGAGAATATAAAATTCATATTATGAATGCTGTATGGGGGTGGAGGGGGTGAGGGAAGTAATATTAGCCTTCTGAAGAAGAGGAGACTGCCATGAATAATGCAGCAGTGGCTCTCCGGGAGTCACACAAATGGATCAGATTTAAGATTCCTTTCCCAGTGATAAGGTCATCCATAGGGATGCTTTACATTTCTGCAGCAATTCCCAGGTACAAGTCTCAAGGCACTAAGAAGCCCATAAATGACTGTGATTTCACAGAACCTGAGAGGCTGGCAAGTGTTAATACACACCAGGTCCAGATGTGGGAAAAGAGCACAAGGACAAGAAAGCAGAGCTGACAACTCTGTTGGCACAGGCAGAGCCCACCTCTGACCCCTGGTTTGCGCTGTCCTTGGTCAGAGAGTGGTTTGTCCAGCTCTTGTCTCAGTGCCAACACACTGGTCTGTGAGGGTCGAATGGAAGTCCATGTCAGCGACTGTCCCAAAATAGGTGTTTTGAAAGTCTCCAGGGCAATTTGGGATCTAAAATCAGCCACTGGGTCCTCAGGGATGGTAGTCTCATTGCTAGCCATTTTTCATGACACGTGCAGAGGAGAGCAAAGCTGGATCCCTGTGGCAGCATCCCAGCCATTTCCAGCATGGAGCTGACACCCTGCCCACAGCCTGCTTTGTACCTACCCAGACAGAGGTCTCTCTGGAGAGCTGAGATGTGGCAGCTGAGGCAGGCAGGCACAGCCCTGACTGTGCTTCCAGGACAGTGGCCTGGGGGGGCTGGCAGTGCTGCTGGGCCACCCCTCCTGAGGGGCAAGTGCACTTTGGTGAAACTTCCCACTGACCAGCTTTGGGCACAGCTCCGAGTGATGTTATCCTGCCCGTTCAGGAGGGATAAAGTAAAACTATTGAACAGAGTCTGTGCAGTGCTTCACTCCTATGTGACTCCCACTGCTACCAGCACCTTAGAAGTCACTACTGGGCATGGAAACAATGACTACCGGGAAGCAACAAATAACCCCATGGCTCAGAGTCCCACCAGCTGTGCGCCAGGGCTCTGGCAGTTGCATGCTGACATGGTGCATGTGTGCTTTGCCTAGGGAATGAAAATTTGGTGTTGCTGTTTAAAACACACCCTTGAATTAACGGCAGCAAAAGCAGGAGGCAGCGCATCTTCAGGTTAAAAAATATAAGGGACTGTCTCTACTAGCGCCATCTGCAAGAGTTCATCACTTAATGTGAACAAATAGAAGGGTGTAATCTTCAGATAAGGTTATAACTTGCATTCTCCCGTGGAGCTCAGTCTATCAGAAGCAAGAGCATTTTACTAAGACTAAGCATTTTACCCAGGAGAGGACGGTAAGTAAACACCGATAATACAATGTACTGCAGAAAACCCAGTATTTTTCTGCCCCTTGATCTCACTCGGTCTTAAGCCAATTTTGGCAGGTACTGCTGCATTAAGTGGTCAGTGCCCTATAGTGGTCACACACTGTTTTACTGGAGGTCTGACAGCAGCTATAGGAGAAATAAAATTAACCCTTCAGCTCCAATGGCTACAACAGATCTTGGTGCCCACAACAGGGAAGAATGTCTAGCTCGTGGCCTCATGGGGTTAATGGCAATCTGTTGCTGATTTCCCTGGACAATCAGAGTAGCAAACACTGGGCTTTTTAACGAGCCCCAGAGGACACTGCTGGCACACAAGGCTGTGAAGGTCTGGATGAACCAAGGAAAAGTAAAATGAAAACAAACATGGACGTTTATTTTCCTAACTCACCAGTTGCAAACAAATTTCATTTAATAAACCATGAAATGATTCACAGAGTTTCTGTATATTATTGTAAGAGCAGCTGGGTAATGTAAAAGTTACTTTCCCTCCTCTTTGGTATGCCGTCCCATATCCAATTCTCATCCAAACAAAGCTGTATTTATTTATTGTTAATATATTTATCATCTTACTCCTCACCATGCCTTTCTGAAATGAGTTTAGGTGTAATTTAAGTCATCGTCATGTGTAGGGTATCCCACACAGTGAAAAATCAGGGAATCGATGAGGTTGGAAGGGACATCTGGGAGTCTCTAGCCCAGTCCCTATCTTCCCCTGCTCAAATCAGACCCACTTTGGACATTGCATTATGTTGCTCATAACAGAGCACGAAGGAAAAGCTCTTTCTGGTTATGGAATGGGACAGATTTTCTGGTGAACTGGTGACAGAGAATAGCAAGCTAAGTTTCAGTTTGTTTCTTCCCCCCATATCTGAAACAAACTGGAATTTACATAAATGTTTTTCAATTAACCTAAGGGAGAAAAATCAGCATGTATTTCCTAGATCAGGAAATTATCCCTACTCAGGGGAACACATAAAAAAGGGCTGAACTTGAGAATGTACTTGAGTCCCACTGTGGTAAAGCAGCACATGCTTTGAGTTAATCTCTTACTAAAGCACTTTCCTGATTCAGGATGACATACTGCTTGTGAACAATTTTTCTTGTACACATCCCTGATGCATACATAATGCTGGGTACCTGATTTTTTACTGATGCCCCCTGTTTTGTTTTTGTTCCTTGATTGGATGAATGTAAACCAGTGGAAAGGGCAATAAATCAAGAGAGATTTCAAGACAGCAGAGAAAACTCTGTCACTGTAAATCTATGAACCAGCAGGAGATACCTGCAAGACCTTTCCCTCTTGCAGTGAACCAAAACAACCTGTGACGTGAATGCAGGGGCTTCACTCGCTCGGGCGCTTGCAGAAGTCATAGCGTTGGGTGAAAGCTAGCGTGCAGCGAGCTGCTGTCCGGAGCGAGTGAATGTCGGCTTTGTCTCACAAGTTTTATAAGGTTGCATTGAATTATGGTAGAACAATTAGCTGCATTCCAACACGATGAGGTTCTTATTTCTTTCAAAACTGCCCTCGCTGCCAAATATGCAAGCACATCCACTTAAAACAATGCAGTGACTATTGCCATGGCTGTTAGATTTTTAAAAATAATGATTTCTAGGCTCTTTTAGCCAGCATCTCCCAGGCTTCCATGTAGGAGAAGATCAATGGGTGCGTTTGAAACAGCTCTGTGTGCTTGAAGAAACGACAGAGGTCTAACTGCGAGGTCTTACTGAAACCCATTTCCACACATCTGGGCACATGAGATAGAACACGAGATAGACTTGTCCTTCCCTTTTAAACACACGCTGCTCCCACTGGACTGAGAAAGGAACCAGAAGGGAACTGGTGCTCTGTTGCAAGTTCACATAAGCATCGTGAAGGCACTAACACCTGGGATTTCATGCACAATGGCAAGGAGCAATGGCCAATGAGCAAGAGGGGTGGTGTAATTGGCACTGTAGTTGTGCTCATTAATAGCACTGCAAGGTTACATCTCCACTCAGTAGTTTCTGTCTTTTGGAGAGGAGTAGAGCACAGCTGAAATGCAGCAATTGAAGAGGCTTTAAGTAGGGATAAAGATAAAAGCAAAACTCTGTAATGATTTTCAACTTACAGTTGGTAGTCTGGTGGAGCTTCATGGACAGACAACTGGTGATAGGCAACTGTTGGCAGTGTGAGCTACTAGTGGTCTGCAGCTCAGAAAAAGGTAGGAGAGTCCTGGCTGCTTCAAGGATATGGACAGAAGCAGCAGGAAAGAACTTGGCTGGAGATGGCAGAGATGGCCTGGTGAGGATAAGCCCCAGCTCTTGGAACAGGAACAGGTTAACAGTCCTTTTTGCTGCTTTCCTGTGCAACACCTGAGCACACTCAACAGGCAGCAAGACAGGATGGACGGGTAGCTTGATCCAGGTTTATATACCTGCAGGAGCTGACTGACAGAAGGCTTGTACCTAATCTCGTTATTTAGCAGCACAGCTCACACTGATGGTTTGCTGAGGGTCTCTGTTTAGCAATGAGAACCATAATCTGCCTGATGGACAGGGAGCAACTGGTAGGCTGGTGGCTCCAGAGACTCTCAAGCTCGGTGGAGGAACAGTGATAACCTTCACAATTCTCAGTCAGCCCAAATGACATCAAGGAAACTTTTCTGTCTCTCCACGTTCACCTTTAATTTAATTTTTAAACATTTAGTAAACACAATTGTAGGGCTTCTCATTAACTTTGGAGTCTTACAGTAATAATTTTTGATACACAACATTACTTACCAATTAGCTTGTCTTGTTCGTTTAAATTTCTTCACTCATATTTTAATGGGAGCTAATGATGCCTTTGTTGACTTATTTAATGTTATGTAAATGTGGCTATAAACTGTGAAGGGTTTAAAGAGCAGCTCTTTTTTTGCTTACTCGTCAGTTTTCCACAAATGTTTGGCATTCTCACAATCTGCACACATCGCCCTGATGAATGGGAGTAACTAAGAAGGCAAATAATAATAATTTTGTAAGATAAGCAGTGAAAAGTATTCAGTGTAAAATTTCATTTCTTCTCATTACTGATGACCCTTTTGGTTTTCCTTTTGCTTTTTTTTTCCTTTAGTGGAGCCTAAGGGTGCTCTGTGGCAGCTAATCTGGTTTAGCGTGATGTTAAGAAACTGTTCAACATAGGCGGATGCTTGGGTTCTGCCGCGCTCAGGCTGCCAGCTCGTGAGGACACCTTTAATTTTGCTTCACAGAATGGAGCCTCTCGTGTGCGCCTGTACAGGGAGTTTTAACTCGGTGTGTCCTTCCTGTGAACTGAGACCCAGACACATGCTTCGGGGTCTGTGCGGAGAATACACACCAACACACGTGTGTGTGTGGCTTGCACACCTTTGTGAGACAGAGAAATTTATTTAGCTCTACAGAAATATACCCTCGTTACAGGAAGGCTCTTGCACCTAGCTGACATTCAGCCCTCTGGAGGGAGCAATGCAGCTCCCTCAATGTCCCCTTTCTTCTCCGCAGCTCAGGACTGCTTCCCTTTGTCTCCTATCCACCGCGCTTGCCCGGCTACCAAAGGTCAGCCAAAGGGGATTCTTAGAAACTCGGAGAGAAGCGGCCGGTGCAGCCTGTATTTGGTTACAATCACACGACGGCACGGCAAAGCCATCCTGGTTGCTAATGAGTGGAAGATGGGGAGCAGGGAGGCTTGTGAAACTCTTCGGCGAGGAGTTTGTAGCCAATGGAGTCCTGGTTTCTCAAATCTGATGATAAGGCTTTGAAAAAGCACTTCAAACATAGCGTAGAAAATTTGAATATTTAAATATTCATTTATTCTAATTTCCCTTTTGATAGGTACCAAGCGCCAGGCACACACTTCAGCAACTATGAAGATCTACTGCACGCTGTCTATCAATGTGGATTTTAGCACAATTCGCTGTAAATTAGGGAATGATTTTCAGCTTCTTATCAATGTTTTAGAAACTCCCTTAGTTCAATACTTAACAACTGGGGGGCTGAGAGGGAAGAATTCAGACAGTGAATGAACCAGCTTTACCTCCTATTACTATATAGATCTGTTCTAAACGTTGGTGAGCCGCGGTGGTTCTTCTTAGAACAGATGCTGCTCTTACCAGAGTGGATTCGCAGGTATAAAACTACATTTGCCATCGACTCTGAAAAGTTCTTCAGGGGTTTAACTTAAAAAATTAAAAGTCGAGCAAATGTGACATTCACAGAGTCACAGAACATTAGGGATTGGAAGGGACCTCAAAAGATCATCTAGTCCAATCCCCCTGCCACAGCAGGATCACCTAGACCAAGCCGCACAGGAGCACATCCAGGCGGGTTTTAAACGTCTCCAGAGAGGATCTGTACATTTTATATGATACAACTAATATCAAAGTGCAGTACCTTGCTGTTGAGCTATGTCCCACACTGTGTTGTCAAGACTTGAATGTTTCCTACACCAGTAATCATTAAAAAATGAAAGTAATATTAGCATATTAAATTTGTCATGCTGGAGAAACAAGTTTAGTGCGGGAGCTGTCAGTGATATTATAACAATGTTAGCTTTGATTCCCAGTAAATTGTTTCTTAGATTTGTGCTTTCTTATGACAATTGTCAACTCTTTTATATGCAATTTCAAACTTCCATGCTGCTTTTTGTTGAGGGTGTTGTTGAGGTTCTGCTGAGCATTGAAAACGTACTTCACTTTTTCACTCAGTCTTGCAGACAACAGGTTATTTCTGTAACTTCTAGTAGCAGAAATGTGGGAATATGTCTGTATATGCTTCTGTGGCTAATTGTTTGGTGTTAGATGGGTTCGAAAGTTCATGCCAAATGTGCAAAATGGTGCCACTGGCTTCACTGGTATGAAATTTACTTTGGCAGAGTCCATTTTCGGAAGACTCATCACTGATAGGCTTTGACACTCATTTCAAACGAGCGCTGCTGAAGCCTTTATATCATCTCCCAGTGCTATCTGTACCAAACATCTTGCAAACTCAGAAATCCTCTCCGACACAAGATCCCATCAATGTTTATCAATATGGGACAGGGTGGGTGTCAGGAGGATGGAGCCAGGCTCTTCTCAGTGTCATCTAGTGATAGGACAAGGAGCAGTGGGTGTAAGCTGGAACAGAGGAGGTTCCACATCCACATCAGAAGGAACTTCTTCCCAGTGAGGGTGACAGAGCACTGGAAGGGGCTGCCCAGGGGGGTTGTGGAGTCTCCTTCTCTGGAGACGTTTAAAACCTGCCTGGCCATGTTCCTGTGCATCTTGGTCTAGGTGATTCTGTTGTGGCAGGGGGATTGGAGTAGATGACCTTTCGAGGTCCCTTCAACCCCTAATGTTCTGTGATTCTGTGACTTTCTAAGCTGTGTTATCCTATTTAGGTTCCCCATGATAGCAGCAGAAGCTCTGCTGGTCAGAAGTTCAGTTCAGTAACTAGTGGGAACCGTTACCTTGTACCATTGTTGTCCTGCATTAGTGACCCAGTGCCAATTGCTGTATGTGATGTGTCCTTCAGTGTATTTCCACTTTCACCTCCTTACAAGCCCTTTGCTTTCTGGGGTGTTTCACTGCTGGAAGGTGTTGTTTTGTGACTGTCATCAGTGGAAAGTCCTTCAAGATGTGGAAAAATACCTGAGCAGGTGTCAGAACAGGAGTGTCTTCTGAAAGGAAAGCTATGACAAAGAACCACCTGTAAGTGGCATTTCAAGCATATTTCTCTCCCTCCTCTTTTCTTTTATATTCCAGAAGTTGTTGACTGTCTGAAAAGAGGTTTTTTCATAAAAAACCTTTTTCTTGTAATAAGATCATAAATTCTGTGGATGTTGCCATTATGATTTCTTGGTCTGAAGTATCGTTGATAGAGGTGAAAGGAGGATGCTTAGATATTAGTTCTTGAGGGATGTTTATTAATCTCTGTGTTTACTGGAGGCAGATGTTAGAATTACTGTTTCTTGCTCTCAGATTAAATTCATTCTGCCAGTCTCAGGTGCCCAGCAGTCCCTGGCAGAGCGTTATATAGCTTTGGAAAAAAAAGTGCGTGTCCCAGTGCATGTTGAGGAGAAGTCAAGTTTACTTAGACCACAGGTAAGTGGAAAATTATTTGGGCTGTGACTGAAAATGCAGATTTCAGAAGGGCCCAGAAGTTCACATAAATTCAGATCAGTCCCCAGGCTTTTGCTTCTCCTTTAGGTTGCCCTAAAGAGTCTTAATCTCAGGGGTTTCCAAAGTCGAGCAGAAAAACCTTATGAAAACAGGATTCTGTTACTTCTAGCTGCTGCCACTAAGGTTGAAAGTTAGGAAATAAAAATTCATCTGCAGGCTTGGCTGGGAGACTCGTGTGGCTGCATCAGGCTTCTCTTCAAAGAGCAGGTGAGAGAGTGTGACGACAAGGAGACTGATGGCCAAGGAGGTGCCCCACAGGTTTGTTACAAGGACTGTAGGAAATCTGGCAGCCTGTTTAGGTGACTTGTGGGAACTATCTGTGCCTTCTGCACTGAGATCACTTTGTGTCTGTGCAGTGGGTACAGCAGCAGTCAGCGAGAGCGAGGGAGGAGGTTCTGTTTCCTTGCAGGTGGGTAAAGGTGAGGGTGTTTTGTAATCACATGCTCAAAGGACAGAGAGATAAAAAGACCAAAAAAATTCACAGCTTCTGCTGTGAGCACTGAACGAAGCCCTCGAACCTCCTTCTTCACTTTTTCCTTCCTTTGTTTACTCTAGTTCACCACCGAATTCACTTGTGTGACGATCTGCATTCATTAAATTGTGCAAGGATTAGGCACTTGTGCCTTCCCAGAGCTGGAAACAACCTGTGATTTTAAAGCAAGTCATGTTCAGAATGTGCTAAAAATCCTCTATTCGGTCCTACTTCTGATACAGCAAACTGCAGCTGAGCTCTGCAATGGGCCAGTACGCTTCAGCCCCAGCCCTGCTTAGCCCACTCCATCTGCAGCCGCTGGCAAGTGAAGCCAGAGGCCATTAAGAAAGCTAATGCTTAGCCATTTTTGTTGATGGATTCAGCACTAGAACAATATTTTGCAGGGAAGCTGGACAAAAATGCTGTTAGTTCTCATTAGAGATGGAAGAACTTTGTGAAGCTGGAGGTTTTTGCAAATCAATCATATTGCTTTTTAGGTACGCAAACCGAGCCTGACTTTGCAAACCATTTTTTTTGCCTGTCATTGAATTCTCGGGGGCTTTCCCCCTCCCCACACCACCGATGATTAATAAAAAGCAAAAATACAAAAAAGAATCCAAATGATTCTCTAGCTCAGGGGAAACTTATTCCTTGTGTTAGCAACAGTAATGCCCACCCCTTAAAAATGTAGAGCTTGCAGAAAATAGGCTAGGCTCTCTCACTGCCTTTTTCCTTCTGTTTTCCTCAATTATGTTCTTAATCCTCCTTTTCTTTTCCTTTGCTCCCAGGTGTACCCTAGCCCGGCTCCTCTCCTTTGCACCCACGCTTTCCTCACTCATAAATAAATTTCCCATTGAGGTTTCCATTTGAGTCCAATTTCCACTTCCATTTTTTCATACAAAATGGGTCTGTGTGTTTACTAAATCTTATGGGTCATTAAATGCCGTTGTAGGAAGGCCTCCGTGGCTAACGTACCTATTTTCTAGAAACCCGTGTGCTGCTCTTATAGCCGAGTGCCTAAGCCTCCAGCAAGAGGAACCTCAAGATGCAGGAGAGGGAAGGGGTAAACACCACACGTTTACTGGGAGGCTAACCGCCCTTTGGAGCCCATAACAGTCCTCATCTTTGCAGTGCTGGCAGCCCCATACTCACAGCAGCTTCTCTCTGGCTGCTTGGGCCCATCAGCTAAATGCAGATGACTGGCCCATGACCAATACATCTGGCACAGAAGTTGCTGGAGCAGAGAGAGTGCAGCAAATGCCTCTTTTTCTCCTGTCTCTGGACCCTCCCTTCCAGCCTGGCTGAGCATTTCTCCCAGGAGAGAGGCAAGCCTGCCCCAGGCATGTCATAGGCTGGCTTCATGCTGTCCTCTTGGCATGACTTCTGCATGCCTGACCTGAAAGATGACCGTGTGGGCAGACTGGAGAGGTGGGCAAGCTCTTCTGTGATGTGGCCATGCTGATGTACAGCCCCTCGTCCACTTCCACTAGGGAACGGGTCTGCCCATCTTATTGCATAAATCTTATATAGTCTGCAGTAACCCTGTCACGTGGCTGCTCCTGGCACCCTGCGCTGTGATGGCATCGAGCACAAACCATTGAGGGGGGAAAGTTATAACACGCTTCAGCTTTGCAAAACACGCCGTTAAATATTTATTCTAAGTGTATCTGTACCATTGTGTGATTAAACCTTCTCCATTATTCACAGCAATAGATCCTCTTATCATAATGACTTGCTGTCTTTTGAGCATTAAATGCCATCTCCACGCTGCTGTTTGAGTTTTTTCTCCCTGTTTAAAAAAATACTGAGCTGCAACAGCCTGTTCCTTGCTGAATGTGCTGCTGCTCATAAGTGAGCAATCAGCATTATCTAAATAAATGAAATATTCTTTGGGGCTCAACAAAACGCTTGTTAGGTTGAAACTAATCTGTAGGAAATGAATGGTGTTTGTTAGTCTTTGAGAACACAGAGGAGATTCAGTTCGCGTTAGTATTTCCAGCAGTGCCAACACAAATGCGCGAGTCTCTCAGATACAGAGCTTGTTATCGTTATCAGATGAGGGGTGGAAAGGAATGTGGTGTTATGTAATTCAGCGTTATTATTTAACATGGCAGGAGCTGGGCTGCAGGACGCACTCAGAAGAGCTAGTCAAAACGTACAGTGGAAGCTCTTCAGTGGCAGAAGCAGCAGCAGCCCTGAGTGCCGGGGCTCCCAGGATGCTGCAAACCCAGACCATTCCACTAAAGTATGTGGAAGCCACTTGGACTCAGCACCCCTGAAAAATCAGTCCAAAATGTGATTTACTGAGTGGCTGCTCAGTTTCATGCTGAGTGTTTTTCATTATTGTTTTTGCAAGCGAGGGCCAGCTGATGAGAGTCGCTCCCTTCGGAACCATGAACAGAGAGTGTTCTCTGAGTGCAAAGCTGCGCTGCCCCGGCCCCAAAACTCCATTGAAAGCTGCACCACTTTCAAGCCTCATAATTTCTCACAGACCACCATGCAGCTTTATCATAAAAATTTTGATTGAAAACACGCAACATCTTTCGCACTGCTCCACGACCCTTCTGTGTCCCTTTAAACAGACCCTGGACCCCCCATCACCCACAAAACGCTGCTCAGAAACAGGCAGTGAACCTGCTGGTATCACTCTCACCTTCCTTCCACAAGCCAGGTGTTTTCTACTTTGATATTGCTTGTGCTCTTTTGAGAACATATTGCTTTATTTCTTTTTCTGTCCAAAATACCTTCCTAGGGGTAGCAGGTGACTTCACATCTTTGGCTGTTCCTAGATTCCCTGCTAGACTTTTCAAGCAGAAGTGAGAGAAGAGATGGTCCAGTGCTCTGCATCACGGGACAGTCTTGCCTTGACGAAAGCCTCCTGTGAGACCTTGGTAAGTAATTTTAGTCTACAGTAAAGGTTCTGGGGAACATGAGCCAGGGGAGCTGCCCTTTGGAGCCGCTGCTGGTGAAGCAGCTAGCAAGGAAGCCACTCAGATCAGAAGTTTCAAGTTAGACTTCTGGAGATGAACCCCACCTTCGGTAATTAGGAGATGGCAGTTGGAAATGTGTGCTGCTTTCTGACCGTCTGCTGGGGTGAAAGGACCCGTTTTCCACCACTAGCTCCCATGCAGCTCTGAACTAAGATATTTTTGGTTATAAACTTTGAGATACAAAAGCAATTTGCAACTTAGAGGGGAAAAGACCTGACATTTTAAAGGCAAACTATCAACTAAAATAAAGTGAAAGGATTATTATGTGCATATGAAGGATGGGGAATAAATGAGATATTTGTAAGTGACATATACAGATTGTTCATGAAGAAATGATCGCTATGAGTAACATGAAAATTAGCGCCGTGCTGCACTTTGGCATGCTCAGCCTTCTGCTGCTATCTTTGGAGTGTGCTTTTATGGTGTGACCACCTCAGTAGTGCCTACAGCTTCTGCGCCTACTTCTTCTGGACTTGTAAAGTCATTAGGTTGTGCTAATTCCTGATACAGGAGCCTCAAAACTAAGCTGAAACACATTTCTGTCTCTGTAAAAAGTCAGAAAGTTTCCCTGTTGGAATTTTCTGATGACCAAGCAAGTCATGGACCAAAGGTCCCTTTTTTGGCCCTAGAGCTACAACACTTTAGACTGATCACCCATGTCCAGTCCTGTGCCTTCAAAGCAGTATGTGCTCAACTTTTAACAAGGTCTTATCTGCCATCAAAGCCAAACAAGCACGTTCCTGCACGCTTTGCAGGGCAAAGAACCTTCAGAGGTGTCATTGCGGTCCCAGACTAACAGCTCTTCTCCCCCAGATGTGCTGATTTCCAACATCAGTCTGACCCTCAAAATAAACATCTAGTGTGTTGCTTAACCGGGAGGAGCGCACTGGAAAGAGGATGAAAACCCTCAGAGGAGGGAGGCGTGAAGACTTACAGTTATCAGGAGGTTGGAGGCAAAGCAAATAGAGCTGCATCGTCTCCCACCAGCGCGTTTGCGCTGGGAACTTGTGGCACTGTTTGGTTTTGTTTTGCTATCTGCCATTGACTGTCACATTTCACGAGTTAAGAAACATGTTATCTCTTTGTTTATTTTGTCACTCTTAGGTAGTCTCTGGAGGGAAATTATATCACTGTTTCAGTGGAATAGATTTAATTTGTTTGTGTCTTGTTGTCTATAGCATCTATCTAACTACTTATCTCTGAAGTTACCTCTCAGTCAAAGGTTTTCTGTTTTGTTCACATTTTAACAGGAGGGAATTTGGACTTGATTGCTTTGAACACTTTCTAAGTTTGGTCAGCCAACTATGTATTTATTTTTCTGTTCTAGACAGAGAAAATGGGACTATAAAATGTATGGAGCCAGCAGAAGTTTAGCTGCGATTTGTTTCTAATGTAGAGGAAAACTGCCCAAGAAATCTTATCCCATTCATACAACTAATATGGCCATGAGGCTCTGATGTGTCGAACGGTAAACACCATGCCACATACCCTTAAGAACTGTGGCTTATTTTCCATCACACGGTTCTAGCTTTCGATGAATAAATATCAGGTCCTGCTTGCATTAACATCCATGGGGAGTTTTCATGGGTTTAAACGGGAGTAATCTGAGTTCCTAGTTTACGAGCATATTTCATACAAATGGTAGCTGCACTGCATTACGGAGCCCAGCGGTACCACGGGGTAGCTGTGCGAGACAAACTGTTTCTGATGCAAGCAGGCTACAGAGTGAAACACAGCCAATTCAGACTGCAAATACATAAACCCACCATCAGCGTTTGGGCGAGGGATGTCATTGCCTCCTTCCATAGATGAGGGCTGGAAATCCAGGATAAATTTTTACTATACTCTCCAAAAAAACAAAAATTGAGATGCACACGGAGGGAAATGCTCTGACCCGTGAGATACAGAAGACATTTTAGATTAGTATGACAATTTGTTTGGGCTTCATATCTACGGGTCAGCTTGTTCACACCTTCTCCAAGCAACGTGATCTTTGAGAAAATGTGTATATGCACGTGCATACGCAGAGAGAGATGCATGCATAAAATGCCCAGGATGGAGATTGGAGAGGATGTAGAAAAACGTGGAGAAAAAGCAGTGCTCTATAGATACACTTATCGCCTTCCCTACCAAAGCACAGGGAGTCAAATTTTGTCCCTTTATCACCATCAATGTAGTCTTCCTCAGTCATGGTCTTAAGCTTTTTAATCTCTTTAATCCGAGAGTGTGAACTTCTTCACGGTGAGGGTGACAGCGCACTGGAACGGGCTGCCCAGGGAGGTTTTGGAGTCTCCTTCTCTGGAGATGTTTAAAACCTGCCTGGCGATGTTCCTGTGGGACTTGGTCTATGAGGTCCTGCTGTGGCAGGGGGAATTGGACTAGATGATCTGTAGAAGTTCGTTCCCATCCCTAATCTTCTGTGATTCTGTGAAGGACGCAGGCTAGGTTTGCGTCCAGTCCTCTTGGAATTGTAGTGACTCTCTCCTAACCTTTCTTAATCAAAACATCTTGTGGCATTTGGCCCTGCTATTTCACTCCTGACACCAAGCACATTGTAAGTGGCAATTTAGCACCTTGTCTTGCCGACTCTTAATGGATCAAAACTCATAAACTACCTCATTTGTTTGCAATAGTTTGAGAACTTAGCAGTTGGCTAGCAGTGGCTTCTTTAGAAGTGGAGGTTTAAGCACTATCCTCACTCTATTTTACATTTATCACCTTTAAAATTCTCCCCTGAATCCGCGAATTACTAAAGTTGCTCCTTCATCTGAATAAAACTCCACATTGTTGGACTACAATTCTCCTTCCTACATGCCACCTCTCTCCTTTGCCACATTCCTACCCTTCCTTTGAATCTTCTCCAGGTCCGGTGGATGTTGAATTTGCATTCTTCTCGGGGCCGTTAATGAGTGTATCGATTAATACTGGCTCCAGTATCAGTCCCTTTGGGAGACCAATTGATACTTCTCTCTCTTTTGACATAAAACCATTGATGATAACTCATTGGCTCCTAGCTGTTGGATAGATTTTTGTCTACCTTATTGTGTTATTATGCAGCCTATGCAACTCCAGCTTTCTTATTGAGTTCACGTGTAGCACTAAACTAACAATTTAGTAAATATCCAACTATGCCGCCTCTGCCTTAATTAATTAAATTCTCAGTATAATTGGGCCTGAGCTTCCATTCACAGACCTCTACCACCTATGCCATGGTTGCACATAATCTTCATCATTTCTGTCAGGTTTTGTTTCTGTAGAATCCTGTGATGCTTTAGGTTGGAAGGGACTAGTGAGGTCATCTGCTCCAAGCCCCTGCTCAAAACAGGTTCGATTAGACCAAGCTGCTGAGGGCTGTGTTCAGTCAGATCTTCAGCACATCCACAGCTGGGGATTACTCAGGCGGTCTGGGCAACCTGCTCCCGTATTTCACCATGGTTAACCGTCATCATGGTTAAAAAAACGCACCCTTCCTTGTATTTGACACTCCCTTCCACTGGTCCACCTTGCGTCCATTCCCCCGTCTTACTGCTTTGACCCTCCAAAAGGCATCTGGCTCAGTCTTCTCTGTATCAGGCAGTTGCATGGCCTCTCATAGAATCGTAGAATCATTAGGGATTGGAAGAGACCTCGAAAGATCATCTAGTCCAATCCCCCTGCCACAGCAGGACCACATAGACCAAGTTGCACAGGAACACATCCAGGTGGGTTTTAAAAGTCTCCAGAGAAGGAGACTCCACAACCCCCCTGGACAGCCTGTTCCAGTGCTCTGTTACCCTCAACATGAAGAAGTTCCTTCTTGTATTGATGTGGAACCTCCTATGTTCCAGGTGACACCCATTGCCCCTTGTCCTATCACTAGAAGACATTGAGAAGAACCTGGCTCCATCCTCCTGACACCCACCTTTCACATATTTATAGACATTAATGAGGTCACCCCTCAG
>JAOXOE010000765.1:10387864-10402264 GCA_028565055.1 Phoeniculus purpureus | reverse complement strand
TCCTGACACCCACCTTTCACATATTTATAGACATTAATGAGGTCACCCCTCAGTCTCCTCCAAGCTAAAGAGACCCAACTCTCTCAGACTTTCCCCATAAGGGAGGTGCTCCTCTTCCTTCATCATCCTTGTTGCTCTATGCAGGACACCCTCCAGGAGCTCCATGTCCTTCTTGAACTGAAGGGCCCAGAACTGGACACAACACTCCAGATGTGGATTCACTAGTGTAGAGTAGAGGGGGAGAATCTCTCTCAATCTGCTAACCATCCCCATTCTGATCCACCCCAGGATGCTGTTGGTCCTCTTGGCCACAAGAGCACATTGCTGGCTCATGGGCATCCTGCTGTCCACCAGGGACCCCCAGCTCCCTTTCTCCTATACTCCTCTCCAACAGGTCAGTCCCCAGCCTATACTGGTTGTTCTTGCCCAGATGCCAGACTCTACACTTACCCTTGCTATAATTCACTACATTTCTCTCTGCCCAGCTCTCCAGCCTGTCCAGGTCTCGCTGAATAGCAGCACAGTCTGCTGGGGTGTCCGTCACTCCTCCCAGCTCTTTATCAGCTCTCTCTAATCCATCATCCAAGTCACTAATGAATAGATTGAATAGGACTGGTCCTGGGATTTGCTCCAGAGTGTCAACATCTCTGTTATAAGTGGGAACCTCTGACTGGACACAGTACTATTACGTGGTCTCTCTCGTGCCAGAGACACAGCACATCACCACACCAGCCAGCTGGTTTCTTGTCATGCGGACAAGAAATGCGCTTGACTTTCTTTGCTGCTTCCTAGAGAGCCAGCCCGCGGTCTGTGTTGTTGCATGGGGTTATTTCATCCCAGATATCAAGCCTTTGCATTTGGTTTTGCTGAACGTCTTAAGGTTTCTGCCAGCCCATTTCTTCAGCCTGCCCTGGTCCCTCTGAGGAGTAGCCCTGCCATCTGGCACATCGACCGCTCCACCAGCAATTTGGTGTCATCTTCAAAACGCTGAGAGTGCACTCCCTGCCATCATCGGGTCATTAATGAAGACATTAAGCCGTATTGGTCCCAGTATTGATCCCTGAGGGATGCCACTACTTACTGACCATTTTGTCTAGAAGCATGCTGGCTAATTCTCTGCTCGTGGTGGTAAGAAGTACTGGTACGAGCCAGGACTGGTGGAAGGAGATCCTGCCTCACCGATGTTGGCATGTGAGTGAGGAATCGTGATGCTGCTTGGCTGAAAGCACTCAGAGTCTGCCAGGAGAGCTGGGATGAGGCTGTGAGCTGACAGCTGTCTCAGAGCAGGCAGGTATTTCGGGTGAGACAAAACTCATGCTGCCTTGAAGGGCAGATCCAAACCCCAAACAATTTAGCAGATCTGTGATCCTTTAGAAGTGACATTTCATGGTGTTATCACTTACCACTTCCAGCTCCCAAACTGATGGGCAACAGACACAGCAGAGGCTGCTGCAGTTTGTCAGTGGCAGCATGGATGCAGCCCTGGGCTGACTGTGCTAGGGACAAAGTTCATCTTTCAAGTTTTGTGTAGACCTCCCCACACTAGGAGAGTGGGATGGGCCCACCACGTCAGAGGTCTTGCTCCTGGACCTGTTGCCGTGTCTCACAGGCTCAGCCCAGCTTATGTAAGTATTTGCTGGCTTTGGTGGCTGTGGTGTCCTCCTTACCCACCTGTCTTCCTGAGTGACGAGGATGTGGGAAAAGACCCCCCTTCTTGATGCCTCTGGCACAATAAGCATCCAGTTCCAGCCACTGGGTCCCTGGTTCAGGAGGAACCCTTGCTGGGGAGGAGCGCTTAAGCAAATTATACCTCCCCAGAATCGATAGGACTTTGGCACATGCTGGATGCTGAAGCGTTTACTATCCAGACCCCCATTTAGTACCCATTTAATTAAACAGGATCAGATTCTCAGCAGAAGTAAATCACGGGAGTTTGTCCCAAAGGAGTTTTCCCAGTTTGCAATAATTGAAGAGCTGATCTAATGTCCCAGCTCCACGTCTATTTTCAAACACCGGGTGTCTGTCTGTCTGTCTGTCTGCCTAACCCATGTTGCTTTTGCCTCCTAAGTGATAAACTATTCAAAGGAGAGATGCTGTCAGAAACAGCCCAGAGGGACACGGGTCTCATTAGGTACAAACGAAGTTCTGAGCCTCTCGTAAGTGAAATGAAACTTCTGATATTATTGTTGTTCAAGCCTGGGCTGATATAAGCACCTCTGCTTCTTCTAATACGGGCAAGGATTTCTTCGGAAGTTCAGTGCTTCCACTCCAGATAAAAGCAAGTCATTTGCTCCTTTCATCATGTCGCTACTAATTTCCAAACAGTCAAAGCTGCTGCTAATTTATTTACTGAACACTGAAGCCCTGTTAGCAGGGGCTGCTACTGAAACTGCTTCCTGGCCTTCGGCTTTTGTTTGTTGACAGCCTGATTTCCCAGTAGGCCATTTCCACCTGTGTTTCTGTTGTTTTTAGTGCATGTCTTTCTTTCTTCTTCCCAGTGACTGTCTCCCAAATGGCTCCTGAAGGCTTTTCTCATCTTCCCTCGCTCTCTCATCCCCTTCTCCCTCCCAGCTGCAAGGACTCTCAGCTCTGCTTTCAGTCATGCTGCAGTTAGTGGTTGTCTACACTGCTGAGCTCCCATGGGGCACTAATTTTTGTTTCAAGGACAAGATTCAAAAGAGTTTGCTACACACAGGTTGCAGGGTGCACCTTCAGATGTGCCTTCAAATAGACTTTGGAGATTTGAATATATGAGCTCCTGAAAATCAGTTTTTAAATTGCAAGGGAGCCCTATTAAGTGCTCTAAGAGAAATTTTTTTTTGCTTTTCTATTTTAAAAGCTGCATTAAAAAAGTGATGGGTTTTTTCTTCCTCTCTCCCATGACATTGGGTGGAAATAGAAATTAGGAGACTGCCATTTCCCTTTAACTTCATGCATATCAAAGGAAAAGAGATGACAGGATGAAATGATTCAGTGAGTGGCCGGCACAGTCTCTATCTGGAGGAGCCACTGAAGAAAGTTATTGAGATGTTGCGATGGTTTCTCTGCAACAAGTCAGTGTGCCGGGAGCTTTAACTGTGAAAGAAAGGTTCTCAGATGATTTCCAGGTATTGAAAACTTTGGAGACTGCACAGCGTTGAGGATTTATGTGCTAGTTCTGCTACTCAAGCTCATCTAGCCTCCCTGCGCGTGAGTGTGCCGGGGCACTTCCTGGTGCACACTTCACTCGTGGTTTACGCTGTCTTTACCTGGACCCCAGCAACCTGTGCAAATCCTCCTCAGACCCACTACAAGAGGGCTCACAGCTGATGTCTGGTATATAGAGCTGCAAAAAAAATCTCCTTTGCTTGCATGTTAAATCAAAGTGGGCTTCTAAGGTTTGCCTGGAGATTTGGTTTCTAATGAGTGCGTGAAACTCAAGACACGATTGCTTGTCTTTGGACATAAACTGCAGCTTGGGAGGCTCTTCTGGTTAAAAGTGCTGGCTCCTTGATTTCTCAGACTGAACGTTCAAGTCTAGTGGGTGCTTTGGGTTGGGTTTTTTCCACGTTTCCTCAGTTTCCCACTTGTAAAACAGGTGCTAAGACTATGCGACCCCAAGCAGGCTCTGTGAAGCCGTTCAGAGATAAATATTGATGGGAAGATTTTCAAAGCAGCACTCAAAGCAAAGCTGACGAGTGCGCAGTAAACCTCCAGTGTCCAAAGACGTGCGTTGCTGGGAGGCCGTGCCTGCACGCAGCGCTACAAGGCGGTCGAGCTATAATCTACCGACCTTGAGCGAAGCTCTCAGCTGCTGTGTCTCTCCGTTTCCCAATAACGTAGCAATAAGACTAATATTTACTTACCTCACAGTCACATAGCCAGAATGAACTAATGTTTATAAAGTACTCGGAAGTCCTTGGCTGAGTGGTCTCACGGAAGTGTGAAGCAGAGCCCGCGCTGTCATTTCCTTGCAGATAAACTCACGTCATTTACCTGGGTGTTCAGAGCCGTTCACACGAGCATCTGCGACGTCTCATCTCAGCGCGCTCAGGTTAGCGCAGGATACAAGAGCAAACCCAACAGTCCTTGACAATTTGTGTCACCGTGCTTTGAAACGAGTGTATTTTCTCTGAGAACAGAGCTTATCATGTAATCTCCAACGCAAGTTACGTTCTGCCTTTTTGCAGTTGCCATGATGCAAATGTCATTTGTACTCTCCTTCTTTATGAAAGTTAACAGTTATTTAAGAGATCAAAGTTAATTATCACTAAGGAGATCATTTTTACCTATCAACCCACTTTTGTAACCCCACTAGCACGAGTAGAAGCTTTATGCTAATCAGTTTTCTAATTTCCATAAATTACTGATAGAATTACTTTTTTTTTTCCCCAGCATGAAAGTAGATCTGTTGGTGAAAGCTCTTGAGAGGTAAAGAGGCAGAGAAAACGAGGCAGAGCCTATTTTCGAGAGTTCACCAGCTGAATGTGGCACCGTGGAAATAAAAATCCAAATCATTAGTATCGTCACCCCACAAAACTTGTAGATGCTGCAGCTCCCCTGCACTGCAGAAGTCTGATGCACAGACAGTGTTTCAATTTAACATGGTGATAGGAATGGAATCGAACGTGAGGATCACTGCGTGACCCTATTACATGTGAAGTGTCTCTATTAGAGCTGCAAAGACAGCATGCCAGAGGAGCTGAAATGTGTTGATGGAAACAAACAGATATACCCTCTTAAAAGCAGCACGCAGAAACTCTGCAGTGTGATCTGAGCGTGTTCTGCTGGAGAGGGCAAGATAGTCTATCCTAGGGGAAGGTGATATTAAGAAAGAGAAAGAAACCCCCTCCACCCCATCACAGCTCTGTCTGTGCCGTGAGCTTGCCAAATGGAAGCTGCTCCTGTGGAAGTTGTTACTGCTGTGACTGACAGCTGCTGTAAAATAACCTCGGCTACAGCACGGAAGGAACAATAAGAAATCAAAATGAAACAGATGCGGATATTTTGGGTATCCCCTTCGTCTAAAAGTTGAGTAAAATAATTGCTTAGTAATTAACAAGCTTGTTGCTATGCTGCTCCAGCCTTTTAGACTGATCCTGATGAATTCCAGCATAAATTAAACCATCTCCAACACAGAGCTGGAGATGTATCCTGGCATCGTTTAAACCACTCCGTGCTTTTGGAGCTTCATTCTGGGCTGGTGACAGATCAGTTCATCTTCTAGGGGGCGTCAGTCGAATTCTGCTTGACCGCTGCTCTCTAGACTAGGGAGGGACCTGGTCTGTCATTTCAATCATGCTGAAGTCCCAGTGTCTTCTGTCATTGCCACCGCATCTGTGGCATTTTCTAGGGCAGCCCTCTTCAGCCAGCTGAATCGCTCAGCTGTTGGTCTGTCAAGTGCCCAAAGCACTTTCCTTTTCCCGAGCTCCGGGAAGAGAACAGCAATAAGGCAAAGCCCATGATCAGTGCCACAGCCCGTCTCTGTCACAGGCATCCCTGTCTGAGCAGCCCT
Organism: Phoeniculus purpureus; assembly: GCA_028565055.1. Lineage (NCBI taxonomy): Eukaryota > Metazoa > Chordata > Aves > Bucerotiformes > Phoeniculidae > Phoeniculus > Phoeniculus purpureus. The sequence goes on along the minus strand of JAOXOE010000765.1, from coordinate 10,396,770 downwards.
GCAAACCCAATAGGCATCCTGAGCTAGATGTAAGGGGCACCTGGGAGCACCTCAGGAACAGGAAGGCACAAAGGAAACCAAAAGGACCCCGGCTGAGTTTTTGTGTCACTGCTTAAAGAAAAGCAACACAAAACTGTATTCTCTCCTGGTTTCTTACTCTTCAACCTTCACCTCTCCTGCACACGTGCACCTGTTTCTCTTCAAACACATGAACCATCCCATTGAAGTCAGCAGGACTCTTGTGGCGCTTCCAGCAAAGCATGCATATGCCTGGATCAAGTGGGTATTTACAGAAGGTGCCTTTTGAGTTGGCTTTTGATTATTCACCTATGGCAGGGGGCTTCTCCTTATTGCACCTGCGGGCAGTGAGGACCGGTGTGATTTGTTTCCGTGTGAGAAAGATGCCAACAGATTTCAAAAACAACCTTTAACGTTGCAGAGCGTCTTGACTGTCGTGTGCTGCACCGAGCTGTGTATTTGTGGTTGGAAGGGAACATAAACTATGATGCAGAACATGAAATGATTTAGAAAACGTAACCTTTGGGTGTTATGGTGTGGGTTTTATTATCTCATTTATTTATTCTGCTGGATATCTGTAGGATAATATGATCAATGAGTTGGAATCCTTCTTGTTCCTACCAACAACAAATCAAACCATTAATAGGCCAATAAAACCCCAGGATTTGGAGAGAGGGGAGGAGGGGAAGTAATTGCATTGTTCCGATGCTAACGAGGCACATCTATCTTGAAATAACTGATTAAAGCCGGGGCCTTTGCACAAACCCCATGTTGCTAACGTACCAGGTGGCTGGTACCGGGGAGCAGGAACCCAAAGTCACGCTGGCTGCTCTGCACTTGCTGCATGGCCTCTGCAAGCAGAGTGTGGGAAGCACCTCTGTCTAGGGCATTCCATCCTGCTTAACTCCTTCTGTACCCCACAGAGACAGGCTGGTAGTGAGGTGGGTTAGGAGCAAGGAGGGTTCATGGGGCATGTTGTGCAGCCGGTAAACAGTCACAGGGCTGCGTGATTGCATAATGATAGTCCCATTCACTCACCTGCCTATCAACTGCAATGCATTAAAGTTTGAGCTTGCTTCCCTTGGGTCCACGAAGAGACATTTGAATGTTAGCTTATAGTCTTTAACATTTCTCCTAACGGTGGGCTAAGTGCAGTGGGGTTAAACAGAGTCCCTTTTGCTTAGTAAACCATTAGCTAATGGGCGTGTAAGCCCATCAAGTCTCTGTTTATTCCCTAACCTCATTAGGGCACGCCTGCTGTGCATAAAAAATACACCTGACAAATCAGAGTGATAGTTGAAATAAAATAAATATCAAGTGTTGTTATAGCTGATCCGTAGTGTTTAAAGCAGAAAGGGCATAACAGTGATTTGTGAGGGCGGAACAAGCTAGCACGTGCTGGCTCACAGTAGCTCAAGCGGGTTGATATAAAGCCTCCTGCAATCTTCCTGGTTCACCTGTAGACTCCAGCACTCAACAACTGTCTCTTACTCCAGCCCCAAGGGCCCCTCCAGCAGGCTGGAATTCACCTTCAACCACCATGTCCAAGCACCTTCCAGAGGCACACAGCACTGTTAAGTGATAAATTAATTATTTGGGGGATGGAAGGGGAGAGCTTGCAGGCTGCTCCCCCATGAAGGCAGCCAGAAGCTTCAAATCTGTCTGTGGTACCAGGCCATTGGTTTTGTCACTTCATAGCCTCTGTCTGTCTGTCTATCATCTATCTACCTATCCATCCATCTATCTAACAGCTTAACTTGTGAGTAGAACTGTTGAAACAGCCAGTAGCAGGTAGCACCTTTCCTCGTGCAGCTCCCAGGTTTCACTCAGGTGACTGTGGGGCTGCAGCCAAGGTGGGAGCTGCCCCTTCTTGCTCTGGTTGTGCTGGGTGATGGGCAACTGCATCCCTGGCTGTCCTCAGCCCTTCAGGTCTCTCCAGGGGCTGCCCACACGGGGCAGTGATGGTTGCAGCAGCCCCACATTCCCATTGCACAAGGAGGACATAAGGGCATAGCAGCACTAACTGTGTGTTGCTAAAAGCTGGTGCTGAAATGAAGAAATTATCGGAATTTCAAGTAAAATGGGGATTTGCATTGAAAAAAAAAAAAAAAGAAAAAGCACCAACTGGGGAGGCTGATGGCAATGAGCAAGGTGCTTGACTCAAGGCGGTTGAGTAAGGTGTAGAAAACATCCTGAGGCAAGTGGCCTTTAAATGAATCCAGCTCGGGTGCCCTCTGCCATAAGGGTCCTGAGCAGCAGTGTGAGGGGCAGAGGGTCACTAGCAGAGGATGGAGAAGCCTTGCAATTGCTGTGATTGGAGAATTTGGAAAGCCTCTCAGGCTGAGGAAAGCCTAGGACCAGGTTTCTTGTTTCAGAGGTACAAAGGTGAGAAGGACATTGTGACCATAAACATTGCCACTTGTTTTCTGTTGAAGAAACCAACCCTTGTGCTGCTACATCAGTCACCTCAGGGCTGGCTGTGCTATCTGTGAGAGGAATGCCCATGACTGCTAAAACCACATCTGGGCAAGCTGAAGAACTCATCTTGCATTTAATTAGGGGAAAAAAAAAGAGTGTGAAAGAGAGACCAGGTCAATCCGCACTGGAACCAGCAACTTGCCAAAGCTCCCAGATTGGGTAAGTTGGTGGATGGTGGGTTTGGGGATTTGTTGCTCAAAATGCAAAGATCACAAAAGCCACTGATGGGCTAAGGAGCTGTGATAAAACGAGCAAAGCAGGTCATTGCTGTTGGGTTGTGTTAGCCACAGGCTTTGGCATTTTCCAGCTGAATGCCTCTAGCCTTCCTGGCCCACTGCCGCTGTTATTTTTACATCATGACCGTTGAGGAGTGCATCATTCATAACAGACCTATCACCGAGAGATTCCTTTTAAATGCTTAAGGGAGATAGAGGGCTACAAACCCTGGGAAATCAGCTATGCCTAATATATTATGTAGAAGTTCTGTAATCATTATTGAACTAAAGTGCATTGAGTAAGTGGATAAAATCAGTCCCACTGTAGCATTAAGTCTCCAGAGAGCACAGATAAAAATGCCTCACACTTAAGTAGAAGAAGGTAACAAAATATTTCCAGTCCCAGCAACTGCGTTTTTCCCTCTGTATAAATAGGGAACCCTCAGGAGAAGGCAATGATGCAGCAGAGGTTGAAGACAAAGTTAATGGTGACGAGGTGGGGGAGTGAGGCAGTGGCTGGGGCAGGCTGGTGGTGAGCGATGGGAGTGAAGGGAGCAATGTGCTGTGGAAATGAGGCTGAAGGCAGGTGCCAGGGGCAGTGGGCAAGAAGGCAGTGGGAGAGAGGACAGGACACTTGCAAAGATGTGTGGAAACAGTCTGTACCTAGGAGGGAGTGGAGATGAAAGCCACGGCACAACAACTGCAAAACTTACCTTGAGCTAATTCCCAGCCAGATAACATTTGCCCTTTGGGAGCACAGCTGTCTGTAGCCACAGGCGTAACCAGTCCTTGCTTCTCTTGCTGATGCCATCAAGAGCTGCCAGGCTGCAGGGCTTAGGGTGTGAGAGGCAGTTGGACATGAGTACTTGGGATTAATACATTTAAACAAAACAAAAACAAAAGAGGAGATGAAGAATTTAATTCCTCTTAAAGAAAAGAGCTTGGCTGGATGGGACAGGTAGGACAGAGTTTACCACCTGTTTAAGAAAGCGATCATCTAAATAGTTTTTTTATGGAGAGCTCAAATGTGCTTAATTACTGCAAATTAGTGATAAAGCCCAGGTCATTTATTGACACTAAGGAGTAAAAAAAAGTGTGTAAGAGCGTTTTGATTGCTGCTGCTGTTGTAGGCTGACACAACAAAGCCACCCAGAACTGCAGTCCCTGACGTTAGCCTGTGGCCTGGGTGGCATCAGCATTTGTGTCCCGGGAAGACTGTGTTGACGTTGGCTCAGCTGTGTGCTCCTTCACCTGCCAGTCACGTCGGAGCAGTGCCATAAGCTCCGGTCTAATTGTATCCTCAAGGGCACCAAGGAGAGGAAGAGAGAGCGGGGCTGTGGAGCTGGGACTATTACTTATTTATCTAAAGTATTGACCCGCCTTCCCCTGCTGAAATATCAGCATTAGACACCAGGGAAAACAGGTGCCAGAGCCAGCTCCTTCTGGGAAACAGAGGAAAGAGAGATGTCAAATAAGACCTCAACAGGCAGCAGCCCAGTGAGTTAACGATGGGTTGGGGCTGGCAAGGAGGTGGCGACCGAACTGACCAAGTACCTTGCTGATGCTTTGTGGCAGGCTGCTTCACTGCATTGGTCTAGGTGATCCTGCTGTGGCAGGGGGATTGGACTAGATGATCTTTCAAGGTCCCTTCCAATCCCTGATGGTGCTATGATTCTACCTCAGAGCTGTGGGCTTTGCGCATGGAGGGCTTTCCAGTGTTTACTGGCAGGTTTTGTGCAATTTTTTATTAGCATGGTGGTGATGAAATACGTTTGTGAAGGGAGAAGGAAGAAGCAGCAAGTGATGCTTCTGTACTGTTGCTGTGGATGGAGCTGAACAAGTAAATGGTCACAGGTCTGAGTCAGTGAGATGGAGGGTCCTCAGGGGCTCCCCATCTGCCTGTCTTGACACGCACCCAGGCCCCAGTGAGAAAAGCTCAGCATGAAATCGAAGAGGGAAAAAAACTCCAGAAAACCATTTGGATTCTCCGTGGAAAGGAAGGCATCTCTCTGAAACATGGCACAAGGAGAGCTTTGCTGCTTCGCAAAGCAAAGGCTGTAGCAGCAGCACTTGTTTACTTGGCATTTAACACAAGAGCTTACAGAGGTGAGAAGGTGCTCAGAGCACACAGCAGGACAAAACTGCAGCGTGTTTTCCACGCACTAGAGGAACGGCCTTTAGCCTCTCTAAAATGGTAGTGAGGGCAAATAAACTGAGAGGCAGTGGGTGCAATCTTTAAAAAACTTTGGGCTACGTGGCATTTGCTGTAGGTGTTCCCAAAAAATTCCATCTCATGAAACTGGAGAGGTCTGGAGCTGAGCTAGGGGCCTCTGTGGGATGCGGTACCCATCGTTGGTACTGCAGCACAATGTGAATATTTGTAAGAGGATTGGAGAACAAGGGGCAGTAAATAGGAAGATGCTGAGGAAATCAAGAGTGTAACGCGAAATATATCTTCAGCTAGTCCATGAAATGGTAGAAGACACTCGGGCTGTGATGCTAAGCAGTTACATGAAGCAGCTGTGGCAAGAGCCTGTAGAGACAGACTCTAAAGGCAATCAGCAGACACACAGACAAGGAAACACTGAAGGTAGCTCATTTTGTTGAGGTTTTCTTAAATGAAAGAAAAAATTAGAAGCATGTCCCAACGAAAATACAGCCAATCCCACAGCCTGCTGCAAACTGTTCAGTCAAAATGGTTCTACAGCTGCTGAGAAACTCAAGAAGGTACCGACTTAGATGGCAGCAATAAGTCTGCTGTTGCCTGACCCTAAAACCTCGTTCCTGCATGTTCTCACTGGGATGAATGAGAACACTCCTCTCCCTTTTAGCACATGACAGGGGACACATCTCACTGCAGCCATACCTGAATGAGCACCCTGCAACTGGTCCTCACAAGATTTTGGCCTTGAAAGGTTTCCTTTTGGCACTAAAAACACATCTCACCACCTATTACTTACTATATGATCACAATTTGCATTGTCAGGAGAACGTCACTGGGTCTGATGAGCAGAATCTTCTTCAGCATCCATCTGAAACAAAGCCCGATAGTTCACACCAACTTGCGCCTCCCCCCGGCCTGGCTTCTTTGTTTTAATTATTTCCAACAGGCTGAAGCAGAGCTCTGGTTCTGCTGCACCAGGAACAGGTTGCCTAATATTACACCTCGAATTTCATTTTTAAGACAGTTTTGCATCTACACGTGAACCAACATCTTCCCAGTGAGCTGAGCTGCGGTGAGAGCTGCCAATATCCGCACCATTTGAAAGAGAACCAGGAGAATTATCTCAGGCAGAAGAAACAGATCTCTTGTGCTGATGGAATAAACTCATTTGGGGTTTGACTTTGGCAACAGCTCTCTTTTCTCTAACTGTGGATTGGATCAACTAACATGTATGAGATATCCAACACTTTACATTGCAAGAAACCACTCCCAGCTGCTTATTCGTTTAGCAAATACAATTTTGTAAGAGAACATTTTAATTTAACCTAAATTGCAACCCCGATGTTCCTGTTCCTACCTTGGAAATGTCTGGAAAGTTGCATTAGCTACGCTGTCCAAAGGCTTTTGATTGTCCCTGTGCAGGTGTCCATATGACAGCCACTCCTCAAGCCCAGCACCATTATGTCAGTCTTCCCCACACCAGACGTAAAGCTCCTTGTGGTCCTCTCTTGCCAGAGGAGAGGAACAGTATGAAAGGCCTAGAAATGACTTAGCAGCTAATGGATTTGTCATTTAGGAAGGGTAGCAGAGTGGTGACACTTCATAGGAGCCTCCTTCCTGGTCAAGTCAGGGGGTTAGTTACAACCTTGGGGCTGGCCTTGAGCAGGTCACTTAAGTTGCCATTGACCGAAATAACACCGAGATGAAAACTTCAATCTCCCTGGCCCTGGATCTGATATGCCTTTGTCTTGTACTTAGTGATCACTGTGTTTAGAGAGACAGCTCTTTGCAGTTGGGTACCTAAAGCTCGATTTGCCCCTGAAATCCACCAGAAAAACACTCTGGCCCTTCAGGCAATGATAGACTGAACCAATGGAAATTACAAGAGTAATGAGAGCACTCAGTATTACGAAGAGAAGCCTTTGAAAATCACTAGTAACAGAGGAGTTTCAGCACTCCGGCATTCACCGTGTTTCACTGTGTAATTCCACAAATTTCTGCTTCTTCTCAATTCAGTAGCCACTGGCTTCTATGTTTTATTTTCTACCTCTTCTGGTAGCTAGCAGAAGCAGAAAAATAAACACACAACTAGGAGCTGTATTCACAGACAGGAAGTAACTTTAATTAAATATTGTGAAAGTTGAAAAGTTTTTACAGCTTGAATTTCTGCAAAAAAATTATAACAATCTCTACAGTAGTTTCTCTAACAATAGAACTGTACAGTGTGTGTGTCTATTCAAAAAGACTTAGATAAGAAGGTGAAAGGTTAGTAGTTTCAGAGATGACTTCATTTTAGCTGCATCCTAGTACAACTGTGAGGAAATAGGCAAACTTTATGCAATCCAGTCATTGTGAAGCTTCACCTTGTTGAAACTGAAATCTGAATGTTTCCACTTAAAGCCATATTCTGTAAACAGCTGCATCTTTTACTTTGTAAAAGATAAGGGTGGTGCAGGGGAGATGTCTTATAAATTCCCATTCATCAGATCACTCTAAATAGCTGCAACGAAACAGAAGTATGCACATTGTCAAAGGGCCTTTGGACACTGGCGTAGTAGAAGACTACAGACATCAATGGCTAGCATGGGTGTCAGAATCGCTACGACTTTGAGTGGAGCTCTACAGGAGTAATTGATGGTGTCACTGGACAAAATATGGCTTTAAATTTGATTACATTGTCGTGCTGTTGCTTACTATGTGAATTAGAATAATCGCTTGGAATACAGAGAAGCAATAAACTGATGTCTCTCACATTTTCCAGTTTTCTCCTCTTTTATTTTCTCACCATGAAAAAAAGAAAAAAGAAAAAATCCTGTTTTCTTCCCTTCCCACCCCCGCAAGATCACACTGTGACGTTCTAGTGAAAACCATTGCAAAACCCATACAGGAAGCATGCACGGTTGCAGCATCGTTGTAAATGATTTCTCGCTCGACTAGAAAAAAGTTATATTGTTTTAAGGTAACAAAACAGTTCTTTTGTGCTTTTCAATTCCTTTTTTTTTTGTTTTTCTAAGAATGTTAGTGATGACTGACAGTTCTGGTGCACAGTACAATGTACAAGTGAAATGGATATGATTTGCATTGTTAAGGCATCCAATCTGCTGGTTTATATTTATGTGAAAGACAGAGAAATATACAAGCAGACTTAAGAAAGAAAGTATTTTCATTGAGTTCTATGAAGTTTCTCCCCGTATTTAATGCACAAAAAATGCGTCACTCCAAAGAGGAGAAATCCCATGCATATTAATAGAGTAAAACAGCATTAGTTTTTGTTAAGCCTCAAAAGCAAAGGATACATTTTTTTGTTTTAAATCTACATAACTAAATGCTACAAGAATAATATGCTACTTTTTGCCATATATTGGAAAAAACTTCTTAACTTACAAATAATACAAAAATAGACAATGGCTTTTGGGTGGAAATAAAAAAAAAATGGAAGCATGGTTTTAAACAATCCAAAAAAAAAACCAACCCAACCTGTAAATGAAATGCTTTAAAATCACATTTAAACAGCTAATACAACGGTGAATGACCAAACGAATCAGCACTTTTCACATAGCAAACATACACAATAAAATAAACTTGACAGGGGGAACAAAAAAAAAAGCAATGTACAAATTCCAAAGATAAATACATTATTTATATGGATATTTTACAAAATCCCCCGCAAAACAAAACCAACCAAAAAAAAAAACAGAAACAAAAAAAAGCTTTTTTTTCTTTAATTAATTTTGCGACTATGTGCAAGCTAAAGGTAGTGAGCTCTTTTTGCAAAATATGCAGTAAAATTCTTTTTTTCTTTTTGTGATATTGAAAAAACTGTCTTAAGACATTAAAATGTATAAATAGAACAACAACTTTGGCAAAAAATCACAAAAAATCTACAGTATTTATAACTACATACAAAACACAACAGCAAAGAAAAAATATCAGGTAATGCATCTTCAGAGCTTTGCTGCCTCTTTGACTAATAGTTTTTAAGAACACTTCCCAGATAATGATAGCAAAATCTTTGTAAAACAGAAGCTATG
>JAOXOE010000765.1:10374326-10387796 GCA_028565055.1 Phoeniculus purpureus | reverse complement strand
CCTGTTGCTTAATCTATTATGATACAAACTGAGAGGGTCGGCTCATACAGGAACAATCCTAGCGGGAGGCTGAATGGAAAGGTGTGCTTTGAGATTGCGAGGCTGCGGAACCGCAGACAAGTCTGTTCTCATTCTGCCCCATAAAAACAAATAGGCCAAGGACAGTGGGGCTACGCTGAAAACACCCAACGCGTGATGGCCACGGTCCGTGTCGTTAGTTGGCTGTGCAAAACCCAAACGGTGTTTGCTGCACAGTGCGGGTGACACCACACTTCAAGAAGGCCGCTCATTTGGAAAGAGTCTGGTCTAGGAGCTAGAGACAGCGCCGTGCTCGGAAATCCTGCAGGTTTAGCATCACATCTAGAGGCACTGGATTTTCAGTTCAAGAGGAAACGCGATTCTTATTTGCATCCTTTACTTCCCATTCACCAACTTTTCTCGTTGCATGACTCACATGATTATTTAGCCGGGTATTAAGGAGGGAGGTTACTAATCCCACCGTCATCATCCAAAAATATCAGCTTTCTAGGGAGCGGTATCTATTTAATTGGAACATGAAAAATACATCGTATTAGCAAGTCACCACTGGAAAAGCAACCTGTATGAACCGACCCTTAATTAAATGGCCATAATTCTTCTACGAAAAACTAACTGGCACTTCTATTCTGTCCCATACAGACTTGTATGTAATGACACCACTTCGTTTATCTTTACACAGCTTTCAAAAAAAAAAAAATCATAAATTAAAAACGTGGAGTTCCCTCTCTAGTGTCCCGTGTGTAATTGTATGATTTATAAAAGACAAATGGTGTTGAGTTAAATCAAGCTTTAAAAAAAAAAACCCACAAAAACCAGAAGGAAATCAAAGCAAGCCCCCGCCCCCACAGACCAAAAACAAAAAAGTGGATTTATTTTTTATCAACATACAATAAATATATCTCCCAGGTATTTGGGACGGACAACTGGAATCAACACCTTGCAGTTGTAGATTGTTAATTTCAGTATGTGCAAGGATGGTGATTTTTTTTTGTTCTCTTTAAAAATCCGCAGTTATTGTAAGATTCTTCTTTATTTCTTTTTTTTTTATTTTTAAAAAGGCCTGAGTAAAAAGTTCCACTCTGGGACTTGTATCGGATTCTCTCTGAAGCAGAATTCAACCTCTTCATTAATAAAATTCTTCAAGGCAATTCTTTCACATGGGGGGAACAATCATGCCAGATATAGCTGTGAGAAGGAAAGGGGAGGGGTGGGGGGTGGGAGAGAGAGGGGAGAAAGTTACTTTTGTGCATTTTCGAGCAACTTTTAAAATCCTCAGAGCTTTTAAACATTTACTAGCAACACACTCAGCTATACTGTGAATTAAATTTGTATATAAATACCATCCACTAGAGACAGCCATGTACACGGTAATCACAGGAATCCTCATTCTGATTGGAAAGTGGTTTAACTTGCACGTGACACTGCTCAAATTAGTGATTTTCTTGCTGGAAAAGTGCTTTTCCCCCGATATCGGAGCCAGACCCCAACTTAATTTTCTGGCTTTCATTTCAAAATCTCAAAATGCTCAGGAGGCTGAAAGCTGACCCAGCCGCTGCCACACATTCTGACAAACTTTTCAAAGCAAAGCAGATGCTTGCGCCATGTGTGAGACAACGGCTGGAGTGCCACAGGCCACTGGTGCTGCAGACCGGGCAGGGTGTCCTTTGCACTAACAGTGGTTCATTCTCCTAAGGTTATTTTCTCTCATGAGTTCAGTGCTCAGCCCTGCACTTGTGCACATATTTCCAGGTGCTCAGAAGAGGACTTCAACTATTTTAAGTTTTGAAATTGAAATCTGTCCTTAATTGGTGATTTAGCTGACCTGCATCTCACGGTTCTGTTACAGCTGTAGCGGTCATCAGCAACTACACTGAGTCATAGGTTAATGCTAACTTAGAATGTCTTCTCTTCTGTCGGTCAAGTAGAATCATCAGTATTTATTATGCTCCATAACCTCATTTTCTACAAAACTACCAACTCTCTTGAGGAGACCTTCATTAAATTCCACAGGTACAGCCTTCCACCTAGCTTAGCCTCCGCCTCAGTGACCCTCTATTTACCGGGATCTCTACGCAGTGTCCTAGTGACGTACTGTGAGCAAGCACATCATTACAGCAGGTAGTCACACACGTTTATGATGAAAACAGTAACAACAATGCATCTTTAAAATACCAGTTGTGCAGTTATTTGCCAAAAGGTACAAAACAGATTTGCCTTCAGGTTGGCGGCACATTATTTAGATTCTAGAGCTGCCTGCCATCTCAGACATCTGGACATGTAATTTCTTAAGGAAGAGCTCAACCCTGTGACTGGGGCTGATTCATTGTGCTTTAATTACAGCTGCAATTATTTGATAAGAACAGAGCCAAAGTAAAAGACTCACAGATTTGGGGTTGGAGGGGGAGAGGAGGGAAATGTTTTCTCCACAAACACCACCATATGTGCAAGAATTAGAAGTCTAATCAGCAAGAGGAGAACAGCTCGAGTAAACTGCACTGATTAAATGAAATAAAAGGAGAGGAGAAGGCGAGAATGCAAAACACACCCCCATGCTTGCAACAGCCATCCTCAGAGGGGACATGTTGCAACTATACAGCAGCATTTTGATTCTTGGAATTTATCGTTCAGGAATGGTTTTATGTGGAGCCACTGTCCTGATTGTTTCCGCTCCACAAAAGGGCTCCTCAAGTAGCTGAGAGTGAGGATGAAAGGGACAGTGAGGTCAGTGAAGTCGCTTTAAGCTCTACACGAAGTAGTAAGTAGCATGGAGGACACTACTGTGCCTTAGATGTTCCTTGCTGAGGTGTTTCCTGCCATGGGATTTTTTGGCTCCATCATGGAGATAATCCAAGGATGCACGTTCACATTATCTCAATAGCTATCCTGTCTCCTTAATCTCAAATCATAGAGTGAATTCAATATTGCCTTTCCTTCTGGAGTCCTTGATGATTTAATCAACAGTGGGTGAAACAACAGCAGCTTTGTTTAAAAAAATCCTCACAAGGTTTGATTTCAGCTGTGTCTGAAATCACAGGTTCTGTATTCTCACCGCTGGGCTCTCCCTGTGGAAGATGTGACTGAAAGTGAAGCAAACCCACACCAAGCAATGCTCTCTGTTGAGGTTAGTCCCTACTCTGTTCTTGGGGTTCTTACATGTAGGCTAGTGTACAGACCCTGAACCACAGACCTCTGTGGTGCCAGTAGAATAGGTATTGACAGCAATGGATGTAGTCAACCAGACGAATTCTGCTGTGGGAGCCCTACAAGGCAGCTACACCACCCATCAGCTCACCCACAGATGAGAGTGTGATTTTCACTGAATGAAGGACTCACGTGGCCATGGACCTGAGACACAGGTTTAGTACAAATTAACATTTTAGCTCATTGTACTACATCAAGCAATTTGATTTCTTTCTCTTTCTTACCCAAGGATAACCATTTTATCCCTGTTAGAAAAGCATTTGGAGATTTCTGGGTGGCAGCTGCTTAGCAGAACAGAGAGGTGACACTGCAGTGCTGGACATCAGTGCTGCATGTTACAGCACAGAGAAAAGCAATGCTGACAGCAGTGCTCCATCCTTTACTGCTCAGATAAACAAGGAGTTGAGCAGATGGGGATGGGTAGAGTCGTCCTACCTGTGAGGAGTACAACTGAGCACAGTCAGGTGGATAATTAATCTTCTGAGTGCACTTCAACCTTTTTTGACCTTTTCAACCCTTTCTATATTTAGTGAAACTTTAAAGCAAGATGTTTTGTTTTAGAAGAACTAGCTACACGTCAGGAAATGTCAAAATGGTATTCCGACAAAAAAATTCTGAAGCTAAAAGATCCATCAAAACCAACACAATTTCACCAAAATGTGGTCAAGAACTGTCTGTCTCCTGGGACAGCGCAGCTGTCTACCCTGGACAGGAGCAAAAACAAAGGTGACATGATTGTACCTCCTCCTTTCATGGCTTAGATGTGTCCCTGTAGTTACGTGTCAGCCACACGTCTTTTGCCATTGGAAACAAACGGTACCGATGCAGATCTTAGCTCATTTTTTCAAAGCATTATTGCTTTTGAAGAGCTCTGGAAGTCTGAATTAAATTACAAGGCAAATGGCAAACGGTATCTTTTCTGCCTAAAAGCTTTGATATTTCCATTCTTTCCAAGTCTTCATTTAGATCACTCTACTTTTATTCTGTAAGTGCTACATCTAGTCATGCAAATTCTCTCAGCTGTAGCGTGTTATTGATCCTGAAAAGAGAGATACCAGTGGGAAACCATGTAGGTGTGAGATCACACCACCTCCACAAAGGGAGGGCAGAGAGTAGAACAACTCCCACCAACGGGCATTATTTCTTCTATCACACACTAATTTGTATTTGCTGCCAGCACACTACAGGAATAATGTATTTTGAGTTTTACAAAATTGCATGGCAAAGGGAACAGCAGATAAGCCTGGCTGTTGTTTTAGTGAGTTCTGCTGATATCTGAGCTGCATAAGGAAAACTTGATTGCTTTCTGATGTATCCAGAAGCCCAAGAGAGATAAGACAGCCTCCTTATACATGGTTGTTTATTTAAGCAATAAGACATAACAGGCAGAGCATTTCTGAGTGATTATTACAAGCCTCAGGTGGTGTCAGAAGGCCTAGGACTAAAGGCTGTGTGTCTTTAACTCACCAAGAAGTTCAGTGATGACCTAGAAGTGAACCATCTCTTAGTGTCTCACTCCTATTATTGAAACTGAATTGCTAAATAAAAATTAGGGGAAACACTCAGATCTGTGTGGTTTCTGGGCATTACAGATCTGGATGTGACACAACAAGGAGGAGTCAGCAAGCCCCAGTTGTGTCTAGCGCTCTCAGCTCATTCCATAATTGCTTTTCATAAGAGAGTATGTGGAATCTGAGAATTCCATGTCTTTTGAAAGGAAAAACTGTGCCTGAAAAAGCTTTCTCCTGTTACTTGCTCTTTCTCTCCACCCATAACAGCAAGCTGGGACAAGGTGAAGAAAAAAACATTAACACGTTCCAAAGTTCTAGCACTCAACTCTTAGCACCCACTTTTTTAATTCTGTGGGGAAGCATTTTTAGCTGTTGCCTTTAACATTTGTAGCCTGTTAGCAAGGCCAAATTTTTAAAATGTGCAAAACCCTAATCTCTCAAACACTCAAACACAAAACTCATCATAAAATTGTGTTGTGTTTTATTCCTGAGGCAGCCTGTATTTATAACAAAGTCCGGGACAAGGGTACTCGAGTTCTCCTTACACCATCCTAGTATGCTCTGAATTTCTGTGTGTGTGTGTGTGCATCTGCAAGGATTCCTCCTTCCAATTCACCAGAGTAGAATTTACTGAGGGCAATGCCCAGTCACGACAGACCCCAGCTTTTATGAATGAATTCCTTCTGCTCTGCCTGCATATAGATTTTTTGGCCATTAGCAGTGCTGTCAGCATTATGCCCACAAGCCCAGCATTCCTCTTTCCAGAGGCCATAATGACATGTGGAGTCTGTGGATCTAGCCTCCCCCCTGCTCTGCACAGCTCCTTCTGAACACGTCTTTAAAAATGATGGATTTTATTCTCTGCTTGATGCTCTTTGGATTAATTTGCACAGGCACGTGGAAAGGAAAACAGACCTCAGGTCTGGGGGAAGCACAACGCATGCCACAAAATCTTTCCTACCTCTGGCACAGCTGGAGGCAGCTGGCTGCATCTGCTTATGGAAACTCCTAAGTGAGCGTGAAAATGTCTCAGCACACTAATGTGTGGTGAGGTAATTACATGGGAAGGTTTAGGCACAGTGTTGTAAAACAGGCTGAATCAAACAATGAAATGGGCAGTGCTGGTCTTTGCAGCATCCTCAGTCTGACAAGCTTTAGTCTGTCACTCCCTCAGCTTGCAGCAATGCTTCTGAACATATTTAGGTGCTAAAGCTGGAATACTTTGTAATGAGAGGGGAAGGGATGCAGAAAAGGAGCAGCCCCTTGATACCAACAGCTGAAGAGGCTTCAGAAAGGCCCTACACCATTTATGGAATTAATTGTCACAGAAGCACGATAATCAGTGGAAATTAGTGTTTGCCCTGGTATGTGTTAAACTGGAAAATGCTGCTGTTAGTTTGTAATGTGGCTCCTATTTATGAAAAGGCAAAGCTTTGCGCCAAGCTCTGTAACGGTCTATTTGCTCTCAGTAGGATTTCTGCACAAGTGTACTATGACAAAGGAAAAAAGGAAGGGAAGATTGAGTGACGTACTTCAGGAGAAGGCCAGCCCCTGGAGAGACCCTGCAGTGGAGTACTTGCTAGAGTCCACAAAAGACTGGTCTGATAAAGGACGACAACAGGGAATAAGAGAGGAAAGAAAGAAAAAGGATGGTATTAGTAAGCTGAAATATTACTCGTTTTTTATCATAACAGTAGGTCTGTGCTTTAAAAGACAGAGCCTCTCATTTCAGCAGTATTAGTTGAGTTAGAGATAGGGTGGTTTCCAAACACCTGCGTGGTACTAGCTGGGCTGGTAGCATAGTCCAGATACTCTTTACAGAAAGAAGCTTTAGGACAGAGACCGCCAGGGAACCCCCACTGTCTTCTATCCCCTTTGACCACTCAGTGTAGCTTAGAGCCTTGCAAGGCACTGGGATCTCATGGTTTTAGAGCAGGTATTTATGCTGCAGACTTGGTTTCACCTACCTTGCAGGCTATTGCCATTGGTGCTGGTGCAGGTGGGAGGAGGAGAAGTTTGCGGTCTCACAACAGGCGCAAAAGCACTCTTCTGTTTCACCGCTGAGACCATGTTGGCTGGTGAGAAGGAGAAAATCCCAGAGGAACTGCTACAGTTTGACGGGAGGCTAGTGGAGGAGGCCATTGTTGGACTTGATGGCACAACTGGAACAAAAACAAACAAGCAAACGAAAGGCAATCTTTAGTATTAGACCATCACCAGGCTGCAGAAACAAGAGAATTCTGCTTCTTGGATGCACTAGGTTTAATTGCACATGGCCAGGGACTTTATTGAAGTTAGATTTCTGGTTGATCTGGTGATCAATCACTACAGCAAACTGACCTGTTGTATATCTGCTTTATTTTGCAGATATATAAACATTCTCATTCACAGCCATCGACTGGAATCTCAGCGGGAGCAGTTGAACAATGAAGCTATTCTAATATATATCAGATGAAGATCTGGCTTTAACTATAAGACTGAATAAAACAAGAGTGTTTAGTTTTTCTAAATAAGTGTAGAAATAAGGCTCTCCTTTGTTTGGGGGGCTGAACTGATTACCCAAAATGCAAACCTGCTATATAAAAGGTTCAGTTTTAAAATACATATATCCTTAACTGTTATTTTAACATAGAGTAGAATTAATACCTTTGGTTCCTGTATTTATAACTTATTATTGAGGTTATCAGTGATTTTGTTTTCATTAAAATAAAGCCAACTACTTTTATATTGAGACAGCATTGTCCATTTCTCCTTTTATCCAACAGGAAAAAAAGGGAAAGGACCGGTAGTAAGATTCCACACTTCCATTATTTGTCCTGTTTAGTAACTGTTTATATACCCAAGGGAGCTATGAATAATTACACATTATTGAGTAAAAATCCTATCATCTGGTCTTTGAATTATTATTTTATTTGCATTTATGTAGATAAAAATCACCCTATTTAAGCTCTTATTTGAGAATCTGGTATCATATTTGTTAACACTGAGGAAATCAATTAATGGAAATTAAATGTTCAAAGTTTCACAGTCTGACAGATACAATCTTAGTCTGAAGTCACTCTGTGTCTAGAAGTACTTGCTAAGGGAGAGCAATCAAAGCACCTAAATTGAATTGCTACTATACAGCAATTAGTTTATTGATTTAATTAAGAATGCCACCTTTTAATTTTCAGGTCATGATTGAAGCATTTTCTGATTCAATGGATTAGGCATTAGCAGAATGACAGATCTTCCAAGAAAACCTCCCCAAATATAAAGAGAATAGAGAACAAGTGCTGGGAAGTGAAGTGCTGCTCTAAAGAGGACTTCGTTCATAAATATGAAATAACACACTGCTGGAGTATTTTAAATGCATTACTGGCATCTGCTTCCAAAAAGAGATGTCTCATCAATCACGTTACATTATGAATTCAGAGTGCGCAGATTCTATGACAGCAAATTCAACTTAATAAGTAAGGTACTTTGTAACACTACATGGTACATTATTATTAGTGTACAAAAATAATAACTGGTTAGCAATTCCCAGATTATAAGTTCTAGTTATGTGGGTAAATATTTTCTCCTAAATTTGCAGCAGCTAAGAAGCCTCAGAGGTTGGGGTTTTTTTAAAACCAGGATTACTATCCCCTTTTTAATTCTAAACTCTAGCAATGCAATTCAATAGAATTCATTATTGCTGTCACATCACTAAACTTAAGATTCGCTGCATAAACCCTGGCATGCTCAGCAGTGTGTTTGCCGTGTCCGTGCTGGGGCCTCAGCCTTTAAACCTGTTTATGTGGCAAGACTTTCTAGCCAGATTCTGCTAGCAGCTTTCCACAGATGTCAACGGAATTCCTTATGCCACGTGAGTAATGTCAGAGGGATTGGGCAGGTCCTAGTCATTTAATTATCTCATGTAAATAGGGACTACTAAGCTATGAGTGGCTGCAGAAGAGGTTCATAGACCTTTAAATACAAATACATTTCTATTGGTAAACAGGTTACTAAACCTCTAATATCAAAATGAAGAAACTCAGTCCTACTCTTAAATATTCCCATAACTGGGGCTGTAGACCATAAGCCCTTTATGCCATGGAGTACATGATTTGTGTGACTTGCATTGACTGTACAGACATTAAAACACAAACTCTAAGAGCCATTGTCATATTTTACTGACTAATACTGAGCTCTCAGTGAAGTCAATGTAATACCTACTTACAAAGCACATGCACTATAAGCAATCAAGATTAGGCACAATAGTCACTGATAATTTCTATAAAGGTTATGAACGTATTATTTGCTCAGAGGCCTCAGAAACATCATCATGCAGCTTATGGAAATGTCAGTCTTATTACAGTAAACTTTTCTGCCCTTCATATCCTACAGCTGGGAAAAAAAACCCCATGGTTTTCCTGCAGCTAATATCCTTCACTTCCTTCACACTGACTGCAACAAAAAGTTATGGACAGACAGCAGATTTCTGATCCACTGCAGCAGATATTGTCGCTTAGGAAATCCCTGCTTTCTAGCAATGTTGAGGACAGCATTTAGTACTTACAGAGCAGAAGGTGTGCTATGAAACTATCACCGAAATCACAAGAAATATTTTTCTTTTAGAGCTCTTATGAGCGCTTTAAATGGTAATAATAACAACAATAAACCAGAGAAGAGCATTGCTGGCAACACTAATGTCTTCAAAGCACTTCAAAGGTCAGTGACTTGGAGAAGAGAGAAAGGACCAAGCTCTGTTTCAGAGGCTCAAAATAGAAACTAAATATTGAATATCACGGAAAAATCGCTATCTCCTTCTGATGAAAAAATTCAGAAAACCCATGTAATACTCACTGGCATAAGGAGAGTTGGCAGCAGATCCATTCAGGAAGGTTGGGGAACCACCTAAATTTGACATTCCAGCATTCCCATAGCCATTCATGCTTGTTGTGACAGAGTTATAGTTTGTCTGCTGAGGGGTGGTGCTTGGCACATAGCCATGAGGTGACACGCTGCTTGAGTTGCGAGTAAAACCTTTTGTGGGGAGGGAATACATTTAGAAATTGGTATTAGCCCAAGAACAGTTCCTTACAAAAACATCTACAAGCAAGTAACACTGGGCTACCAAGCCAGCGGTCTACACCAGCCATGGTGTGCACAGGGAGGGCCAGGACTGAGGACCACTATCACCAGGTAACCCACCCTGTGAACCTTCAGTGCCTAGGACATTGCTGATGGGAGCACAAAGCAGGATGCGGGAGGCTACAGCCTTCACAGCTCCTCAGGCAAGCCATGCCCTCAGGCAAAGTTTACCATGGGGATTATAGGAACACTCACTTTAAAAGAGCTGTTTGTAGGAAACAGACTAAACACGACCTACATTTTCAGAGTGAGGAGTACAGACTGACTTAAGGTATGTTAAAAGCATGTGAATTTTCTTAACTCTCTTCTGATGTCGCTCTAATTTAACGCATCTCAAATTAGATGCTCACTGCATCTAAGTGGTGGGGTTTCCATATTGGTTTTCTTGCCTAATTTTGCCTGCCCTTCTATAAAACAGCTTCATTTCAATACTTTCTCATTAGACTAGTTTTTTAAGTTGGATAATAAATAGAGCTGAGCAAAGGAGAGGCAAAAAGGCAAACGCTTTTTAAAAAAAGGGTTGGGTATTTTTTTCAGCCATTGGAATGAAACCAATATTAATTTTGTAGAAAATGAAAAATACTTTCTTTTCATAATTAGAGAAGTTCTGAAACTGTCTTTGTAAATATTTTTTTTGCTAGTTTCATAATTTCAAAAAGTCTCAAGCTCTAAAAAAAAATACATCAATGCCAATATTATGTCTATTGCAAAACCAAACCAAACAGACAAATATTCAAGGGTTACTTTTCTGTCATAAAGGAATGCTACATGCCCAGACCGAGAGATCATCCAGGGATCTCAGGGAAATATTTAAGAAAGTACTTGGGTTACATGCTCATTATGTACGTGTTAAACTTGATAGAAACACTTTTGACTAGTTGGATGTAAACACAGACAGAAAAGCTATTTTGATATATGCAGAAGTGCTTTCCCCAGCTGGGGCAGAAGTCACTGTAAAAGTCCTGTCTCATGATAACAGTGTGTCATTCAAGGTTGTGCATGTGTGGAGGACAATGTCTGCCTAGAAGCGCTCCTAGCCCTCAGTTTCGAACTTTCACTCTTTCACTGCTCTGCAGGTTTCCCCAAATTTTATCAGAAAAGGTTCACATAGAGAGGAAGACAAGTCATCTTCTGACCCTGATTGGTGGCTTGTGAGGCTTCAGAAACATTGACAGCTAGTTGACCACTAAAGGAATTCACTCCCATCATTCCTGCATGGACCGATGTGTTAGCAAGGGCAGGGAGCTGGTTGTGATTGCGGGGCACACTGTAGAGTGCTTCTGCAATGTCTGCTGCTCTTTTCAGGATTATTTCCTAGAGGGTAAGAAAGGGGAAAAAAAGAATAGGAGTTACCAAAGTGACTGACAAATCGTTTCTTACACACTAAAATGAAACATTTCCCTGTCCAAAGGCAAAAATTAGATGCTTTTCCTTCTAAACCAGTTGGCTGGCTGATTGCTAATGCTTATAAGATCTGCTGTCTTTGTGATAAACCCTGACATCTGTGGTAAGAGATTTGGGAGTTTCAGTCCCAGCAGCCGTGCTTCTGTTTAACAAGATCAACTGGTAGAATGGGGCTAGAGCCTAGACTTAGTCCATATTAAAGCTATCTTTAGGGTAAGATTGAAAAATCACTGGTGGCCAGCCATAATGCACATCACTGGCCATAATACAGAGTATCTGGTGAAAGTGGGCAAATGCCTCCAAGGTTAATAACACATTGCTTTTGTAAGCACTAAATTCAGACCCTTTAAAAAAGGAAACAAGCAAGCTTATCCCCACCCCAAATATGATTGCGCCCTCTGTATTTATTCTTGTCTCACAGTGTAGTGTCATATACCTTTAGCCCCCAGTCTATGCACAGAGCTAAGCAAGAGCCATGTTTAGAACAGAAGGCATTTACCTGGTTATTATGTGGCATACCATAGAGTGCTTCTACTAAATCAGCAGCCCTCTTCAGTATTACTTCCTGTCAATATAAAAACAGATGCATTCCTCTCAGTTCAATAAACTCCTTGTGGGAGAAAACAAATATTAGAATCTTTAATATGTTTCTATTAGTTGCATCATGTTTTGTGGTTCGGTTTGTTTTCTCTTTTCCTCTCACCAGGTACACCTTCATTGTAACAACCCTCAGCAACCACTGAATGGTGTTAAATCACTAGTTCATCCTATTCGCACACACACTTAATCAAGTCAAAAGGTGAAAATCATTGGTGCTGCAAAATAAAATACATCACTCAATTGTCTCTACCATCTGCACTATAAACCACTCATTGGTTTATTGCAGAATACAATCCTGAGGTCATTTACTAGATTACTGCAATCAATGTCATCCAGAGCATGTTATGAATCCCTTCAACGTGTTTATTTTATTCTTAATTGCATACTGCAGGAATTGTGACCTTACCCAGCAAGCCACATTCAAAAGATAACCAATCAGTCCTGTGCTACTGGTAATATAGCCTTTCAACTTCTTTGGTTTGTATCCTGATACAATGGGTCAGGGTAGGACCCAGGTACATAAAACAGTGCACAAGGAGAAAACACACGCAGTAGGAGAGAATGGTCCAGCACGGTGATGTGTTTCCCAGAATAACTCCCAGTGTGGAGAGCAGAATTTAAAACGGTCAGAGATTTAGTTCTCCATTTGGGGCAAATATTCTTTTCTCCATTTTCCTATTTGCTCCTTTTCACTTAATACTTCCAAGAGTATTTTAAACTGATATTCAAGTAATAGTAGTATTTCTTGTGTTCTTAGGTTTTACAGTGCGGAAAAATCTCTATGAACAACCCTGGTAGGAAACGTAAAAACGCATTGCAGAATTAACCCAGAAGAATTTTTTCTTATTATTCTTTCAAAGCATCCAGCAGATCCCCAATTGCCTGATCAAAAGCAGCTGAGGCTGCCCTTTGATTAATACAAAATCTTCTTGTAATTCCCAGACCCCAAGTATTGCCAACCCAGTACATACTAACACAATGCTATTCACCAAGATGTCTTTTTGCAGGTAGCTTACAAAAATAGTACCAGTTCTAATGATTTTCCAGTTTCCCACAAAGTTAAACTTTTAAACTTAAAATATTTTACACAATAGCCATATTTTATACCCAAAAGAAACAGTAATGCTCAATTTTCGTATACTGTAGACTCTGATCAGAAAATAGAGATATAATTGCGTTCATTTTGCTGTCACCATAACCTCTTCAAAAATCCTTGAACAACTCTTCAAATGACAAGCTTTTAGATGCATATTAGCATTTTTTTCAATTTTAAATTCTCTATAATATACGATAAAATAGTTGTCATACTGCAGTAACTACTTATGACATATATAATGTCCTAAATTCAAAAATGAGATGGAGGATTTTAGTACTCCCAGTAAACATTTAGGCTTGCCTTGTGCTGCACACACCCCACTCTCAGAACACACATTTGAATTGTTTTCCACATATGCAGTGAGATGTAATATATAATTGATGGATTTTTAAATCACTACATTTGAATATTTGAAACAGATTCGGATAAACAGAGGAGACCCTACAATCCACCTTGGGCAGCCCCTTCCAGGGCTCTGTCACCCTCACTGGGAAGAAGGTCCTT
>JAOXOE010000765.1:10309058-10374229 GCA_028565055.1 Phoeniculus purpureus | reverse complement strand
TTACTGAAAAACGTTACTTTTTCAATGCGGGATTTTAGATGGAAAATTACTGCACAGGTGTTTGACTTTGCAGACTACAATTTATTTCATTTTCAGTAGAAACTGTTTGCTCTATATATTTCACTGATGGAAAATTAGAATGTGATACTGAACCTAGAAAATGCTTTGGAATATTGTTAAGCTAAGCTGTCATTATGCCAAACTACTAAAAAAATATAAAGCTTAAATAGCCATTTCTGCAGTACCTGACTAATCACGGTTATTTATGTAATGCTGAGCCACAAACCTTAGAATGCATCTAAAAAGAGATTGAAGATCGTGTTAAAAAATTAGGTAATTACATGGAATCTTACAGCTGTTCTACCTAATACTAAATATAATCCAGTTCTTAACATTGAAAATTCTTTGATGCCATCTCATATTGCATGTAAATAAAACTAATTGTCATAATGGTTTATTGGAATATGCTTGACAAGTAGCATTCAATTTTTCCTCACTAGTCAATGGTTATATTGTTTCAACATTTTCAGAGTCAGTAAATTTGAGCTTCATACTTTCTCTAGCAGTATTTTCACACAAGAAAAGCATTTCTTTTTTATGACTTCTTTACATTATACAAAGTAGACGTTACACAAAGCCTCCTGTGTCAAAGAGTGGTATCTTCTAATCCAGCGCTAACGGTAGTTCTTATAAACACAAACTAGCTTTAAAAATACACAATTAAGTGCTATGACAGACAAGGTATTCACTTCTTGTTTTCTGAATGCATCTTGAACTCTTTGCAGCCCTGCTTAAATTACCACAGAAGCTACTGTTATGACTCCACATACAAAGGAGCCCCAAAAGTCCTCTATGAGTTAGAGCAACAGACCTTGCAAGGTGCTTGGATTGCGGTGACCAGAAAATTGTTCTCACCTCCATGTCATTACGCTCACAGTGAAGCAGCCCCCGAGCATGTTTGTGTTCGGGATCTAATATATTGCCTTTCAATCAGAGCTGAGAGCCACTGAACACATAGACAGAACATGACGAGCAGGTCAGGAAAGCAATAAAGATTTTACAGAGCTGTCCAAGGTGCTAAATTTACTCAATAATGGGTTTGGCACCATAGTGTTAACCTCTCATTTACTACCAGTTTGAGAGACTAAATTGAAGTAGCTGACTTCATTTACCTTGAAATGTATATTTTATGACATTATGTAAGTAGATTGAAAGGGCACTGCAGTTTTAACAATTTAAAGGCTAGAGCATGTTTAAGATGAAGCTCGAATATTTATTGTATATTGCACTTAAACTATATTGTATATTAAAATGCATTGATTAAATTTGTAAAAGGTATTATAAAAAACGACAGCTAATATAAAAGATCTATGTCTTTTAAAATCCATGTAACCACTGCAATGGTGATAGACAAACAGACACATAGGTGGACAGATCAGCAGACAGACATACCAAGAAGTGAGTACAACTCACGTTCTGTGGAAAGAAGTCTCTGCAAAACCTCTGTGTCTGTTACTCCAGATTTTCTTTTGTTCACAGAACTAATTCTTTGCCTTCAAATCAGAAGCCTAAATTTTCATAGCAGTAAGTGGGCATCATGCAAGGTCCTTCCAATTGAATATGGAAGTGGAAATATTTCTTGAGAGAGACAGAGTTTGACTAAAGCTAATATCTAATTTATGGGAGCATTTGTCAAGAAAAATCCACTCTTCTATTAATGCTGAAAGTCTGACAGCTTTTGGTTTAGAATAAAAGACTTTCAGCACTTAGTTAAAGCTAAAGTGAGGGTCTTCTTTTCTTGTGTTTTACTTCAAATAAGCATAATTTTATTTCTATAAAAATAACAAGAAATAAAACATTGAAAAGTGGAATGATTGTTGATTAAATACGATGCATGAGAACTCTGACCTCCATGCAGACAAATAGCACTGATCCAGTGTCCATTTTTATTCCAAACTGAAGCTGATTTTCTACTGAGGGACTTTTACTTTTGTAATTTTTGCAGCAGGAATGTGATTAAGTATTTTAATCAAATTTTCCTTCTGAAAATGCTAAGGAATGTCTATGTAAGCAAAAGAGAAGGCTGGATAGTGAAGTCTGCTGCAACTTCGCGTATCCCAAAATTACTGTAGGAAAGATTATATAAATCGTACTGGAATGACTGTGCTTTTGAAGCACAAAGACTGAAATTCAGACTGGTTCCACTTCTGACAGATTGTACCTCGAATCCACATTACAGCAACTTTACATGTTTTGCTTGTGGCATGTATTGCCTTCAGAAGGAATTCATTAAGGTCATGAAACCAGTATTTTCAGTTTTATCGTGACGAAAATATTTTGTGTCAAGTTTTATTATGACACACTGTTTGCCACTTTAGAAAAGATGGGATATTTCTTCTGTTAACAACTACTTATTTTTATTCAGCAACTAGAGAAAAAATCCACTTTGTATCTCAAAAGGGCTGTGAGTCTAGTCAGACAAAGGGTATCTAGAGTTACACTGGATCAGTTTGTTTAAGTAACTAAATTAGATAATGTTCCAGGTACTTGTTAAATCTAAATGAATTTTGTCAAGAAGAAGCTGACCACAGTACGTAATACTCATCAGCCACATATTGTATTTTTGAGACCACCAAAGGATTTATGTACTTGGGGAGGGTGTGCGGGGGAAGCTGTTCAAGCATACTCTGAGGCATTTATCTTATGTGTTGTCTAGATATCATATCACCTTCTAATGCTCTTTAGCATTGTAATACAAGGGAGAGCTCATTCATCTTCTGAGAGGGTACTTAGGGATGATGATGTCATTCATACTTCCTTGACTCTCATGTCTGACCTCCTGGCTCTCCCTTCTCACTTCCTACTCTCATGGCTACTTGTAAGAAAACACTTCTGCAGAGACAAAGTGCTGAATCTCAGACTCCGTTCCCTTCTTCACCTTGGAAAGGTCACATTCTGAAATTTCAAGTCAAAATTGCAGTAATTTGTGCTCAAACTTTTCCATTGTTTTTCAGTGGTTGAAAATATAAATGTGCTAGTTAAGAATATGCGTGAGACCTAAGTTTTAAACGTACACTTACAACGTGTGTATGTGTTAGACTTCAGAATACACAATTATGAACATCTCTTAAGTGTAAAGGCAAACCCAACATTTTGTTAGAAAGCCATTCAGAAGGGTGCCACAGAACTAAATGCCAGCCATCTAACTTGGCACACAAGAGTTTCAGCCTGTCCAGAACCTCCCTTCTCTCTACATCTACACTGAGCACTGAATTATTCTATCATTTTTCAGCAATTATAGTTTTATAAAGACTTATAAAAGCCATTGAAAATGTAAAGATCCTCCATTTACTGTAGAACTGAGGGAATTATGCCAGTCTAATGGGAAGTATAAAATAACAGGGCCATTTCACTGAGAAGACATTTGTACTCACACAAAAAGGAAAACTTCTCTAGCAAGCAAACAACCAAATGGTTTCCATATATTATAATTGAATCACACTGAAGAAGTAAATACTATATAGATGTTACAAAGACAGGAAAGCAAAATGAAAGAGAAAGACAACATACTTCACTTGAGGGGTAATAATACAAAAGCTTTTGCTTACCACTGCCTATAGGATGAAAGTGCACTGAATTTCTGTCACTGAATTTCAATTTCCAGAAAATAAGTCTACAGTGGGAACCTTAAGCTTTTCCAAGTCATTGTAGCTCATCAGCCTCCACCCAAACTGACAATCACAGCTTCAATCTACAGCACTAAAAACAGTCATGCATGACCTTACCACCTGCTCCACAATGAGCCAACCTTATAAATAAAATATAGAAAGCCTATATGAGGCAGCAGAAAGAACAAACACTGAAGTGCAAATGCAAGCAGGCACCTAGCCATAAACATTGAGAATCGATGATTAGAACACCTCTTAACCACAAAGGTGATAAAGGCAGAGCAATAGGGAAAACACATCCTATTCGAACAGGCTGTAGTGCAAATACTGCTGACAAAAGAAGGAACAAAATTATGATGATCACCTGTATGTCTGTCCTTGCAAATCTCCCATCTTGCCCCTGTTAATATGTTGTACTTAGATACTAAAAAAAGTACCAGCCACCTATTTTAATCCACACTGCTCATGCTGCTGGGCTGCATTTCCAGAAATGATAGGAACGCAAAAACAGCAAGAGAACTAGTACCTAGTGCAGATGTTTATTTTCTCCAATCAGGAGCACGGAATAAACTGGCATTAGTACAGTTGCATTGGAATAACTCTTGAATAAACTGACATTTGAGAGTCTGGATGTTCCCACCGTATTATCATCGATTGAAACAACTGGCATGTAATTTGGATGGGTTTGAAGCTCGGTAGTTCTCTGCTAATGTTAGGTCTCTAAGTCAGAGGGAGAAGAGTGGGTATGTGAGAACAGATATGCAGACTATAATCACTCTGCCAGTGCTTCAATCTCCTCTTCAAGGGACTTTATCCAACAGCAATTACGTGACTCACATTTATGTCCCTCAGAGAGCAGTAGAACTTTGATTCTCCTGAGTGTATTTACAGTATGCCTTGCCCCAGACCCCTAAGTTTACCAGGAAAAGGCATTTATAGCTACCTGCAGGAACTTTTCAAAGCTGTCAAATTTTAACTCGTGGGACCAGCCTACCTTCCACACACTCAGCACAGAGCTAGTAGATATTACTACATTGTACTCTTGTATCTATGAACATCCTACAACACATCAACTACTAGCTGTCAGTCATTTTGTGGACTCACTAACACTGTGTTAAAATAACACTATGGTAATTCTCTGGCATATTCTACAGCATTTCCCACAGGTCATCTTGCAGGCTCACACTGTGAGGATCTAAGGACAGATCACCTCATTGTAATCACAAAAGGAAACACATTTTTAATGCTGTACAGAAGGCTTCAATATCTATCCCAGCATGTAAAGACCAGTTCTGCTGAACTTAATTTTCTTCAGTTCTGCAATCCCATCTTTCATACTATGATCAGCTTGTGAGATCAAGTGAATCATTACAAGAAAAAGTAATGAGATAAAAGCTGGATCATGAATGGGTAAGTCCACATAAACTCATTTAAATTTCTAATAAAAAAATTCTTCAACAACTTCCTCCACAGAATTTCCTCCATCCCACCAGTTTTACAGTGACTCATTCTATTCCCATCTAGATCAAAAATAATCATTCTTGATTTATCCATGAACATACAAACAACAAATTAGAATGTTAGATTCTTCTTTCTGACCTCAGTGGTTTCTCCCAATGAATATTTTGCACTCTACAGTTTCTGCAAGTGCCACAGCTACCTTCAGTCCCTGGGCAAAATACAGAGACATGTACAAAGCAATCAGCTAGGAACCTCAGGCATTTCTTTTTGAAAATTTCTCCCAAACTATTTGTACCGGCTTTACAGTGCTTTGAAGCAGATGTTCATTACTGAGATTAATGAGGTTTGGGGTTGTTGGTATTTTCTGATTTTGCATATGTAAGACTTTCTGATAGTTCTTCCTCTGCTCTTCAGAGTACCAACATTCCCATTTTTGAAAACAGCTGCAGATGAGAGTTGCAAGGGAAAAAAAAAAGAGTTATTACTCAAAGTCTTCTGCTGACCTTTTTATACCCATGTAGTTTTGGAAAAATGTCAGTCTTTTTACGGAAGAAGAATGTTTTCAGTTGTTTGAAGGGTTGGGACTCCACAGGCTAGCTTAGAAGCTATATTCTGTGGACCATATTATTGGCCTATTAGAAGAATTCCCCTGAACTACTGTGGAGTAAAAAAACTGACCAAATGTGCCTTGTGATTTCACATGTGCACAACGTAGATACCAAATTATGCATTTGTAGGAGTGAAAAACATTTTACTTGACAAATAGTCTGATATCTATTTGGCATCTTCTGTTTACATAAAAGGCTTTCCAAACACAGGTCAAGTTGTAGCACTTTTAAATTGTTCTCCCATTAGGTCAAATCTAGATTGTATTGAGTGGCATAATTCACTTTGCATTTAAATTTATAAAGATATATAATTATGTTTAGTATCGCAAAGCAAGGATATCTGGTGAGTTAAATCAGAAGAACTATCTGGCAATTAAAGTGTAAATTGTACACACATGTGTTGCCCATTTCATTTTTAGAATTCATCTTTAATAACATATTTACCCATAAAAATATCCAAGTATGCCCAACTAGGTTTTTTCTGTAAAAACCATGATCACCTAAATGCAGTTAAAACCTACCTGCATTTGCTTTGAATGAAGAGGAACAAATCCCAACAAACCAACAAAAAAATTTTAAATTAAACAACAAAACCAAGCATATCCTTAAGATCTGTGAAATGGTCACTTTTCCAGATTGTCCTCTTCAGGTACAAAAAAGAAATTGAGAGTCTGGGTTACATTTAATAGCTGGAGGAAACCTGAAAAATAAGATGCACTGAAATTCTGACCTACAATGATATTCCACTATGTTCTGTGAAGACTGAGTGAATGTAAATGTTAAAATAGAGACTAGAATAACGTTGGTAGGTTTTAGTATTACATTTAAAACACTGTTCAGTCATAACCCCTACAAATTGCTACCTTCACTTACATTTTATTATTGGAATAATTAAAAGAACTCTCTTGTAAGGGGCATTCTCATTACAATAAAGGACCACTTCAGACCCAATTGAAATGAAGACAGACCATAGATGAGGTGTAGATACCAAGTGGTAATTTCCAGGGAAGCATAAAATGCCAAATGTGTAACAACTATACTTTATAACTATGCGTTTAAAGGACATACAGTATTTTATAGCTCAAGGAGGCTTTGCCTCGGAAAGACCACTTCATTAAGTGCCTCCTAACATATATTCTAAAAAATTTCCAACTTTCATATCAGCAACAAGCCATTTTGTTCCTGATACTACTATTTTTAATTTAAAGCCTTAAAAATTCAGCTGAAACTATCCAAAGCAAGTATAATATTGATAAATTAAATACATCCAACATTTCACAGAGACAACACTATCTTTCCATGAACACCTCCCCAGTGTAAAAGCAAGCACACCAATTGAGGGCTCCTTTTTCAGGGGTGAGTGAAGAGATTACCATTGTCACTACACCAGCACTTATTTATGGAAGTGCTTCAAAACTCACCACTGTTTTTTCAAAATACATCAATATTTCAGTAACTTTTTTGATCATCAAAACCTCTTAGCTCACTCTCATGCTAGTTTAAAGCTGAAAAAAATGAAAGAAAATCCAGATTATCAAAATATTAGTATTACTTCTTCCCTCTTTATTAAAAAATACTTTTAGACACATTTTATTTGCCTAAGGCTCACATTTGAAAAAAATTAATCACCTCAATTCTGTAAAATATTAGGATTTCAAAAACCGCAATGCTGTGTCCAGATGAAACTATGAATATGGCATTATTAGTGAAGGCATTTAGGTCACCCTGAAGAACAAAACTAAAAGAGATAAATTAAAAAATACCAGTATCTCAGAATTTCTGTAACAGATGAACAAAAAAATGTGCTACCTATATGTGGCACCGCTTTAATAAATGCCTGTCTGTTTTGTTTTTATTCTCCTCTCAGCAAGCATCTAATTTGGCATCTACAGTCACGAATAGATTCCAAAACATTCTTTAAAACAAATCCCAAATGCATATCCGTGTTTATACAAGCAGCATGAGACTGTGTGCTATTGTACTTTGAGGACATTTCAGTCCAGTTGAGTTAGAGCAACGTAAGTTACATGATTGACTTTTACAACAGAAAGAAAAGGTTGTACTCAAACAACTGTTATTGCCTGAATGGAAAAAAAAAAATCAATGAAAGCAAAATGAACAAGAGATTTTGTCTGAGTTGCAGTTAATACTACTGAAGAGCTATGGATATTAAAAGGTCAACAAATAAATTAGTCCAAGTGTTATGAAATGAATGATTTGGCTTATAATTGTATTGAGTGCAAATTGTTCACTGCCTATTAGACCAGGTAATTTTTAAACATGGTGCCTCAATTACTGTTCCATAAGCAATAATATAGTTGTAAGAGCCACTGGTTCGATTGAGTGACCTATAAGACGCACCAGGACAGCTGACTTCGCTATGATGGATCACTGAGCCTGATCTCCAAATGGTGCCAAACCTTCCCTTCCCGTGAGGAGATCTCGTAAAAGAAACATTACTGCTTGATTCATTTTACCAAAATGTTTGAGTTTTCAAGTGTCAGCAGTTGAGTATAGACTGTGAAGCTCTATATTTCTTAGAAGAATTACAACAACAGGCATCCTATTGCTTCCAGCACTCTCTGCTAAACGGCATCATGATGGTTAGGAAGATGCTTTTTCTGCTACTCAATTGGACTGTGTTGCGAGAAATACATGGCAATCACGTTTTACATCACCACGTAAACCACTGCATAACACCTAAAACTAGGCTAGAAATAGAAACTGTAGGTGAGATTATAGACTTTACTTCACGCTACTGCAATGCCCCGCATTGAAAGATCTCAAAGCACCACTTTAATGGGAACAAATTAAACTTCACAACATACTTTCTAGGAAAATATTCTCTCTCCCCCATCTTCATCAGAGAGTCTAAAGGCAGAGCTGTTTGGCTGAAGTCACAATGGTCTATGGTTACAAACAAGGCAAGTTTTGTAGGGTGAGGTAATATCTTTTATTGGACCCAGTGATACAGGCGAGAAAAGACACAGTTAAAACAAGCAGGAAGCAAGACTGGAGCAACCAAAAGCTTGTGTGGTTTTTTCCCAGTCATATCAGTTAGTCTAATATAAGATAGTACCACTCCCTACATATCCCAATAGCCTTAAACAGTGAAAAGAAATTAATCTGGTATTGCTTTCACACTATGAAGTAGCATACATGAGAAGGAAAGGCAGCAGCTGCATTTCCCCATTGCTCCTAAGGGCATGGTGTTCCCTGGGAGCCAAGGCTCGAAATATGGCAATAAAGGTCTCACCACACTTCCCACAGGACTGGGCCGTAAAGAACTGTAGCCATGCCCTAATTATGCTTATCTGCTCTCTGCCCATACATAAACTAAACTCAAGATGTAAATGCAAATCCTGAGTTATCAAATAATCTGTGCAACAATAATAAAAGCCTGATTAGAATAGATTGTACCACAAACAACCAAAGCCTGTTTATATTTCACCTCGCTATATTTTTGATAAATCACTGCATTCAAACAGTCTGTTGGGAGGGTGATTTTCCATTTCATCTCTCCATTGAACAAAACAGTGCCACATGACTGGGGTCTGAATTTCAATTTCACCAGCATTCAGTTGAATTGAATATTGTTTGGCACAATACAGAGTACAACTGAGCCACTAAATGGCTGATTTACTAAATTATTATTAGATGAGCTCTTGCTGTTCCAAGTGAAAGTGCAGTCACTGTCTCTCTTCATGGTGTGTTCAAATTGTTCTGTGTTTAAATATTCAGCATGAGGCTAATGCGAACTGATGAACTGAGACTACAAACATTCACTTTCAATACAGACAGAGAGACAGAGATGCCACATATCATGTGGCCTGCGGAGGTGAAAATTATTTATATTTAAGGTTGCTGCTGCCTATTTCCATTACTATGAGCTATTCTTAATTTGCTTTGTGTTTGATTCAGGAGTTTGGAAACACAGCTAAAAACAGCTTCAAACCTAAGTCACTGTGTGGCTGTGGAGGTTTCAGAATCCTGCTGAAGTGGTACTTGAGCCCAGGGCTCTGTCTAAAAAGTGCACAAGCTACCACCACAGTTTCATACTTGGCTACTTGTAGTATTTGAGTTGCAAGTTAAAGCTGTCACCTGCAATTCCAACCTCAGCATCAGAAACTGTAGGAAATGCAGAGGACTGGCCACACTGTGTAATTTTATTACTTTTGAGGAGAGGGGAGATGGGTGAAAAAGAAAATTTATTTTTTTTTTAGAAAAAGTTTTAAAAAAAATAAACAATTTCTTTACTGCCACCTGCTGGAGTTCACAATAACCCTTTGTCATACTAAAAGAACAAGCATCTTCGCTTGGAGGACAGTTACGGCGAGCATTTAAAATACTGTGATCCCAGACACTTACAGTAGATTAGAATTTTTTATTGGTGCTGTGTTGCCATAACAACATAAAGACAGCAGATGACTTAAGCTAAGCTTGCAAAGCAAAAGGCTGCTCATCTGGCAGTTAAAATGAATACAGTTCACTTCACAAGTTCCCCATATGGACCCTTAGTGTATGGTAATGAGGATACCATATGGTGGGAGAAAATGCACAGAGAACAATTGTGCTCTGCTGGATGAGTGAAGTGAGCAGGAAGTTATGAGGAAACGCAAGAGAGAGATTTGTGCGTGTGCTCTCTAACTCAAGGGTTTCTTTCAGAGGGGGGTTCTCTCGCTTCTTAATCTTCTTCTTAATATATACATGCATAGAAATGACAGAGAAACATATTGTAGGCTTTGCAACATCATTCATCATAATCTGTCAGCCGTGTTTGTAAATCAGCTTGGTAAGATCTTATAAATTTGTAATTCTTAAAAGGTAAAAGTGCTAAGTTTTTAGACAAAGTGCAGGAAAATTTAAGCACTTCTGACAAGTAGAAACATTAGCGGCAATCATTTTAAAAATGCTTGCATCTTTCTGCCTGCATGTTTAGCTGTAAATAATGCCGCAATGAATAAAAGCTTTAGAAAGGAGAGGGGAGGATGAAATGGGAAAAATACTGTTTATTTCATTTTCAAAAGGATAAAAAGTAATAGTTGATCAGAACCATATGCATGCAGGATTCTGCTGTGAATGTACGCATGCTATGCACTGTGCTGTACTAACCAGATCCTAAACCTGGTAAGACAGCTTGCTAAAGGCTGCAAAGTCAATTTTGTACTACACATGCCTCATAAAAGATGAATATAAATGCATTAGTTAGACACGGTGAGCTAAATTAGAAGGTCAGGCAGGGCTGGAAGGGCTGAAATATCACACAACCAATGACTGTAATTACTCTTTTTTTAAGTCTATTAAGTGGTGTTGTTCTATCAAGGCTCAGGGGTATAGGACATGAAGTACAAGATAAAGTAATGTGTATTTATTACTCCCACGGGATCAATTTACTAGATATTTTCAGCTCCATGGAGCAAAATACACAAATGCAGCCTTTGTTACTTTCTTCAAACTGGGGCTTTTTCCTTCAAAAGTCCTGCTCCTCAAAGGGGCTGTGTTTACCTTTTTGGTATCTTCCTACCACTCTCAGTTAATTATTGCATTTAAAAACAATAAAGATACAGGAACAGAGAAATGCAGGGATCCCTCATACAGGATGTTCAAACAAGTGTTTCAGGTGGCTCAGATGGAATGTGCAGACTAGAAAATCCAATCCCAAGCATGATTTTACCCCAGGGCAAAGTAGAAATCAGGAACACAGAACGGCGCAGAGCTCCTTGTCATCGTGTTAACCCCAATCTATTAAAAGTTTTGTCATAGATTCTAAATTACACCATCTGCTCTAATCATTTGCTGAGTAAATGCTGACCCACTTATAAAGAAAACTCACTGAAATGTGTATGCACAGTGCTGACCTTCAGAGAGATAAGGGCTCCTTGCCAGCCTTTCGTATGTGGCTCTGTCCTTCAGCGAGCAGCATGGCTCAGATTCTCAGTTCTCTCTCATTTCAGACTCTTTGCCTATTCCCAGACCTACTCCTGACATGCAACACCCCATAATGGTGATACTTTCTTAGCAGACTCAAGAACCATGGTTGTCTCCTTAATAGCTTTAAAACCCTCTCCCTGAATATTTTCAACAGGACAAATTGAAAACCAACAACTGTTAAGGGTTCAATACTAAACTTTGGTCTTGAATTCCTATAAATTTTACAGTACAGTGTAGAAACCCCCAGGCACAACTCATGTCCTCCTTACCATACAGATGAGCTCCATCAGCTCTTCACATGCTCCCCCTTCCTGTCCATACTTAATACAAAAGTTTTCTAACAACCCTCTTGTTACACTGGATGGAAAAATAAAACCAAGTGTTTTCTTAGCTGAAAAATACTAACTTGGGTTAAAGTCCAGTATCTTGAGTGAGCAGATGCAGATCCATTCTGGAATTTCCATTGGGTCTATCTAAAGCAGTAAAGTAAAGTTGCCTTACTTTCATCACTGCTTTAACCTCTGCTACCAAGCTTGGGTCAACCCGCATGTCTCTAAATAGAGAGAACCTTCATCTGCAAAATAAATACCCATATCACAACAGATAAAGTCTTGGAATTTGATATGGCAGAAGACAACTACTTTTGCTATCTGCTGGTTCCTAGTAACAACCTGTCTCCTATTAGTGTCCTCAGTGAGGAGGTGGGATATGTCCTGAGGTGGATCTAATGACTGACCAGGGAAAAGGAGCTGAAGGGAAGGAGTGTTCCTCACTCAGCAGGGAGGCCCCTGTGTGTTAGAGAGAGAGAAGCTCTACTTTCATCTACATGAAGAGAAAACTGGAGTCAAGGTCCCTTCAGGAGGGAAAAGGAGCCTCCTGGAGACAGCATTTAAGCAACAAACCGGGAGGGAGAGGATGTCAGATCATGGAGGGGGTTGATGCAATGATCTGCTTCTCAGACACAGAGTGAACCATGTTGCACTTAATATAAACACAAGTGATGAGCTGTAAGAGTGGTGAAAATGGCAAATAAATTTTAGGAAATTGTATAAAAGAGGAACTGTTGTTATTAAATCATTTAGGATGGATGTGTTTCAAATCTAGCTCACAGTTGAAATTGGTTTACAGCTATAGCTGTGGAGTTTTAACAAAACTGCAGAATTGCAATGCCTCTGCCAGGGATTTATTTTAAGAATTCTAGGGTAGTTTTATGAATAGACCTCAATAGACCCAACATGTTGCTGTGATCTGAACTCTACTGATTTTCTCTGCAGCGATGTACGCAAGAAGCAACACATGCGTGTTTGTGTGCACATATGCAAACACCAGAGACTGGGGAACTGCACACACACGTGCAGGCTTATTCCCCAGCTCCACAGGCAGGCTCCTACAGACTGCTTCTGCACGACAACGATACAATTTCTTAACATTAACATCATGGTATTTCTTTTCACATCTCCCCAGAGATCTCTTGTTTCCTCTGTCTGTATTAGAAAGGAAAGACTACACCACCCAGCACACTCCTGGTACTTGATCTTGCTCCCAGCTTTGGGTGCTAATCCCACCACCTCAGTACTGCCTGTCTCTCCTCCTGGTGCACGTGTGTGAACGTACAGACCTGCACTTCTACCTATGACAACCCTACGCTGGCTGCTTTCTCTCACCTGCTCTGTACAAGACAGGACTCTGGCCCATAGCTGGCTCCAGAGCCCAGCTGCCAACATCAGCTTCCACTTTGTTCTCCAGAAATTCCGTATTTTACTTCTGCTTTAAACACACCTTTACATCAGCTGTCATCTAGCACTCAGACCCTAGTCCTCTGGTGCTCTCATTCTCCTCACTATTGGAGGACATTTTCCCCTGGAATTCGGCTACTGAAGTACAGGAAGATAGAAAAAATGAATCAAAATCTGACTTCTTTCTTTGCCTACTTCCAGCAGACAGCTAGATCATTTAATAATAAAAGACATCTCAAGCATGAACAATGAACACTTATGAAAATTATGGTTCTAAACTGGTGGAGATCAAACATCTCAAATAGGCTCAACGGTTTTAGAAATGCCTGTTGACACAGATACAGCTATTAACTCCTCAGCTCTGGAGGGTAGAGCATGTGCTAAGAGTCACTTGATGGCCTCGACAATTCTCCCTGATTGCAGGGGTAAGCAGAATGCTTTCACTGGTTTATGGGAAGGATTGCATGCCTTTATGAACACAAAAATTATAACCATTTCTGTCTCTTAAAAGATTCACCAGTAATGTTTTAACAGAATAATGGCTGTAAATTATCGTAGCAATTACAGAAATGTGTTTTGTTTATTTATTTAATGCTTAAGTACACGCTTCTTGCTGAACAGAAAATGAAGGTGCACTGGCAGGACAATGGGGAAAACGGAGGAAGCTCTGAGCACTGCTCTCCTCTCTGTCTCTCTCATCCATTTGCCCTCTCTGCCCATGGTTCCACTGTGGAAGCCATATGGCTTCCAAAGCTCTTCTAAGTAGCCAGAGAATTGTCTGTAGTGGAATATTGCCAAAGCCCTGCCTGGTTTAATGACATGGGGAAGAGCGCTGTGCAGAGCTCACCCAGCAAAGAGAATCACTGCGTCCTTGATTATGATCCTGGAGCCAGCAAGCGATGTTGGGAATTGAACCATCAGTGCCTCAAATACAGAAGTCGACATGTGCCAACCCCTGCTGCATTCAGCCTCTGTGCATGGCATATTAATGAGTCTTGAACTTGAGGTCCAACCTTCAAGCTTGCATAGAAGGAACTACCCAAAGACAAAAAAAGGTCCTTTTTTGTCCTGTTTCTCACTAACCTTGCACAATGATACTAGTTTCTTCACTGAGTTTGTTCAGTCCTTAAGCAGTAACTATTTTTTTAGGTCATCACATTGTACATCTTCATGCACAACCACAATTTCCCTTAATTTAAAGATTTGAAAAAATAGTTGGAAAAGATACTCAGAACAAAGGGATAGGTGACTCAGCACTAACCCTCATTTCATATCTATCCTAAACATCAGCTAAATGCTGGAGTTGCAATTCAGATGGAGCTTTCTTCTGTTTGTTTTTATGTCCCATGACACTAGACAGCAGGAACATGGGGCTAATAGTGTGGTAACAGTCACAGTCTGAATGGGAAAGAGGATGATGCTCAGCCTGATGGCTTCAGTCCCATACCAGCACAAAAGAGCATTTCTGGAGATGTTCTCAGTGCCATGGGTACCAGAGAGGGAACTTGATGCCTGTGGAAGGTGTTGATACACTGCAGCCCCCAGCTGCATAGCCCAATTTGGAATTGCACAGATTTATTTTATATTTAATTTGCAGATTTAGAGGACAGCCATGGCCATCTACTGGTCTACTAGTTAGATGGGACATTTGTTTTAGGAATGTCTTGTAGCTTTTCTTTTGGTACTTGCAATTGTCTGGTGCATAGTGAAGGCTGGTCAATTATTTTCTGAGACACTATTATTCTCCTTGAGCACATTTGGCAGCAGAGACCTGATAGAGATGAAAGAGACCCTACAGAAGGATGCTTTTCTTTCTTTGGAAAGGGTTGCACCCCTGGAGAGAAATTTGACAATCTCTGAAAACTGTGTCCTGCTGCAAATCTGTCCAAAAGTCAGAGAAAGGGACAGCTTGTGGAGGGTGAACAGAGCCAATGTAAAATGTAACTCTCCAGGACAACATGTTTCTTTGGTGGTAAGAGGGAAGGACAACATATCATCGGCTCCAAAACCACAGTCTACAGACTTCCCAGGCAAAGATAAGACTTAACAGGTCTGTAAAAAAACCCAAAAAAATCACATACTGAATTTTATTTCTATCAAGAAATAAAACTAAACAAGTTTGAGAAATCCTCTCACCTTTGAAACACTTCAAAAATTTAACTAGTCAAAGCCTGTAACGATCTCTGATGAAAATCTACTGACAGATCAGGAAACTATGGAAGAAAGGTCACAGCCACAAAGGCTATACTAGATGTGCATTATTTGAGGGATCTGGCTTAAGGCATCAAAGCCCAATTTGTTCTGTGTCCCAGGTCTGAAAATTCACATCTTCCCTTCCATAAATACACACACTTGGTCTATTTTGACTGCACAACTCACTCTCTAACAGCCGCGACAGTAAAACAGGTAAAATATCTGGTGGCAGTTGGTCACACACAGTGACTGCAGCTTATGCACACTGTTGCTCAATGTTCCTGTGGCAAGGAGCAACCCTTTTTCAAATACCTCAGCCCTCTTTTCCAGTACATCACAAAACTCACCACAAATCCTCACCAGAGAAAGTACGGTATGGTGAGGCAGCAAGGACAAATGTGAGCACAAACCCAGAGAGTTTTCCCAGTACAGTACAGAAGTACTAGAAGCCTACATGAACTACTCTGTTTCTTCCTCAGCTTTCACTTGACAGAAAACAACAAAAAAAATCCCACTCATTTTGATTGGAACAAACATCAAATTACCATGCAATACTCTAACTATTCCAGTACTCCTGAAATAAAGCAGCATGTAATAATTATTATCCTAAAGCATTACACAGTGCAGTGACAGTGGACACACACTCTCTGAAGACTCAGAGAACTTGATTTTCTCAGTGGTGAAGTCCAAAAATTATAGCAGCAAGTACTACTGTGTTACCAAACCACAGCATCATGAAAATCCTGCTCAGGTTCCAAAATACCAAACAAAAATGTGTTTGTTGTTAAGTATTTCAGAACACAGAGTAATATTTGCCCTTATGAAAGGTAGATACTGTTGTAGTTAGCTGGAACTCAGGAAGCCACAGGACCTTCATAAGCTGACAAAGAAAGTGGCTGACTGGGCTTTATTGGTCATGCTCCTGTTTCAGCTTATCTGGGTTGGGTTCTAAACCAGGACCATTACATTTACAGTCTTGCATTTTCAAACAGAAACATGCAGTAACCAGCTTTATCATATTTAATAAAACAATAAACTTTGTGCTGACCTTTGGCAAGCGTTCGGGGTCACCAGGGTGCCGGGGGATAACCTTCTGTAACCTTTGGAAACCGTAGTCAATGGTGGGTTCGTTCAGAGCTGAAACAACAACAAACAACACGGTGATGTGACGAACACACAGCAAGCAGGCTCTGTTGCACTGTACCGACTGGCAACATATACACAACTGAGGAAGGATCACAGCAAAATCAGCACCGACTATGAAGTCTTGACCCAAACACTATTCAAGGTTGATTCTGAGCTTTAGTTCAAACAGCAATGCAAACCTTCCCAGTCAAGGTCCTAAAACAAGGTCGTTGGAAAATTTGGGGATGTTGCATACATCTTCGAAACAGAAAGCAGTTATCTGTGAAAGCCATAATTAAATCACTTTGATGAATATTTTGCACCTCATATCTTGGTTTCAGTTTTTTCCTGCTTTCATATTACAAGGAAGATCCTTGTGTGTCGAAAGACAAAACAAACAGCTATTAGAGAATCTCTCGTTCCAGATTCTATTACACATTTAACATGTTCCATGTCCAATGATCACATGTAATATTGTTGTGAACTCCAAGTGTTTGTCTTGGCAGAGGTTTTATTTTTTACTCATCGACACTTATTTCAGCAGCTGAGACTCCAGTCCGCACTAAACCAATCCAAAAGCTTAACAAATTTTTTAAAAAATCTATGGTTTTAGTTCATCTTTCAATAGTCCTTGTTCAGAAAAATGGAGGAGAGAAATGGTGGAAGTAAAACACTTTAAACTTCATGAAAATGCTGATCTGCCTGCATTAGTTGATTCTCTGATTGTGCCAAGCCTTTAAGCACGTGCTTATCTGTGAGCACATACTTAAACCCATTTGCTTTCAGCAAAGCAAATTTGAACATATTATGTTTTTTGTATGATTGCCTATAATTACAGGGGACTGCACTGAGTGACCTTCTAGCTATATTTCCAGTCATATGATCACTTTAAAACTCAGATGTTAGTGAGACTTCACTCTGTGCTTAAAATTCCCTAAGTGCTTTGGTGATCTGGAACAACAGTCAAGCATTCTCAAGCATCTCCAAACAGCAGTGCATCTTGACTGCCCTGATAGAGATGGTGAAATTTTCCACAGCAATTTGTTTGCCATTTTTTTGAGTTAAATGAGAAAACAAAATATTTCAATGTGGATTTTTGTATTTGCAGACCTTTTTTTTTTTGGTGGGAAGGAAATCAGATTTTTTTTTCAATTTTATTTTTTTGTCTTAGCTTAATAACGGCAAAAACGTAATGTTTTGCACAAGGTCTGCCTACAAAATCATGAATTTATCTTGCACCTTTATGAAAGTTTTATTAACTACAATGATGTCATCTGATTCTTGCAAAGAGACTCAGCATCAAACTGCATCTCACAATCTCACTTGTGTAAGTGATCCCATGTGGCTCAATTATGCTTCTCCCACAGTAAGTTACACAAGTCCATCAGCCTCATCAACATGGCATGGCTTGTCCATATTTCCACATTTTATGTGAAAAGAATATGATTTTCATACCTCTTATATTAAATATCTTTAGCCAGACCACACTGTCACCACAAAAATAGAATCAAACCCTCATCTTGTTTTTAATTAATTGGTGTTCCACGAACAACCCCCCAGAACCGTCCAGTTTGTAAAGGAACTGCCACATTTACTATTTTCAAACCACATCTCTACAGCAGATGGTCCTACTGACAACGAAAGCATCAGATTACTGTGTCCTGTTGGACCTTCAGTATGTCCCAACTCCTTAAGCAGGCCCAGTACTGCTTTTACTTTCTTGGCTACAGTCAGAACTTTTTATTGCCCCAGAGATCATGGCAGTCCTCTAGTCTTCTTGTTTGTTCCCCCTCCCCTACATTGTCCTTTACCAGAAATATCTGAATTTGATCTTTTATTTACATCCAAATCATTTTTTGAATGGTTGGGACTTTTTTTCCACATTTCTTTTCAGACGCTGGGCTCAAGCTCTCCACTCTGGTGCAGTTTGGCAGAAAATATCACGGTACCTGTGACTCTAAACCCATCGGTTTCGTCATCTTCAAATGGACCCATTTAGTTTAGACCTTCTCCAAATTTGACAGTAGATTAGTTTGTTGCCACTCACATTAATTATCAAAAAGTAGTTGGTGTCTAAGAAGAATGAGAAAACTCTACATTTCTAATTTGTATTTCTCCTGCAAATATGTTAGAAGATTTTAGCGTGGTTCTGTCAAATGTGTTTCTTCTCTAATTCAGTCTAGTTTATGGCCATTTTCCCTGTACATCCTTTGGGAAAGTAGTTACTAAATTCTGCAATATTATAAATGGAGGCCAGTTCTGAAATCCCCCCAGAGATAGCAGTCATTTTCTCATATCTTCCCACACATTCAACACATTTGAAATCCACAGAGTATTTCCTGTGAGTATTTTCTGAAATAAATGACCAAAAAAAAAAAAAAAAGAAATGTTAATTTTATGGTCCAATCTCACAAGGCATCAAGCATCCGCTGAGAGATACCGAAAACTTTCTGCTTCAAATAGCTTCAGCTGTAGTGGTGGGGAGAGGCTGCATGCAGCAATTTGCAGGATTGGGTCCTAAACTGTAATTGTCAAATCTCACTCATTAGTCTCTAACAGTTCAATCCTTTCAATCTAAGACAAAATGAAAAAAAGAAATCTCTAGTTGCCTGAACGTCTAAGCACAGGTTGGGTGACATCAGCCCTCCATTCCTCAGCTCATTTATAATCCAAGTTAAATGTAATTAATCGTATCTCAAATAAAAAGATCTGTTTAACTATTTCACCCCATCTTCAGCGCTAAGGCCACATCAGTTTCTGTGAGAGTAGCTGGCAAAACTCCAAAGGCTAAATTCTGAACTCTGGGCACTGCAGGAGAGACAGTGCTCAGGCCACTGTTAGAGGCCAGTAAGCTACGAGACCAGATACCAGCTTCACGCAAGGTTTTACCTGTTTCCAGTTCCTGCAAGCTCGCTCTCTGCCTTTGACGTCCATTCACAGTAACACATTTCCCAGTGCTCTAATTCAAAGAATTATGGTTTTTTTCATGATTGGAAAAAAAGAATCAATAAGAAATACAAACTCTCTATTTGTGTTCCTGACATCCATACATTAAAAACACAGACTGTACTTAAAATGCATTCCCATTACCTAAATTTTGAAAGTACTATTCAAAGTACTAGTAACTTTAAAAAACTGTGCTAAATTCAAATAGGTCCCAAGGCTAATGGAAGCAATTTGTATACCAACCCAAACTGACTGGCCCACTTTTCAAAATACAGGTATGATAATCTTGCGGTTTTAAAAGGACATTTAAATTGAAAGACTGTGAATTTAGTACATAATTATACCAATAGAACCCTTTAACTTGTCAACTTGTAAATCTAAAAGGCTATCAATCATTTCTAAGGAGGAAATAAACCTTAAAATTCTTTGATTGACAGTGCTTACTTTTTATGTGGAAAAAGAGAAAAAAAAAAAAAAGGAGTAAAGTGGCCAGAAATCCATTTACAAAAGTACATTGTTTTACATAGGTGAGTAAAAAGCCAATAATTACACCTCCAAAAGACACATAAATCAAAGTAAGTACTTTTACCTTACTTACATATTTTAAGTTGCAGTAAACTTCAGGTAACTTTTTATTAAAATACTTTTCCAAATGCAAAGCTTATTGAAGCCATTAATAGAGTAGCATTTTCATTTAAGCTAATATAATCATTTTTGCAAATACAAGATTTAAGCCATTTTTCTCCTTCCAAACAATAAACTTTCAGCCTGTCTCTTGTGTGAATTAACTAAAATTACACCCAGGTGTACAAAATCTGTCTATCTATCCCAGTGTATGAGTTAAGGCACAATATTTATTATTCTTACCATTTTATGAATTACTTCTTAAACCCTTGAGGAAGACTTACTTTCAAATTAGACTCTAACAGAATAAGCCATGAAGCTCTTTATGCAGCAAGTCTAAAGCTGTAACTCATAAAACCTAAGGCTTTTAATCAAGAAAATGCACAATGTCTATGGAAATAAGGATGCGTATATTATATTCAGCTTTTCAAAGTCCAACTTATTTTTCAACAGAAATGCTGCTTTCACCTCCGAGAAAAATGTTTCCACCATAACTATAATTCCAAATTCCACACAAATAATTTTAACAACTACATGCAGATAACCCCCAATCTTTAAA
The DNA here is from genome assembly GCA_028565055.1 of Phoeniculus purpureus. NCBI lineage: Eukaryota > Metazoa > Chordata > Aves > Bucerotiformes > Phoeniculidae > Phoeniculus > Phoeniculus purpureus. The sequence goes on along the minus strand of JAOXOE010000765.1, from coordinate 10,353,378 downwards.
AGCCTCTTTCTCCCTTTTTTTTTTTTTAACTAGTCAGTGGAGGGCTTTTTTTAATATTTCACATAATGAATTCCTACTGTGTCAATACAGCTTTGGTCTTTAACTGAATGACTGTCTGATGTATCTGAGAGAGGAATTTGTTTCCCTGGCCATGCTGCCAACTTACAGCAGAATGATCGACACTTAATATCAGCAATTAAAAGGACCTGTTCAAATATCATATGGAATTTGTAGCTCGGGGTAGCATAGAAGAAGGCTTCACCAAGGAAAACTCATTCAGCGAATGCAGAGAGTAATTGAATTAGACACATTTTAACATTATTATTCAAAGAAAAATAAACACACACGAGGTAGAAGCATTATGGAAATATTTCAGAACGCAAAACATATCCAGTTAATTTGTTTCCCATGCATTCATGGTTTCATTTATTCCTTTTATTTTTCAGTCTTTGTTTCTTTTTCGTTCTGTTTGACCCAAAACCAATGGGAAGGCAGCGCTTAGACCTATGAACTTCCCATGTGCTTTTCCAGTGGAAAAGGCTGCAAATCAGGGAAGGGTCTCTGAGGAATCAAATAACAAAAATTTTACGAAGCCGAAGGCTACAAACATAGGAATTAGATGTCCTACAGTGCTCTTGTGCACCTGAGAGCTGCTGGTTTTCTTGGGAGGCAGACGCATTCTGGAGGGAGGATTATGAAGAAGCTAAGAATGATCTGCAGAAAAGGAGAGCTGTGATGGCTTCAGCTTGCTAATGGTCAGAAGGTTGTGGCTACAACAGTGGAATAGAAAAAGATTCTTTAAGCTATTTCTATCTCTTTGCAAATCCATTGGGTTTTTTTAATTTGGCTCTGCAAAAATATTAGACACCTAGTGACCAGTCCTGAACTATAACATCTGAGAGACAAGGCTTTGGGCTCCACAATACAAGTTTTGATTTTTTTACTGTCTGATGAGAGATACTTCATAAAAACATAAATAGAAGTTGACTCTGTGGCCAAGACACACAAAGTTATCCATCTCAACATCTCAGAGCCACAAAAGAGTATCAAGAAATCCATGCAAAAGTGCTGCAGTCACAGCAATGAAGGCCAGACGAGGAACACATTTACTGTGTTTCTCTGTACCCAGATTAAATCAGGTCAGAACGTTTGAAGGCACAGAGAATGAATATTTTAAATCAAATCAAGGGCAGCTAGGAGAGCAGACTTCAATGGGAGCCTTGCAATCTTAGCTTCTTCAGAGGCATTTCATAACTAAGGACTTTCTTCTCGTAGACATTTAGCCTCTTCCTCCATCAACTCAGATGCCCATCTCTGTAATCAGTTTTCTTCCTTTTTAATCTGTACTTTTGTCACTTTTTCCACACTGCTGAGAAAAATCAGCATGGGGTTCAAGCAGCAACAGCTGACAGGAGTCATATGAAAGGTTGTGGCTTCTGACTCCCCACTCTGACTGAGCACAGAATCTTTGAAGAGATGGAAAGCAGGAGACCCTGCCCCTTGTAGAGGCAAGACATTGCCATGAAGGTGATCCATGGTATTTGCCTTTGCCAACAGGCAGATTTCTGGTTTCTGTGTCCAAGTTCTGTGTGATTTCTGCTAAAGATCCTGACTCTAACAAAATAAAACCTTGCTTCTGGGAGACAGCAATAGGATGGGTCAGACCATATTAATACCAAACTCCAGGTGCCAGTCTGCCTTGCTGAGGAGCCCTAGCACAGCAATGCTGACAACAGATGATATAATAAAGCCACATCTTGACACGGCATGCTGTAAGCAAGCCCTGCCCAACAACTCTTATGTATTGTGGCCTCTTCATGCCTGCTCTACAAAGACAGCAAAAAAAATAAAACACTTCAAAACCCCATCATCAAATGAAGAAAAGTCTGTTTTGCAAATCTCCCTGCAAAGACTATTCCTTTGCTAATTACAGAGAGTTAAATGAAAACATGTGAGCATTTGAGCTATTTGTTGTTGTTGTTGTTGTGAATTTGGCTTGCTTTTTATAAAGTTTCCTTTCCACTGACTTTCCCTGGAGTGTTTATTCCCACAAGCAATGGAAAACGGAAGCGGGTGGGACAGTGAGAGCCTGCGCAGAAAGATTTGAACAAGAAAGGCTCTTCCAGTGCTAACTTGGAATTTCCTTGCTTTTCTGGTCTCAGTACTCCCTCATCTAAACACACTCTGGTGCACTGAATTTCCATTTTTAAAATCAAGCTGTGACATTGCATCATTTCTAAAATGAGAAATAAAAAGTGGTATCTGAAATGTAATTTCTGTATTTTATTGCCATATATTGCCCAAACAGACACCATGTGCATGTGCCAAGCAATAAGAAAAATGCAGAGCTGAGTCGAATGATAAAGCTAACACCCAGATCTCTTGAGTTTCCCTAGTGACTGCTCTTTACTTGAACTAAAGAAGCAATTGGCCAGCATTTGAGGCAGCTCCACTATGTTCATTAGTGTTATTACAAACATGATAGACAGCGTGGTATTTTCTTCCTAATAACAATTTTTTTTCTCTCACAACTAAGAACCAGAGAAGTGATCTCTTCCCACCTAGGCCAGTCTCCGCAGCCAGTGGGGGTGCTTAAGATGCAATTCATGTCTTGAGCCCATATTTTTTAATGAAAGTTATGGAATTAAATTACTAGATCTTTCTAGCACGAAACACGTGTTGGTTTCACAAAACACATTAACTCCGAACACTCACTCTTAGAAACCTGCAATCTGGTTTGCAAAAAAATAAGAAAAACATGTCAATTTGTGAGCCTTGCAGATTCTTCTTCCTCTGACTGTGCTGACCTCTTGTCTAATGGGAAGATTTGGCCATAAGGGAGTCTAAACCAGAGTCCAGTTTCAGGCACTGGAATTTAAACACACCAATTTCAGAACAGGCTAGTACAATTCACTGGGGATATGTATACAGCGGGCCAGAAGGAAATTAATGCACATTGGTTACTTTGTCTACTCATCTGGGTTAATTGATGCATCTTTGGCAGTCATTATAAAATGAGAAAGAACAGCATTTATATGCGAATATTTTCCTGTTTGTCTGACACATTCTGGCAATGCACAAGAGCAGGCAGCAAAATTTACTGAAAATGGCTAGCTCTCAGTGGATTCCCCCTTCATTTAAATAAATCAATACGTGTGTACATCAAAATGCACACAAGCACCAAAATGCATACAAGCCAAGATTTAAAATAATGGGTGCTTATGGTTAGTGCTAGGATCTATATTTAGATTTACTTTAAAACATTTTAAAAATAAAGATACTGCATTTATTTTTTTAGCTGTTGGCTCAGAAACAGATGCAGAGATGTGCCATACAGAGTGTAAGAAACACTAAAATGTCACCTCATGTAACCTTTTATTTCATTTTATTACTATGCAGGTTTTCAACATTTTTCCTTTACCTGGACTGCTCAAATTCTACAATGTATTACATAGAGGGAGTTGGTTTTGCCACTCTTCACAAACTTCTTTGGAGTAAACGGTATTGAAAACTATTGCTGTGATGTGTTGGTATGCAGAAATTGTTTATTTTTAATAATATCTCTCTCTCTCTTCCATTTAATGCTGCTATTTGTGATCTTCTTTTCAGATTATTAAAACAAAATAATTATTACCAGGGAATGTGAAAACAAAAAACTCAGTGTCCCATCTGAATGCTAAAATCATTCCCATCAGAAAGACTCAGGACTAAATCTGGCTGTTTCTCAAAATCATAGACTCCTTATGTGCAAATGCACTATGGTCAGAGCAAAAAATAAAACTGGAAAAACCTCAGCTATAGCACCCTAAATCTCTGCAAACAAGATTCATGAAGATGAATCATAAAAGATGAATTGTGCCCAGCTGTAATGAATGTTACAGGTGTGACATTCTTTAGAGTACTGACCTCCTGGGAGGTTTAATTTAGGTCTTTAATCCCTCTCCAAAAGAAGGCTTAAATCCCTTGAGAAAACAATAGTTTCCAAATGTCTTTATTTCTAAACATTAGCCTTGATTTGCCTATATGAAACAGTGGTGAGAGTACTCACTTGAAAGCAAAAGGGCCGTTCTGGCCATATTCTCGATGATGCAGCGAATGGTTTAAAATTAGGACAGTTGGGTTTGTTGTTTGCTAGTTTGTAGTATTCAAATAGAAATGTAAAATTTGAAAGCTCTCAGTAGTCTCTGAATTTAGCAGCAGTTACCTGCCATCTATAATTGTTCAGGGTGGTTTTTTGCAAAAATTTTGACAATAACTGTTATCAAGGGTAAAAAAAATCATACCAGCCTGTCTGATAAACATGTTTCCCTGCCCTCACACCCCAGTGAACACTGTGACACTATACTTTTATCATCTAGTGTGTGCTCAGAATGAGCTTAGAACAGCAATTGCCAGGAATAGGCAGGCGATAAACTGCATTGATTTAACACATCTTGTTTTCAATCATGCTCGGATTTTCTGAGCACGCATTTTTCCTGTACTCCAGCTTGTAGCTTTTATCTGACGAGCTGATCCCTTTTCACTGGAAAATGAAAAGGTCGCACAATAAGACACGGTTTACTGGAACTTGAGCACGCACCAGGGAAAGTATTTTAGATAAATAGTGTCAGACATAGTGGAGCTGAATTTCAACAACACAATTGCTAAACAACAATACTTATTACTCTCTAGAACAAGCCTACAAGCAACTTACGGCTCACAGCAGGGGAGATCTCCGAGTTAGGCTTAATAGTTAAAGAAACCCTATATTCCAGCCTCTTTAAAGATGCAGTATTGCTTTTGCCTTACATGCACCGACTAGCCATACCTCAGGACCAAATGCCTCCTCAGCTGCTGCCCTGGGTAATTTGTAAATGACAGAAAACCCCAGTGATGACTTTCTTCTTTTTTTTTTATTTTGGCAGGAAGGTGATTGACTATGTGCTTGATTTATTTTAATCAAATGGGGTTCTGGGTAGCGGTGAAAAGAAAATTATCCATATGTGAAAGTAATTTAACTGAAACTAATTAATTAACCAAGGTGAGTTGCTGAGGAGGTCAGTAAACAAGCAAGGAGTAATATGGTGTGACCCATCTACCAATGGCCAAGGTACAGTGGGCTCGTAATAATAACTCTAATTTATTTTCCCCCTCCCTCTGAAGTGACTGCGATGATCCTAACCAATACAGTACTGGAAGCAAATTATCTTTACTTATTCTTAACAGAAGGGGCAAATAAAACTTCCAAATTATTCTTCATGGCCCTGAGTATAGCTCTGAAAATATCTCACCAAATTAACAGGGAACTTGACTTAATTACCCTCCTCAGCCTAAGTGGACCAACACCTCTCTCCCCACAAAGGCTTAGTTGTCAGTCTGCAGCCTAGGAGGGGTGGTTGGTTCACTCCAGCTGTGGCCCCTTCTCGGCACCTCCTTCCCCTGCTTGGTGTGAATGCAAGCACATGTAAACCAAGTTCACATGAGGTCCTCACCTGCTCACAGCTCTTGTACTCAGTGCAGCACCCTAAACCTATCAAATCCACCTTGGGTTTTTGACTGACAACAGTCTTCTGGAACTAAACTCAAAAAACTGATCTCTTCATCCACCTCAAACATTCTGACTTTGAAAGATGCTCAGCTTTGGCAGTGCTTCCCAATTCCAGCAGCCTTTCTCAGGAGGGGGATCCTGCTTTTCACAGACCCCAAACAGCACCCAGATCTCCTGCCTCATTTACAGGTACTTCTGCACCACTGCAGAAAAGGCAGCCCAGCCTCTCCATGAATAAGGGACTGTGTGTGAGAACAACATGATTAGTAGAGGGATTCCTTCAATGCAGGCAGGGGGTTCTACCCCACAGTGTTATTCTGAATGTGTCATGTCCTGCTACACCATTTGTGCCAGTAAAAATATCACCAACAGGCAATACCCAGAGATGAAAGAAGTCGGTTCTTTCTGCCTTTTCTCCCTGGTATCTTATCACTCATCATTACTTTTGCTTACAACTACATTAAGTCTCTCAACCTATGCAAACATACGATGAGGGGAAAGAAACTCCAGCCGCTCGATCCAATCCACACTTTCAGAGAAAGTGACCCTGGTCACTCAGACGCAGTCAGCTGCTGGCTCAGCTTAGCTTAACAGCTAATGAGACATGGTGAAACCTCCTATTTGTTATGGAAGCTGCAACACAAAGGGAAGTCCCAGAAACAAAGTATCATCCCTACTAACATCCTTCCCATTTGCCAGCTATGTCAGCGCAAAACTGGTGTGAAATATTTATGTCTGCCTTGCTTCTCCTGCATGTGCTTATTAGTCATTTAGGCGCAGCATAAACTCATCTCAAATTCACTTTGTCCAAGCTCCTTAACCACTATAAAGCAGAACCATTCTGTCAATTTTTCTGAAACTGCACCGATACTGGCTGGAAACTTCACTGTCTGGAACTTAGTTTATATTTTGCCTAAAAACATCAGACAGCCAAAGCCTCCACAACCAGTCAGAAACATCCATGTTTCTCAGATGTTCTGCTCATATTGTAAGTATTACAGAAGGAATATGGTAAATATTATTTAAATTATATTTTGAATTATAATTTTAAATAGACAAGTCATAAGCAAAGTGCTAGACCTCAAGGCAAAAAATCCAACTTTGCATGCAATGCCACTTTACATTCAGCACTGTGAGCCTGTCTGCAAGAGAATGCACACAAGAATCGATTTCTCCCTCTCACCTGGCAAGTTTTTTTGCTAGATGAGTAAGTTGAAAATCCATGCTGCATTTAGGGTTATCGTATGCAACACAGGCAGAATTCTGATATGTCTTCTTCATTAAGTGCTCATAATCCCAGAAATGAAAGTAACTCATTTCTTCCCAGGGTGCCTGTTAACTGAGAAACTCATCTTAATTGAATGCACAGATCAGTTAACCATCTTCAGAGTCACAAACCATTAGTGCCCCATTTGCACAGCAGCTCTGCTGGCAGGTCTCCTCCCACCACTGCACTTAGGGGGGATCTGAGGTTCAGCAAAGGAGGGGAGGTGTTGGAGGCAATGAGCAAGCACCGTCAAGGGCTTATGCTCATGACAAAACGAGTGCTCTGGGGCTGAACAGGCGTTTGCTAAATTGTCGATGCTAGATCACCTTGAAGTCAATTACGGAGAAATCAACAAACACGGCAGCTCTGCCCCCAAATACGAGTTAAGTAGCCTCAAAACGCCTACAGAGAGATCACTAATCTCGAAACTGGAGCCTCACAGGCATAAGAGGAAGTAAAAATAATTGCCTATATCTCTTCCTTCACATCTTGACTCTCTCTCACCCTCACCGTTTACCATCTAGAATATACTTGGTAAACCAGTGAAGATGGGTATGGAAATTAAAATATCCCCATTTGCTATAAAGCTGATGCATCAGAAAGAAACTGTAAAAGGGGCAGAAGTGAGGAACCTGACTGGGAACTCATAGTTTTGTTATGAAACACATGTTTAACTTACAGCAGGAATAGACCAACCTTTAGTTCTTCAGTGGTAACTGCTGAGTTTGGGACATGCAGCAAAACATTTCTGCTGGTTGGTGGCACCCTGAGGCAGTAACCCCATCCCCACACTCATCAACACATCTTACAACTAACACTGTTCTGAGGTAGCTGAAACTCTCCTGCACTCGAATAGGCTGCACAAATGTAACCATTTTTGGTTTTAGTAAGATTTAAAAAATTATATTTCTAGTGTTATTTTTCCTAAACAAACAGTATTATAACTCTCCTAATTCAAAGCAGTAGTAGAATACACAGGTTAAAGACTACCAGATAATCAGAAAATAGGGGAGGAGATATAAAATTACCATGAATAGCAAGAAATTATCACACAGGCTTACAACCATGCATCTTCACTTGTTTATTTTCTAATTTTCTAGGTGTCATTGGCAGACTATTGGAAAATTCACATCCCAGCTCTGAAGCCACCAATAAAATACCGTCAGAATACCATGGTATTGCCCATTTTCTCTTGTATAAAACAAATAGTTTCCTTCCATCCAATTCAAAATGAAACAAAGTCCACTGTAGGGGATGACATTATTCTGTTTCTACTAGATTTGATGGAAACTGTTGTCATTATAAAGAATTGCCACTGCAACGTACGTGCATCGTATTAATATGCCTCGAAGTTCAGTACTGACACAAAGAGTATCATCAGGTGCTGCAAGTGTGGCATGAAAAAAGAGTAGTCAAATGATAAAATCTAATTTAGCAATTTGCAAATTGCTGGTCTAAAAGGAGGAATTTAACATTAATCTTGCTGGAAGTGGCATACTTACCAGTAACTGATTTGTAGCTTTCCAGGCAGTAAGCAATATATATAAATATACTTCTGAGCCTATCAGCAGCGTGCAAGAATGCGCTTCAACAGACAAACTCACTAAGGGCCCTGAGTGCACAAAGTATTAAGCTCCCGGCTGCCAGAGTTAATTAGGCTGCGCAGAGCAATGCACTGATGCTGCTGCTCCTGCTCCAAATCAGCTCCATCATAACAGGTCTGGGGCATCTCTCCTTTCTGCTCCTGTACCGTGTATGTGCACCTCAGGAGTGAAGCTGCTTGTCCCTATTCCATGATCTCTGTGCATACCAAGACCATTATCTTGATATCTAACCAGTGGAAGTGGCCTCCTGCACCATGTCTCACACTTAGAAGAGTAGCTACTTGCCCTCTGGTCTGTAATGCACTCAGTTACTGTGCAAAGCAGGCACAAAAGCTGTTAGAAACTGGAAATTCCAAAATGTCCAATGTCTTTGGCTTCAAATAAAATTGCTTTGGTATTGCACGTAAAAGGCCATCCAGATGCCTTGTATGACATTGGGATGGCAATGCCCATACTTCCAGAGCCTATGGATAGCCAGGGGCATACAGACTACACCTATGTACAGACTACACCTTAGATTCTCTCTAGAAAGGAGATTTGCAACAGTGGAGTTTAGTCACTGCATTGGCATTGATTTTTACATTCTGTGTGGACTCCTTCCTAACTGAGCAGATTATACACATTTAGTGGCAAAGGTAATTATTCAAAATAAATCTAAGTCGTAGCTGATTGAGTGAAAAAAGGACACTGGCAGGGTACTGTGTCATACTGACCACTAATGTGTTCGCATAATTGATAAAAAAGTGCTATTTTCACATTTTTACTTAAGATCTAACAATCTTTGATTAAATCAAGCCATATAAAAATGTTATATATATATGTGTGTGTGTGTGTGTGTGTGTGTGTGTGTGTGTATGTGTGTGTATGTGTGTGTAAGTGGTGGTGTGCCGTTATCCACATCTCTTGGCAGATAATTTTTCATATGCTGTATATCCATGTGCACAGATTCAGAATGGAGCCTACCCTTCCCATGGCCTGTAGTAAGCAGCAGATTATTCTGGAGCTGAGGCATCCTAGCTCATCACAAAGCTGGGAAAGGCACAGCAATGAAACTAAAGTCTGGGACTTGCAAACTGACGCATTCTCAAAATAGCTTCCCCAATTTTGTTTGTTGCACAAAACAGAAGTGAATAAGCAACAGAAGAGATGAAACACTCCACAGGATTCTCCTGCTCTATTCAAGATCACAGAATCATAGAATGGTTCACGTTGGAAGGGACCTTATGGATCATCCAACTGCAACTGCTGTAATTTGTAACAAATTCAACCCGGGACAGGCAGGGACACCTTCCACTAAATCCAATTGCTTAAAGCCCCATCTAATCTGGCCTTGAACACACCTAGTGAAGGAGCATCCACAACTTCCTTGGCAACCTGTTCCTATGTCTCACCACCGTCACAGTGAAGATCTTCCTCCTTTTACATGTAATCTAAATCTTGCTTCTTTCTGTTTAAAGCCATCATCCCTCATCCTATCACTACAAAACCCTGTAAAAAGACTCCCCCCAGCTTTATTGTCACTTCTCACTTTACATACTGGACAGCCACAATAAGATGACCTAAACCCTTCATTATACTTTGTTCCCTTTCTGCAATCTACCCACACCAGTAGCATGATAGACTTAGCCCCCTTCAAACCTACTATTTCACAGGCAGGAAATAAAACAGATATTGAAACACATATAAAAGGATAACTAAATACATCGGCACCTAGAACAAGACTAGAAAACGATCTTTTTTTCAATTTTCAAATATTCAGGAATTAATTTATTAGAAAAAGAGAGAGATGCAACTAATCCAGCTTTGCTTTAAAGCTTGTTATAATGTGAAGTACCATAATACCCTGCAGGCAGCATTCATCTTACTTCAGCTAATCATGTGCAATGGACGCTGACCCCACCAAATTTTGTTGTAGGTATCAGGTGGCAGAATTTAGTTTCAAGTACTCTTGAAAAAGTACTCAGGGTTGATTGTTATTATTGTTTAACTGCTAAGCATGCAAATCATTATTTACTATTGGCTAGGCTCTTCAATCCCACTGGATTAAAGAACACATCACATGATTCTGTCAGAATTATTTTTAAGTGTTAAAAGCTCTCTATTTCAATCAGATTATGGCTGTGGGGCCCTTAAATTTCAGAGTACTTCACCAGAAATTAAGACATATTTCCAACAATAAAAAGTCAAGTAACCTTCTTTGTTGGATATATATGCAGGACTTTCTACACCTTACTGTAAGAGCTCTTCCATGTTACCTGTCAACATATATTCCCTATATCTTACAGTAGTCCTGCATTATACATCTGTGTTAGAAATATGACAGCCACAAAGACATAAAATTTAGGTATTTAAAAAAATTTAAAATCACTACAGGCACTTAAATGAACTTTCAGAACTCTAAATATAATGAAAATTCTGACTTAAAGTAACAAAGTCAAAATGACACAAGAAGTCTGAGACTGCAAATACATTTTCTGGAATTGGATGACTATCAACTTCTCACCATTAGTGTGGATCTGCAGTTTGCAGATGGTCACTAGTGATACTGAGATCCTGCTGAGATCCGAGTTTTAGTTGACTGTGTAAACAATCCCAAGGGACAAGATTTAAAATTTGTTACTCGTGCTGTGACAGCCACGGGTTTCCTGTTGGCCTCAACTTTTCAATTGTAAACTGCAAGTTGAAAGATTGCCTCTCATTCCAAAACAAATACAGTTTTCTAACTTCTTAAGGGACTAATGAGAAAAAATTAGCACTGTACTATTGCCTTCAAGTAGAAATTATTATATTTGAAGTTTTTAAATGTATCTCACTCTTAACGTATTCCTAGACATTATGAAATCTTTTCTAGAGAAGTTACACACCTCCATAAGCCACATTTAGAATTTACTATTAACTTGCAGTTAAAATAACAGTATCTACCAAGGAAAGAGCAATGTTTTCTAAGCTATAGTATATAAAGCTCCAGGACTTTTCTGCAACAACTTCCTGGTGGTCCATGGAAAGGAACTAAGAGAGATGCAAGTCTATTGTCAGCAGGCTTAAAAGTCACTGCACAATTCATTGTTTCAGGGTCTGCATTTGTACTGGAAAATATTCAGGTGTCCACAACCCTGCAAACTGTTGAAAAGACACAGCGATAGATGGTTTGTTGGCACAAGCTCTCCTCCCACTGGAAGATTTGGATATTTCCCAGCTTGGAAGACTGGATATTTTCTGCTGAATGGGGCCCTTGGAGAGGAAATATTTGATTTACTGCAGAGTTCTCATTTCCCTGAATTGCAAATAAAGTGTAATTTGATTAAATGTAAATGAATCCTACAATACTTTTGGTGGCTTGTCTGAAACAATTGATTGTAATGGGCATCCATCATTTGGCTTGATTTTAATTCAGAGACAAAAATGGCAAAATGAGAAAACTAAAGCAAGGGCCACTAACATTCTAGAGCTGGAACAGTTGAGATTTCTGGCACTGGACTGTCATTTCCATTGTTCTCAGAGAGCAAGCAATGCAGTAGAGGGGAAACACAACAGCAAAAGAAAAGAGTAATGTGAAACACATACACAGAAATAGATCTAGAGGAAAATGAATTCTTTTTCACAACAAATTCTGTTAAATCATCCTAAAGAGCACAATTTGTTAAATTTCTTTAACAATGATATTCTAAAATGAATGAGAAGAAATATATTGTTCTGTGTGTCCCAGTTACAAGTAAACATCTATATGTGTTTATAGATTACCCAATTCCTTTTTCACCAAGTGCAAAATAATGGTTTCAGCAGTTCTTATGGTCTGAAATAGTAAAAGAGAAGTGAAATTGTTGATAGTGACACAAGCGTGATAAACTTTTGGTGTCACTGTCTTTAAATGTGGAACTACTCCAACCACAGAGACAATTATAGATGACCAGATTGTAACTGCTTTATTGCTTCTTTTTCCTCATAAATTTTAATTTTGGAAAGTTAAGTGAAAAATGTGGTTTCAATTTCCTACAAATTGCACACTATTTGGTTTTAACAAGAAAATAGAAAGAGATGGTACGTTCTTTGGAATGAATTACAGAGAGGACTTTGTTTCTTTGTCTTTCAGCATCATCAGAATAACAAAGTGCAAAATGCAAAAAAGATGACTGCAAAAAAATAGCAGCTGTACAATGCACTAAGAAAAGTACCAAGTAATTCTTTATCTAAATAAGCTCTGAGCAATTTAACAAGGTAATACAAGTGCTCTTGCCTTTTTCCTCTCTGTTTTACCAGACTAGAGCTTTAAAAAATTCAGGCTGCATACACATGGTACAGGAAATCTTCTAATAAGAAAATGCTGTGTACATAACCACCTTGCTCTCCCAGAAGGTACCAGCAGTTGTCAAAGTCCCGTGCAAAACAGCCCTATTCAGACCATATTAAAAAGGCCTGGATAAATACTTACATGGAACTAACAAAACAAGAGTAGAAATGAAAGCCAGCAGAAGACAGAGACAATATTTATTTTGCCCAAGAGGTATTTGGGACTCAAATCAGTGTGTGTGGCTTTACCTACTGTACCCATACCTAAGGTTACAATATACATATTAGGATCTTAAATCGTATTAAAGGCTACCCAGCTTTCCTTCAGCAACAATGCCCTAACAGAGAAGACAGAAGATGCCCTGGAGGAGGAGAGATCAGCAAAAAGCAAAGAGTAACAGAGGATCCTGCCAGTGCTGCCAACAGAGGAGTGGGCTTAGCTCAAGACATACAGAGTAATGACTCAAATCCAGTCAGGCCTATCACTCAGCATGCCTATGAAATGGGATGGTGGAGATCAAAATACAAAATTGAAAGTCCACTAAAAGCTTGTAGTCATGCAGTCAAGATTTACTGTAAGGGCTGTAAGTGTTGTAATACACAGAATAATCCCATGGAAACTTGGCAAATGTTAACAATTAAATTTCTGATTTAATAGACAACTTAAGTAACCTAAAGCATTTATTTCCTTGACTTTCATCGAGCTGTTTAGTTATTTCTAACTAAAGCTGTTACTGAAACTTATACCAATTGATTTACATTGTTTTTAATGACAATAATAGTGAAAAATAAATAGTATATAAAAGTGCAAAAGAAATTTTCTTTATAAGAGCATATGTGAAAAAATCAATTTCCCTGAAAAAAATTCTGGCACTGTAAACAGTAACTTGGAAATAAACCCCACTTCCACAAAAACTCAGATTACCAAACTTGTGAAATCTAGAGGGATACAAAGTTATTAAGGAATTACTGCAAGAATTGGAGGAAATATCTGTATGAATTTCATGCAGCTTTAGACTTTATTACACAAATCCCGAGTTAATCTTTTTTTGGACAAAACCAGTGTAAGTGAGTCTCCAACTGTTTTCTAAAAAAAACCGTGTGTGAACCGATAAAGCTGTTTAACTGCTCTATTGACACCCCATGCCATAGGCGTTTCCTGTTCGGGTGTTTGTCTGTCTTATGGTTGTAATCACCAAAGGCAGAGAAAAGCCACAAGAGTTGCCAGCAGCTTAAAACGATGCTACACCACAAACACCTTGACCCACAAGAAAATAACTCTTTCATTGAATAGAAAGACATGGTCCTACCTCTTTCCAGAGGCAAGAGCACATCTTCAGATTGCAATTGTCCCTTCCTGACTGTAGATGCAAAGAGTGCAAGAAAAGGGAGTTTTCTCCTCCCTGCGTGTCTCCGCAGAGTCAGAACACACACCTCAGTCATTTATCATCATGCCATCTCAACCTGCCAGCTTGACAATGATTTTTCCCCCGGGGTTTCTAAACTAGAAATGTTATTTAGGTTACAAAAACAATTGCACGTTTTCTGCTTCCTGAGCCAGCATAGGCCTGCCAGCATGCAAATGAAAGGAATCACAAACCTCCCAGGGCTGCAGCCACAGCACACTCCTCAGCCCTCCTTGCCCAGGGAAAGCACACACCGAGGGAGAGAGAACTTGTGCCTGGGAAGGTGGTGCATAAGGAGATGCTGTGGCCATTGCAACCTGCGCTCACTTCAGTATCGACAGCTCAAGAATCTTACTGCAGGGCCTTGCACTTTACAGAAAGCAATTTTCTTTGGCCTCTGCATCGGCCATAGATTATTTTCCTCCTTTCATTTTTCCTCCCTTCCCCCCCTATTCCTGGATCAGAAGTGACTGTTTCACTTTCTCCCTCTCACTGCGTGGATTAAAGAGGGGAAAAGGACAAACCTTGCAAACCCAACAATGCCAAGGATCCAGTGCAAATCCTGCAGATCAATGTTAGCTGAAATTTGCAGGAGACCTGATCTGTTCCGAACTTGCTCATCTGGTCTGGCTCATATTTCTAGATAATGATCATGGGGGATGTAGTGAGGTTACAGACACGTATAAAGCAGCTTTCTCACAGAGGAGGATGCACGTTTGACTTTGTGAGTGCTAAAATATTGCCCCATTACAGGAGTTCACCCGTTTTTTTACCTCAAATAATTTCTTACTTCTTAACTTTTCATTTTTTTTACATAGGTAAATCTTAGCTGTGCTTATTATAAAATTCTTGCTGCTAAATTATTTATGCCAAGCAATGAAGTCAAATATCTTTGCAGATGTCAGCAGATAAACAGAACTGCGATGTTGCGTGATGGCGTTTAGTGCTGTGGAAACGTTGGGGCGCTTATTTTAAAATTCCACTGACCTTTGCTGTCCTTTTCTTCGATGTTTGCTTATTGCCGCAGTAAGGAAACACTGCAATAAGATTAGGAATTTTTATATGTGGATCCTGAAAGTCAATACTTAGGGAAAGCAGGTTTCCTCAATTACACCGTTTCTGATTACGTGCTATCAAGCGAGAAAGCACAGAGGTACCATTTATACAGAGCACAGGCAGCACATATGATAGAGCAGAGAGCAAGAGTAAAAGAAACACAAGCAAAGCCAAACTACAGGATTGTCTTAAGAGGACCTCGGGAGCCAGTGTCTGCATGTTGTTACAGCAGGATACTATGACATTAAGATATTAGAGGTCTGTGGTTATTTTGGGGGTTCCTCTTTCCCTGCTGGCAGTCCAGGCTCTGTGGGACCTGTGTAACAAGGCAATAGTGTCTGTGAAATAATGAGCAGGGGAATGCAGTGCTGTTCTTCCATTGCAATGTTAGGTGCGATGTTGCACACTAAAGCTCCGGATCAATACTTCCAGCAGCAAGCCGTTCAATACACCTGAATTATTGCTTCATTTTTCTTCTTATTATAGATGAGTTGTGTTATTATTTTCCCCAAATCGATATTTTACAACCTTTTTTACCCGTTTCTCCATAAATTTTGTGATTACTTTAAACTGGGAATTCCGGTACACTAAATAAGATGCAGTATCTGAGAGGTAGTGAATGTACCAACACGATTTTTTACTCAAGACACTGCTTAAAGGCAGATCCTAATCAATAGCTAAGTAGGAAAATTTTTACGTAAGAAAGTTGGGAGCAGCGCCACCCTTGCAAAATCAAAATTCACATTCTTAGGAAATATTAGCTACAACACAAGACTAGTTTAGAAGTACAGAGGTCTGATGGGCACTTGTGTGGGAAATTTAATTCCAAACAAATATGCTTTTTACTTCCCTTCAGCTAAAGGGCGACCATAATTCACTGAAATTGTTTCTTACGAAGCAGATAATCCTGTGCACCTTAGAGTGATTTAATTAGCTTCCGTAGCTGTCTCCTGCTAAGTGTTTAAAGCATCTGCAAATCAAATCATGTTAACTCATCTGCTGCACTACTTTCTTTGTTCTATGCATAGGACCTTCCTAATAGCATTAATAGAAGCGTGAGTTTCCCTGGAGAGGGGAGTAGCAAAGTGAGTTAATTACATAGTTACTGTAAAATTGTGTACATTATTCCACAGAACACACTCAGTGAGTATTAAGGTGCTACAGAGAAAATAACGACAATTTTGGGTGATCCCAAGGACCTCAATGGTGTCATTCCAAAGAATAATGCAGATTCCCACTGAAGCCGGAGGAATTCTGCCGAATTCCTGAGTGCAGTCTGCCTGACCTGGCAGTTCATGGGCTGCAGGGCAGGATCCTGGCTGTTCCCTGGACATGAGCTACAATTTCTTTCCTCATGTTTACTGCAGATTACAAAATCTAACAGTAGGAGGTACAGCAATCTCCGTCCAACATTTTATAGCAGTTTAAAAATTTTCTGGGATTTTCTGCTATAAATTGTAGAGATTCTTTTATGCATTTGGTTTAATCAGGCGTAGCATTGCAAACACCTTAAGCAGCAAGTCCAGCAGATTTCTCAGGTATGGTTGTCAATACTACAGGGGGGCAAATAATTCATAACAAACTGTTCCCTCTCAGTAACTGTCCAAAGAGACATTTTTCTTCAATTAACTTGTTAGCTGAAACTATTTGTCGGTTTTTCTGATTAACCTTATCCTCATAGATAGATCATTAAAGAGTGGATTCTGACATGTTTAGTTTAAACTCTGCTTTTATAATGTCTGTTCAGAGAGGGCATCACACCTCACCTGTGCAGGTGTTGGTTTTCAATCAAATTTAACAACCAACAGTAACTTTTACATCCTTTTGTTCAGGCAAAGACACATGCTACAGAAAGTGAACGTTCCATAGAATGCTCTGAGTTAGGAGGAACTGTCTCAGCCAACTCAACTTGTTCCAACATTCACAGGGTGAGAAACACTACAGGGAAACCAAAGGAAATTCATTGCCAAAAAACAAATGAATATTCATGGTCCACAGAAATACACTGATTTCCCAGCTCTAATCAGCATGAACATCTGTGAAAAAAGTCTAATGGGGAAATTGGAGAGGAGAGGGGGTCGTTGCCATCCTTTCCCTGAGGCCCCCATTGAAAAAAAGGTTCATTTGTCTTTTAAACAGAACTTTCGAGTGATGCAAGGATGAACAGTTTTGGTGAAGAAACAATGTGCAGACTGGCCTTGTTTTCAGGAAATTTTAACTAAATTGTTCATTCCAGAGCAAAATGTACCTAGTGCAGCTTCTCGTCCCTGACCTGCCAGACTATGCACTGGCCCCAAGAGATGCTCTATCAATAACAGAGCCTGAGCTGACAAAAACACCCAGGGAAAATACAATCTCAGAGGCAAATAGGTGAGACATGTTTCACGCTTCTCCTTTCAAATAAATAACATGTACCTTTCAATGCAAGATTTAAGGGAGCCAAAAGTACTGAAAAATTAAAAATCTGTTGACAAAATATTATTGGTTTTCAGTGTGATGGCCACTTGAAGATCTGTTTATTAGGAAGACCAATGTCATTACTATTTCTAGTAGCTGTGCACAACACACATGAACTCTGGGGAGAATTCTTTTTGATGGTGAAACTAGTGAGAGATCTACACTTGGAAAAAATATTTCCCTTGCAGAAGTGACCTTTCAACATGAATCCACAGTTAGTTCTGGCAGTAAAACCTTGCCTTTCATTTTTACAAATACAAGCTTGGTGCTAGAACTGCCTGAGCATACAAACTGTGTATTTTTATTTGATGAGTTGTAGGCTTCGAAGGAAGGCACCCACTGAAAGCTATGAATAGAATGTAAGTTAAAAGAAAGGAGAAAATCAAACAGACCTAGAAAGAGGTCAATAATCACTTGTATTTCAGAAATTATAATGGTACTGTAATACTTGGCACAATTCTTTTCTACACAGCACCTAACATGTAGGTCCACTGAGGGTACAATGCTTTTCATCCAGCTTCAGCCATCCAAGTGCACAGCTGAGCACTTGTTTAGAGCCATGTGCAGACAAAGGGCAGAGTGAAGAGTTTTCTAGTGGCGAGTCACCCACTTCTAAGATGATGTCTGAAACAGTTAAAGGGGGGAATCATGCCTCAGAGCTCCAAAAGAAGGGTTACTAGGGCTCCCTACATTTCTATCCATTATGTAGACAAGGTAAAAGAGGACTTTATCATGTTGAAAAGCGATAAAGCCCACCCTGGAAGATGCTGAAGTACTGGTTTCACATTTTTAATCCATAATTTCCACAGGTTTAAAATTGAGGGTTTGGCATGGCATCACTCTCTCCTAACAAACACATTTTTTCTAGATGACTGTTACAATATCTTAATTTCCATGAGCATTTTCTGTGGAGACTTAAATAAAATTACCGTTCTTAGTCAGTTGTGTGGGGTTTCTGTTTTTTTTTGGTTGGTGGTTTTTTGGGGTTTTTTGTTGTTTTTCTTTTTATTAACCTTTTGTCTGCTGGGAATGGGGTTTCCTCTTACTAACCATCAATGGTGACACCTGGTGCTATGCAAGAGCAGTCCAAGTCCACAGCTCTTCACGCAAAGAAGTTAACCACAATTTATGCTAACAGGAAGAAGATGGAAAAAAGCACATTTGTACAGAACGGGAGGGGAGAGAAAATAAAGAAGACACTGAAAGATAAAACAACAGAGGGTATAGCCACGCAAATGCCTTAGTGCAAAATGTGCAACACAGGGTCTACAAGGGCAGCTGTCCAAATCCAGGCTTTTTATTGTGATATGGAGTGGCTGGTTCAACTTATCTCCCTAAGGTGCGGACTGTCATGAACTATCTGATACTTGAGTTTGGAGTGGGTATGAAACAAATTCATGCAAAATGACTGACTGGCTACAAAAACACAGTCTACTTTAGATTATGCTAGTAAGTCTGTGTGCTAATATTAATAACTTTTATCTTCCCTTGTAGAATATAAGATCTGTATATGCTTGGTAAAATTTAGTAATGATGGTTTTATACTTCTGTAATTAAAGATAGGGCGCACAACGGACCAATAGCAAGTTCTCATGGCAAAACACGTTTTAGGAAAGGTTATAGTTATACACAGACTTCAAACAATTTGGCTTAAGATGCTTCTATTGGGCTTGAGATTTTTGTTGGAAGGCAGAAGGAAGTTAGAGAATTTTGTTTTAAAAATGCAGTAGTATCAACAACACAATGTTATTCCCTAGCCACATCTGCAACTGTTAACAAGCAGCGGTACAGGTATAGTAGAAGGTCCATAGAAAGTTAATTGATATGATTGAATCTTTTATGCAGATTAAGTCGCCAAAGAAATTCTACTTTCTCTAAGATATTAGTCAGTCACTGTATTTAAGTATCTCACATTATTTTCAACACCGTGCTTACAATTCCTCTCCTTTCAGAGTTGCTTGTCTTCCCTCTATTGGCTCCTGTGGTGACAGCAATACAGCCTCTTTCTAGCCTATAGGGGCATGTCTGCACTGCAGACTGCAATATATTACATACAGAAATACTCAGATTGACTTTAAATAGAGTAACAATGCACTCTGCACCAGGAGGCAACTCTCCAGCATTCTGGGCAAACCTGAGAAGCTACCAGGATTGCCTCTATCCTCACTAGGACAAAACCATTTCTAGCATCTCCGTCTAGATACCATGGCAGACCACATCACTTATGCACTTGATATCTTCATAACTAAGCAGAAGATGATGTGTGAGTTCTTGCAAGACAGCAAAAAAGTACAAAGAACTTCACACTCCATGCAAAAAACTGCTCTTGCATCCACTGAGATGAAAGGCTGCAAGTAAAACATTTTCCTTTTATCTATATATTAACAAAAAAGTCTGTTTCTGTAGACATGGGCTATATTGAGGCACATCTACTCTGTAGTCATTGCTGTCAGCAAGCTTTAACCAGGCTAGATAAGCACAACTGGCTGCACAAGGATGCTGGTACAAGCACAAAGCAAGCGAGGCTGCCCAAGTCCTGCCTCCAGGGAACAGTGGCTGCACACCACACTGCTGGTCTGAGCCAGCCACATAGCGTTTATGTGTGTAACAAAAAGCATAAGCAAAATGAGCCCTCACTAACAAGCACCTCAAAGGATGAAGCACATGTTAAGGAGGCTATTTTGCAGGTAGTGCTGTTCACGAGCGAGCCTCGGGCAACCGTTGCACTATATTCACACTCTTTCTTCCTTGCTAGAGCCAGCATGCTGTGCACGGGCACCTCAGATAGCCCACAGCTTGGCCATTTTTCAGTAACACACAGTAAATCCTGTACACAGTCCCAGGCAGAAATCAAAACCTGATGTACCCCCATGAGAAGCACAGGAGGGCTGAGTTCGGTACATACACACCCACAAGGCAGCCAGAATTCTTAGCTCTCTAAGAAATATTTCAGTGACAAAAGTAGCCAAGAAGTCTGCTTTCTGGATCAGCAAAAAGATAATGCCTTGTCCCTCTTCTCAGGGCACAGCTACTGCTATAAACTCTCCATCACTTTGGCATTTGGTGTATGGCATCTGAACACTCATACATTAAGAAACAAGACAGCCAAGCCCTATGTAGAAACAGAGGGCAATTCAGGTTTTTAGAAATTCATCCCAGCTCTCTGTTTTATTGGCCATTTTTTTTAAAAGAGGGAATAATATCTTATCAAGTGACATGAGCTAAAGGGAGAATAAAAAAAGATTAACAATTTCAATCTGGAATAAGAGAGTTTTGAAGCAAAGGCATGAAAATTTAAAGGTTTTGGGACGGGGATAAAGAAAAGACTTTACAAGGCTTATTTTGTGAGCCCAGAGGGTTAATTTATCATGGAGTAAGTCTGGAACTTGAAAAGCAAAAAATGGTTTATTGGCTTTGAAGGTCAGATAACTATGTTATATCATATTCAATAGGTTAAGGTTCCAAGGGTCTACAGGGTTGCATGACAATTTCAGGAATCCTTATAAGTCTAGTTTATACCTTTATCGTTAATAGCTTTCTAATCCGTTACCACAAATTTATAGTTCAGAAATGGCAACACATCTTAAAGATTAAAGGTATGTGACAAACAGTTCATGTCCTTTAATAATCAAATCACATAGCTTAGATTGGGGACTTATCAAGCTTTTTCCTACTCTATGGGGTTCCATAGGTAGAGAATACTTTATATCCCTATTACATGAATGATGAATGGGGCCATTGGTTATGGGCTGTTATTTGCTTGGCTGTAGTCAATATGTTTTCTTTGGACAGGGACTTCAGTGATTTATTTCTCTTTTGGCCTTATCACTTATTAACTCAGGGCAGACAGAAACAGCCAAGGTTGTGAATAAGGACTAGTGCCCATTTAGACTTCTAATATCAGAGAAAATATTCTTTTTAATGATCCAGCTACCCTTTGCTGTGTAGATTCTGATTGCACTTCCCTCTAACTAGAAAATAAAGGTCATATTTCTTGGAAAGTGTATACATAAAATATGCAAAATAATATGTTTCCTTCACAGCCAGCTTTATTCTGACGGTTGCTGTAATTGCTTTCATTTTGCAGCCGTCCTACAGGTACACTGTACTCTTAGTGATTGTTTCTTGCAGTGTCTTATGCTGCTGCTAGTGTTTAAGAAATACCAAAGATATAAGGGTTCCATGTTCCTATTAGCATACAAAAGGGATTTTCTAGTCCACTGCCACTGCCTCCTGACAGTCTGGTAACAACCTATTCCCTGCAATCTACTAGAATTTCTCCCAGCTTCCTTTCCTGAACCAACAACCCTAATATTCCTTACAGTCAACCCTGATATTTCACTTCAGTGAGCATGTGCTAACAATCTTCAAAACAGACACTTTTTAATACTAAGTCTCAAGCCCAACATCGAATAATAAAGATTGAAGTTATTTCATCTAGGAAAGTTTGTTCCAAAACAACTGCTACTGTTTCAACTTTTTCCCTCTAAAAATGTCCAGGCCAAGCAAAGAAAGTGTTAGCACTAACTCAGCCAAATTAATAGATTGGAACTTAGAAAGGGCCAAGCTGAAGCTTAAACTCAAATTTCCTGAGGACAACCTTCCTTTTCAAGGCAGTAACATCCAAAATCACATCATGGAAGTTGATATTGAAGGGAGAGGCTACACCAATCCCTCCCTTGTTTTCTTGTCTGTATTTTATCTGCAAGCACCCCAAACCCAGTAGCGGTGCCATGAGGACCCAGTTCTTCTGCAACACTGCTAAACTCCCATGGTAGCAGAAAGCCAGGTGCACAGTTTAACTTCTTCAGCCCTACACATCACAAAGACAGGCCCATCTCTGAGCTCCACACACTCCCTGATGCTTCTGGTGTCCCCATGTTGAGGTCTAGATGGGAACAAGCACCCATCACAATGGGATGAAGGGGAAACCCAGTGAACTCTGCATTTTTCAGAGTTGTTAGGGAAGTCTTTTGCTTGTTTTTAGAGACATTAATTAAATTCACTAGTAAACATCTACTTTTACAAAGGATTTAATTTCATTCTTCTTTACTTCACTGTGCTATAGTTAGGATTTATTGTCCCTCCTCTGTCTTCTGCAGAGTCCCTCTGAGACCAGCAATAGATTTTAACTGAGCATCCAAACTGCAGAGTACCCTGCAGCACAGGGGTCTCCTGCTTTTACCAGTAGACATCAGCACTTCCTTCAAGCCTTATACATTTCTTCGTATTGATGAATTTTGTTCAGTTCTTTTGAAGCACGCCATGACTATTTAACTTGGAGACATCCGACACTTTTTATTCTGCCACTGCTATTAATATTTACTAGTGAAAGACAGCTGAAAACTGCTGTTAAAAACAAATGACATTCATTTGCTGGCTAGCAGATCTCATAGCCGGTCACTCTTCTGGAGAAGTGATGTGTATTTCATTTCAGATTAACAATTGTCCTATCTTTGAGGTTGAAGATTTTATAAACACTTCAGGATAAAACCCCAGCCACAGATCAGAGATGCTGGATTTCTTATTTTTATTGTTTTGTTGATGGTGGCCTTCTCCCCTCATTTCTACTAATCTGCTATTTAAGTGCTCATGATTTAATAATAAACACACATGAATGAGACATTGTAAAACTAATGAGGTTGTGTATTACTGATGTTGAGAGCAACTGCCAGTAGGTTTTCACATTTCTCAGGAACTAACAGATACACAGCTATGGCCAAGGTTAGCTGGTGTAAGGGTCAAACTCTAGCCCAGAGGGATCAAGAAAGGCTCCAGTGGGGCTACAGGAACCTCTTGTCAGCCAGTCTGTCTCTTATCACTAGTACTTTTTTTTCTATTTTTTTTTTTTCCCAAGCCTACAAACTCCAGAACTCTTCAATCTGAAAACTGATTGCTTCATTGATTATGTATCTTTTGAACTTAGTTACTTGTGCCTTCTCAAAACCAGAAAGCTTTCATAGCAAAGGAACTAATTAAGTTTTCCAGGTTGAAAACTTTAGGGACCTTATACACAGATCTAGTCAGAATTTGAATCACCTATATGACTTAAAACTCTGCTTCTAGGGCCTACTGGAATTTTAAGTAGTAAAGAGTAATTCTTTTTCTCTTACTTTTGGAGATATTTGACTTAATAAATGAAAAGACGACGATTCTCTGAAGATGACTGCCCCTGTGCTTTGGAAATTAAATTGTTTAGAGATAAAAGTCTTAAAAAGAAGCAACCTAAACCCGAGACTTTAAAAAACGTTACTCAAATCATCTGTAATGTGCAAGTCTCTTCCTGTTTGTACACAGACTCAAATGTTTTTGGAAGTAATAAAGGGTGAAATGAGGGTGGAGCAGAGGTTTTTTTCCACATGAGGCTATTTCTTTCATGTAGCAACTAGTTGTCTGAGAAGCATGAGACATTTCAGAGAAAGAGGCAGTTTCCCAGAAATTTTGTGAATATCCTGACTCTCACAGCACCAGCATTTCTACATCTCTGAGTGCACGATGGCCCAAAAGCGTAATGCAAACATGGGTCACTCTCAGCAGTGCTCCACTCTGACCTACTTGGCCTTCATCACAATTATCCTGGAGGATCAGTGCTCAGCATCTGTGTGATCCACATGTACAGCAAGTCCTGTGTGTCTGTGTTGACCTCACATAAATCCATTCCTTTTAGTAGCACTTCTAGAGACGTACCACACTCTCATCATTTACAAACCTTGAAAGAATTAGGGGAAAGTGGACTTACCTTTTTCTCTAGCTACCCCTTCTGCACACAAATGGTTTAGGCTGCAGCATCCCTGCAAGACTAATGCAAATGGGCCCTAAATTCCATCCTGTAGCCAACCACGTAACCAATTTTCAAAGAAAGGAACGGTGTTTGGGTACTGCTTAGGCAAGAATCTAAAATCTTGGTGACAAAGCCTTATACTTCTTTCTCCTAGGTAGTCCTTTGCTCTAGTTTGGAAACAAAACCACCAAACCTTAAACTGAGCAGGTGGGAGATGACACAGCATAATACATTTTCATAGGCATTCCATATGTCCTTTCCAATATGCAGCGACATAAATTTTCCTTTCACTTATACTCAGGCAGTCCTATTCAAATCTTGTGGTTTAGAAAAATTCATGCTGTCTGTGATGTTTGGGGTTTTTTTGTAAACAAAAACAAAGCAAAAGAAAAATCATCAAAGGTCTGTCCAAGTATCACAAATTCAAGCCAATTTTCAATTTTATATGCCCCAAGACACCCTGGCAAACTACTTATGGATTTGTATCCTTGAACGGTTTCTCCTTTATCTCAGATTCTCCAGTCCTCAAATAATAGTAGTGATACATACCTGACTCCTCAGTTGTGGCATGAAGCCTAATTCATTCTGTGCTTCTCAATAGCAAGAGAAACTTATAGATGAAGGGTGCCACAGGGAAATACTGAGCAGCATTGGGGTCAAGTTGGGGTATTTCTGTGTGCAATATGGACTTCTAATACCATTCCAAAACAAACAGACATACCAGAAGTGTTCAGGCTTCTGTATTTCTAATAACATTCTTTCAGAAACGTCAAAGCTTAAAATCTAAGAAATAATTGCTCTTTAAGTGCATGCTAATGGCTTCTTCGCAGATGGAAAATAAAAAACTTATGTTTTCTTGTAGGCACACGTTTGACACTGGTTTATTTCTTTCAAAAATACTTGCAAGAGCCAGGATTTCTCTGTATATATGTGACCTTGATTCCTAGGTGGCACATGGACTACTTAGAGATCATGTTACTAAGTTATTTGCAGCTAAAGGGGAAAAAAAGGCTAAAATTAATGGGTCACTGGGTATTTTCTTCTGAGAACTTAAGTACTTAACAGTAAGAAAAAAAACAGTTTACAGCCAGGTGGCTTGAGGGGATATTTTGTTGAACACTGATTAAAAATAATTTCTTCTAAATGAGACCTGACCACAAAATGGGACCATTAACGAGCAGGGACATTCTCACCAGAAAGGAAACTATGCTTGATCAACTCCTGCACCGCCCACAAACCCCAGGTCTTTCTCTCTCTCTGTCTCTCTCTATCTGTCTCTCACAAATTCTCTTTTTTTTTTTTCTTATACTTTTGACTTTTTTGTCCTCTTTTTCTCCTCTCCCCATTTCTTGTTCCTAATAGCAGGGTAAATAAGCAGCAAGTGATGCTGAAAGGTTTTCGGCCAAAAACAGAGGCCAAACTCCTCTGAGAAAACATTTGGCCTCTGTGGTTTTGTAATATGTTCCAGAACACTGAGTTCACTGAGGAACATTGTGAAAAACTCCCATCGGCAGGAGTGATGCTGGGGAATGTTACTGTATCCCAACTTCCAATTGGTCCATTTCCTGCAGGCCTTGTTAAAAAAAAAAAAAAAAAAAGGAAAAAAATAGGCCTATGTGGGAGTTAAAACAAGTTCTCATGGGAAAAATGAATGGCAAGAAATTCTAGCTTTAAAAGAAACAGCTAATCTGCTAGTTTGATTGTTCTTCAAAACTTACAATGAACCAATAATCCTAATTAAAAACACTTGGCCTAGTTCTCTAAAGCATCATAGCTTTTTCTATGCTTCGTTTGTACACACCATAGACTATTAGTTTGTTTCTAGTGCTCACTAACAAAGTGCTGACTTTGTTGGGATGGCTGAGCTAATTTCGTGAACTCAGTGTGAAACCTTAGCTAAACAAAATTGTGGTAATTTTCCTTAATTTGTAAAAGTGATTGGAGTGCAAACAAAATTTTCCTCTTGGGTCAATCCTATAATTTTCAATTAACTAAAACTAATCGGCAGGCGTACACTGAACCTGCATTTTGTTTAAAGGGCTGGAAGGTACTTGTGAAGGTCAGGATGCATTAATTGTTTTTATTTTAGTTTCATTTAGTCCTTTTTAAAAAGCCACATTTAAGTTCAGGCTGCCTCTAAAAAGAAAATGCAAATTGTGCGAGGTACAATTCCAGTCACAATAGCTTGTCTGTATCTACCGCAACTCCACAAAAGCTGCGTAAGTAAGAGAATTGTCCATGGGATGGATCACCTTTGATTTTATCATTGTTGCTTATTATTTCATAACTTTAATTTACTGAATGAAAAATAATGTGTTTTAACCTGAGAATGCATATATGGCAACAGTCTCCCTACTGGGACACCTTATTTCCACATTCAGCCATCCACTTCTGGGCAGACAGGCTAAACTGCCACCTTTCTATTTACTGGAAGAGCTAATTAACGATGATCTGAAAAGCAAACCCAAAATGGGTCCAAACCATTTTTACATTTACATCGCAAAATGACAGCCCCCAAAATTTCTTCGCAAGGTCAAGGGGGGCAGGTTTCCTCCCTTTCTTCTTCTGTGTGCACACTTGCTGTTTCACCAGTGCAAGATACAGCCTCCCTGGTAGCTTGACAACAAGCAGGACAGCACAACTCATTGTGAGGAAGAAAGTGAGAAGGGAAAGGACTCTTGATCAAACTGTCCAGAGCTCTGGCTGACTCTTTCATGTGGTGTTACACTGGCAATTTGCACCAGCTGGCAATCTGACCCTTTGCTTTTCCATTTGTTCCAACACATTCAAATCCTAAATAACATTTTTGATATGGTGTGTTATTGTCCAATATGTGAATTTCCCACACATTGCTGAAATCATAATACTTACAATAAATACATGACAGCCTTCACAAGCGCCTGCTGTTCAGCCAGCAAGGCGATACATGAACACTTTAAGACCCAGTTTAAAGAAATCCAGTGCATAATCCCAACTGGGGGAGAGAGTACTTTAAAAGACAACAAAGCTTTATAAGGCACCTTTGTTCAACTTGCTCAGCATTAAGAAACCCAAACGAGAGCTTTGCTACCCCAGCTGGAGTGCAGAAGTCTCTGCCTCAAGTGCTGTGTGTACATTCACAGTTGGAGCAATATACTGTATTTCAGAATACCTCACAGCTATGATTATTTATGATATATCTTATTCTTAAAGCTTTGGGCAATCAACAATGGGGAAAGAAATTGCACTGGATTGTGATGAACTGCAGTTCAGGTAAACAGTTGTTAGAAAAGTAGTGCTGGCTGCACACACTGAGCTAAAAGCACATAAAATGACAGGCACATCAAAACCTGGGCCAAGCCAT
The DNA here is from genome assembly GCA_028565055.1 of Phoeniculus purpureus. Taxonomy (NCBI): domain Eukaryota; kingdom Metazoa; phylum Chordata; class Aves; order Bucerotiformes; family Phoeniculidae; genus Phoeniculus; species Phoeniculus purpureus. The sequence continues at coordinate 10,325,650 of JAOXOE010000765.1, read as the reverse complement.
TAATTCCTGTAGCATGTGCACCTTCCAAGGAACCAGTGACACACATTCTTTTTAAAAAGTTAGGCTGCTACTTCATTTATTTCCCAGGTCATTCTTCTAACTCCTGAGAGTAGTTTAACACTGACAGCACCTGCGATACCCTAAAGTATTTTGGGATTTTTTGTTAATAGCTCTTCAGGCCACTCAGCTCAGTGGTCTCATGCGGGTTGCCACCCCAAAACACACTGCAAGTCACTATGCAACAACGGAGAGGGTAACAACTACTTAGCCTCCCTGGAAGTCATAGAGAAGCATGTTATGGTGAGATGGGCAGACAAACAGGCTGCTGCCTTGAATACTTGTAACACTTGCTGTACAACATGAGATGGAGATATTTAGCAAGACAGTTCTCATAAGGCAGGTTTTAATTGTACTAGTATGTCTGGCTCTTCATGCCTGCACTCTTCCTCTGTTTGCTTAAGTACTCGAGTATCTGCTTCTCTCCTTCCTCCCTCCTCCTGAGTAAAGTGATGGCCGATTGTGAAGACAAACAAGCAAACAAAAATCCCACATTGGTGTGTTTTCAGATTCATCTCTACAGTCATCCATTTCTGAAATCCAACCTTAAATTGGTACAGCCAATGACATGCTCAGCCAAAACAATGAAATACAGTACAGCTTCTAATGATGAAAGCAGAAGCTCTAACAAATGTGATATATTGACTGCCCTATTTCTCCATGTTATATCTAGTACTGTAACGCCCTTACCTGTGTAAATGAATCTTCCAGGCGTTCCTTTGCAAAACTGCTTAGATTTGTAGGACAATGTGACTTCTACAACCCCTGGGATATGTCGGGGAGGCGTCTGTACGCGGATGGCATGAGGAGTAATCAGCTAGAGGAAAACATTAAGAAGGAAGAAGGAGAAGAAAAAAAAAAAGCACTGTGTTAGATGTTGAACAGTTCTTTAATAACACTTTCTTCTCAGATCACAGTAAACAAGCCTTGAAACATGTAATTAACCTGTCAATGTTTGAATACAATCTTGATGTAACCCACACAAAAGCCAGTGACTACAATATTTACAAGCATTTTCCTTCTCAGCCATAACAACACTGTTTCTGTTTTCATACATGGCAGGCGTTTGCTTCCTAATACTAGCACTAGCTCTGCTTTAATGCAGTATCTTTAGCTGACAGCATCAGGACACCTCTGTTTGCTCAGGTGAACGCTGGGGTCATGACAGTGTCCAAGAAATCTGATTGAGAAATGATACACAGTTCTATGTGTGAACAAGGCACAGCCAAGCCCAGGCTGAGATTCACTGTAGAGCCCAAGCCCAGGCACTGGTCCCCAGCTGACATCTGTGCACTGCAAAAGCACCATGTGCTGCTCTTTTAATTTTCTATTCATTTTGAGGAGGTGTAACAGATTACTGCAGAAATGCAAAGTTTGGCTTCTGAAGGATGCTGGATCGTTCCCTACAAATGATCAGAGCACTCAGACATACCAAATATAACCATCATTTCCAGCCTGCCTTCACTGCAATGACTGACATACATCTGAGAGGGCTCCTGCAGGTGAGGATTTACACAGTAACAAGTAGAAAAACTTATTTTTCTGGCTAATGAAGATGGAGATCTTGATCCTTTTAACATGGAAGGTTGAGGTGGGTAAGTGCTGCACTTTTCAGACTTTAGAACATTTTGCATATTCAGGATTCTCAACAGGATCTAAAACATAGTCCCGAAAATTAATATTAGAGCCATCTAGGATTTTTACCAGAAGCCAAATATCTCAAAATTGTGCTAATAAAAAAAAAAAAAAAATCAGACTTTTAACTAGCTCTTTGTTTAGGGCACAGGACTAAAAAAAACAACACAGAAGGAGAGCAATGTCTGAGAGCCATCTGTGTTACTGAGGGAGATCGCTCACACAGTAGGAAGCTTTCCATATTTAAAATAAGAAAATTACTATTAAGTCAAGTTGAAGATTAAAACCAAAACTACCAGCATCAAATGCCCCAAAAGTTATTCAGATCCACAAAAGTCATGTGTCATTTTAGAAATGATCACGTAGGAATTGATGCCTTCTTGTTTGTGAGCTCCAAAGAACAGGTTTTCAAGCTCTGCTTGGGAATCATGTGTTTTAGAAACTTAACTATTTTTAAAAGAAACCTGCCTTTTTGCTAAATTACTCTAGCAATTGGGTAAAAAAAAAAATACTGAAAAAACCCCAAACCCCAGCTTCCAGATACTGCTTTTCCTTAAATGGAGCTGTTTTACAGTTGGGCTGACCAAAGCCTGAAAGACAACTCTAATTCTCTATATGGTCTCATTACTCAGTGGAGGAAAAAAAGCACTACCCAAGAGTAATGTTTTTCCAGTGCTTTAGACACCTCTCACTTTGGGATGAGCTGCTTTCTAGAAGAATCTACCTTTCTCCAGTGAACCGAGATGACAGGTTTAAACTAGACGCTTAACTGTAGGCAGCCAAACATAGCTGAAATAAATCCTATCCTCAATTGGTTCTACTTAATTGGGTGAACTGGCAAGATGAGAAAAGTTTTGTGACATTTTTAAGGGAAAAATGTTTGTAAAAACAGACAAAGATTTTAATAGTAAAGGTTAACATGCCAGTCTTACTACAGCAGCATGTCCCTTGCACCCCTCACCCCCATTCTGGCATGAGCCATACAGGCAGCTTCTGGTTGTATCTTTGAATTTCCCAGCATTTACTGGTCTGTCACCACTTTAATGTTCTTTAAACATAATTTGTGGCATTTTCCAATACTCATCTTCCCTAGTTCCCAAGAAATGTCTGACCTATTTATGGTCCATTGTTAAAGAGAGCTGGGGAGAGTTAAGCAAGTTTCCTGGTTTGTTCTCCACAAACAGTTTGGTTTTCCTTTGTGCTCTGAAGTAAATAAGTTTAACTGTGTTTAAAACCACAAATATACAATAATTTCGCCCACACGTTCCCAAAGGGTGAACATTATGTCTGGAGTCCTATGGTTTGGGATACTCAGGATATATTTTACTCCTCTTTTCTCTAGAACTAAAGCCTGGGAGGTATACCAGGAGAACACATGTACCTTTTCCTTTTTCTTCTTAGCATCTGCCACTGACCACTGTCAGGGATATAGTGCTGAGCTAGAAAGATTTTTTTTCTGGGTCAGCCTTCAGTTCTTGTGCTCATAGAGAAGAAATGGCTGGTTAGGTGACATACTAGTAGTACCCTATACTGGTGCCATATCAATAACTTGTATTTAAGGGACAACCACCATAACTGCAGTTCAAAACCTGTCCTCTGAACCTCAACTTTGCTATTAAATTTCAATTCCATAGTGCTGCCAGAATCTGCATTATGGACTGAGATCAGCTTCTGAACTGCCTTCTGTTTTGCAATCTGAGTGACCTGATGGGTGCTGCACAAGTCTGGGGACTCCAGGACCACCCACAGAGAGAACAATTCTGCCCCTGACTTCAGTACCTCCAAGATTTTGGGATGTTTTCCTGCCTACACTGTCAACGTGTGGCCTGACCTTGGAAATCCAATCCATCTTTTCCCAACATTTTTTCTTCTCTCAAAATGACAGGGTCTGTACCTTCTTCTACAGCCTGTGTCATATGGAAAAGGTAAGCCTAGCCTCAAGACATAATAAAAGTTAGGACATCATTTATGGACCTCTAAGTCCCAAATTGTTTTGGGAAGAGTGTTCAGGGAAAGCATCACTTCATGCTCACCCTGTTGTTTTATGGACATCAGTCATTGCCCAGCACCAAAGACAAAATACCGAGTGAGATGAACCTCCACGTCTGACCCCATACAGCAATTTCTACGGACTTTTGGTGCACTAACAAACATCATAACAACAGTACCAATGACATGCTGAGAACTAAGAATCTGTAAGTATGAATTGTGTACATTTTGAACACAGTTTTAAAAAGCAAATCTTGAGCAAAGCATTACCCTGTGATTTGGAGAAGAACCCAGACCCAGCTTCCTCGTCCATTCCAGCATTTGGCTAACTGAGATCTGGAGCTGGACATAAAACTAGTAACCGGACCCTTTCTCCCAAGGGATTTTCCAGTGAATAGATCTGATGCTTGGCAACTGCACTAGTTGTTGGATGTCACAGACTGCATTAAAAACTGAGAAAGAGATTCTCAGAATCAAGAGAAGTGCATGTCCTTCAAAATCTAAACCACATTTGGGTCAAGTGTATAGAACAAGTCTCTTGTTGTGGTTTGCCAATATATTCTAGACATTCTTGTGTGATACAGCATCATTTCACACGTTTCAGAGTGCCAGGTTACTTTCTTTTTTTAAAAGTGACATTTTATAAGGAGATATCATTAATCTGAGTCACCAGTTTATTTTTGCATGCTCAAGCTCTGGTTTGTGGTTAGGGAAATGGTGACAGTCATAAATTTAACTTGGACTCTATGTGATGAGGACTATTAGGACAGAAATGAAGAAAAATCCCACCAATTGAAAGTAATGGTGGCTTTCAGTGAGAACAGGGCCTTTAAGACACCTATATTTTAAAAAATGACCAGTGACTTTGGATGCCTCAATTCTGGGCATCCATATGCTGCTTAATAATCCTGGCGTTTCAAAACAAGGGTGCCTAGTGATTTTTTTTAAAATGAGTCAGACCGCCAAAATAAGCACTTGAAAACACAGACTTCCAAAATCAATAATAAACATAAAAAGCAAAACAAAAAACTGTGTCAGAGAATTTGATTCAGCAGCATTTAAAAAAACCCTAAAATGCCAAATTGAAAAATCATCCTCTGGTTTTGTGCTGTACAAAGGTAAAAGAACTGATGTTTCAGTGCTTCATCTTTTCTTAATATAAAAGAAAAAGGAGTTGTTTCCAGCTGACTCTGTACAGCTGGAGGAATGTTCTTGGCAGGAAAATGTTTCAAGAAATAGTTCATTTTAAGCAAATATTGTGGAATATTTATAAGAAACTAATTTTGTCTTCACAATTGTGTATTTGCCCTGAAAATAGACTCACAGCTTCTGCCCCCCATTGCAAGAAAGAAACAGAGGATTTTTATCAGTAACTCAGGTTTGGAATGTTTGCAACAATGCACAGACCCAGAACACTGGGTAAAAACCTGCAAATAACAAGTCCGTCTGCTTGTGGACTGGACAAACAGAGCAGCAGAGTCTATCTGGCAAACAGACTATTTGCTGGGAGTTGTCTGTCCAGATTCAGCATGTGCACACAATATCCATTCCAGTGCCATTTGTCTGTTGGCTATGAAAAGTCCCTCAAAAAAAAACCAAAAAAGCATTAGATGGCCCATATTGATGTATTCTAAAAATATCTAGGGCTTTAAAAGTCATTTTTATAAAGTAGAATGGGACCTAAGGATTAATTTAACCTACTGGCTTAGGGTATCTGCATTTCTGCACAAAATTAATGTGACAAATGAAGTTTTTATTTAGTTCTCCCTAGCTGAGAAAGGTTGTAATTATGTTAGTGTGTTTACAGCTAAAATATATGCTTAAATAATAAATATGTGTTTCAGAAACCATTTTAAACCGCCTTTTTTAACACAGTCAACTCCATCTCAAGCATATAAATATTTCAATTACAAACTCGAACACATGTAAAATAAATTAAAAATATCTTATTTACAGTTCAAATTATTTATAATGTGCTGCATGACAGCAACAAATTCACCCTTAAAATGAACATTATATTATTTTTTTGCTTTTAACTTTGCTTCTGAAGTGTGGGAGGATTTCTATTTGAAATACCCATGCATCTCGAGTACTTACATGGATTTCACTATAATAAAATCTGAGTAATATAGAACCTCTATGATAATTATCTTTGCAGCACTTTTCTAAAGAAGGTGGCTAATCTTATTAGTATCTTAGAGAAAGGGAATTGAACTTTAAGCAGATTATGTGATTTGCCCAAGATCCCATGTAAAGTCTGTGGCAAAATCATGTTTAATTTAAATATTAGACTTCATGTCTCAAACCACCTGAAAGTGAAGGTAGAGAAATCCATGTGAAAATGCTCTGCAAGGCTCATGCTTTTACATCAGTTTCCAGCTATCCAGTTTTGATTTGGATTTTCAGCTGTTCAGTTAAAATCATGGGTTTTTTGGATCTATGCAACAACAGGATGGACTTGAAAATTCTTCTGGAATTCAGTGACAAAATAACCTGGGCAGGTTTGCTCAAAACTGGGCCTGACTGGCAGCTCAGATGGAACTTGCTCTACATTTGAAATGGTCCTGAAATTCAGAAGATCAACAGTTCAATTCTACACTCTATTAAAGTAAAACAAAAACATTCTCTCTGGATACTGAAAATGTATCAGAAGTTTTTGGAAATGGGAAGAAGGCAAATGAAAGAATTTATGTTGTGCTTCATAGGTGGCTAGTATGTGTAATTAGAATTATTTATAGATCACTACTATTTAGGGGTCACTCAGACAGCTCACACCTTTCTGCACTCGTTTATCATGTGTGTCTGCCTCTTTTAGAAACAATTTCTCCTCTCCTATAGGATCGGCTTTGCTCTCATAGGTTATGAAACTGAGAAGCTAATCTGTAAGGGAGAGACAGTGAAAGAGTTTTCACTCAAAGCCAACTTGCAGCCTGTTACAGCATTCACAATAAACATATTGACGGGTCTGGAACCCTTCTAACATTGTTAGTTTTGTGAGAACGCCTTGCAACCTCAGCAATGTTTTGAGCAGCATTGACTGTCCTGAGATTAGAAATTGCCAATTAATGGCTGCCATTAATAAATAGAATCAAGATTTATAACAATATATTCAATACTGCAGCACCAAAATCAAAGCACTTTCCTCCCTGCCTCTTCCACTTTCTCTGTTAAATGTCTGAAGCCATAATGGCTTCTATCCTAACACACAAAATGCTTACACTGGACCCAGGGGGCACTTTTATGATCACATAAGGGCTTCAGAATAGGGTTCATTTAATATATCTCCTTTTCTGGAATGCCCTTTCATCTACACCTGTCCTTAAGTGGAAGGATGAGAGAGATATAGAAAGAACAGTGAAGCCCATGAAGGACATTACAGAATACTCTTCATATGGAAAAAATGCTGCCATATGTGCAATGGAATCAGTAAGGGGAATGTGCTGGATAAGAGTTAAGCTATAATATTGATTTAATACTTACAGGATATATGACAAAGCATCAGAAGACACTAATGTCACCGGGTAAGAATTGTATAGCCATTTAGGAGAAGCTGTTTTGTTAGTGTGTTTATTTCACTAATCAAGTAATTATTATAAATATTAAGAATTGTAAGCTATAAAAATATATAAATATTTATTGTTAAACCTACAAAATGTTTTTGGAAAGCCATAAACACAATATGTGAACCTTTCCTAGAAGCTGCCTTCCTATGCCAGTGAAGGGAGTAGGAACAGCCCTGTGCACTGCAAGTAGCCATTCGGGTGATGCTTCCTGGGTTTTAACTTTCCACAGGCTTTTGGGGAATATCACACTCTACATTCAATTACTTGCCAGGAGAAGAGAGGATTGGAAAAAACTGTGAGGAACAGGAACAGAAAAGAATGTGTAAGAAACAAAAAGAGTTACTGTGAAACTGCAGAGGCCCCCCACTAGCTATGACAAGTCTGAATTTTCTGCTGTGGATAAGATACGGTGTATTTGGTTGCTATTATGAAAATGATACTTAACTCCAAGTGCCTACACTATAAAGATACGCTGCTTTGCAGAGGTGCTGAATTTCTGCAGTCTCCACCTCATTGCACTGCAGCTACAAGCAGCCAGTTTCCCTGGAAAGCAGGATCACCTAAACGCTTGTTTCCTGTGGGCCCTTAGCTATTGTAGTACTAAATGCAGAATTATTCACACAGGCATTTATATTCCCTTTCCTTAGAATAAAAGACACTGAGCTAAATTCTGGGCCAGTGGGAGGAGATGCAAATCCTCTGGCTATAATGGATTTCTGCCAAAGGTAAATTTGACTAATTATTTTCATAAAACTGAATGAGGAAAGGATTCACATCTCAACATTTGTTGCTGATTTAGCATGTGGCATAGAAAAAGGACAGGCTAGCTATAAGCTAGACAAAGCTATTAGACATTACCGTTCAGACAACACCTACCTCACTCCAAACCAGCATGGTGCCGAATATGACCTGTAACCCATCAAAGAAATTGTCTCCTATGATGATGACAGTGGCACCTCCTGTAGTCCATCCTTCACTTGGACTGATGGCTTTGATACATGGTGTAGCTGCTTTTCAACACACATGAAAAAGAGAAGTATTCTGCTGTTAGAACCAGATTTTAATGATAGAAGACTTGTGAAAAATAAAATAAAAGGAGCTTTCATTTTTCCCTCCCTTACTAACACAAAGATTTCAGCGTTGTGTTCTTTCTAGTACATGTGCATGACCTCAAATTACATATTTGGAAGCATTTTTTCTCAATTTCTGTTTGGTTGTGTTATCCACAGTGAAAAAAACCCCACACCTTTGTAAGCCTGCATTAACAAAATAATCATAGCATGATAAGCAGTGATCAGTCTGAAATTAGGACAAATCCCTATATTTATCCTATGTAAAATGCACAATACCTGAATTAATAAAACAATCTCCAGTGATCTTGCTTCATTATCCATAATAACCTAAATTCATCTAGGAAATTTCTACACATATTATGGAAAATATTGGCTAAATTAAAAGGGTGTAACCCCCAACATTTCTTTAAGCATTCTGCATTCAGATCCTTCAGATCCAAGCTGTTCTAGTATTAAGCCACCATGCCCTGCTTAATGTTTTGGCTACTATAAAACTAACCAAACCCAAGCCTGCAACCTTGCCATCTAGTCATTCCTGTTACATTGCATTTACTGGATAATTCAGAAGCATGTGGAGTACATTCTGCCATATTCAGTCTGTCCCTGCTTTCACCAGCTACTTTCTAGATATCATATGTGCTAAATGCCCCCTGAGAAGATGTGGAAAATTCAAGTGCTGCTCAAAGTAGTAAATTCAAATCTTGGTATAAGATCTTCTGGTTAAGACTAAGCAGAAACAACCTCAACTTTATCTATTGGTGGGATAGGGCAACATAAACACCCACATATAGATTCTCCTCTGAAGTACTGGAATTTAACTGTGCTGAAGCGACAGGAATAACAGGACTGTAAAAAAACAAAAAGTCCTGGGTAACTCTCAGCAGTGGTCTCAGGGCATTAATAGAGGTTAATGAAAAGATGATACTCCATTCCAAACACTACCAGCTTCTCCTTGCTAATACACCACAGGGTGAAAATATGACAACATATCATTAAATAACATTTTAAGTGAGTACCTGAACAATTTCATTGGCCATGAAAAACATCCCTTAAGGAGCAGCAAACTCCACCAAACTCAGTTGACAGAATTATGAAGCCAGTCCTTATCAGAGAGAAGGGACCAGCTCCACTGAAAAAGCTGGGAAGGGCTGCCATTGCCCACGCTGACTCTGCAATGTCAATCGGTTGTCAATCAGCAGGGCTCATTAGCTGCATGTGTATATATATACACCTCTTTTCTTTTAAGATTGCTGGCATTTGGCTGTGAATTGCTGCTTAACTAGAAGGCTGCCAGAGCTGCTAATTTAATTTGTAACTTTGAGTACTTGATTACATACTCGAAGAAGAGAACTCAGACACTTAATCAGGTAAGGATTTACTATGAAGATACCCACAAATTAGCACCATCCAGGACAACGCCCTCACACCACTGAATCACTTAATGGGTCTGTGTAGTGGCACAGCCCCTGCCCTACATTCTTCTAATTGTAAAGACAGTAAATGAGTTCATTCACAGAAGCCTATTTTAAAATGCTCCAGACATAAACCACTAAAGAGACCCTGTGCGCCTTTAGGATTATTTAGTGAAGTTCTGGTTCATTGGAGCTAATTACAAGACCCTGTGAGGCTGGTGAGAAGCTCCTTCCTTCTAGCCCCTGGGCAGGACAGGCAGGCGTGGAGCTGGGAAGCAGAAGGGAGCTGTTGAGTCACTTAGCAGTGAGTGTTTCTATGGGCACTGCTACAGCCTTGCACCACCGGTGATGGAACACATTCACGGGGAGCAAACAGATCCTTTTCCTACCTGCAAAAGGTTGTAAGCATCAGGCACAAACTTTTCCACTACTTAAACTGATGGAGATGCCAGTTTCAGTGAAAAACACAAACACACAGGCAGAAAAAAATCATTACCCTTCTCCAAACTTGGCAGAGCACAGCCATTAACTTCTACATGAGCTAACAAAAGAAACATCCTAACATTACTGTCATGAAAACATAGCACACACAGAAGTAACTTCAGTATGTTGAATTTGGATTCAAGTTACTGCATAAAACTGTGCATAAACCCTTTGCAAAGTCCCAAACTAAACGCTTTCCTTTTGGTCGAGCTTGCACCAATGGACTTGGAGTGAAAGCAGGTTTTCAAAATGCCATCTAGCCTTTTCACAGAATCCATTTTTTTCATAAATGAAAATTAAAATCACTGCCAAATTACACCCTTTCCAGTATCTCCAGTTGATTGTGGACACACAACCCACAATAAAACCCAAAGATAATCAGTTTCCCATGTGTCACAGAATAAGCTACTTTTCTGTAAGACTTACAACATTTTTTTTCCAAAATACCAGTGAATAAAAACTGTTTGAGACCATAAGCCATTAACACAAAACATATGTAGGCTTCCAAATTATAGATTCGATTCATCTTGTAAAGCAATGCAAGATATTCTTCTGCAGTTACAGGCCCCCACTCAGGGTCCTATGCAGTATTTATTTATCTCGTCATGCTCCTTGTGGCACCAACATTGAGCTCAGAGATGCAAGATGCTGCACTGTTCATGCTGCCCCATGTGTTTGATGCTGATACTTTACACATGTGTGTGCTTAATCTCAAATACCGGCCAAGTCCTGTGGCAGCCAGGAGGACTCTGCGCAGACACTCAGGTCCTTGTGTTGAACTGGGGTTGCAGGTAGTTCACTGTAAGACTCGCACGTGTAATTTTATTTAAATATGTAGCTATTGTGCTGAATCAGTGCCTCACTGGAACTGCTGACAATAGCCCAGGACATCTCCTCTAAGGACTGAAAGTCAGGACTTGGTGGTTTAATAAGCAGGTACCCTGTGCAGACACTACTAGAGCAGCGGTGAGAGCACTGTGTATTCCTGAAAGATTTCAGGGCATATTTTCTCTTGCTCAGGAGCAGTCACAGAAACCATCAGTACTTTCTCTTGTCTTAAAATGCAAGAGAAGACTGGAATGGCTGCATGAAGGTGCTGCTCCACATGGGACACTGAGCTTCAGGACTGCAGCCTGAAGGAGGCATCCAGACTGCTACCTGGTTGTAAAGGTGCAAAACATGTCTATACAACGATGTATTTGCAGCAGACAGTGTCATCCAGGACACTGGATGCCTTTCCCAGGCCTATTCCTTGGAGCACTAGGAAGGAAGATGGAGGAATTGAGTCCCATTTGCCAGCATCACCACAGGTGATGTGGGGAGGCGGGCAATGACCTCAACTCTATTTACGCCCCTGGTACAAATGTCTGGCCAGCTCAGGCCCTCAGCTCTTCATACTTCTTCTGTTAATCATTTGGCAGCGTTTAAAGTGCTGTCTGGAAGGTGTTTACTCCAGCACAACCCTAGAAAAACAGAGCTAGGCAGAATGATCTTTTCATTTGAGACCTTGATTTTTCTACATTTTGTTTTGGTCACAAGAGAAACAGAAATACAGACCTTCTTTTTTTTTCCCCGTCATTTCAGAATGCAAAGTTCCAGAATCTCTATCTGGAATTAACTAGAACACTTGTCTATATTTCCAAGAAAAACAAAACGTTTTGTTTCAAAATATTATCACTTCACATGCCCTCCTGTAACACCAAAGCATTCTTTCAAAAATTGTGTTTTTTAAAACAAATGGAAAAAAGTCACACAAAAATTAGATTCCTCTGTAGTAAAAGTAATTTTAGACAAAGTCTGAAATTCCACTGATAAAATAACACAGTGGAAGTGTTTAGAACACTACTAGTAAAGTCATGATTGATAATATGAACACACTTTAAGCCCAGAGAAGAATTATACATAAAAGAATAAATAAACGTTTTTACAAATATAAACAATTGGTGGGTTTTTGTTTTGTTTTTTTAAATTAGCAACTTGTAGCTAATTACAGCCAGAACCAAAAGAGTTCGGTAGCCTAACTATGAGACAGATAAGATATGAAGACTCTTTGGCACAAGTGCATTACATTCACCACATGATTTCAGGACAGGCATTAGACTGAGTAAAGGCTAAGAATTCCCCCTCCAACTGCAGGCACAGACCTTGCAGCTCCTTGCTGAAGGTGAAGTGGCCACATCCTCCACCTGCTGAAATGGCCTAATGGTGATGAGTCTTAATGAGCTGCTCTCCTTCTTTGAATAATATTGAGCAAATCAGTGTTAACATCTGACATGTTTCATTGTGCTGCTCCTGCAGTTTGAGTTAACAGATGTAGATGTTAGAAGGAGGCACCACAATCCCAAACTTACTGAAGCCAATGGGAATTTTGCCACTGACTTCAAAGCTAAGGTGTCTATCAATAGCTTTAAGGATTTATGAGCAAAACCCTTAATGACTTTCAAGGGAAACAATGGGTTTTTTAAATCTTCATTTTTTTCTCGGTATATACATTATTAAAATCTTATCACCTTCAAAGAATCTTATCACATTCAAAGAATGGCAGACACCAACTTCAGCACACGGTTGCCAAAAAGGAAAAGTTTCTTGTTGTGTGCTATGTGTGCCAGTGCTCTCCTGTACTCCCCTAGCTACTGATATACAGGGGATTTTTCTTCCTTCAAACTGTGACAATAAAATGATTACCCCGCCACAGTTTAGCATAATGGTGCAGAAACGCTTGTGGCATATTGCAGAGTTAAAGTGGAAATTATTAGGTAGCTCTTCTTTGTTATAATAATGATCACTCCACAAATAAAAGCTCTTCTCCCAAAGGTACTGCAAGGCACAAAATGCTAATTCTGAAGATTATGTGTGCGCTTTTATTAAATATTACTATGCCCTGTCTGTTTGAGGGCTTCACTGCTCTGATTGTTTTATGAGTGCCATGTTAATGTCAGCCCCATCTTGCTAGCAGCAGGCACACGTTTTAGCTTTTGTATGAGAGTTGATCAAAGGCCACGTGCTGAGGGAATTGCTGAGAAAACATGGACAAGTGATAAAAATCTAACAGATTAATTGGTTTAAATTTCATTTCAGGGCATTGAACTTTGGCTCAGGACACTAGTACTACACTACCAGTCAGAGCCTAATTACCACACTTCCAATTTTCCTCTGAACAATGCTGGGAAAAAAAGAATAATAACGGTACTAATAATACTAATAACAATAATAATAACAACAAAACAACAGCAATTATGTCTTCTCATTGCTTCTTGTACATGTTTAACAACTAACTTTGTGGGCAGGCAATTGCTCTAGGAAATCCCTGCCCCTCATATCACCATCTATCTGCCTCCTGAGCATTTCTATTTGCCTCAAATAGTACCTGAAGAGAGTAGAAATAGCAGATGCCCTCAGGAGCATCGAATATTTGAATTTCCAGAATCAATGAGCTACCAGTTCAAGTCTGTCACAAACACACACTGCACATCTCATACTGTTAATTAGCGACTTGCATTTATAAACAGAGATATCCTCCAACAGAAATGACCTGTTCCATTAATAGAAAACAGAGGCCAGAGGGAAAAAACTCATATTTACCACAAAGTTTATGGCTGGCCTTGGAACAAGGGTTAATTGAGCTTAGAGGTAAGTGTTCACTGAGGTGAATTAGTGGGATGCACAGCTATCAGCCAGGTTCTGGGACTGCTCTTATTTAGCTTCTGAAATGTATTTGTTCTATGATTAATATCCAGTTTGTGCTGGTGACTGTAAGAATGACCTCGTCTGTAGTTTTTACCATGAATTGTGGTTTAATCTTCCATTATTCCATAGATGAGACTCTGACAACCGTTGCTGCATCACAACAGGAGTTTAAATGATGGGGTAAATGCTTTTATTTCTCTTCTCCTTAAGAGTATTGTGACACACAAGGAGAGCTACAGAAAGGCAGTTAAAACAGTGAATTGAGAAAAACAAGGAATTTGCATCTCATATTAGAGGAAGTACTGAAAATATCTGGAGTTTAATTTCATTTTCCTGGGTTTTTTCTTGGATAAAACCTAATTCCAAGCTAAACATATAAATGAGCCACAGATTAACCTCACAGTTTATTGGTCTGATCCTGCAACCTGTTAAATGCTCTCACCGAACTACCAACTTAAATCAGAATATGCATTTTAAACACTCAAACCCATGATTGATTGAAGTTGTGATTCAACAAACCACTTAAGTGTTTAAAAACCCAGCTGAAGAAGTTGCAGAACAAGGAACTAGATTTTTAAGGACAATTGGGCAGTGTTTTGTGCAAAGCTGCCAAGAGCTACAAAATGTATATGGAGCTGGGGTTTCCCATTTTAAAAACCCACTTGTTACATGTAGACCACCCTACGCAGCACAGAGTTCACCTAACCTGAGCACTAGCAGCAGAAGAAATGACTACCAATGCAAACATGCTCAATTCCCAGTTTCAGGAACTGAGGCGCTCTGTCTTCTCAGTGTTACAGAGAATCAAATGCAGCAGCGACTCAGAGCTAACTCTGGGACTTCTACAGCATTTTCATATCATCTGGCGTAGATTTTCTCTCAGGTACCTCATAGCTATTGAAATCATGGAGGGTTTATGACTCAGAGCAGAGCAATGCCCAGTAATTGTCTGAGACACCAGGATGCTCAAAGCATCCTGATCAGAATTTTTCGTTTGGCAAGGTACATTTCTCCTTAAAAGGGGAGAAAACCATTACTTCTTCCCTTCCTGAATCATAGGTTTACATAGGTGTTAGACAAAATTATTAGTTTCATCATTGTTCATTGTGGATTTTCCATATCAAGCACTTTAACAGATTGATTTCATCACATGGGAGGAATTCTTTTCTTTCAGAATGGAAAATTATAATTTTTCTGTTTGTGAGAATGAACCAAATGGCAGGGGTGGGGGCTGGATGGGCTATTGAATTGGACTTTCAGGACTTTCTGTTTGGGGTTGGTTTTAAGTAACGTTCTCATTCCTGAGAAGTGGGAGTTGTCACTTGCTGCTCATCCGTTTAGAGCATTCTAAAAGGGTGAACCCTAAAAGATTTGTGCCCATGTAATGGCACCATTCCAGTCCAGTGTGTCGAGGCATTGCTGGAGCTGGATCCAGAATCAGCAGCTGAGAGCAACTGAAGTTTACTAAACCAATGTGGATGGCAAAAGTCCACAGAACCAGCCCAAAGGGCTAATCATAGACACTTCAGGGAAAGGGAATGTGCCAGAATTTTTACATATTGTACTGGAGCATTAAATCTTCACTCTTAAGCTAAACAATGCATTTGCTGTTTATCTTAGTAAAGTGATGATCTTCCTGCTTTCCTTTTTCATATCACGGCCTGCTCTCTCTCCTATTCTCTCATGACAATAAGCAGCTGCTGTGCAGGAAACAGGGTAACAGAGGTTTCCCTCTCAAGGAGATAACTCATCCAGCTTTATGTAACACAGGCATGAGGATGTGATGCTCTGCTCACCCTTCACAGCTACCTCCTCTTCAGTATCTTGATATTTGGGACTTACCATTTGCAAGCTTTAAAGATTACAACATCCTGCCAAAAATGGCAACCTCCTCCTGGCTCTTCACGACATCTGCACTGGGTGAAATCACCGAACCAAAAATATATTCCTCCAGGTTGGAGGAAGGGAGGGAGGTTGCCTTTGTTGCTGTTTTCAAATAGTGAAATTAAAGGTATTGACCCATGATTTTCTGTCTAACATTTCGGATGCTCTGTTCCCATTAATGGGAATTGAAAATGTAAATTACCTGGGATAATATTCCACCTACAATCAATATTTAAGCCACTGTTTATCTTTTGTGCTTGCTGATGTCTCAGCTAGCAAAGTTACATTTTATGGAGTCCTCTGTGTTTCTCTTTCTTTAATGATTTCCAAAGCTCTGGGTTGTTGATCATTGCATGAGAAATGATTGCATGGAAAAAGGAGGCAATCCTGAATAATGAGAGATGTGTTACAAAAGAATCTGCTGTGTACTTTGCTTAAAACATTTCCATTAGTTGTGTCTATATGACCGCAAAAAAAGGCACTTTCATTCATTCTTTCTTTTAACTGCTTTCACATTACAGAGGAAGTTCTGGTGGGGAGGGTGTTGGTTTTTTTGTATTTTAGGAGGTACCTCTTCCTTTACAAAAATGAATTAAACAGTAGAGTCCTTAGCATCTCACTGCAAGTCAGTTAAACTTCACCTCCAAAAGAAAGCCCTGTCATGTTCATTTGGCAAACAACAAATTCTCCAAGAAAAATGCCGCATTTTTAAAATTCAGTTAAATTCAGTTAATATTTTTAAAAATTCAGTTAAATTCAGTATATTAGTTCAGCCAAAGCATCAATTTATATAAATCATACATATATTG
>JAOXOE010000765.1:10261617-10309048 GCA_028565055.1 Phoeniculus purpureus | reverse complement strand
TAACGTACACATTTAGAGAGTGCACATATACGTGTATATTTGAAGAAGTCTAACAATTTAATTGTGACATTTTTGAATGCACTGTTCCAATTGTTAGTTTCAAGGAAATTTCAAGCTGTAATTTTTGCATTTAGTATTTGTGGCCCAAGTTGGAAGATTTTCATTTTGAGTCAGCCATGAAGAAACTGTTATGAGTGGCCTCAGTCGGACATAGAACTCTGCCTGAACCTGTGCAGCTACTGAGCTCCAGCACTGAGGGGTCTCTTATCTTGGGCAGTTTGGCTGCACAGGGATACAAACACATGAGACCAGTAGAAGAATCAGGGCATCCAGGAATATCGCATTGGGTCTAGTAAGTGTGGGCAGCACTTCCAGCTCCACAACTGGGGACAAGTTTGTTCAGACCTAAGACCAAGGCAGTGACTGCTGCAGCAAGGTCTCCCATCTCAGGGATGCACAGGCACATTTTGAGCCAAAATGAGACAAATACTTTGAGTCTCCAAACTAGTGCACCTCAATTTCTTCACTCCTTCCTCCATCCCATGGGGTCACAGTTGTAAAGGTGCAGAAACTGTTCCTAAAAGATGGGAAGCCAAAGGCAATAGCATGCAGGAGACTAAGGTATAATGCATAAGTTTGCACCTATGTGGACTTCAAAGGCATCGTTAGTTAAACAGCCAAAGAATCCTATATGCCCCTGTCACTTCTATTTCAATGGCTTCCTACTGATTTATCTTCTGCTGATGAAATTACAGAGCCCAGCTAAGCCAATATGACTATTTTAAAAACAATAAGCACGTCCAGAAAGGAGACTGCATCTGTTTAAGTGCACTGAAGTTCAAAAATAGTTGTGCTGATGCAATTTCTGGGTGAGGATGAAGGCAACCTTGTGAATGGAAGCCCAAAATGTGTAATATAAATCAACCCTAGAGTTTGTCAAAACAAACATCATACCTCACATACCCCGAAATCTACTTAATTTAACTGACTGATCATTCAGTGTTGCTAATAAACATCCTGAACCAGTAAAGCATTTTATAGGGTGGAACCAGTCAGTGTTCACCCTGTGGTTTACTGTTTTGCTCAATCTCAACCTAACAAAAGTGCAGGTGGGTGCTATTTCTAAATTTGTTTTGTTTCATCATCACCCTGATCTCATTTTCTCTTTTTTCAGTATTTCAACAGAACTGTAAATGTCTCACAGAAAACCTCACCAGACTTATAACACAGGACTACATAAAACCCCTGAGTCACAGCATCCCATACCTGCAAAGTGTAAAAAGCTCAGTATCCAGAGCACAAGACCAGCAAACCTTGCTGTTCAGATATATACTGGTGCGTTGTGGCACACTAACAAGTTTCAGTCAATGATACACAGAAACTATTCTAGATGAAACAGAGTTCAATCTAAATTTAAATTCTCACTCCCCCAAACTAAATATTAGTATCAATTAAACTTTTATGGAATCTTTTACTATCACTAAGTAAAAAAGGGAACTCATGCTACAAATCATGTAAAAGCCCGACTCTATGACATGGAGTAACAACCAGAAGTTCACCTGAGACTGATTCTGCAGCAAAGAATTTATTTCATCCTGATAATAACAAGAACCTCAACTAAAATTAATATGTAGCTGAAGTCTCTTTGTTCAGCGGAATTGAGAAACTCTGCTCACAACAGAGAGCTTGCAGTAATTGTCTTTCAGAAACAGAACAACCCACACAGAAACACAATGCAGTTGTTGCGGGGACAAAGTGCGTGTAATCCAGTTTCTTCAAGGGAAATTCAAGTACCCTAAGAGTTCTTATTCCTCATCTGATTTCTCTCACAAATCACAGGCTGCTCTCTAATGCAATTTTCTGGAGTCTGAGAATCATAAAGTCAAACATGAACAAGTCTAGTGGAAAATCTGTGACGCTAATCTTGGCCTACGTTGTATTTTTAACAGGCACTGAATTTGTGCGCCGGATTATCCAGATGGCCATACAGGAATCATCCTGATAGGATTAAACCTTTGTGTTGAACTCTGCTCCATCTGTTCTCGGAGGTTTGCCTACTGCTAACAGAATATGAATGTTCAGCCTACGTCTAGCACCACGGCTGAAAGCGCCTGCTTCCCACACACATGCACACACATATGTGTATGTGCAACACACATAATCCTTGAGTACTTGATTAGTAATGTGAGATGAGGGTAGCCTGTAGTTTACCACTAAGGACTCATATTGGTTTTATTATTTGTTTGAAGAACAAAGTATGCAATATCTATATTCAAACAAAAAAGTGGTTTTGTTGTTGTTCTGGGACTTGTTCAATTCATTAAGCTGTAATACTGCCATAAATTTATAGATGAAGGCATGACTAAACACAAAGGCTCTTCATCTTTGAAATCTATTAGTGTATGAGAATGTACAACACAATCGCACTTTGAAGATACCATGGTTAAATATTCCAGATTGAAAACCAGCCAACAACAAAACCCATGCATGCACACAGCGTTGGGAGCCAGGATTTAAAGTTCGATCTAGTCACAGGGCAAGAACAAAAAAGTAATAATTAGTTTCAGTAAAAAGAAAAGCTTATTCCCATTAATGTTGCTTTCTGCTTTTATTATCTATTAATGACAGTCTTCTGCATTCATTGTTGCAGCCTGCCAGATGCAGCAAAGATCCATATTCATCATGTGCAAAAATTGTGCTCAGGCTGTCTCTGTGACAGGTTATGTGGAGCTGCCAACCGAGAGACCAAGGTCCGATGGGCAGTCCAGGCCCTGGGGCCAGGGGAAAAGGTAGGAAATCTGGCTGTTGTGTAAAAAAGCATCCAGTGATCAGATTTAACTAAATTGCTGCCCTGGCCAGAAATACTCTACAAATAATGACTAGCTGGGATGGGAAGGGTGGAACAGAAAAAAAAATGTAATAATTATTGTTATTATTATTTAATTCAGGAATGCAATATAATATTCAGCCTGTGTTTGTGATGGCAGCGGGACAGCAATAGAAGCTACATAACCTGAACTGCATTTCAAGCAGAAGCCCTGATTGCGTTGCAAAGACTGAGACCCCCTTGTCTCTCCTGTGCAGTGTCTTTCAGTCTTTCAGCCTGTTTCTTCCTCTGTTCTTTGTGCTGCTCTGAATGTAGGGTCAAGCACCCCCTCCCAGCCGTTTAGGCTTTACTTGCAAAAACACCAGCATAAAAATATATTTATAGTTCATAGTATCTGTCCAGCAACGACACCACATAAAACCAGCATGTTGAAAATCTGAGGAGTGAATACTTTGGACTCAAGCCTACAAATGCTTAGAGAAGTTGTTCTTTCAATGTGTCTGATAAAGTCATGCTATGTTTTTATTTATTTAGGCCGTATTCAGACCACCTACCTACAGCACTGCAGCTTATAAAAAGTCAGACTTCAGCTCAGGCTGGGCAAGTCAGTCTGCCTACAGTAGGATCCGCTTTCTGTTACACAATGAGCAGAGATGGGCAGACACCTCTGGAAGCCTGGAGACCTGGGAGTTCTGCTCTGGCTCTCAAAAGTACCAAGGGACCTCAGCAAGACGATAGGTAGGAAGCAACCCCACAAAATTATTTGGCAGCTGATATTGAACAGACACCTGACTCTGGGCTTTTCAGCAGGCACCTCTGCTCAGACAGACTCAGCTCTGAATGAGGAAGCAGCACTCTTCATCACCTTTAAGATCACAAGCCCAGGAAGGGATGATTTTACCCAAAAGGCCCCCCAGTCAGAATTGTTTTCCCTTTTAGTGCCTTGTAGAGCCAAACCTGGTCAGAAATATTTGTGTCTTTTCTTCATGACCTCAAAGAGCCCAGGAAAGCTGAGCACTGCTCTCAACTGAACATACTGTGGCATCACACTGTGACCTCAAACCTCAACCCACCAACTACACCTGGAAAGATGAGCAGTGCTGTGGTCAGCCTGTGATTTACCTCCAAGTGCTGGCCTTCCCTCACGGCATGGGGCAGGTAACATCAAACCTATGAATTCCATACGCAAGCCCAGGTTTTCAGCAAACAGCATTGAGAGCTGTCTGTTTAGCCTCCAGCAGCAGGGGAGATCTAGCACATCTGATGCCATTTCACAGCCCTAAAGGGATCTCTGTGGGAAACACACTGATTTTTCATGGGATAGATACAGAACTTTTGCTATAAAACCGGAACAGTATGGTGATAACCAAACTTAATTTATTTTTAATTTCTTTATGCTCCCATTGCTAACAGACACATTTAACAGTAAATTTGGGATCAGATTTTTGGAAGCATCCAGCTACTCCATGGTTCTATTAAGCACCTCATGGAATTTTCAAAGTACCTACCAGATAGGTGCAGAAATTCTGTAGCCAGAGTTTCAAAAGTACACTTAGCACAGCGGTAGCCTCCCTGGTGCTCTGAGACTTTGGCTATAAATAGAAGAATTTCCAAAAATAGTTGCTTTGGGCTACCTACACTTTTGGGTGACCACTTGACTCAAAAAAGTGGATCAGAATTTCAGAAAATCCTAAGCACACGCATCAGGAAGTTCAGTATCTTGCTAAGCATCTCACTGTGGCCCTTGTACCTTAACTTGCAAATAGAAATGTTTGAACTACTTGTAAGAAATAAATACAAATTGCTACATTTCAAGCAAGTTTTCATAAAACCTTTAGTCTTGATCTTTTTAATAAACTTCCTAGCCCTATTCGCTTTGCTCAATGAGGTCATAGACCAGCACTGCTTATATCACAGTCACATTCATTATAAAGATTTGTTTTGTCACAAAGAGAACTGTAAGTTCATGGAATGAAGGTGGGAAGCAGAAAGGGCTAATTGTGACACACAAAGCTTTCTGGTTATGCTCACCAAACAGTTTGTGCAAAGATTTTAAAACATGCTCTGTGAAGTTGTACTGCTGGCTTTAATGAAAGCACACTTCTTGCCATGCCATGCACTCCTGAAAGTCTTATATTCTGGATTTGGGCCAAGCACAAAGCCTGTCTCCATTCCAACATTAATTATTAGTAGTTTGTTCTTATCCTTTACTACTAACATTAATAATTTTCAGATGGCAACCCAGATTAGAATAACTACTCCAAACATCCCACCCTAGTGGATTCCATTTTCTTCACACTTATCTTCTTTCAGATCAGTGAGAAGCTGTAAAGCCTGAGATGCAAAAAATACTGAGTTCATTATTTGTGAAGATTTCCTATCAAAATTTCTAAATGATAATTTGGCATAAAACTTTAATCTAAACAAAACTTTAATAGTGCGATTTCTAACACTTGTCTGATTCACAGCTTTGGATATAAGTTTCATGGGAACATAATCACCATTTGCTTTGGGGTACCTGACATGAAACATTTGGAAGCATCCAAATATCTACAAACTGCTGTGAATATTGTTTTTTGATAGTCGTGACCTTTTATAACATCCAGATGAGTTTTCAAAAAAATCACTAGTTCCTGGCATCCATTTAACAAACCACAATTCCCAAAATCCATTTCCTTTGTACTCTGCCCAAATCAGTAGCCCACTAGAGAGAGAAAACATATTTTCCAAACATAACAACAATAAAGGTAACCTATAATAAAGCTGCATTAGATTAATTTGTTCAGAAAATAATATTAACCATTTTAACTAATATGTTTGCTGGTTTGCACATTTTGGAAGGTTGGAAAACAATGTCTGGCAAAACTTCACTGCCATACGGTGCAGTAGCTCTCAAACATTTCTCTAATCCTAATGTCATTCTTTTCCCTTATGATGCCATTGTATTAGTGACATGGTGGCCAGCAAAGCAAATTGAAATGTAATGAATGCTCATTAGGTATGAATATTCATTGGCTATTTGAGTGCTACTGAATGTCCTCCTAGTAGCTTCGAAATGTGTGCCAAACGGAGTAGCTACAGTTTTTCTCCTTGCATTATTGTGATTCCTCCGAGGTTTGGAGAGAAACCTCAGACCTTCAGAAAGTGGTTGGTTTAATTCTCCAAATACAAGTCAACTCTCATGGCAGTTGGACAATTTCCATCTGAACTTTTCTCCCTTATCTGTCTGAAGTAACAAAACTGGGGGGGGGGGGGGGAGTGTACACCATTTTGTACCAAATTTTAATGATCATTTTACCTGTGTTTCTTCTTTGTGCGGTTTTGAGAGCACAGTTCTGATAGCTCCTCTGGGAATGTCACAAAATGCTCTCTGTCTTCATAGAGGTACTATTTTTCTATGAATTCACGACATCCTCATAACAATAGAGGGTAACAACAGATCACAGCTTGACACCATTTAGATATTTGGGGGGAAGGGATGTTTTACTTCTCATTTATTTGAAAAATATAAAGAGCAGCTGCTCTCGGGTAGAAACTGCCACACCTTATCTTTTTAAAATCAAGGTGTCTCCTGATTCCATTGTAGCAGTTTTTCCTTTTTCAATTAGATGCAACACTAGATCCCTGCTAAGTGACTGTCAAGCAGGAATCCTTTCTGACTTGTAATTGGAGTACTGAACTTCCATTTTTCAGGAGACATTTCCATGGGCATTGTGTAACAGCAATCCTTTTCATTAAAGACCAGAATACTTCAAATAATATCTCTTAAGTTTCCTACACAATGCAGCAGCAGTGTTAGTACACATATGTTACGAAACAAAGTTTAAATAATGGAAAATAAATAAATCACAAACTCATTCCTCCAACTTCATGAAATACCTACAGCCTAATTGCCAAAGCAAATTTCTGGAATCTCCTGTCCTATATCAACCATTATCAATTTGCCTCCCAGAAAATCATTTAAAATCTTACTTTCCTTTAGCATCAGACTAAAAATAAATTTTGAAAGATCAAAATTGCTGCAGCCAGATATATTCTGAACTTTTGAGTACCCCTTCTTAGTGGGTGATTATTTATCTAGGATGACCTGGACAAATAAAACAGAAGATTGTCTGCTTTCTGTTTGATGTGACTGACTGTGAGGACAGCTCCACTTACTCACCCACCCACTTCTTGTGAAATCTCACTAATGCCCAAAAGGCAAGCAGGGTCTGGGCCTGCAGACAGCTACTTGTCTGCTCTGGTGAAGACTGAACAAAAGACATCAGCATAATTCACTGGGGCATGACTCAGTTAACATGGTTTGTCCTACCTAAACTGTGGAGCTGTTCAAATCTGAGCTCTGCTGCATTTTGCTAACCTGATGGATCTCAAGATTTTACTCCTGAAGTGTCCACTTTAACCACACAGCCTGACATCCTGCATAGTCCCCACCCGAGAACCACAGAGCAATTCCTGGGTGAGGAATTACTCAAACCCTTAACCTCTCCCTGACCTGCCATATACTTTTTAGGAAGATACAACATCCTGTCTTGACATTTGCACCCTGCAAAGAACCTGTTACAGTTTTGGCAGCTTCAGAGGTCCTCGGAGTTAAAATCTAACTGAGATCATATGGAAGTCTTTATCTTCAAATTCTTTCACGCAACTTAACTTTCTGGCCATGTTTTATCTCTTCAGAGGGACAAATGCTCTAGGCTCCATCTGAGCACACACACTGGACTAATCCAGCCTTGATGTGTTCACTTATATTAGAAACACTGAGTAAGTCCACAGGGCACCGAAGAGGTTAATATCATACACTCAGTGAGGTCAAGCTCCAAGAACACATAACAAGCCATTATGTAAAAAATTGCCTGAATTTATGAGTCACTGCATTTATGAAGGAACCGATATGAAAAAGACAACTTGGCAAAAGTAAAGAAAATTATTTCCAGCTTGAAATTTTGCAATCTTTCAGTATATCAAGGCTCACTTACTGTTATTACTATCCATGTTGTGCAATGTTCTGAAAGCCACACTTTTTTCCCCTGTGTATGCATAGAGATGTCCAACAACCCTAGGTATTCTTCCCTCATAGAAAATAAATTAGAAAGCAGACTTAACTCAGAATAACATAGACGATCCCCTCAAGTAGAGTGGTAGAATCCTAATATTTTTTTTCAATATTTCTCTTCTAAATAATAAATCAAGCTCACTGCATTTCTCTGCATGGAATGATACAGTGCAGAAAACCTGTGTATTTATACTTGTCACATAATCATAAAAAACAGTCTTAAGTGAAGCACTAAGATATAACAGGAGCTTCCAGCCAGCCATAGATGAAACAAGCCAAACAATAAAGTTCCTTTGTTTAAACCTGGCCAATGTGTGAAGGAGCAGTCCCTAACTTTGACTAAGAATCTGAGTCTATACTACCTAAGGGTAAAGCGCAGCAACTTTTGAAGATTAACTTGTCACAATTTGCTAATATTTTTCACTTTAGTAATTATCCTGTCTTCTATCAATAATCAATATTCAATTCTATCTTCAAATATCAATAATCAATTCTAGCTTCTATCAATAATTTTATGAAATAGCATGGATAGATGCAAGGTATTCAGGGTTGAGATGGTTAAAATGAGCTGATAGGGGCACCCTCTTCATGATTTTCCACACAGCCAAAAATGTTGTGGCTAATGTTGTGTCAAATCCACTTATAGCACAAGATCCAGGTCAGGTTTCTGCGTATCTTGCAAGAATCATCAAACAGTGTGCCCAGCACAGGCAGCCAAATTCAAGGTATAGTGACTGCTCTCAGCAATTCTGCTACAGTCAGACAATTAACAATAATACTTAAAGGCAGTCAGACTCACAGCTTTATTTTAAAGATAATCCTATCAAAATAGTTCACAAGGTGGGGGGGGAAAACTTTCCCTTTTCATTAACCTTATAGAAAATAAGACAAAGCTGAGCAATCATTTTTGCTTTCAAATCTGAAGATCTAGCAGAAAAAAAAATCCGTGAATGTGTCTACTGTGGTGACTGTGGGCTCACAGACAGCCCAGGATGGGCAGGATTTGTGAGGAGAAAAGCTCTTTAAATGCCCCAGTACTGATGAGAGGATCTACCTGACATACCCAGCTGAGGCACAGCAACTACTATTCTTCAGATACTGTGGGAGGTTTGGCACCTGCAGACAGCAAATGGTCTGAATCACTCATTACTATCATGAACTAAAACAACATTGTAAAAGCTTGACTGTCTCAGGTACCAACACAGAGTGATCAAATAATCCAGCCATGCACTACCATTTGCAGTATAAAGTGACCACTACTAAAGGTTTTGCTATGTAATGACCTAATTAATTATATGTGTATATATATACACACACATAGACAGAGTTTTATATATGTTTCACATTACAATAATAGTGCAACATTACTTTAGAAATCATGGCTGTCTCCATTTGCCAATTTTGATATAATGTCTTACAGTTTGTCCCTATTTCTGCTTTGCATCTTTCATCTTTTGCTGCTGGTGAGCTGATTCCAAATCAAATCACCAGCAAACCTCACCATTCCATAATTCTTCAGTGCTCTCCTACGGAGGAGGAGTAGAAGGAAGGAAAAGAAATAAAACTGTTTCTTTAAAACCCCAAGCATTTAAGCTGCTTGTCAGTTGTCTTCCTGACAAGGCCACTTGAATGTATTCAGGAATATTTGCATAAATGCTCACAGTGAGTTCACCGTGGCAGCTAGCGCTAATGGTACATAAAGTAATTTAGTCACTTCTCTTAGGCATCCTGTCAGGGTGATAAGCACCCCCTCTTTGCCTTGTTGCATATTAGATCATTAGATAATAAAGTGTTAGAGCATGCAAACTGACAGGGTCTCAGGGACTATCATTTTTCGAGGGCATTGCTCTCTGCCAGTGAGGAAAAATAATAGAGAAACTGATGCTGCAATTGGCTATACATTAAAAGATTTGAGGGGAAATAAGACTTTTTACTTTGCAGTGGTACAAATTTTAACTGGAAACTTTGCAGACACCTGCAGCAGTGGAATTCATGCTGCTAAACTTGAAAACGGTTGTTGCAGACCCTGTCAGAATTTCTCCTTCCATAAGCTAGTCACTTAAATTGCATTGGAAAGATTGTGCTTTTAAAATTGACACCCTGGGATGAACTACAAGCTGAAATATATTCTACTGGCTGGGGCCTATTGGGTCCTCACTATACATCTGACTACATATGTACAATTTAGAAAGGTCAACCACATTGGCTTTCTGGTTTACCAGAAATATAAAACAAGTGAGGATCCAACTATTTGTGAATGAAAAAGTGATAATTATTGAAAGCCACAGATTACTGTGGCTTACCCTATTTATACCACACAAGATGTATGAAATAATCGGCCTCAGCCAGACACTACTTTTGAAAGATAGATATATTTATTTGAAATATGAGAGCTTCTTAACTCACTGGTTTCAAGGAGGATAGTGTGTGGATATGAAACCATGATCTAAGTTCCCAGTTATATTCAGAGAGACAAGCTACGAAAAAGAACTTTCATTTTACTGTCTGTCAAGTAAGATATAAATAGAGATGTGTTGGATGTCCCCAAAATAATCCAGGCTACCTGCTAATGAGATGGTAAAACCCAAGTGTGGAGACACTAGGCCCCTCAGTGGCTTGGAAGGTGAGTTTCTTTCCAGTTTTTTGGCACCCAGAGTCTCTTTCAGGCATCAAACTGCAACTCCATGTTTAAAAGCAGTGTGTCCCAATGTAACTTCCTAAGGGAAAATAGGCTGGATATTGTCTAACTAAACTTGGCAACAAGCATCCCTCTCCCTTTCCCCAGTTGTCACAAAGTCGGGCATTTATCTGTCTTGCAATCAGATATTTGTGTTAAACATCTACAAAAGTAGAGAGCAATACATTTGGTCAAGGGCATTCTATAGCTAGAAACCAACATTAAAAAACTTCTGGCCGGAAGTTTGTCACCAGAGCAATAAAACTAGCCATGACTATGTTAGCTTCCCATCTCACCATTTACAGACACTGTTCAGACCAATCTCTCCAAGGGAGAGACTGTCTCCGAGACCAGTCTCCCCTGAGGGAGGCAGAAAAGCTGGAAAGAAGAATGGCAAACAAAGTGTTCCTGCTACAATATATTATTCAAGATAACAATTCCAAAAACTTAAGAAAAATAATATGCACTTCAGGAGTAAAACTATAAGTAAAAATTCATTTCAGAGGAGGAAACCATATGTCATCTGTTCCAGTGGGTCTAAGGTTCATGGTGGTTGTCATGGTTCAGTAGCACTAAGTGCAGATGAGATTGTTCCAATTCTTTTATTATTCAAGTAAGTGTTTCAGACATCTAATAACAACATAAAAAAAACAGTTACTAGATTCTTTTTCTTTTGTTTTAATTAATTTTTTCCTTTTGCTTGGCCTCAGATTTCCACAGAATTCTTGGAAAGCTGCATTGAAGGGTTTAGGTTAAAAAGAAAGGCTCCACCAATCCTGTGGGATACATCGTTCTGTAGCGTGGTGGTTACTATTCAAAAGTAAGAATTTACTGGTGGTTGCTTTATGAGAGGTTATTTGAGAGGTGCCAGAAAGGTAGATTAGAAAAATCACCTTTCCCACAAAATGTACACATGGAGATATTTTGCAGATGTTGACTTTCAATGTTAGCACAGTAACCAGGGTTTGTGTAGATAGGTAAGCACAGCTTTATCTCTTTTGTTTCTTTTTGCTAACAGAATCCCTCAGGTAGCAGGAATGGGAGTGACAGCTGTGAGTAGGAGATACTATTACACTATGCATGGAAACATTTATGTATACGTAAGTATTGCCTTGACCAAAACCATACACTGAGGAAAAATAAAAAGAGAAAAGATGGCACCTACTTTAGTAGGACTATAAGTATATTTGAAAGACTAGACTTAATGAGAAGATTACAAAGTTTTACAGAGAGAAGTTTTCTTTTGTCATGTTCTGCCTTCTGCTAATTAATAAAGACAGAGTTCGTACACTCCTTGCAAAAATTCAGCAAAAATTATGACAGTGGTTTGTTTATTAAATTAGGTTGTTGGCAGGATGAAAAAAAATTCTGTAACATGAATTATGGCTGAAAATGGCTCATAGCCTACATAAAAAGTTAGAGCTAAATAAATACAGATGTAAGTTATGTTTATATAATGAGAAATGCTGCTGAGCTAAGAATTTTAGGTTAGTAAGTGTGAACTACAGACCTAATTCTGCAAACACTTATCAATACGCTCAACTTTACTAACACAAGAAGCCTCATTGATCCCAACAGGACCATATGTGTGCATAATCTTAAATATATGCATAAGTGCTTGCAGGACTGATGCCTGAAAGCATAAACAGAATAGAAAGCTATTTCCACAGGAATCCACCGAGTAGTAGAAACCCGCATTTGCCCATGTCTCAGGAATAATAATAATTTCTTTTAACACATCTAGTTAACATTTTTCTGAGTGGCATTTGCTTTCCCAGAGAAAAATTTTATCTGGTTTCTTCAAACTCTTTGGAAAAATCTATTTCATTATTCATCAGATCCTTGGCAAATGTTTGTGAAACAAACCAGCATAAAGGATTGGTGCCTTCTACACTCAGCTACTTCAATGGAATCTGAGGGTACACATCTCTTAGAGGGAGCAAGTACCTATTGAATTCAGGATTACAAACAGCTTTGAAGACAAAGAGCTATTCTACCAAGCTCGAGTAGAGAGAGGGGAGTGAAATGCCCTCTGTTTTTATTTTGTTTTTCAGTAGTAGTCATCAACTTTGAGGACAAAGAGCAAAACAAAACATTAATCAAATCCAGATTTTTCAAAGTACATTTGCACTCAACTCCCATTTTAAGCACCTACAGTTATGAGCAGATGTTCTCTTCCAGGACCAGCTGATCTTACAGAAAAGATTACTGCCCCCAGGCTCCTTCCAGCTACATTCCCCCACATTCCACCCTTGCTGGGGTTTATCATCCTTTTAGAAAAGCCAGACAAATTGCTTTGCACGATTTCTCTTTCAATAATTTCAGTGAAATAAATTAGGTTGGCAAAGAGTTATTATTTAAACAGGTTAACTCAAATGAACTACTTTGGACTCAAGGACACTAAGGAGCAGCAGACAACCATCTTAGCTGGCATGTCCATGTTGGAGAACAGTTTGCAACCAGGAGGAGAGACAACCAGCTGTGACACACAAGGAGGAAGAGCACTTACTCAGCTGGCACAGCTGGAGCCAGAAGACAAGATTCATCCATGGCTGAGTAAACAGGCGGATTTCCAAAATGGCTCTGCCTTCATTGAGCTCTTCAGAAAATATGCAACATCTTTTAGATGCGCATCAAAAATCAACGCAATTTGGAAAAGATCATACCCCAATTTTGGGTGTTGAATAGATGCGACCAAAAAAAAAAACCCCAAAGAAATCACCCCACTTCACTGACACGCAGGGCAGATTCTGCATCCATGTTTGCCTACTGGTTTGTCATCTCACTACACTTATTGCTAACCTACTTGAAAAACTTCCCCTTTGGTCTGGAAGCCAGAATCTTTAAAATATCTGGTTCCAAAGGTATAAATTCTAATGGGACAATCTGAAGCCAGCAGCCAGAGACACAAACCAGACAAATCCACATTTACAGTAGCAATGCCAACCAATGAAAATGATATGCCTACCATGTTCCAGATAAGAAGGCGTACCTTCCGAGGGATCAAGTCTTCGAGCTCTCCGCCCGTGCTTGGAATTGTTGTGTACAAACATATTGTCCGACACTGCCAACACATGGCCATCAACATTGACTGTTGTAGACACCACAACCTGCAAATACAAGAGCAAAATGGAGCAAAATTTGGATGTATATGTGTGTTTTTTAAGAAGCACAGAGTGTAATAAACTCTGTTAAATAAATAACAGCTGGGAGCTGTAGAAAATTGCATAGCTATTTCACATAATAACTGGTGCTTATGCTGTACAAATCTAACAAGAGACGCTATTGATGAGCGGGTCTTTGGCATCGAAAGCTTTTGATGCAGTTTTAAGTAAAATTGCAGAGTCTGTAGCTCATGGCAGACGGCACACTGTTAACCATCATTTCAACAAGAGGATCTTTATTAAGTATTTTTTTCCCCCCTATATACAAGGGCAGCTGTGTTTCACCCTAAATTATCCTTCAGTTTCCATGCTGAAGTAGATAGAGCTGTTGACATTGCAAATGAGAATCGATTCAGAATAAAGGAAAACAAAAGCAGATTTTGTGAAGTTGTAATGAAAGTTGTCGTGGGCCTCCCCCAACCCTTCTCTACTGCTCTCCCCTCAGTACAGTGACTATGGTCTACTTTCTCCCAAGTTCTACCTTAGGGAGTATGGATAGGTATGTTTGTGTACACATCCATGCTTGACAGTAGGGTCTTGATCTGGAGAACACAACCCTATTCATCCAGTGCTAGAATTATTTGTATTTCTCAACTTATCGCAATGTCAACACCTGTCATATGGATAGAGGGAAAGGAGACAGAAGTTCTGTCCTGGAGGTGGGAACTGACACTTCTGCTCCACAGAGCAGTCTGGGGAAAAAGCCAGCTCAGTGTAGGCGAAGAGACGAGGAGAGAGAGAAGACCCAGTTGCTCAGAGATGTCCAGAGGGACATTGAGGCTCAGCAGGCACCATCCTATAGGAAATCCCTATTCAGACCAAGGGCACCCAAGCCATGAACCGCTGCGAAAGAAATAGAGGGAACAACACTGGCTCATCACACCAGGTCTCCTCCGACCCCACTCAGACCAAAAGTCCTCAAACTCCCTCAGACTTTTATTCAACTACCCCTTCCCACAGTCTTTTCCCAGCACAGTACAGCCTGGATTTTAACCCAGCCAAAGATTTGGCCTTCAGCTGGCTGCTGGTTTGCCAGAAGCACACATTGCCTTCAAGAACTTTGACTAAAACAATAAGAAGAAATGACCTACACTTCTCCTTACATTAAACAGGGAAAGGGATTAAAAACTGAAACCCACAGAGATATGTTTATTCATGCGACCTCTTACAACCAAATATAATAATTGTCTGTTAATTGCAGTTTCAGCTCCCACCTCATGCTTCGACATGTGAAACAGCAATCAGCAGCTCCTGTTTAATCCACCTATTATGTTGACTAATTAACTTTGCTCGACAGTTTATTTCTTCCTCCATTATCAGCCTCTGTCAGCCGCGAGCACACTGCCGCAAAGGGGGACCTCAGCCCTTTTGATTGATCACCGATAGATTGACATGCAGATTAATTTAATTAGAATCACCTCACTTGAGAAATGAAAGACAATGGCAAGGGGGCTAATAGATCTGGTCTTATAATGAGGCAAGCCTCCAGAGCCACGGCAGAGGATTTCTGATTTATTTTGCTGAATTCCCCAGTCACCCTGAAAGGCTCTCGCTTTAATTGTTCTTGGTTTTGAGAGGCTTTAGCCTCTGAAGAGGTGAAATGCTTTACAAGGATTGGCAAACATTGCTTCAACTCTCTCAGGAAGCTGCTTGCTGCCTCTCAAAGTTGGTCAAATGGGGACACTTAACGGATCGCTTACAACAATTCAATTTCATCATTTGAATTAGGTCAAAACAGCCCCAAATTTAAAGACATTTTTTCACAGATTTCTGAACACCGATTAGAATGCTCAAAAATACAAAGGAAAGTTGCTAACTGCCCCTAACTAATCCTGAAGTCTTCGTCTTTAAAAAGAGGAATATAAAAGAGAACATTTACATTTAAAGGATCCTAAAATGATCCCTCAGAATGGCATTCTAGGCAATAGATTTGTCTGTGTGTTTTAAGTGAAAGATATTAAAATACAGAATAAATGATTCAAGAGCTCTTACAGATGGAAATTTGGGGAAAAGAAAGGACCAAACACTATAGGTAAGTTTTTCTGAAATCAAACTAAGGGGAAAAAAACCCTGAGCCCTATATATAAAAATCCAAAAGGAATTTCAAAAGTAATTTATCCATTGCATTCCTGAGGGATAGAATAAAGTTTATGATATTTTCAATAAAATATGATCATATAGTAAGAGGCTCAGGGTTTGCAATCTTATTTGTGCACTTGCAACCATTGTAAATTCTTTGCAACTGGGACTTTGAGCCAAATCCTTAGCTGGCATTGCCTGTCACAGCTCCATGATTTATGCCAGCTCCCCATCTTTTCCTGTGGATCTGTTTAGACACATATGAAAATTAAAGATATTACAATTAATAACAGTCCTAAAACCATATAGGTACACACTGAAATGGATCATCAATCCTGTGCTGAAACCAAAACTTTTGATGTTTCTAGAAGTAGGAGTCCAGAAAAATGAGTCAAGTGTAACAACAGCAAGGTAGGTCTCAAATCTGTGAGAATGCTGTGTGTAGGCACCTGCCACTATACATGTGCCTTTCTAGGGAAGAACTTGAGGAATCAATACTAGTAAGGCCAATTTTATGTGTGTAAACCTACATTTAATTTTCACCCCTCGGGTTTCCAAAACTCTCGATGCAACATATTTTGAATTACTTAACAGTGTCTCCCTACCTGCCTCCAAACAGTTTGATTTACTACAAAGAGACCACATTGGTGTGGCTCTTCAGTGTCGTTAGCAGAAGAAACTATAAAAGGAATCCTCAAGAGTAACTTTTTCCAGTCTCAGGAAATGCTGAAAAAAATGTGGTTACTCTTGTGTTTCTGTCTGAAAAAAAAAAGTGCACCTGTAAGAAGCAGCAATAACTTACTGCTCAATTCTTTAAATGCAAAAATCTCATTAATAGAGGAATACTGAACTACACTGCACTAACAAAATATTAATGCTGCAAGTTATTAACAGAGGAAAAACACACCTTGCATATTGTGTGCCACAGTTACAGACTTGGATCACTACAGAGCACTTACGTACTTACAAGTTCTACTCATACTTTTTAATCTAAAAAAATACTACACTCTCCTCATTTTGATTTTGAAACGGCTGGGATATGTTTAAGTTATAGCACATGCTAAAACTAATTTGTGGAGAAATCATAAAATTAGGGGGAGGGGAGAGCCAAAGTATATGTGGAATGGGCACCCAGGCATCCTAAAACACAGACCAGAGCAAGAGGGAAAGGCACACACTACAGTTTAATAAATGATTAATGAGGTGCTGACACATTAATGTAAGCACAGGGACAAGCAGGCCTGCCAAATCTCAAACCTTTCCAAATTTTGTCAACAAAACACAGTTTTAATTTGGGACAGGCAAACACGGAAAACGATTTTGAGCTTTAGCCTTCCGTAGATTTTGAATTTAAACCCTGTATCAACACCAGGGGAGACAGAGGTATGAAAGAAACACATCAGTTTACAACTTTCTTCAATGGAGTTGGCACTATCAACTGCACTAACGTATCATGGCTCTGTGAGTTATTCTCTCTGCTATTGAATCGTTCGGCTTGTGAATACTTTGGAGCTTAGTTTAAAAAAAATATATTCAGAGACCAGGAGCCTGGGGATCAAGCTATTTATCCACATTTAGCACTTGGCCTGTTTATTTGTTATAGTACCTCACCTAATATATCAAAATTAAGCATTGCATGACTCCTCATTTTTAACCACAGCCCATTAAGCTTTGCTAACTGATTAAGACATAGCATGTTCCTTGTGCTTTCAATTTTCTTCAATGTATGGTGAGTGGTCTGATATTTTTGCCATATTCCCAAAATCCAGAGGCAGAGAAAATCTGATTAAGATGATTTCCAGTTCTGAAGTGTGTCATTAGTGTTAAATCCGTAATTGCAGTGTTTGTTGCTCTTCTGAAAGCCACGCAGAAGTGGCTTGAGCAGCACCTTTATTTTCATCCCCACTTGCTGACCTCTTCCTACAATGTGTTGACTTCTTTATTCTAGTCACTAAAAACCACTCTTGATTTAACAAGACACTTAAAAAGGTGCTGAGCTTCAAGCACATAAGTACAATACATTCAGTAATTTTGCTCACGTGCTCAAGGACAGGCCAGGCACTTAATTACCTTGTTGAATTGGGCACAGCTCTCACTGCTATTTTTCAACCTTGGGTTTTTTTCCCTTTTCCTTCTCTGGGGATGGAGCCTTGCATGTCCATATTCCATTATCTGGGATTCATGAAGCATCAACTCTGTCTCTTATGCAAATTTGCAATAAGACACAAGTGGCTTCAATTCAAACATGAGTGGCAGCGTCCCATGGAGGCAAACAAGTGGCCTAGGCTGAGGAAGAGGTTGTGGCAACATAATCAAACAGCATGGCAATTTCTAAGTGACTTTCAAGGTTTTCATAATAAATGAATGTTTGGGGTTTTATGTAGTGACTCAGTCTGAAAAGTTTCCTCTAAATTAAAACTTGACATATGTCAGTCTGCAAGCAGTTGTGCTAAAACAAGAACAACAAGAAAACTGGGGCACCTGGGTTTCATTAATTACAATAACATACAAAACAGTTTTGGTTGTATGAATGAGTTTTCAGTGCTGAAAAACAAAATCTGGGCAACGTTCACACATGAACTCATGCAATTCTATGATTCTATGATACCTTATTGTTATTTCTATTATTATTACCACTAATTGGAGCACTACAGCACATCCCACAAGACTGATGACTTATCTTGATGAGGAATGCAAAACCAGACTGAGCATCAGCTCCATGAAGTTTCTGAATTTAAAAGACTACATTGGACAAAGCTGACAACATGTGGTATCAAACATTGTGCACAACTAGACTGATAAAACAGAGATTACATTATTTTCTCAAGGACAATTAAGGAATCTGTAGCACCACTGAACACTCAACTCAACCTGTCTTGAGCCCGTATTTCTGTCTGGCCAGCTCTCTTCTGCTAATAGAGACACAACTAACACAGCCACAGCCAGCACTGCTCCAGCACACACTTCTGCTGGCACTCAACACTGCTCCGGTTGTCACATGCCTGGACATCTCAGATATGCAAAGAAATGTATTTCCTTCCAGGCTCACCACTGCTTTTGTGTTAGGCTTATCTCACTACTACATTTGCACACAGAGTTCAGGATAAAACTTCCTAATTAATTTCTGTATGTGAGTATGAATGAAGTTTCACACAGAGGTCACCTGAACCAATACATACTCTGCCCCTTCCCTCCACTTCTTAACGTCTCTTAGGCCATACAATAATCAGGCAATTCCCTGCTGCAGAAAAAAAACACCCACAAAAAACCAGTCAAAACTACTAAGGAAATCTATCGTAGGGGCAGTCCTTGGATAGTTCAAGAGTTGTGTCTCTGCCCCTTCACTGTCTGTCCTGCCAATAATCCTCATTCTAACAACTCTTAGCAGCTTTTGAGGACTGATGAACAAGAGACCATGGCCAAAAGACAGACAAATCTCTGGGCAGCTTAACAGTCCAGCACAGATAAGGGAATGAAGTAAAAGGAAGGGAAAGTCTCCATTTTTGTGCATGCAAAAGGAGTATGTTATGATTTTTAAAGTATCTAGATGTACCTCATGGTTTTTAGCCAGAGCTTTGACATAATTATTAGAGACCCTGTAAGTCACTGACAATATTTCAAAAGCAGCTGACAGCAAACCCTCCATTGACTTGGGGCCCAGATTTCACTTGGTTCTTATGAAGCGCCTAGACAATGTTGTGTATCATCAGCATACTACAGATATGCTTGGTTCTTTTCACTCTACAAGATGGTAAGTGAAGCCTGGAATCTGTAAAGTTTGGATGTTGTATTTAAGAAGTATTTTGCTAGAAGAGCAACAAGTTCAAAACAAAAAACCCAAAAAAAAAAACCAAACAAAAGAAAAAAAACAAAAGCAGCTATTGTAAAACAATAAGCCTGGGCACTTAACAGAATGTTGCAAGCTTCAATACCACCCTGTATTATAGTATGAGCAGTTCGCTTGGCTGAAAGTGATTAATTTCTTGAAAATGCTAAGGTCACACTAATTGACACGACCTGTGTAATTAAGCAGTCTCTGTTTACACACGGAAAGCTCAACTGCTGTGAAGCTGGGTTTCTATGACAGAATGTCTTTACAAGTCAAGAGATCAACAACCTTTCCTATGTCCTACCTACACGCCAACACAGACTCCTGATTGCTGTGCTGAGAGAACACGCAAAGGCATTACCATATGAAAATCAGCCTCAAGCCTGGACGAGCACAAACCCAGCAGAGTGTACATGTTGTGAAGCAAGATCTGACAGGCCCCAGGGGTGATTGCTTGGCCTAAATCCCTGTGCTGGTGAGAGTTCCTTATCCACTTTCTCCTTCAGTGATAATGCCCTCTTGAAAAATGGGAGAAACATGACAGAGGGAGGAGTGTGGGGTGAGAAGCTGAGGTCTCTGCCACACTAATGCTAGCTCTTATACTGATTAATTTAATCCCTGTGGCCACATGTCCTCACTTCTGTACTTCTATGCTGAGAGAGGCAAAATCCCTTCTGCCTTTCAGCACTGCTGCAATTAAGCAGTTCAACAAAGGACTTGTGTTCTACGTATAAATAATATTGCCATTTACAGAGAATTTAGCACCTTTACTTAAGTACAGCAATGCTGGAAAAGCAGTGGAAAAGGTCGTGGGCAACTGTCTTTTGGGAGCTCTTTTCCTCTAAAGACCCATTTAGTCTGTGTGACAAATCTATTTATTCCTCAGAATCCTGGGGCAAATCCCCACTGACAGACTGTGTCATGTTTTCTCCCTGAAACTCACACGTCTCTCCCATCAAAACAAAAGATACTTTGGCTATCTACCCCATACTCTGGTAAAGCATTATTGGCCCACTCAAAGGAACACATGTTCAATAAAGTGGTTCTAGCTCCTATTTCTCAGTACTGACACCACATCACTGGGCTTCCAGCACTAGGAAAAGCAAATGCAGACCCTCTTCCAAGGGATAGTGCTGCACATGATCCTAAAAGTAGTCATGGATGTTGGTTTAGCCTAAAAAAAGGTCTCTGGCCATCTGAATCTTGTGTAGATACTACAGCCTCCCTGTCACATACATGCTGCAACAGGAAGACATACCAGATCAAAACATCTCAGAAACAATAAAATCAGTGGTATGATTTTCCAAGTATTGACTACAGAGATGGCCCATCATCCCACCAATACATGTTTACACTGATGAAGTATGACTGCTGAAGTGTAGTCACAAGCAAAATTTTATTAATTGTCCTTATACCCTCCCTCTACTCCTGTATGAAGGCAAAAGGGAACATCTCAGAGCAGGTTAGACCCATAAACCTAAACTACCAGTGAGGTTATTTTGACTTGTTCTTTCATGCTTTCACTTCCCGTTGAGATGACATTATCTTCAACAATTCTCTTGTCCAGAGCAAGAAAACCCAACTACTTCCTGCCAATTCCGTTGTGACAAGAAGTCCTCAAACAATATTCTGTGACCTTATGTTTTTAGCATCTTCCAATGAATTGCTAGGTTAGTTTGGGTCAAAGTACTTCTATCCCTAACAGCTGCTGATTTTTAAAGGAGGAAATGTATCCAACTGACCTGGAATCGACGCATGTCTCGAGGGTTTCCTGCATTTTTTAGGCAATTTTGGTTACATTTGAGGAAAAATTTCAAGAAGAATCTGTGGAGAAAGAGGAGCAGACATTAACATCTTATAAACACTAGGTAGTAGTACAACGTAATACTTGCACATTTGGGCCAACGAAGCCTTATTTATATTAGTATTCCCAACTCAGAAAAATCATCCCATTGACCACTCAAAGAGGAAGCAGCGCTTCAATCCAGCAAAACATGTAAGCACATCCTAAACATTTAAGCATTAATTAATATACGGGCTGTGTCAGAGCCATTAAAGTTTGCAGAGTCAGTCCTTCTATCACACTAAACTTCCATCCTCATTGTGGCATGCACAGCAGCAAGGAAGTAAAAGACATATTCCAGCACAGCAAAAAAGAGGATAGAAAAATGTCAGCCAAGAAAACTCCCTTACGTATAAATGGGGTTTTGTTTTACAAGTTCACTGCCAGTGCAAATTTTGATTTAATACAAAAATACTCAAAATGTTCCATACAGTGGAAATCTCCTCCAGTTAAACCCAGTTTGCACATAGAAGTAATGCTCAAGTAGTGGTTAGTGAGAGACAAAAACCCTGAGAGGAGAAGGGGCCAAGTCTTGGTTAAAAAACTGACTTTACAGAAGAATGAAATATTTTCAGTGCAGTCTATTTCCTGACCATACACAGTTCACTGAAGTAGCTATATGACCCTGACATATATCTCTGAGAAAAGCCATTGCATTTTACAAAGCCAAAGAAAAAAGCAAACATTTCACAGAAAATATTTCCTTCAGTGTTATGCACCAGTGGACTGTAAACTCATAAAGACAAGTCAGTGAATAATAGTGGGTCTCAGATTCCAGGCTTCCTCCCTAAGAGCCAAAGTTTATCAACCTTTTGTCCAAAATAAACTAAAGACTAAGGTTTACTAAAGCTGTGCAAAATGTAACCCCATAGCAAATTTAAAACTTGGCATAACCAGACAGACAGAGCAGTGTTGCACTTGCAGTAACCAGCAGATGACTAAGCACAAGCTAAACTGACCTGTCCTCCTATACAGAAGTGTAGTAGGGAATAGCTTGAACATGTTTTACTTTAAATCAGAAGGTTAACTTTTGCAAGCTTCCATCTTTTAGCACCATACTGATCCTTGGTTAGCAGAACTTGCACACCCTGCCACCGAGGGAGGCAAAATACTGCTGGGTAAAACATTCAGAATATTCCTTTTTGATGAGCACCAGTCTCTGCCCTGCTCCAGTTATGGTGCTACCCCTTAACAAGGGAAGTTTTGGTGCTTGTTCCTCCATGCCAAGAAAAGAATATTAGTCAAATGACTGCAAGGACAGGCTACAACGACAAGTCACTGTTTTCACTGAGGAAAACAAAGGTAATAAGTAAGATTATAAAATGTGATGCTTGGGATTAGCAAGGACTGGATCTCCTGACCCAGGAAGTCCCTTCTAGACCTGTGGACCTAAACACCGGGCAATCAACATCAAATAAACATCTGCCACACGTGAAACAGGGTTTGGAGACAGTGTGTTTGTTTACACTAAAGAGCCATGTAAGTCATTACGTTTTCTCATCAAGCAGGTTCTGATATTCGATAACAGAAAGTTGGTGCTATTTGTTGTACGTGTGTGTGTCTTTTTAAGCCTCTAATGGCCAGCTGTGACAGCCTGACTGAGGTTGTATAGAAGGAGCTGTCAGCACAAATCCTGGCATCTTAAATCCAGACAACTGCTTGCCACGACGCAAAGGTTTGTACTTGTGCCAGAAAGGATTTTGAGAGACAAGCAAATAGGGCATTAATTCCGCCAAAGAAAAACGCAAAGTGAGGAGAGCTCAGGATCTTACACTTCAGATGATGGCTTTCTTGTCAACAGCTCATCATTTAGCTCATGTGCTATGAAGGGCATGGACGTCAGATCCCTCTTGCCCTAAACTGGCCCTGTCACACAAAATGCTGGCAGGATCCAGAGACCACCCCTCCATGCAAGATTGCTTGCTGAAATAAAAAGCCTGGCCATCTGTTGGGAGGCAAAGACATGCTTGTCAGCTGGTGCCTACAGCCTTGAACAGGCCCTTATGTGGCAAAACCTCTCAGAGTGACCTACTCTTTGGGGAGAAGTTGCTGCTGCCCCAAGATTTGCCAATAGATTTGTGGTGGCTTCACCAAGCGTTGTACTCAGCAGCTGCATGCCCAGCCTGCAGCTACAGCAATATCTCAGCCCTGAGGGGAGCTGCATTTGAAGTAAAAAGTCACCAGTTTACAGAACACATTCTGCCAAGCACCATATTTTTATTCCACTGTAAGACAAAACAAACTATAGGCTGCACTTTGTTTTGGAACACACCAGAGCTGGAGTCCCCTCGGCTCATCTAGGCATGAGCTGAGCAGCTCCTGAGCTGGCACAGTGTACACCGACTGACAGCCTCCCCCCACTTTGGCAGGGAGGCAGACATGAACAGATTAAGACAAGGGTAGAGTAGAGCAGTTTGATTCATGGGGTTCAGCCCGGTCTCTCAGTTGCTGCTTTAAAGCACTTGTACAGGTGTCTTCTTCACCCCAAGTCCAGCCGTGCCAGCCTTGCTCATTAGCAACACTTCACTCTGCAAATATTTCAGATTTAGACTGGCAGGGCTGGTCCAGGACAAGTGCCAGCAGAGCTAAGCTCTTTGTAAGCATAAACCTCCATCACCATTTGTTTGCATCTAACTTCTTCACAGTGGGTTATTTCTTTCAGTTCTAACTCTACATTTGGCAGGGCCATATAGCATTAATACTAACCACAGAGGACATACAGCGTTAATACTAACCACTGGGGTCTGAAATTCAGTCCCTAGAAGAAAAAAAAATGTGCAAAACACAGGAGCGTTAATAAAATCTTCAGCTTTAACTCTCTAAACATGCGATGGCTGAACACTGGCTCTTCTGCCTCACAAGACTCAGTCATCAATTGTACTTATTGCTACCACTGAAGGTTTAGGGTTTTTTGCATGAACAAAATAAAATATATTTTCGGGCTCTCTTCCTGACTTCTGCCATCCCTGGTGTGAAGAACATTTCTGTCTATGGAGCAGAGGAGCATAAGCCAGCACCATGCAAGTCAGCTCAGGTCCACAAATAGGAGAACTTTTACAAAGTGCCTGGATTTACTGACTTACATTGCTGGTAAATCAAAGGGCTCCGTGTTTTACTTTTTAGTCCCCAAAGACGTGGTTGGAGCATATGGGAGTGCCATTTTGGAGAAACTCTGTTAACTTCAGATCATGTTTAGGTCTACTAAGACGCAGGTCAGCACAGGTTGCAAGGAGTAGAGTTGCTGAGCAGTTAATTCATGCCACGGTACTGCACTACTACAAATCTCTGTGGAACTGCAAGGACTAATGTAGAAATACAAACTTGAGTTAAATACAAATTTCTGTCTGAATCCAAATTAACATAAACCTCTGTCTGCCCAGCAGAAACGCTAACAAATGGGTTATAAGTTCTTCCAGGAGTGTTTGCTGCTTTTCTCACAACTTGATAGAAAATTCATTTTTGGAGATGAAGACTGTTGTTTTCTAACAAAACTGCTGCATTCCTAAAAATATTCTGGTGCCAGCAGGACTGTGCCCTCTTTAGTCTGATAGTAAAGGACTCTTTATCCCAGCCCAGTCTGAGCAACCTGGTTTGGCCTCACTGCCACTTCTGAATCCTTAAGTGGTTCCCTCCTCACTCCTGCTCCTTCCATACTCCGATTCCTCTCATTCCAATAAGGACCTTTCAAACACACTACCAGCTGCAGGTCCCACCACTTGCATAAAATACTCTCTGCCTTTCATCGCTGGCCATCTTGTCCATCACCATGCAAACTGTTTGTCTTGTGCAATACCCTCCCCAGCATCATCCTGCTCTCTCACTGCTAACTACCAACATTTTGAATTAAATAAATACACAGCAGACATGGAAATACTGGCAATGAAGATGTAAAAGGATTTTACCTCCTACTTTTCTTCCCACTACAAATTAAAACCCATGTTTATTAAAAATAAATGAAGAGTTAAATTAAAGAAAGCAAGCTCTGACATGATCTAGGTTGGCTCTTCTGTCACTCCCCTGAAATAAATTTGAAGGAACTCAAACACACAGGCTTAGCAGTAGGATTTTCTTGCTATTGCCACAATAAATATGTCTGTGGAAGGAGAAAAAAAATAGTTGGAAAGAAGACCTGCTGCATTCCTAATGCTGAAGAA
This sequence comes from Phoeniculus purpureus, assembly GCA_028565055.1. Taxonomy (NCBI): domain Eukaryota; kingdom Metazoa; phylum Chordata; class Aves; order Bucerotiformes; family Phoeniculidae; genus Phoeniculus; species Phoeniculus purpureus. Next base: position 10,283,419 of record JAOXOE010000765.1, on the reverse strand, counting down.
AAGCTTGTTTGTTCCCAATACATTGGAGAAGTTGTTCAAGAAAAGTTCATCCATGTGAAAACATGACAGCTGTCATGCTGCCAAGGTCAGCCAAACCAGTGGCTACCCAGAAAGTGAGTGCTGCTTATACAACTTAAACCTGGCTAGGGCAAACAACATTGACAAAACGTACCTTTTCTGAGGTATAAATGCGTTTGAAAGAAGAGGGCAACCTGATACTCCTTGATAAAGCACAGCAGTAAGTATATGTGGGTTTGCAAAATTAGCAAAACCAAAATACATGGGCCAGTGCAATAATTAGCAAGCGTCCGTCAGATAAAAGGATTGCATGTCCATTCTGTATGACATACCAATTCAGCAGAGTACTAAATATGTGCATAAATTTAAATACACAAGCAGTACTGCTGGAGACAAAGGTACTACTTACATACTTTAGTACCTTGCAGCACCAGGTCTGCTGTCAATCCCCTCTCTTTGCTCTTTGGTTGTCCTCCTCATCAAAAAGATGCTGGTGATGTGACACTGCAAATACAGTTGTCTCAAACAATATCTGCTGGGTGTGTTATTTCTAGTGAATATCTTGTATATTGAGAAGTACTGAAGCCAACACAGGGCTACGTCCACAGGTCATCAAGAGGCAGTTATTGCACACACTCCAGCCATTTTATTTACTTCTTTGGGGTTTTCTATGCACTTTTCACACACTTCTTTCTCAGTAAGTTCTACTGCACCTACTGGTAGCTAGGTCTAGTTAAGTTGTTCTCCACTAAAATAAAAATACAGAGAAAATGCATTGTTTAATGTCATTTTGTTTGGAAAAGTACATAAAACTGTAGAAATATTCCTTTAGAAGTTCCAAAAATACAAAAGTTAAGATTTTCCCTTTCTAGTCAATTCTTTTAATTAAAACTCCTATTTTAAAATAGAAAAATTCCCCATTTTTAAAAAATTAAGTTGAAATAAAACGTTTAGTTTTTTTCTTGTACAACAACTTCAGTAACTTTTCAGCATTTTAAAACTTTCTTTGAAGAGAGAATTTTTATTTCATTTTGCCAAAGAAAAATTGCCAAAATAATGGAATTTTCTACACTACTGATAAAATCTGAGCTTAGCCCAGGCTCCATTAAGAACAGAAAAAGCAGGAGAAAGAAATTCCTTAGCATTTAAGGTATGAAGAGCCTCATTTCCTAAAAAGTCTATTGTTGCAATGTTTTATTTTTAGTTTTGGGTTTGTTTCCCTCACACACCATTTCACATACATCCAACTGGTCACATCAGGTTCCTGATTCACAACAGAAAAATTGAGACTTACACTGATGTTTGCCAACATGAGGCTGTGCATGGAAATCAAATATAGGCATGGGGAAAACCTCTGATTACTCACATGCTCACAGCTGGATTTTACGTGGCTGTTTAGTCAATAAACAGCAGTAGCTACCTTTTGTGGCATTTTTACAACAGGAAATTTATTCTGCAGAAGAGATATTAAACACCAGATACAGCCATCTAACTCCCTACTAAATATAACCTTCTTGAGTTGTCAAACATCCTAATTAAGGAAAAAAAAATTCCCAAATGCTCTCCCTGGATTCAGGTGTTTTCACTGATTTAAAATGGAAGCAGAATCAAACCTGTATTTTGCATTTATGGGATGTTAAACGTTTCACTGGGTTAAAAACAAAAAACAAAGTCCAAAAAGCCAAAACCAAATGCCTGGAAAATTATTAATTTTACTAAAAAATATATCTCATCCCCCTGAACTGCAGAAAAGGTCCAAGAAAGGCACTGTGACACCGAGCATAAGCCTCAAGCAGTTAGAGTCTGTTGACTGAGATTCTTAAGGCAACACCATAATAAGAGAAACAGAAGAGTCTACATTATTTTTGTGAACTTGCTCTGACTCCTGGCACTAGCACTGCCAGGATTTGCTGATATCAGTACAGTAAATATTCAGCTCAGCACAGCAAAGAGCTGAGGAGGCACCCACATAATCACCAAATCAGAAGGCAGGACTGCCCAAACCAGCCCTAAACTACTCATTGCTCACTTCAGCAAGTGTTCCCAGTCACTTTTCGTCAGGTCTGTGTGTTCGGCACAGCGAAGCACAGCATATCAATTTTTCATCTTGCTTCTTCTGGACTTCTCTAACTGTCTAATACTGAGTCATAATGCAACAGAAAAATTTAGAGCAGCTTGGGAAAGTGTATTTGGTATTTTCTCCCCATGAGCGAGTTAAAATCCCAAAGAAACTGTTTTGGTTTCTTCTCCCAGAGTTTTAATAAGAAAGAGAAACCACAACCAAAAAACCAACATCACAAAACAGAATTAAAAACAGTCTAGAGGCATGTTTGAGTGCTTAGTTTTCTGTAATTTAATTTTGCCTCCAGGTCTGACTTTTTAATATTTTTTTTTTTCTTAAAGTAGTCAAAATCTAAATTTTCTTCTATCTCTTTACTTGTGCCCAGCTCCATTATCTAACATTTTTATTAAATTTGAACTGCAGCTACCTTCCTATCACAAAAAAAAGCCCAAAAACCCCAAGTTGGAAGGAGTTGATGCCATCTGCGTACAGAGTACACACAGTGTATTTGGTTTACAACAGCTAGGCGCAAGATAACTGAATACACACATCCTTTCTGCTGTATTGACACAAGCAGCACTGGGAGATAAGCAAAAGACAGCACGTGGCTGCCACACGCCTTGCCCCACGCACAGCTCCAGCTGTTGCTACCTTTTACTGCACAGAAGCCGCCCAGCTCTGCCTTTGCATGCCTCAAATCACAGACTATTCTTTAAAAGCTGATGGGCCACTGCTTTAGCTGAAATTGTGACAGACTTTTCAGTACTAGTGTTTTATTATAAAGTGAGTACAGCCACCTAACCAAGGGAATTTAAAATGAATACTTGATCAATTTGTCTCATTTTATCTGCTTTTCCCTTCACTCTTGCCCCATTTCACTCCTGTTTACGCCTCAAATACTGGGGTATATAAGTGAGTTAACTATTTTTAATTTTTACTGAAGATGCTAGGCTCCAGTCAACAGAGAAAAACAAACCAGCTCTGCGGTCTGTCATAGTTCACACAATGCCATTGAATTAGCAGCCCTCCCAGAGCCATACTTTTCCTAAAAGAACCTCTGTTCAGTGTAAGTGATGACAGATAACAGCATTACTGTTATTGCAATACGATATCAGAATTCACTTGCCTGCTACCTCAAGGTAAACTACTGTAACTTTAGCATGGTTACCAAAAAGCATCATCAGCATCAAAGTCACAGACTGGCGGAAAGCAGGGCTAATCCAGCCATCTGAGGCTGTTTTTCTCATAGCAACCATGGGACCTAACACTTGTCACCTTGAGCTGAGGGTCCCGATGACATATTTCTTTCATCAGCTTAACTGAGAAAGTTATAAAGATTCACATGGTAAATGTTTCACGTGTGGGAAACACATTTCCCACTTTTCCCTGGATCAGGTGCATGTAAATCACACGCACGTACAATTTTGCAAAATCTGCCAACAAAGACAATAATTAATGATTCCTCAAATAACCCAACACAAACAATATCATTAAATAACACCAATGCACCAGTACTATGATCTGAATCTGCAAAACCCAGAGGGTCAGCCTATGTAGAGGGTATGTGTGTATGTTACACCTGACCAGAGTCAGAGCCTCTAGAGCACTGAGAAAAGTTTCTGAACAAATAGCTGTGGGGAACTGCTCAAAACCCATAGGAACAAATGTGTCCTTGGATGGTTACACTGGGTGTAGACATTACGTTACAATGGTATTCATTCCCAAGACCTGGCTCAGAACCTGCTCTGGTTCTCGAGAGTATTTTTTTAATTTTAAATGGAACATGCTAAATGTTAAACAGGGCCAGGATGTCTATCCTAGACAGACAGGGAAATGATTTTTGACCAGACTTGTGCACAGGACCATTGGCCTCAAGAGAAGGAAACAACAAAGATGTTGTCAGATCTCTTATTTACAGTAATCCATAGCGTATGCCAATAAAGAATCAGAAGCACATAAGAAATTATGGAAGTGATCATGGAGCTCATTCATGTCTCAAAATGATTAAAAATATACAATCAAAAATGTTTCTAGACCCAGAGGAATGTAAGAGAGACTTAGCACGTGCTGAAGTGTGCCCACAAGAGTTGACTCTGAGCAAACTCAGGGGCTTTCAGCTGCAGCTGCTCCACTGCCTCAAGATCATGACCAGCAAGACAGACATTGCAAAGTGGTAGAATTTACTGCTGGGATGACAACCGAGTCCCAGCTTTTGCATCAGTAAATCCTCAGCAGAACTGAAATGGTGATGGACAACTTAGAAACATGACTGTAAATCTCCTGTTCACCCAGTCCTACTATGAAGATGACTGTAACTTAACTCACCCGACCCATCCAAATAATTACAGAAACATATTTGGAAAGTGTCAATATGGTGAAAGATTAATTGCATCCCCACCTAAAACAACTTGTGTTTTGAAAAGTAAATTAATTGTTCGTTTCAAGTAAAGTAGCAGCAGAGAAGGACCTTATGTGGAAGTAAAAAATGAAAAATCCTTTGCAATAAAACAAAAAACCTAAACTGGGAACCTGGTCAGAGTCAGTAAAAAAGGATAATCTGACAGATTCTACTGGGAGTTTCAGTTTTACTGTCTGTAATACTCTTTTTTTTGTTCTCTTGGGAAAAAAAGCACCAGAAAACAGCAATTAAAAAGAGTCTCTTAAAGAAACTTACGAGTCTACAATTAGCTGCCCAGCAAAAAAAAAAAACAAACAGAATTCGAAAAATGTAAATGTCTATTTGCATTTATACAGAAAGGATCAAGCACAAAACATGCTGTGGAAGAAAGTCAAGCACTGCCTTCAGCTCCTGCCCACAAGCTGGACATTCCATCCAGGGGTTCCCATTGTTTCATGATATTTAAGAGAATAAAGCCCCTGCTTCCTTTGCAGCAGGGAGCTCTGGCATCAAGGACAGGATCTGGAGTATAGCTGCTATTTTGAGTGCTGGAAGGAAGCAAAGAGCTGTTTTGTGGAAAGGCGGAGGCACTTTGGTTGAGCTGTGCACACAGTGGTTCAACAAGATATTTTGGGGGTGTTTGAAGGGGATCCTGAACTGGCTCAAGGTAAAAAATGCTGCAGAAGTTCACACGTGTCTATGGACAAGCAACCTGGCTACTGTAAAATTCATTGTAAGTCACTGCAGAAGGGGAAGACTGAAAGAGAAAAGGGAAAAGAGAGTTTCTGATGTGATTGTGAAGAGGGTTCTGCTATATGTCATCAATAAATATTGCATGTGTACACTACCTTTAATATGATACTGAACAAGCTTAATTAATCTCAGAAATAATGACCTCTGCAGCAGACATGTAGAATCAGATCATACCTGCTAACATCACAAGTTTTGGATTAAGGACTTCATAGCTTTTCTTAAAGCATTGGGTCTTGTATATGAAAACACTTTTGCTCATGCCCTCTTTTGTGTTAGCAAGGCGTAGAAAAGGCATTCTAGCCTGCAGCTATGAAGTTATCTTTTGCACTCATCTGAAAAGGTGATGCAGCTAACAAGAGAGTCAACCAAATGGCTCAAAACTGTGGTAGAATTCAGATCAGGATGCTGGCAACAAGTTGTAACTTGGGTAAGGGTAAGGACAGAAGTTCAATGTAATAAAATGGATTATGCTTATGCCACTGTGTACTTCATTGGTTGGAGAAATAGCATATTTAGCATGGAGTTCAACAGACCAAAGACACTGCAAGGATACAGGCACAGCATTCAATACCTTACACAAGGGAGCAAAGAACAATGGGCTTTATTATCTCTGGAAAGAAGGTGACCTCTGTTAGCAGCTACAAACATCTTCCATGAGTACTAAAGCACTGTCAATAGTTGGGATCTCTCCTTCAGTTCTGGATGTCTGGCTGTGTCATCGTGATCCACTTCTGTATCTTTCTGTGTGAAAGCAGGGATGATACCTATAATCATTAGGAATCATATACTCAAAACAGAGCACAAGTGTTTACAAAGCCCTGTGCAAGTACTGCATAATTATTCTTTTTCTGTATGACTGTGGAGAAGTGAGGACATCACCAGTGGCGGAGAAAAGTTTACAATGAGCAGTTAGGTGACCTTGTCAGACAGTCCAGGCAGAAGGTTCAAGCTCTAGTTCAGCTACATCATACCAATGAAAGTTACAAAGAATTCAACAGACTAGGAAGTAATTACAACTTAAAAGCCTTTTACTCTTTAAATCCATTTTATGTTCTATTGTTCTTTTAAGAGCAGTTGTGCCAGCAATTACCAAAAAGTAAAGAAGATGGACAAAAACTTACAGCTGCCCCCTCTCACCCCTCCTTGAAAAAAACCCAGTAATTCCTTGTTAATAAAAAGAATTAAGAAATCTCAGGAAAACTCATTCTAACTAGACAGTGACTTAAAATCACCAACAACTTGACAGGAGACCTGAACATTGATCATGTTTTCTACTAGATTCTGCAGCTCTAATAAAGTTCCACTAAAGAGCTAATTGCATAATAATTACTTAAATGTTGAAATGCATTATCCTTTCCATAAGACTGAAATCCTTTGAGATGGCTAGCTAAACAATGTGAACCTGGGTAACAAAACCAGGGTCTGATCTCAGAATTATTAATATAAACCTAGAGAAAACACAAATTTTTATCCTCAAGTAAGTTGAGGCTCCAGGCCCACAGTTAACTAATACAGGAAACAAAAACACAAGAGTCACATGCCCAAAGGCTTGATGAACCTCATTTGCTCAGCATACAATATCAAGTTTTAAATCCCTACTTAATCTCCAAATAAAAATTAAGAGGTAGCTTGAAGAAACAGTGTGCAGTGCCAACGACAAAGTTATCTGCAGACATGTGTTAGACAGCATGCAAAAATATACTGACATCAACTTGTCAACAATAACCACCAAATAACAGACAACTCTGACAAAACAGTGCTCAAGGCTTGATCCAAAATAAGAGGAAAACACAGTTAAATATACAAGTTGGATGTGACTTTGGTGTCTATTAAATGAAATAACATTACTCCAAGGTCAGAGTTTGAATCATTCTTCCACTTTGCAGGGTAACTATGGCAAGTGCAAAATGATTGCACCGCTTCAGCCCCTGCAATAAGGCTTTTCTGCCATCCCGGAGCTACAGCATTTACCTATCTCCAGCCAGATTTAGTCTTGCACCTTGTGAGTCCTCCACCAGTTTTTTGCACAAAGTTCATGGCTATAGAGAGTCAGGGTTGTCTCACTGTATTTATGAGAATGTGAAGATCCCTCATCTAAAAGATTCCTGATGCTCCATACAAGCAGCTAGCTGGAACTAGCAAGGACATTAAAACTTTCATCCTTGTAGTAAGTGTCTTGGGACTTGTTATGACTACAGGTGGTCAGACACTTGACTTTGTATCTCTCCTGAAAGACAGCACCTCCAGCAACACAGTACTCCCTAGTGTGACACCTCTTCAGTACCTTTTAAAAGGGAAGTGTACCTCCTGCTGAGTCACCAAACCCTCCTTCCCACAGTAGCAAGGCTTTTCCTTAGAGGACTCTTGTTTGAAATAAAACCTGTCAGTCTAGTGGTGCTGTGCCAATAGCTCTGTATGCTTTTGCTGTTCTATATTCTGAGGGCTGATTTTAAAAATTGGGTTTCATTACATAACAGGTTAGGGCCCAGTGATATGTCACAAGTTTTGAACCAATACAACTTTTTTGCAACTGGACACGGTCTTCATGATCTCCATGGAGTCATTTAGAAAGCACTTTCTGGTGTTCACATACACGTCCCTTTTAAAGCAAGAGACAAATACAGTCTGCATTCCTTGGGAACAGTTTTAGGTTATAAATCAAATTGCACTTCTAAAGATTAGAAAAATAGTGAAAACAAAAAAAGGTGGGGGTGTGTGTTTAATCACAGGAATCTTCATATGAAATTGTAGGCAATAATGTATTTGAGATATAGAAACTAAGAATGAAAGTGAAGCTGGCAGAACACCCACAGGTATATCTTGCCTTTATCTCAAAGACGTCCAGGCAGAAAAATTTCTGGAATTTAAAATATGTTAATAGTTCAAAGTACTGTTGACTCCAAGCCAAAACCTCAAATTGGAAAGTTCCTGATCCTTGGGCATCACTCAGTCTGTAGTTGTAAAGGAGTGAAACAGAAATTCAGATGGAAACACGCACATCGTTTGTGAAGTTCTAATCTCTGATTAGATATAACCAAATTCAGACCCTAACTTGGAGACCTGACTTCAGAACAAAAGTTGCTAAAAAAAACCGAGAGAGGCTAGTTTCTCTCCTGCTGCACTGTCTTTTTGCAAACTACCTCCACCCATTACTTTTTAGAGGACATTGGCAAATGGCACCCCTCAGGCTGTATAAATCTCTGCAGAAGGAATGGTATAATTTTTCTCCCATCACAAACCTTCCAGTCTAATATTTGACAGCCTAGATCAGGTGCTGTCCAAACATTTATTAAAACATTTTAAATGATGAATATATCCAATTATTACTATTAATGCAGCTAATACTGACTAATGAGGGGGAAACATTCTAGCTTGTGTCCTGCAATTCATTACCCCTGCCTTGTCAACAATTCAAAGCCCAAAACCTAATCATCCATACCGGGCCCTGTTATATTTCACACGTCACATTTAATAAGTCACTCAGTGCCTATAAATTAATGTAACATGTCGGCGTTTATGAGCGCGGCTTTGTCGCTGTTAACAAATGATGTGCTGGCCTGGTCTGCCGCAGCTCGGCAGTGACGAATGATGGAGGATGATTTCTCTCCAATCTATAAACTACACACTGGGGACCACAGCAACACATGGATACACAGATACATATGGGCACATGTGTGTGCACACACCAACACTCACACTGTCTATGGAATACAAAACAAAGAACGGGCCCCTGCACATGCTTTTGTAGGTATGTTTCATGCATTCTGATGCAAACAGAATATTTTTCCATTCCAGTCATTATATTTAATCAATGTATATCATACCTATTCATACACAAATAAGTATGCACACTAGATACTCTACAGTATCATAGGAATGTAGGTACCACCCTTCTGCAAGTTTTCCAAAACTACATCTATTCTATGTATCATGCTACAGTTTCAGTTGCACCAGTTTAAGTGAACTAAACATACAGGAAAACACTATGTTATGGCTGTGTTATGGCCAAGTCATGAGCGAGATTAACAATAAGTCTGAGCATCAGTATTTTTGTGTTTAGTGCTTCCATTGTCAACCACAGCCTGAAACAGAAACCAAACACCAGAGACTTATCATAGAATCATAAGGGATTGGAAGGGACCTTGAAAGATCTAGTCCAATCTCCCTGCCACAAAAGGATCACCTAGACCAAGTTGCACAGGAACACATCCAGGCGGGTCTTAAACATCTACAGTGAAGGAGACTCCACAACTCCCCTAGGCAGCCTGTTCCAGTGCTGTCACCGTCACTGTGAAGAAGTTCCTTCTCATACTTATGTGGAACCTCCTATGTTCCAACTTACACCCATTGTCCCTCATCCTATCACTAGATGACACTGAGAAGAGCCTGGCTCCATCCTCCTGACACCCACCTTTCAAATATTTATAGACATTAATGAGGTCACCCCTCAGTCTCCTTTTCTCCAAGCTAAAGAGACACAGTTCCCTCAGCCTTTCCTCATAAAAGATGTGTTCTACTTCCTTCATCATCTTTGTGGCTCTACACTGGACTCCCTCCAGCAGCTCCACATCCCTCTTGAACTGAAAGGGCCCACAACTGGACACAATACTGCAGATGCGGTCTCACTGGGGCAGAGTAGAGGGGGAGAAGAACCTCTCTTGAGGTTCTGCTGATCACCCCCATTCTGAGGCACCCCAGGATGCTGTTGGCCGTTTTGGCCACAAGAGCACATTGCTGGCTCATGGTCATCCTGCTGTCCACTAGGACCCCCAGGTCCCTTTATTCTACACTGCTCTCCAACACATCAATCCCCAACCTGTACTGGTACCTGGGGTTGTTCTTGCTCAGATGCCAGACTCTACACTTATCCTTGTTACAGTTCATTAAATTTCTCCCTGCCCAGCTCTCCAGCCAGTCCAAGTCTCGCTGAATGGCAGCACAGTCTGATAGGGTGTAGGTGACACCACCCATTTTTGTGTCATCAGCAAACGTGCTGACAGTGCACCCTAATCCCTCATTCAAGTCATTAATGAATAGATTGAATAGGACTGGTCCCAGTACCCACTCTTGGGGGTCTCCACTAGATACAGGACTCCAACTAGACTCTGTCCCATTGACCACTACCCTCTGACTTGTCCTGCAGCCAGTTCACCATCCACATCACTAGTTGATCATCCAGTCCACTCAGCCTCAATTTGGCTGCGAAGATGTTGTATGAGATCATGTCAAATGCTTTACTGAAGTCAAGATACACCATATCCACCGGTCTATCATCATCTATCCACCTGGTTATGCCCTCATATGACTTTCCCTTGGTGAAGCCATGCTGACTGTCCCTAATGACCCTCCTGTCCTTGATGTGCCTGGAGACAACTTGTAGGACAAATTGTTCCATCACCTTTCCTGGGATGGAGTTGAGGCTGACCAGTCTACAGTTACCTGGGTCTTCCTTCTTACCCTTTTTGAAGATTGGAGTGACTTTTGCTATCCTCCAGTCCCCAGGCACCTCTCCTGATACTCATGACTTAGCAAAGGTGATGGAGATTGGCTTAGCAATGACTTCTGGCATCTCCCTTAGCACTCGCAGGTGCATCCCATTTGGGCCCATTAATTTATGCACATCCAGTTTGCTCAACTTATCCCTAACCCAGTCCTCATCCACCAAGGCAGGCTCTTTTTGTGCATGATCAGTTCAAGGTCATTCTGCCAGCACAAATGAGAGGACCTTGAGGGTTACTGTAAAACACATCAGTTGGTAAAACCTTTAAACAAAGTTGTGAGGCGAGGGGAACCCTTCCAATAATGCGCATGGGCACCTGCCTCAGGGTGTTTGGAAGAATTCTTCAAGCCAAGACCAACAATAATTTGTAATTCCAGAGTATTGTCAAAAATGCTGTACTCCAGAAATGTTGGCAACTCAATGATGTGTGAAAGTGAAGGAAATTGAGTTGCATAGGAAATTCCCCTCTTCATTTCTTTTAAAATACAGGAACCTCCGGTTCAACTGTTGAAGATTCAGATTTTTTTAAATTAAATTAAATTACTTAAGAAATATGGACATCTGACACTTCATCTAGGTGTGACCCAAAGGAATAAACAGACTTTTACTACATATTCACAGACCTCACAGGGATGGTTGAAAGCTTCTAAAATATTCACTAAATACTTTGTCTATTAAGTGGGGAGAGTGGCAAGTACTTGCAGAAAACGTGTGTGTGATTGGAATTCTCAAATGTAGCTGTGCACTTTTGGAAGCCTTCTTTTAAGAAGTTGCAAAAAGCATACGGTATGTGTTAATAAATGTATTTATTGGCATTTTTCTTCCTAATTTATTCACAGGTAACTCTTTGCTTGACTCACTCAAAGTGGGACAGAATCCAGTTCTTATCAGCTGCAGAAAGCTGTTGTACGTCCCCCTCTCTCTCTCTCTCAAGTAAAACACCGGGATCCTTTCACCACCCCATCTCGTTTGACAGAAGCTATGCATATGGCCAAGCAAAGCCACTCTACTCCTTCTCACTCAAAAATAATTCACAGGGCTGCCTTGCTGTTAAAAACCTTACTATAAAGTACTAAGCAATTCAGTAAGAAATATTGTACTTAGCTGTTTCTCCATTATGCTGTCTGTTCCCTGCCAGCACAGCTGATGCCTACAAAGCCTGTGCTCTGTGTCACACATGGACACACAGTGAGCTGAGCAGCGACACAAATTCTCCTGACACGTTTTGAATTATCCACTTGGTTTTGCCTCTTGGGGTCCCTCCTTCAGAATTTTCAAACAGTCAGCTCTCTCCTAAGTTTGTGTCAAACATTTACCAGCTGGGAGCAGGTTTTCTGGGCTCTTTTTGAAAACTTGGGTAGTCTTCCTTTTCGTCCTATGTCCTTCCTTCGCTGTTCCCTCCTGCAATCAGGATCCCAAAGTGTGCTTTCTGGGGAGGATTAAGCCGTGACCCGTGCATGATTGCAGGAAATAAGCCTTTAAAATATGCCTAAGTGCTCTGCTTGCTTGAAGTTACTGATCCCTAAAATAGATGTCTGAAAAAAACGTGTAATTTCAAATGTTTCTGCAGATATTGTTCCTGTGTCTGTAACGAGGAGATACATCAAGCAAAGTTCCACCGGTTATGCTCCATTATATCATGAACTGAGCCAAATGAATCAAAACGTGCAGTAATTCCTCAAATGAAAACGCAAGCCTTGCACAGGAGTTAGCACTTATGAAGCATTAGAATATTCAGATTGATTCTGAGGGGTTATTTTAGCTATTCACTAAAAAATCCTTTCCGCATAAAAGGCATTTCACGCTCGCCTCACGTGAACCATTTCTTCCGTTGAGACTTCCTTTGGTTTCCTGCTCTCCATCCTTTCTTGTTCCCTTCTAGCCTTTTTCAGAGAAAACAGTCCCGAGTCGGGTTGGTGAGCTGGTACCCCACGCGCTGAGGAAAGCCACTGTTTTATCCTTCAGCACCTTCCGCGTTATTCCTGTCATCGTTCCCCTGGTCGATCACCTCTAAACTTTGACTGGCTTTTGCAAGACCCATATTCACTGACTCAGTTTCTTAATAAGATTTTATAATGAAGCCATGCAGACTGAGAAATCAGCTGAACCAGAACAGGAACACAGGACAGTGAGTTATTTCTCTCTCCCTTGAGGCTCAGCGCAGAGCACTCTGGAAATCAGGGAGAATTCAGCAAGACCAGGGTTTCTCCAGGAAACCCAGTTTCCATCTTTTGTGACCCTTCTGCTCAAAGCTGGTGGGAGAAGAATGAATTCTTTTTCTTTTTAAGGGATCTTTTGAGGTATCATGTTCAACCTTTGTGAACTCTGTGAAAGAAGATGCTTTGGAAACTGTACGGTACTGCCTGGCATTTTCAGATCCCTGCATGCTCGCTGGCAGAGCCCTTTCCCAGCCATTTGATATACTCGGTGTATTGATAGAAGCAGTAGAATAATATTGCTCCCTCCTCATTAGTTTCTCAAGGTAGTTAGAACATAATTCTGTCCTATGTAATGTTACTTTAATCCTAACCAAGTCAAGAAAAGGTCAGATGTTTCACCTTTAGTGAAATTCTCAGCCCTCTTATGTCCGTGTGCATAGGAACCTACGAGAAAAAACACTTCAGTCATTTCCACAGCCATGATCAAAGAAAATCACAAATGCAACAGACTTCAAAGCAAAGAGCAGTGGCCCAGACCTAGCTCAGCGGCACTGTGCACAACATTGGTGAGATCTGAACTAAATTGCTTAAAAACAGCTTCCAGTTTGCAGCGCTGGTTACTTAAGGGAGCACAGGCTGAAGGTCTGTAGGTACCTGCTGCAGGGCTGGGCTGCAGTGCCAGTCCTGCAGTAATACCCACCTCTGGCTAGGGAAGCTTCAGGCACTGGGGAATTCTGCATCGTCTGTGTGCTGCACAGCTCTGAGTTCTCAGTCCTGAGAAATGAGAGTCAATGAAAGAACAAAAAATATCATTCTCAAGTAAAGAAATGGAGGGAAAAAGAGATTCCATTCTGGGCAGGATGGATGGGTTGGGTGGGTGGATGGATGGATGGATGGATATCCAAGGAACTAGCCTAAACTCTGGTTCTTATTAAGAGCCTGTAAAATCTCCTCACCTTCACCAAGAATGTTTATTTTCCTGCTCATGCTACTGTGGGAGGGAACATGGACACTTTTTGGTCTGGGTGATCCTGCTCTGGCAGGGGTATTGGACTAGATGATCTTTCGAGGTCCCTTCCAATCCCTAATGATTCTATGAGTCTACGACTTACTGCTCTGTTTCTTACTGGGAAGGCAGTCCAAGTATTTCCATCCCTTCCTCAAGCTCTGCAATGCCCAAGGCTCATAGCACACCACCCCACAGATGGGAAAGAAGTGGGGCTCTGCTGCAGACTGGCTTGTGTTTGACATTTTGTGCCATGGGCAAACGGTTGTAGCTTTGAAAAGCTGCACCTACATCCTGCCGTGGGCAAATGTAGCTTCCCCAACAGCAGTTCAAATGCTGTAAGCTGTTTATTTGCCTGGGGATCCTATTTAAATCCTTTTTACTAACATGCATCACCAACAGTCAAAGGCAGTTTTCTGAGGGTGCTTGGGGAAGAGGGAAGATGAGAGAAAAGGATGCATTGGCACCAGCACTGGCAAACTGAGAGGTGAAATTTCAAGAGTTGCATTTAACACAGTGCAGCCCTCCATTTCTGCACATTGTGGTGCCTGTACAATCACGGAGAAATAAGTCTTGGTTAAATTTTTTATGAGCTTTCAGCTGCTCTAAATAATTAACTAGGACTTCTCTCATTTGAACACGGGTGCAGCTTTTTCATGTCTCAAACGCTTCCCACCTTAATCACAAGGGGATCGCTCGAGTTATTCAGGTCACTTCATATATTTATTTATTTTTAACGTCATCAGTCAAAACAAATTTTGAACCTTCATGAAGGAAAGGTAGAAAGCAGCTCCCTTTTGATCTCACTCCAGGTAAATCCTCAGGAGAAGTATGTGCCTCGTTTCCAGAAGCTGAATAATAGAGATTGATAGGTTAATCAGTTCCAATACAACTTACAGAATAATAGTGCACGCTCATCTCCTGCGTTTTGACATTCCCCAAGTCCAGGATGTTTCAAAGATGATAATGAAGGATATCACAGGATAGTTTCTGAAAGACAGATGCATTAATGAGGATACTCCTTATGCCCTCATGTAGAGCATAGGAGACTCATCCTGCTTTTGACAGGCTGATGGTATGACAGTGTAACTCCTGAAGTCAGTCCTACTTCCCCACCATGTAATGGCATAGAAAATGAGGTCTTAAAAACACTCATTCTACCCCTCCATTCAGTGTCAAAAGGAGCTTGAATGTTATTTTAGGTGGAAACCAGGCTATCCAGTGAGTATATAAAGTGGGCATTAAGTATATTAAATATTGGATTCAGTTCCCTAATGAAGGACTTTGATCTCCTATCGTAAGACTCAGATGTGAAAATTGGACTCTGAAAGCAGATTAGTAAAATAGCTCCTTCCTAAACCACTCCATGCTCCTGCTGCTCGAAAAGTCACAGGCTTACCGTGTGAATGCCTGCAATATGCAATTAGCAGTGTCCGGGCTGCAAGTCCAGTTTCCCGCAAAGGGGAGAGAAGGGACATACGGGTGAGATGATGAAAATTTGACTTCAAGCTGTCGGTCAGCATAGCTGCCCCTGAGCTTCAGCATCCCGGCCACAAGAAATGGGACTGCCCCCAGCACTGTCTGAAACACATCATGGGAACACAGACATCTAAAGTTGCAGAGGGCTTGAAGAATAGGACAGACACAGCAGAGTATAGAGCACTTTGCTGAATTTCTAACAAAGTTCTACTGGGGGCTTTGAAAGTTGTCAATTGATCTAGGATTAATGATCTCAGTCTGTGCCATTTTGTAACTCGTTGCTTTGGGGAATGAAGCCAGTGAGCTGGTTTAGTCCTGCAGGATGCTCTTACTTCTTTCTACTGGCAGTCCCTGCAAAAAAACAAAGCCAGTTAGTTATTTCCCAGGAACCATGGCCGCTGTTGTTTAGCAGTTATTGCAACCAAGTTTCTGTGTGTTGCTTTCACTAATTTGTCCCCTTTTGCAGTGAGAACTGTCACAACCTCTCGATTCAAAATGCAGACTGCCTGAGAAAGAGCCTCGTGAGAAGTGACATGTTCAGAGAAGCACTACACGTGGAGCAGAGCACTTTACATTGAAAGCGGACGCCCTCATGTTTCTGCAATGAGACTGGCAGAGCTACACGTTATTAAATCTGGAGCCTTAAAAGCCTTTCTCCAAAAATGCCCTATGGTGTTATCCGTCCTTTCACACAGTTTCTCTGGATTGTGTGTGCATGGGTAGCCACAGATCAAACTGCATTTATTGTTATTTGATGGTGGTGTTGTCAATGGATGTATGTATAGTTATGGAAAGCATCAACTGTGACAGAGAAGATGAGGAGCAATAGAACTGCATCTGAACTGCCATAGTTTTATTGTCTCAACAGTTCAGTTTCTTTATTCCAGCTGAGCATCAAGCCATGAAAAGTTACCTCAGATCAACATCTCACAACAGAGTCACCTTGAGATTTTCTGCTTTCACAAGAGCATTGCTCAAACTGTTCCGGTGAGCCATTCCCATGGCACACTGTCACTGAAGCAGAGAGAGGTGACAACTGCAAACTGAGCCAGAGAGATGCTTTTCCTCCCCAGCAATTGCCAGATGTGTCCGGCTCAGTCAGGTGGCCGCATGTCCACCAGCCTCCCCAGCTCTGAGGTCTCCATGTTTGCTTTTCATTCTTGTGTCAGATGCCTGTGCTGTCTGCAGGTCACAAAGCACACCCAAGCCTCCTCCAAGGTTTCCATCTCTCTGCACTAAATATATTTGGAAAGCTGGACCTTCACCTGTCTGTGCTGCAACCCTTTCCCCTCTTTGCTTGTCTTCTGTCTAGTCCAGTGTAAATGCAACCTCTCCACAGCAGCTGCTATCTCTTGAGCTACGATTCTATAATCTTTTTCAGCCTTTTTCCAGCTTAATTTTTATATATCTACATGTGATCTACTGTTTCTGTGGTCTAATACATTGCCATTCTTTCTATTTCAATGCCTCTTGAGTGTGGTTTATTAAAATGACAGACCACACTGCAGTTTGCAACACAGGGCTAATTCATTCCCACTTTTCAATACAGTTCCTCACACCATTTCCAGCATTCAAGAGAATAGGTATTTATTTTAATCACCGTGTGCTGCATATATAATATTTTCCTAGGTGAAATTGCCATTTAATGGAGGCTGGGTCACAAGAGAGCAATTATGTGAGTTATGTGCATGTTACGGAATAATTTAAAATCAGCTTTTGGGTCAGTCTTTTTTAATTATCTATTTTATCAACTGTTTTTGACTAGCAATTTAAATAATTGTGTTTGCCTAATACCTGGAAATGTAATTGCTTTTAGGTGGCCTTTATTCTGGTCTCGGCGCCAGCGTCTTTCTCTGCATACTGCGCATGTTTGCACCTGTCTGCATGGTGACAGATTTGTGGTGACAGCTCGTATAACTTATTTAGAAATGACAAATTATTTCAGAATTTCTTTAAGTGCACAGACTGGAAATATGGAGAAACACCTGCTTGCTACAGAAAGCTGAAGAGGATCTGCTAAGTCAAAGGGAAACTATGTGAATCGGTGAAGAGCACATTCCAAGTGAAAGAAAACCCCGTGGGCCATGCTTATGCTGGTGCAGGTTTCAGGGGTGGTTCCATGGATGCATTTCTTTTCTGTTTTTAGCTAAAACATCCCCAGTGCTGAGGGTGGAGATCACAAGGAAGGTTCCCAATGGCTCTGGGGTTCAAAAGCCTCACCTGCAGTTTAGGGGCAGAAACAGCCTCCTCACAAGAGTTGTTCAGAGCCAAATAGAAGTGCTTTGGATGGTGTCTGGCAGAGCCCCTCCCATCAAGCCTAGCTGGAGCCAAGCAGTCTCCTTCAAGCAGTCTTTGTCCTGCAGGGAAAATACCTCCCTGTCCTGCACTTTGCACGTACCTGAGTAAAGACTGCAGCCAGTGACCCGGTGCATTTTCAATCCCATCATTAAACGAGCCAAGCCCGTCACTGTAATTGCAGTAGGATGTCTCTGTGAAGCCATCTTGTTAATATAAAAGGATTAGTTCATCAGCAGGTGGTTTCACTAGGTAATGGAGTCTGGGATGTCCAGCTGATGTGCTATAGAGAGAGTAACGAGATCCTCTGATAGCAATTAGTCCTCACTCCCAGCAGTACGAGCAGGAATAAACAAGTGAATTGCCTTGTAGAAGCCATAAGTGGACAGAGCAGTCCACAGAAACAGATTGCCTTGCACACCCAGCTATCAGGTACGGAGCACTCCAGTAAAGGTCCACTAAAACATCAGCAAGTACACCAGGTTCTGAACAGCTGCTGCAGCAGTAGCACCCAGGAGCACCAGTTTAGGCAGGTCTGTGCAGGGCAGGCTGTTTCTGTACAGGAAAGAGTCTTTATAATAACTATCTATTGGCCTAAATGTCATTATGTCAGGTAGGGGTTATCCAGAACAGCAAGAACTCTTTTCCTGTTGCATTTCCAGTGATGCCAGACATTAAAATGGGCCATGTGTTGTTGGCTCATTTTAGAGAGAGTGATTCCTGGAGCTGTGGCCACAACTGTACTGCCTGCTGGGCATCCCTGCAGCACAGCAACAGCACTGTCAGTGGATGTGTGTTAGGACAGACAATGGCAATAATACTGTAGACCCCAGCTAATGGTGTGGTTGTGCTTTTAAAAAGAAGTTACCACATGTGTCTGCATGAAGCCTACCTAGACCTGTCTTTCTAATAGATGGATAAACCATTATGTACCTTTCTCACAGTTATTTTCACAGTCTCTTTCATATATGGTGAAGATATTTAACAGCATCACTCAAAAAAAAGCTGTTGGTTTGAATTTAGCATCTTGCAATCCCACTCATAGAAACATCTGTTTATCAGCTACTGAGTGGACTCTAGGTGGGAGGGCAGCCTCTTTTCTAGTCTGATGTATGATTTCACATTGGCCAGGTCAGTTCTTCATTCAATTAACGTTAGTGTTTTTGGCCCATAACATTTGAATTGTATTCAGACCACTAGAGAACATCAGAGTTTAAGCTCTGTGCCAGCCCTAATTATTGCTGTGTACTGGTCAGCCTGCTAGGTACGTGGCAAATGGCCAGTTTGGTGTGGTCTGGTCTGGACCTGAATGTTTAGCACTCATAAGAAAGCAATATAGCAGCATATCAATTACTACAGAATTAGCAGCAGAAGTGCTCCTGGATGCAAATGTACATAAAGTTGACATTTATTTTCCTACCAAGAAAGGCTTAATTTTATTTTTAAGGGCAACTGAGACATTAGCATAGTGCTTTATGCTTTTCAGATTGTCTCTATTTGAAAAATGAACTATCCCTCCAGGTAAATTAAATGAACCTTTGTCTTTGTTCTTTCAATCCTTCTGCTAGAAGCCTAGTGCTGTTCAGCTGAAACTGCTTGTAAGTCAGAGATACAGAGGTTGCTCCTTTGAGCATTGATTTCCCAGGAAGCACATAGACAAAGAAAATCTAGCAGGAATAAAACAAAACAATTCAGACTGTCTGCACAGTTTGAAGACACGCAGGTATTTACTGCGCTCGTGAGGGAATATGACTTGGTCAGGCCATGTGGTGATGCATTTGGTTGTGCAATTTCAGGAGTAAGAAGAAATAAAGAAAGGGGTATTTGAACTTGCAGAAAGGATGGTGGCAGGGAGTCCCAAATCCTAGAGGGCATCCCACGACTGATACTGTACCCCTTACAGGCAAAATTTGGTCTCCTCCTCACAGCATCAATTGGCTCGAACACAGTAGCGTTTGTGAGTACCTGTTCCCATCAGACTTTGCAAATAACGTGGGGTGGTTTTCCATCAGCACAAACCATTCTTCCTGGCTTTATCTGTGCAAAAGATTGCAATGCCCTCGGGGTAAGTGGAGCTTCCCCTCAGCCCCAGAAGCAGAGCAGTTCCAGTGGGCTCAACCTCACGTAGTTGCCCTCAGCACTACAATGGAAAAGCACCCACCATTAACTTCTGTTCTCGAGACACTTGCCTTGTCCTCCACACCTCTGTGGTTTCATAGTCTCCCTCTTTGCTAACTTTTTCTACCTGCAAACACATTTTTTGCTTGTTCCTGTTGGCATCCTGTTTGCCTGTGAGTGTGAACGTGCACGTCTGTGCACATGCTCGTGCTTTTTCCGTGGGTTTGTGTGTGCGACTGTATGTTTGTATTCTGCTTGCAATTGTTTCCTTCCAGCTGCACTGAGAAAGCTGTAAATATTCCAATTTGTTCTGGCACATACAAGCAGTTGTGATTACGACCATGCAAGTTTGGAGACAACAGCTGACGCATCCATTTCTGATCACAGCTCCTGGGGGAAGCCTGCCTCTCTCTGTCTGTATGTGGTGAGGAGAAAGAAGGGTTCTTCACAAAAGAGAAAACTCTGTAAGCTTGCACTCACCTAGGGATGTGCTGAGCTCTGAGACAGGTGAGCTTAAAACTGGGGCTGAAGCTGCATATGGTTGAGCTGAGTGATATAAGTATGGGTTTAGGTGTGTTGGGATCAGAGAGGTACATTTTGTGAAACAAATTCTACAAGTTCAGTCTAAGTAGTAGGATGATAAAGTGAAATACACAGAAATGGCATCAAAGAAGCAGGTACTCACGTGAAATCACGTTACAATCACGTTAGATCTCCATGAAAACAGATGTTTAGAGCTCTCCGTCCTCAAATGGTGCAAATCTGAAAAGCACCAGAGGCCCCAGGTCACATAAGATTTCTTTGGAAAGTACAGCTTTACCAATATTTCAGGTTTTTTTCTCTATTTGCTTATCAAAACCTGTAAAAGACAATTGAATAGTAGAGTCATAGCATCATTAGGGATTGGAAGGGACCTCGAAAGATCATCTAGTCCAATTGCCCTTGCTACAGCAGAATCACCTAGACCAATGAGCATCTCTTGTTTTTCTTGTCCGTATACTACATATGAACACGTTTACATGAATCTAACAAACAAAATCTAACAAAAACAAAAATCTAACAAAATTCTTTTGTTCAAAAAGAATTAAAAGGCGCCTAGGAAAAAATAGCAGAGCTCAGATATTTACAGTCTGACGCCTGAACTGGACTGTGCAGACAGTGTGACACTGAAACTCCAGTGCCAAATGAATGGATAGGTAAGTTAAAAGAACAGATGACAGATGTTAGGGAGATTTCAAAGCAAAGGATTTCTCTGGCACTCCAAAGGATTTCCACTTGCACAGCCAGTTGCGCTTCCAGGACTTCAGAAGGGATGCTGTTCCCTGCCTGCTCTGGGTCTCAACTGCTTAATCTAGTTCAACTTCAGCCACTGGACCTGAAACTGCCTCTGGCACTCGGGAGATTCAGTAAGATAAACATGGATTTGCATGTCTATTTGCTTTAGTCTTTATTGTGGAAAATGAGAAAGATACCTGATTGAAATCAAGCTCCACTGGTTCAGAAGAGTCACAATTTGTGAAATGTGCCCGGCACGAACCCAAAGCATGTGATTCTGAAATGGCTCCTCCAGCAGCAGGGACACATACAACTTGGCTGCAAGTCTGCGGGGCCTGAGGTCAGGATAGATCATTCCAAAGGTGACCAGTTATTACAGAGAGATCCTGGACAAGGTGCTTGGGCCAGCACTATTAGGAGGGCTGAGATGGCAGTAGGTCAGAAATAGGGAGGTTGTCATCTCCCTGTGTTTGGCCACATCATAGAATCACAGAATCACAGAACATCATTGGGATTGGAAGGGACCTCGAAAGATCATCTAGTCCATCTTGAGTATTGTGTCCAGTTTTGGGCATCTCAATATAAGAGAGATGTAGAGGTGCTGGAGCAGATGCAGAGGAGGGCAACTAAGCTGGTGAAGGGCCTGGAGAATAAACCTTGTGAGGGAAGACTGAGAGAGCTGGGGATCTTTGGTTTGAAGAAGAGGAGGCTGAGAGGAGACCTCATCACTCTCTACAAC
>JAOXOE010000765.1:10210619-10261517 GCA_028565055.1 Phoeniculus purpureus | reverse complement strand
ATCCACCCTAGGATGCAGTTGGTCCTCTTGGCCACAAGAGCGCATTGCTGGTTCATGGTCATCTTGCTGTCCACCAGGACCCCCAGGTCCCTTTCTCCTGTACTGCTCTCCAACAGGTCAGTCCCCAACCTATGCTGGTACCTCGGGTTGTTCCTGCCCAGATGCAAGACTCTACACTTACCCTTATTATATTTAATTAAATTTCTCCCTGCCCAGCTCTCCGGCCTGTCCAGGTCTTGCTGAATGGCAGCACAGTCTGCTGGGGTGTCAGTGACACCACCCAGCTTTGTATTGCAAAGACTTGTATAAATTGTATTGCAAAATGAGCTGCTACACTGAAGATGAGTGACACACACCAACAGTCTCTTTCATTTTTCTATGGCAAAACCAACATTTTTAAACAGTCCAAAAACACGTAGTTTGACAACATAAGGGCACAAAGTACATTAAGAAAAAATGCACATGGGATACAGGTGTACATTTTAACATCCTTCTATTTTGCTGCAAGTGTGAGCACTGGAAAGTAACAGGGAAAATGTTGGCATCTTTTTGCTTACTTTGGTTACAGCTGTGGCAGGTTCAGGATTGATGAAAGACATCTGGATCTGCATACAGCTGCACTAAGTGCTACATGCAGTAATAAAAGTGCATGTTGTGAATGCACACTTCCAGCCACTGTCACTGGAAGTGGCTTTTATAGAGCTCAACTGATTTGTCAGCAACAGAGGAAGAAAACAGGTAAGGAAAGGACCTCTGTGAGCTGAGATCATAGCCCCTAGGAAAGCTGCACGACCTCAGTTTTGGCTTTGTAACAAAGCCTTGCTGATGGTAATGGCTGTTATATCCTCCTATTTGCTTTTACATCACCAATGTAACCCGTGTTACAGTAACAGATTCCTTATGAAAATATATACACACAATAGTGTATATTCATATACATCCTTTTCAGTGATGTAAGAATGTGTCAGGGCTCAGCCCAGAGTCTGGAAGTGACATCTGACTTAATTTTCTAAGTAATTTTTTTTGTCTCTGTTGGAAAATTACAATCTTTAAAAAAAGAAACTTATGCTTCTTTGACCTCAGAGTCATGTCTGAGGGTCTGTCAGTATGAAAAAAATATTCAGAGAAAAATCTCCAGTATGTCAAAGCATCATCTTCAGATGGTTTATAAATTAAAAGCATCCTTCCCTGGTAAGATACAAATCTTGCTTCATAACTTTAACTAAAAAAGTAAAAAACCAAGTTACACATATATTTAAAAACTTGACATGGAAATGACAGAATTTTTACTCACAAATTTTCCTTTTGTCTTGGACCACTGACTTACAAATAACACAGCAGTTCTGGTTGTGTCTATTCTTTCTTAAATACCAATTTAAAACCAGAAAACTCTTGAAATGTCTCTTAAAAAGGAGAAAAGTTTCCTATGTAAGTCTAGCAAAAACTCCAAAAGCATTTGGTCCTGTGATCCCCTGGTGCTCAAGGCACCAAAACTAAGCCTGTGTCTGAGAAAGCATCACACTTCCAGAAACACTGTGATGTGGGAATCCCTGCACAGCTTCACTGCACTGAATCTGGGACCAGTCACAAATTCTTCTCTTAGGAACAAACAGCAAAGGACACATGGAGCAGAGCTGAACCACTAAGATCCCTTCCACCAGCTGTGTCTGGGAGACCTTCCCAAGGTTGCCACTCGGGCAGCACAGACACAGATGGGCTTCTCCAGAGGCCAGTTCTTAGTAGGAGCCCAGTCAGAGTGCTCCAAATTGTCTTTGGAAGTTTGTCTTTCCACAGCCTCAGTGGAGTGTGGTCAGCCTACTAGTGTTGTCATTTCCACAGTTCTCCAGGGCGAAGTTGTGCAAACACCCCCTTGAAAGATGCCTTCTCACAGAATGGGGTATTTTAACCTTTCTATAAATACCATCTCCAAAATGTATATACTTAAACAGCACTCAAAATACTTTAGCTTTTGACCACTGACAAAGGTTCACTCTTTGGTTAATGTCAGCACCATGACTCAGTAATTCCACGACATCCTATTGGAGCAGCAACAGTGAACAACAGTGCAGCAAAAGTCGTATTTATTTTCCAAAATCAACCCACCCTAAAAGGGCTGGGTAAAGTACTAGACCAGAACACAGAAGATCTACATTCATGTCTCTGCTTCCTATATCTACCTTGTAAGCTGCCAAGTTGCTTTTAGACTGCTAGAGATGCAATTAAACCCTCTTGAAAGTCCTACTGCACACTTTACTGCATCTTTAGAAGTCAAAACACCTTTAAAAATCTAGCTTTAAATCTCTCTGTGTCTTCTTTTCCCATCTTTAAAATAGGGATCATGACACTTCCCTAGCACACAGGTACTGTAAGGATAGATAAAGACAAAGACACTTTCTCGAAGGTGTCATACATATCTAGGATTCTCTCATGTATTGTTGGCATAAGAAAAAAATCTTAGATGTTTTTAAAGACTTCTGATATACAAAGAGGAAAACCATGTAGAATTTCATAGGTCTATTTTTTTTTAAAATATCTCTAAGAAAATTATTCAATACAGGCAGTGTCAGTGAAAGCAGCCCTCACCATTTTGTTTTTCTAGGTAATGTATGTTTGGCTTTTTGGCTCTAGCTTTAGGCTAGAGTAAAATTTTGTTGAGAGGCTTGAGAATCACTGCTCCTGAGCCCTACGTAATTGGGAACTACCTTTTGCTGAAGGAAACTGTTTTGGAGTCTGGGGTCAGCCACAGCACAGGAGCGTGCAGTGCGTAACAGCAAAGGCTAGTTGACCAATTAAAGCTAAGTGATGGCTTGGTGTCCCAGCAGCCTGCCATTTGCACTATGTGAGAGGTAATAAAGACCATGAAAACACAGAGCCACATTCCAGCCAAGTAACACACAGAACCTTTTTCCAGAGAAAATAGGGCAGGGGGAAAAACAAGACCCATGAGATACTAAATGTTTAATGATTACACTGAAGAAAATTTATTTGGTAATTGGCTATTAAAATGTATGTTATTTTCCCTAAAAGCAATATTGTACATCCAGCACCTAACGGAGAAATGTCATGGTGCAAACCCTCCCTCCAAGTAACTGTGACAACACCTAGACAAAGAGAAGTTGAGACCATTACTTCAGACCAAAACCAAATTGTCTGAGTAGCTTAGTTGAGCAGCACTCCCCAACACTTACATTTTAATCATTTACTATCTTTAGTCATTTCAGTAATAACTTTTTTGAAGTCATACTATATTATTTGTATAGAAATCTGACCTACCAGAGCCCTCCAGGTACTACTGTAAAATACAAGATATACAAGAACAAGCTTAATCTTTTTTTTCCCCCCTTACATATGCATTAACCTCTAAATGGGCAGGAAGAAAAGCAAAAAGTGAGCTGAGTGCTAACAGGAAAGCTTAGTAATATACACATGCCACAACAGTCACCCTTAGCTCTGAACACTCAGAAAACTTCATGAGAAAGGTGGAGACTTTGCAATGAAGTTACCACATAGGCACTTAAAATAAAGGAAAAAAGTAGAATTACCCTGTTGCAAGGGACTTGTGAAATCTCTGAAATCTTGAAGAAAGAAATCTGCATGACAATAATATTATTTCACTCTCTGAGGGACTCACAGGACTCACAAAACCATACAAAAAACAACACAGCTCTTTTCAGTTCAGTCCATTGTATAGAACAGTGAGTGTCACAAGGTTTATTCTATAATGATTTATTATCAAGAAAAATAAGGGCTCAGGCAGAGGCATATTTTCTCAAGAATATATTGTTCCCCAAAATGGTTTGTTTTGCAGAAACATTTCTTTTTGCTCTATTTTTTTTTCTGGCAGTTCCTTTTGCCTTCATCCTAGAGCTGCCTTCATCCATACTTAGATTTACTTTGAGAGAGAAACACTTTAAACCTTCAGCTCTCCTCTCCCTGCTTTTCTGACTTCCCCTGAACGCTGCATCTCTAGTCACTGCTAAACCACCACCTTTTCCTCTTTGCACTATACCCACTTGGCTCCTCCCTTCTGAAACATCAGAGATCACTCAGACCTCTGGAGACCTGAGACAGCAGTAAAGCATTGCCACGGCAAGACTCAGTCTACTGCCAACAAGAGACAGGGGCACACGCCTGAAGCCCACAGAGAGGATCTCCTTTGCTAAACTATGCTAGTGAAATCACTGCTGGGGAATACCTAGGTGGCCTCAGGGAATAGGAGCAACCCAAGCCTGTCAGCTGGAGCAGAGGCTGGTGCTGGCATTTGGGAAATGGTTCTCCGAGAGAAACAGCCAAGCAAAAACTGCTGGAGGAGCAACCTAATCCCTGTGTTAAGCACCAATATGAGCTGCACTGAACTGAAGAGTTTTAACCAGCTCTTCCTTCCACCTGCCTGCAGGAACTGGTAATTCTATAAAAGCCCTGGTTAGGTTTTTGTGTTACCCTGGGCTGTTTCAGTGCAACCACAGACTTCAGCAGTCTTCCTTTCTTAATTTTCCTGTTGCATTTCCTCGTCAGAGCATAGGAACAGTTTGTATTCCCTGTGTACTCAGTCCCTATAGCCATCATGGCAGTTAAGGAAATGCCAATATTCTCTTTTCATAGGGGAGGAAAGTAAGTGAATTCACCAGGCTGTGAAAAAGTTTTTGTGAAAAGAAGAGAACATGTTCCAGTGTGTGGAACAGTATAATGGCTCTGCTAAGGACTGAATTTCTACACCAGTAATTTTTTTTTTCTCATTAGAAAAGCAGAAGTATTAAAAGATTGTAGAACCGTGCACAACTGGCTGCATATTCCACCTAGAACTAGCACTTGGTACAGAAAGCAAATAAACCAAAAACTGAGCAGGTGAAGAAAACTCAAAGTACACTGTATGATCAAGCTAAACCACTGCAATTCCATGTATTCAGTAAGAAAATAAAGTCAAAAGCAGGTCAGAAAAGCTGACAGAATTAATCACAGACAAGATGAATAGGAAATTTGATGGAAATGAGATCACTTTTCATGATGAATTCATAGCCAGTGTTTAACTGAGTACAATGAACTTGAAAATACACTTGGTGAATGTCTGTATTAGCTGGACTGCTGAATGTTTGTTAGCAGTTAAGATACACAAACTGATCAATAGCGTAAAACAAAGGAGCTCAGGTATGCATGTGTACTCATACATCACTTCAATAAATTATCCTGGGTGTTACATCGGGGGGAAGGGAGGGGGTGGATTTAGAACAATCATTTTGGGATCAAGAGCTAAATCATTTCAACCACATCTTGATTTCTGCAAAACTCAGCAGGAATTATGAGGCTTAACATCATCTCAACAATTAGCATATTATAAATACAAAAATGATATATTAAAGTGAAAGAAGAAAAAGGCCAGCATTTTACACCTACAGTAATATAATTCCACTACTTAATGCAAAGTAACAGGCATTAGAGTGTTTGGGATCCTCTTGTATAGTGTTATCTGTTCTATCAGTAAATGAGACTATGTGAACAGTACAAGCTATAAATAATTCAAGGCCTGAGATGGCAATTATAGAACCATGCACAACCAGCATGAATATTTTATGAAGGCTAAAACAGCCCTCAGAATGAATCATGGATAGATGAACACACACACATCCACACATACACTCAGCTGTTGGCCAAGTATTGCTTCCAGACATGGCTTATATCTGACCCTCAGTACATCTCAAAAGAAAATTTCCTCAACACAAAAGTCAGAAGTTACATCTGTATTTTC
Source organism: Phoeniculus purpureus (assembly GCA_028565055.1). Taxonomy (NCBI): domain Eukaryota; kingdom Metazoa; phylum Chordata; class Aves; order Bucerotiformes; family Phoeniculidae; genus Phoeniculus; species Phoeniculus purpureus. Next base: position 10,255,774 of record JAOXOE010000765.1, on the reverse strand, counting down.
ATATATAAAAAGATATTAAAATATAAATAACTGTAGGGGGATTTAAAAAAAGGGTGGATTGGTGAGGGAAAATGTTTGTTCCTTTCCAAAGATTCTGGTAGGAATTCTAAACAACTTTTCCCTATACCCAGCATGTACTTAACAAAAGCAGACTATGATGTATAAAATAAGGATCTGCAACACTGGTCTGCAAAATCTGACCCTAAAGAAAGACCTTTCTACATGGAGATATTTACCAGTAGAGAGAGACTAGTACAACTTCCCATATGGGCACTATTATTGCAGCACAAGAGCATTCACATGGGAGTTACAGCAGTATAACTACTCCAGCATAATTATACGGGTATAATTATGCCAGTAAATTTCCCTGTATTAGCAAGCCGAGAGAAAACCTCCCTGTAAGGAGCATGGCACTGCTGCATCCTGCCAACAGGCCTCTAGCGAAATCCAACTTGAAGCAGAGACCTCTAGATACTGCTTTCAAGGCAGGATGGTCAGTGGCGCATGAGTAAATAGATACTACATTAGCAATAAGAAAATATCTTTTACATGCTTCTCGTGCACATAGGCACCAAGACACACATGCGCACATATACACTCCACAGATTTGTATATTATATAAACATACTATAAGTATATAGACACACATTTATTTATATGAATTTGCCTTTTAGAAGATCTGTGTTACAAACACTGTCTGATTAGTCCACAGGTTCCCTCTTTGAAACCAGGATGTATAATTTCTCCAATTAAATTCAAGTTAAAACTAAGACACATAGTTAAAACTGCATCAGCTATTAAAAGAAACTGGGCTGGAACCTGTCTGAACATCAGATAACTTCTCTGTGCCAAATATAAACAGATCATTGATAACTTGAAGATGTAACATGTGTGAACATAACTGATGAGATTGGTTTTGGGTGCTTGGCAGTTTACACACATGTTTGAGAAATAAAGATTAAGAGTGAAAACAGAAAAATATGGGGGTAAGGAGGCAGCATCAGATGTTTCTTACTAACCTTAATACATTTTTTTCCCTTCTTTTTTACCTCTAATTGAGTCTTTCATTTGCATCTAAAAAAGGATCTTTTAAGGCTACAATTTAAAACGATGCACTGTAGACAGGCTGCCGAGTCGTCCTGCAAGGATGTGCCCATGAATAGGGTCACAGTGTCACAGACAGCACAGAGAGCACAAACTCACCCATCTTACTGCCTTTTCCTGCACGACCCCTATAATTTTGTGGGTTTGGCATACACAAGGGACAATTGTGTCAGCCAGGGTCAAGCTGCCATTGTGGGGGCTTTGTGGGCAGGATTGGTATCTGAGGGAGAGGGGTTGTGTCATGCTGGGTCAAGATACTGCAATTGTGGGTGCCAGTTTGGCAGCTACTTAGGAGGGTTGAAGTTGTTTTCCAGGGAGGGAAGAGATGAGCATGCAGGCAGCTGTGGAAGATACAGTTTAAACTGAAGCTGTTTCTAGAAGGTTTGGCACAGAGAAGAAAGTGAAGTTAGCTCAAGGAAGTGGGGAGATTGCAGAGGCACAAAGCATCTGGGAGCTGGAATGGTTTAGGATATCTCTGTGGGAGGATGCAGCTCAAAAGGGATCAATGCCTTCAGCAACCTTTGTCATCAGGAGTACATCTTACCCAGCAAATAGGTGCATTTTCTCCAGCAGAAGAACCTGGAAAGCAAGACATCACTCAGTGTGTCTGCTCATGAGAAATTGGTATATTGGGGAGGGGTCTCACAGGTGAGTTTTGCAACCTAATTCCACTTTGTTTGCTACCACCTCCTAAGTTAGCCTTTTTTCTCTCACCTGTCCATGCATTCAGAGATGCTGAATTATGAATCAAACTGTAACTTGAAGATGACTAAACTCCTGGTGCACATGGATCCTGCAAAGCAGAACTGTGGATTTCATTTTTCTCATTTATAGGCAGTGAATGAAAAAATTCATGAACAGAAACACGTACCTTGAGACCACAAGTCCAAAGGAAATACTCTGCTAATTGCAAGGGTGTATTAAAGTCATGAACTAAGTAAACTAATTTGCTCTTGGCATACTTTCTATACCTCCCAGGTTTCTGTTTAGGACCTCTGTTTAGATATTGCACAATCTAAAGCTGGTGAAGGCTGAAAAAGGCCTTCATAAGAGGAGGGAGGGAACAGGCAACTGGTATAATAACCAGCTTTTGGAACTCGATCTGGCTTTCTATTAATTTGCAATATAGATTTGATTTCCCACTCCAAAAAAAATCTGAATGGTTAATCTTTTATTTTCATTATTTTGACATTTCTGTTTACCTTTTAGAAATGCTATCAGAGGCACAATGTGGCATTGGAAAGCTAAATGCTAACACATGGAGCAGTCTACAACTGCAAAAATTTCTCTCATACTTTTGCAAATACCACAGCCAAAATCAACAGTACAAGTTTGATTTTCTTCATCATGAATTGACAGCTTATTTATCTCTAAGGAAGAACTTTCTAAACCCCTTAAGCTTCCAAACAATTGAGGAAGGATTCTGCTGACTACTCAAAAATAGTGGTGCCTCATAAAATTATAAGCTAAATTACTCAATTCCTTGTGTGTTCCTTCCCAAAGAAAGAACTATGCACTATGAATTGCAACATCTTCACGAAAACAAAAGTCAGGAGACTGATGTGCCAAAAAACTTACTTAGCACATCGTTCACCTAATATTAAACTTGTGTTTATCCATACCACAGTGACGTCTTCATGGTATCGGCTTATCTTAATATACATATCTTGAAACACTTGGTCAAGTCTCATTAAAGTCAAAGTTTAACACATGCATCAGTATGTGCAGAACAATGACAGATTTATGTTAAATGCTCAACTGCTTTATTGATTTATAGTCTTAACCACTTCATACTGCTGTGAAGGTAAACACAATCCTGCTCAAAATGCTGGATAATACCAATGTTTTATTACAGCAATGAGAGCATAGGCATAGCCAAATGGCCATGGCCTGCAGCAGAAATAATGGTTTTTGATGACTGTGAGGTGTTACATAAACCTGTATGGCTCAGGAATAGTGTAAGACTATAACCCTGGCACTGTGGTACTCAACTAAGCAAAGCCAGGCTCCGTCAGCCACTATCTTTGCATCAGCATCTCCCACAAGCACTGCCCTCCAGTGAGCTCACTGCTTGTTTACTGTAGAGACTTTAAATCAATACAGGGGAACCAAAGTATCCAGCAATGCTAACAGATCAAGTATTCAAATGTGGAATCTGAGTAACATTTCGCTTGCCAGTAAAACACCCAGTGTAACTCATTCACCCATGAAAAGAGCTGTGTCTGAAGTCATTTTTATTTACAATGTGTTTGTGCCATATGTTTGTTTAGAAAGTGGAGGACAAGTGCAGAAGGTGGCATCTCTCAGAGCTTCCTTTACACACACTCCAAATTCAGACTCCAAAGGGCAGAGCCTCACAAGGCAGTTACTGAGAGGCAGAGCAAGGCACCCATTTATTTGCAGTAAAACTATGAAACATATTTGCTGTGAAAGTGGTCTGATAGCCTGAGCTTCTAAATCAAGAATTCTCTATGCAAAACACAGAGTTACTCTCTCTAAAACTGGTCTAACACAGAAATAGGACCGTGTGTTGCTTTACTTCCATTGCCCAAACTGCAAAGTGGGTATAAAAACTAACAATCAACCAAGAATATGCTAACAGACTAAGAGGTTTTCTGAATGTCAAACTGGTCAACTCAGAATTTTTGTTTGAGTTAGAAGTCTAAAATTTTGAAATTTATTTTTATCTGAAGTTAAAAAAAAAATGTAGAAATTGTACCTGGAATATGAAAATTGCCTTAGAGCAATAAAAGCAAGCAATATGGTGGGAAATCTGCAATTTCCTCAGACATCCTGCTGGCCACTGTGATGTATACCGTGGTCAAGTGAAACTTGATAACAGGAAAAAAAAAAGACTTCAGTCTTCCTGTTTCAAGCTCTCAGACCACCCTATCCTTGGAGTTAATGGAGGAATCTCAGATAGCAGGAAAGAGCCCACAAGGAAAACATAAAACCGCCAGAAGCAGGAGGTGTCTCCAGCTATGACACACAAAGTATCACATAACATTTCTGTCCGCTTATTTTTCTAAAGCCAGAGACAATTTTCCCACAAACTTCAAGCAAAACATAAAATTAAATATATGTTAAAAACATTTTTGAATGTATTTGATTTAAGAAAAGCTATTTTTGAAAGCAAAAACCAGCATTTTTGTAAGCAATTGCATCCAGAAGGGATTGCTTGTTTCTAGGTTACTCTGCAGAGTGGCTGTCTCAGGAGAGATGAAAGAGCAAAGGTAAGTCTTTCCTGTATATCCTTATCAAGATATTAATGGATGTTATGGGAGAAAGCCTGAAGTGATGTCACTGGAGGCAGAGTGCACACAGTGTTATATAGATTCCATAATGGAGCAGGAGAGACAAGCCACAAAGAGTAGAGAAGGAAAATTCAGATGAAAATGAGGTAAGCAATAGCAAATAGAAGCTTTTGTGAAATGGGATAAATGGACACAATTAAGTCCTCACTTAGGGGAATGAGGATCACTTGAACGAGCAGAAAAAAGAATAACAGCATCTGATACTGGAAAAGTTTACATAGGCTTCAGCACTCAGAGGATCCTAAACCCACATGTCCCATGCTGTGAGCCCATACAGAAATGTCATCTTGTAGATCCTTTCTAATCCACCACAATGCAACACAAGGCATTTTGATAAATCAGCAAAGCAACTGTTTTTGAGGATTTTCACAAAGCAATAGGGAATGCACCTTAGAGCATAAATAGTCATCCAGCAGAGAGAGGAGATTCTATGCTAAACTTAGACATGCATACACATAAAACTAGTTCCCTGGGGTAAGAGACCTTACATAACACCCCCACTATTTGCTAAATGTAATTTCTGGTTTACTGGACTAAATGAAGACAGGTAACTACTGTAACCACAGAACCATAATAATGAACTGGCCAACAGATGGCAGCTGAACCAAATCACCTGATTTAAATAAGATCTGCATTCTTCTCAATCGGGCAAGTTCTGCAAACAGATTTAAGTCAACTGCCAGATAAAAATCAAGCAATTTCAGAGCCATGCTTGCTTGTAACGGATTATAACTTTACTATGAGTCATGTCTCTGAACCTGCATGTTTACAAAAACAAACAGTACAACTGTGGCAAGTGAAGAAGAGGTGGTAATGTCACTCTATTTAATTTTGCTCACCAATGATATCATTAATATAATGAAAATAATGTGCTGTGCATGAATCTGGCTTCTGATGGCAGCACTTTGGTGACAGACTGAGAAAATAACAAAGCAGAAACAGAGTCCTCAGGCAGTCAGTGAATATGAATAAAAAAAAACACAAGAGAGCTTTCTGGCCTGAGGTTAGAGGCAGAGGTTGGCATTATTTTACATTAGAAACAATTCACATTCAAAACTGTAATTGATAGCAGTGAAGTGTTAGGGAAAAGAGACTGTGGTGTTCAGGCAGGCTGACCTGCCAATCAAACTCAACCTTTCTTTGAATGAATAAAAGCTTCATTGCCCTATTATGTGGTTCTGGGCAGGCAGCACTGAAGTACCCTGTTTGTCAAGTTTATGTGCACTGCTCCAAGCTACTCAGACACCCATGCTCAATAATAACTTGAAATAATCAGTGGTTTTTGATAGGGTTTCTTTTAAAACATTTAGTGTTAATTTTACTAAGTCCCTGGGACTTAAAGAAACAGGAGGGCAATATTTCCACTCTGCTTTGTACAAAGACTGACAGACAATTGTGCTGCTGCTATAGTTAAGGTAGAGAGAGGCTGTTGGCTGGGGGTTTTTTTAAACATCTGTGAAACCGTGTAGTCTGAACGCTGCAGGCAACAGCTCCTTATCATTACAGGGAGGAAATGCTTGTCTTGATACTTTTTTTTTTTTGCCTCTCCTCCAGGCAGGAGAGCTCTTGTAAATAGAACAATTGGCCCTTTTGCTAACCATTTGATGGGTTTTTCACGATTCCTTTCCTCTCCCAATTGCTGCAAGTCCATTATGCCACTCATGGCACCAAATCCAATGCTACTCTCATCCTCATGCACTTATGAACACTGGGAGCACAGAATTACTGCTGCAATCAGGTTATTTTGTTTGCAAACACACCAGGTATTGAAGCCTCCTTGCCTCTGTTGAGAGTTGCAGTGAGTGTGCAATGCTGAATTTGGGTAACATGGTTGATCACTTAGACTGCAAGATGCTGTTTCTACTTCTTGTTTGGGGAATACCACCTGCACCCCTGCAAGTAATTATGAAGTTGATCTTTCAAGATGAGAGTAGAGAGGATGGGGCAAAGGTCTGTAAAAGAAGAGACGCAGCTCTAGAATGGTTAAGAAAGGACCTCACTGTCCTGGCTCCATACCTTGTTTATTTTCAGTGATCCCTTCCTGCTGAAATGGAAGGTGTGTGCCTGGCCACTATGGAATACAGGTCTGTGTTTCTGTGCAATGAAAAGTGTTAGATCTCTGCACACTCAGGTGACCTGTGGGGATTTTGAGGGCTGATTCTGAGGAAAGTGCTGAATGCTCCTCACTGAATATGAACACTAACAAATATTTTCCAAGCAAAGGACCTGCTGCTGCTTGCACATTTTACCTGTGTGTGAGAAGTGCCTCTTCTCACAGCCTCTGCTGTTTCCTTCTCTTTACCTCCTAAATCTCCCTATTAGTAAGCATTCAAAGCCAGCCAAATTCACAGGTCTACATTTGAAATTTCTTGTAAAGCTGCAACAAAAACTTCTGCTGGGAAATTAATTCACTGTGTCCAGATATTTTTGTTGATCTATAAATATGATAAACTGCACATAAATACAAATAAGAGCTCCTCCCCGAGCACAAGAACAAAACCAGAGTCACCATGAGAAAGCCACCCTCCAAAGACAGCTCAATTTCAAAACCTGATTTAGCAAGCAAAGTTTCTGATTACATTCAGCCACTGCTTCCCCAGTTCTCTTCACAAGTTATTGAGGGAAAAATCTACTTTTGTAAGGAGAACTGAATGTTGCAGCAAACAAACTGGGTAGTAGTCTGTGGCTAGAAAAAGTAGCACGGGAAGCTTTCTTAAAATGATTAAAAAGCTATTAAAGGAGACACAGAAGAAAGTTAAGCAGAAAAGAGTAGTATTCATCTGACTTCTGCCTTTTAAACCACTGTCCCTCTTCCTAGCCTATTGTCTCCCGGGTTTAAAATATCTTCTAAGCTGTGTTTGCAAAGGGGAAGCTCTATGTACTGGTGAACAGACAAGTTGGCTGAAAATAGATTCATCAGGCTTCAAAGGATTATTGTTTGCGAAGAGATAGTACAAACATTACTATTTCACAGTACAGCTATGACATTATTAACCCACTGTGCAAGGATTTTATTGCCAGATTGCTTCATTTGTCAAAAATAAGAGAAATTCAAAGCACCATAAGGAAGCTAACATTTCAGCAGGCTTGGCTTTCACTTAGTGTCATTAATCTATCTATTTACACAAGAGGCAAAAGTGTTCGTTTAGTGGTGTCTCACAGTTCAGCGTAAGAGCCTTGATTCAGTTTCTGAGCATTGGTACATCAATACTGCCAGCAGAGAAATATTAGTATTTTTGCTATGAAATTATTTTTTTCCTTGAAGCATGCATTCCCTAGCTCAGTGCTGGAAGGAAGCTGCCAGTTGCTCTGTGTAAGAGGTGTGTATGTTCACAGATACAACACTGGAGAGACGAAAAAGATATTGAAATACTGCAACATACACGTCATTAAAAGAATAAAAACTTTTAAATGAAAAAATTGTGTCTTCATGTCATGATATCACAAGGTAAAAGCAAAGAGTGTGCTGGGGGAGGAAACACTGAACAATGACTTTTTTTTTTAAGAAACTGATGGCAAACATCTCAATAATTCATGAAGAAGCAATTGATTTTTTTGGCTGGAAGGACTGGCTCCTTTCGCCTTGTCCTCTCCAGAGGAAAAGCTCATTAACACCGAGGTGTGGGGGGCAGGGTGTGCACGTGTAAGGTCTGTGTGTGTGTTTGTGCACATACTACTTACATGCACATTTTGGGGTAACTTTCAGACATTTCACACAAATGTGATATTATGATTTGACTTATACAAAGACTAGAGGTAAAAATGCATTAAAACACACAAACGCAGTGAAAATACCCTTATGGATCCTCATTACCATATTCAGACTTCCTTATTTCCGAAGTATTTCATGAAGATCCTAAATTATAGCCTTTTAATAGAGCTACCTCCAAAGCATGCAGAGTGCTGAGATCCCAAGATGCATATAGTATTTTTGCAATACATTATGGGTCAAATTCATTTCAGGTACAACCCCTTTGCAGCGCCTAGTTATATCTTTTGAGAATGTTAGCCCCCAGAGTACAGTGACAGCAATTACCCCTATTTTCCTGCAGGAAACATTACAATATATTTGAACACTACAGAAAGCCCAGGAAAATATGCTTATACTCATGGCTCCCTCAGATGTCTAATAATGGAAATTATAATGTTTCCAGTTCAGCCTACTGGGTTTTGACCCCTATGGTCAGAACATGAGAAGGCGGCTTTATTGGGTTTTTTGTTTGTGGTTTGGGATATTTTATTTATTTTCTTTTTAAAAAAACTCTCTGCTATTATAATGGTTTTAAAGGTTTTTTGAAGATCTTTTTCCACTACCTGAAAATATTGCATGCAGCACCCAGTACTTTAGGACTGACTTTACTTAATCTCACACAGCCAAGTCATACAGAAGTGGAGCTAAAGCTGTGGCTTCATTCTCATGCTGGGATACTGCGAGTTCATGCCTTGCATATCATGAATAGCATACATGTTCAATAGGTTGGTGGATAAGTGAAGATATAAAGTTACTATGCCTTAGACTTGAAGAATATACTCTGGCATATACTCTGCCTGGTGTGACAAATAACCACCAATTGTTGGTTATTCTCGGTGAAGAACATAAAATCCACCTCCTGTAGTAGTCTGAGCTCATACAGTTAGAAGGTATTCTAGCACCAAGTGATCCATTAACTGCAAAACCAATTAAATTATTCCTCTGCTACTCATCACTTCACTCTCCAGCTTCCCATTCTCCTTCTCTTGCTCCCTTTCCTCCCCTCCTCACTTCACTTTCACATTTTACTCCTCTCTCCATGGCTGCATAAACCTAGTGCCAAGATGCCTCTATCCAGCTCATTCTCTCCAAAATGAATGCACTTATACTGGGATATACGCACTTCTCTGGGAAGCTGGTATTTTGAGGCAAAGCTGATGTTGTACAGAACAAACCGTACACACCCGAGAAGAAGGACTGGATTATTTATCTTTTTTCCCCATACATGACTGCACTACTGCAAAGCAGAGGAAGCTTCACTATTTAATGCACACTCTTCTAAGTGTATAATATTGTCTAGAATTACTTACTTTTAAACAATATCAGCAACCAAACAACAACACTGCCTTTCCATGTTTAAAGTTTAGCAGCATGTTTTTAAACTCAAAAGATAGAGAATTATTTTGGGTTTTGCCAACTATGAATTGCAAACCCAAATGATTAACCTCTCCGCTGGGCTCCCTGTTTCCAGGGGAAACAGCACAAAGGACAATTTCTATGCTTAAATCTCTAAGTCAGATTGCACAGAGTAGTGCTGGCAGGTGATAGCTGAGCAGAGGATACATCCTTTTGTCATCAAAACCTTACAAATTATTTATTTGATCAGGAAGGAGAGCTGCAAAAGGCATCATATATTGATGGTTACTATTTCAAGGCGAATTGCCATCCTTTCCAGTTGCTGTAAGAATAAAGGAACAACTCTTAACATACACTCAACTCACCATACATTATATTTTTGGTGAGGATGAACATTGAACTTACAGCTCAGACAACAAAGCTACTACATGTCTCTGTAATGGTTTTGTGCAGCATATGATCCCATCAGCCGTGCCCCAGAAAGCCTGAGCATGTTTTTTGCCTTGGCCACTGATCTATTCTGTGGGTTTGGGTTAATTACTTTATCTGGTTGTGCCTCTCTTCTTCCACATTGTTGCCTGTCTTTGACTACTGATGTATAAGTGAGCACATATGAGAGCAGGGGCTGGTTTCTACTGTGTATAAAAGATGTTATTTAACATCCCATATTTTTTCCTAAAGCCATTATATGTTACTTCACAAATAAGTAAGAACATACGTATCCACATACCTATTTGGTTATGTGCCCCCATTCAATCCCAATTGACATACTGTGCATTTTGGGGCCCTTCTCCTCCAGGAAACAGTTCACAGATACTGAACAGTTTTCATCAGCTGACTTAGGAAGAGTAATTTGAGTCTGCCTTGGCTCACAGTTTGTTCTCCAACACCCATCCAAACTATTGTTTCTAAGGCTGGCAGGGCTACTGCAATTCTCACAATAACTTTTACCTCTGGTTTTGTGTGATTTTTGTGAGTAATTCATTATGCCTTTTTCTAAAGGAGGTGGATTTCTGAATTTTGTAGTATTGGGGAAACCAGAAAATACATAAACTGCAAAGGGAACCCTTTATTTATGATCATGCAAGACTGAAAATGGAGAGAAATAACTATTCCTTTATTTAAGCATTTTATACTCAATCTCATTATTCTGGAAAGAGCTAGTGTTGCAGCAATTTTGGTTGTCACACTCCCAACCTCACAGATTCAAGGTCCTAAGGAGACAAAAAGGATTTGAGAACTGGAACAAACTCCCTTCAAAAGCAGGAGTTTTCTTGAAGCCTTCTAAAGTATACCTACAAGCATAATGCCTTCCATAAAGGCAGACACTGAGCCAAGTATCTGTCTCAGTGGTGGCCAGTACTAGATACGTCAAAGGAGAAAATAGGAACATGGAAAGTGTATCTGACTGTACTCTCCCAGCTTCCAGCAATGAAAGTTTCAGGGCTCTCTGAGCCCAGAGACTGTATCTGGGCCCTCATATTTAACAGGCTTTGTCAGATCTGTCTTCCTTGAACTTGTCTCTCTTTGAACTCGTTTACAGTTTTGACCTCCACAACATCCTGTTGCAATGGGTTCCACAATTTAATTATGCATTGTGTGAAAAAGTACTTCCTCTGTTTGTATTAACCTGCTATCTGATCATTTAACAGGGAAATTTCACTCCTTGTATTGGGAATTGTGAATATTCATTCCATATGCCTCTTGATAATTTCCTACTCTTGATTGGATCATCCTTCACTTATCGCTTTCCCAGCCTACAAATTCCTAGGGTCTACAATCTCTTCTCATATATGAATCGCTCCACAATCCTCAATATCCCTCTTCCCACATTTGCCCTCCCCCATCTCAAGGTACTTACTTCCTCCACTTGTTTGTGGTCTAAGTAAAATGCCGGGAAGTGAGAAAGCAGAAGCTGGAGGAATCATACTGGCAAATGCTTTGTTCACACAACTCTTTATGTTTTTTTTTTTAATTAGTCTCTGTAAGATTTCATTTTGTAAGAATCAGAATAAAACAAATGGTTTTCTTAAACTGTGGTCCTGTCTCTCAAACTTAACTGTAACTGGTGTACATTCAAAAAAAAAATCCCCAAATGTAGTATTTTTAACAAATCCATTATGGCAGTTACAAAATTGCCAATGAACAGAAAGATGCTGAGTGAAGGGTAGGTGTACAGAAGACATGATTTTGTAAAATGGGGTTTGATAAACCTTGGAGTCTAGAATTTAGCCAGGAGGGGATTTAAATAATCTTAGTCAGTTTCCATTTCCCTCCCATGATACAGTAAGTGATGCTCCTTTATTTGCTTGCACTATTTGAATTTGATTCCCTTGATCCCCACAATCTTCACAGCCTCACACTTACTTCCAGTTTTGCATCATGAATAAAGACAAGGACTTTTGTGAGTTACCATGAGTTATTCCACTGTCTTGATTTACTACCACTACTACTGTGAAGAATTTTCAGCTATTTGCTGCTGACCATGTTGTCAATAACTATCCCATGCACAGCCCTGTAGACTACTGTCTTACTCAAAGAGCTAAATAAAGTTCATCTCTGTAAACATGGAGTTGTTGGCTAACCTCCTTTCTATATTTCTTGCCCATTTTGTTGCAGTTGGATCCCTTCAGGCTAAAATCCATTCATTAGCTTGTAGCTGTTGCCTTACAATTGATAGTTCATTAGGTGGAGAGACAATATCATTCACAGAGATGCTATCTGGCTTGGGCCTATACATCAGCAATCTCTTCCAAACAGCCAAAGGAGAAAGGAGAGGCAACATTTGTCTAAGCATAAATGTGGCACCAATAACATCTCAGTTGGAGCACATGCAAAACCACATCGAAGCACTGGTCTGCGATCCACTTTGTGGTGAGATTCGTAGTTGTCTCCTAATGTGTACCTCCCTCTGCTTCTTTCTCCATACTCCAACTTAGTTTCCCTTTTTGTCCTATGAAAACCATTGTGAGCTTTTCCCTTCTGCAGATTTCAGAGCTTGCAGGGTGCAGTCACCTGGAGCTCCTTTTTCTGGATAGTGATAAATGAACAACTTCACAGCATTTTCACTTTTAAATTCTTCAGGGATACAATTTGACTTGTCCAAAGCTTCACCTACTCTTTCCACAACTCGTAAAAGTCCTTCCTGTTTCTTGTTACCATACATATAGTAGCAGCATATCAATCAATGGCATCTCTCCAGGATTTTCTTTTGTCACCTGTGAGTACTGAAAGCTTTCAATGCTTTATAGCAACCTCTTAGTTGTCTGTCAAGAAATTTCTCTATGAAAGGACTCTCCTTTCTCCTTACGGTTTCTTCTTTTGTATGCGAAATATTTCTGACTGTGGGGGCTTTGGGGGCTCTAGGGGTTTTTCTAAGTAGAATGTTCCTTTACCAGCTATGCTATATAATTTCAAATATCCCTCTACTTCCTTCTGCACTCAGCTACCACTTTGCAGCCTCCAGGTTTCCCTACTAGTTTTTTAATTCTCTCGTTTATTTTTGAGAGCAAGCACAACTAATTACTCTTTGGCTGGCAGCAGGACTTGGAGGTAGACTCTTCAAAGCTAAGAGTGGGACCTTGCACCTTTATGACTCTATAAAGATTGACTTACAAATGCCTTATCTGTACAGCCACAAGATGGGGATAAAACCCACAGTACTTTCCCTGAACGGTCCATATATTTCTGTGGGCATTAAACCAGCATACCAGTTCCCATTACTCCAGTGTCTCCTTACATTGCACCTTCAAACATTATCAATTCTTCCACAATAAATGAGCGTTCAACACAAAATTATGGCAGCTCTAATCAGTCCTCATACAACACAACTATCCTTTAAAATAAGTCTTCTGCATCATGTCAACATTCAGAAATTAATCTTTCTGATTTCCGCTAGCACCAGTCTTTATTGTGATGCAAATAAGCAGGAAGAGGGCAGGGGAATCTATGCACCAGCAAAAAAAAAAAAAACCAAAACATGACAAAACAAAACTAAAAGAACAGCAAGGATTGTAATACTTGTAATGCAATAGGGCTTTTGTAATTTGCTTTGCTATTGAAGTTTCATGTATTTTATAGTGTCTGTAAATTTTCCATTCCTCATATGCCAGGGGTTTTGGCACAGAAAGAAAGTGTTTATGCCAGGAGAAGATGCAGCAAAGCTGGGCACAAGTAGGAAAGCAGAGGGGATGGCTTGAAGCTGTGTGAAATGAAACCTGAAGCTTCTTTTCAAATGACAAGCAGTGAAACATAAACACAACTGTCAGTCATGAATGATGACTGGTCTTTCAGTTAACTCTTGAACCAAGATACAATATGCTTCCACACACTTCCATTTCAGACTCCCGGCAAACTTCAGCAAAACCCCTTCATCCATTTCCACTCAGTGGTAGAATAGTTGCCCCTACCAATCTGAGAACCAAACCACTACTATGTGACTTGGAGAGTGACAGGAAACTTGCCCTAATGTGACAGAAGGACAGTCTGCAACCTGGGAAACACAAACTCAAGGGACAAAACAGGCAGAAAATTTCAACAAGGAGGAGAAGAAAAGACTGAAATAATAGATCTGTGTTCTCTTGGCAAAACTGAAGGAGCCAAAAATGAGAACTTGATGAAGAAATCCAAAGTAGAATGAAGAATAAAAAGCATGAAGGATAGAAAGGACTAACTCAAAGAAGTTCCTCCAGTTTCCAGTAGATCTTTGAAGAGGTGTTACCAATCAAGAAGGTAAAAGACTGGTCAGAGATCCAGAGCAGGAACCAGCAGCTGGGACAAACTGAAGGGATCAGGAAGGAATATGTGTGATTATTTTGAATATGGTTAATGGGGGAGAAGAGGTCCTTGAACTCATCTAGGGTGAGGTCACTATCAGTGACAGTGACGTTAGCTCTACAGAGTTGTACCATTGTTCTTCCTGAAGTCTTCCCCTTTGGGCAGTCAAAAAAAAAAAAAAACCACCAAACTCGTTTCACCATCTTCACTTTTAATTTCAAGACATGGTGATTTGGCTCCAGCTGTTTCCACACCCTGCTTTACATCTATGGTCCATGTGACCCTTCCTCCCACCCCTGCCCCCAGCCATTTCCTCTCTGAGCTCTTCAGAACAGCTTATACCAAACAGTATTTTACCCTAACTCATTCTTGCTCCATTTGGTTACTTTTTTCAGCTACAAAATACAAAATAGCTGTATTTCCCTGACGAGACAAACGCAAAAGCCTAACAAAAATATGGACACTGTTAAATTCTTCTAACATGAAAGTTAACATTGCCTCAGCCCCTTCTCTCTCATTTTCAATCTCTAGCATATATATTATTAACCACCTTTTTTTTTTTTATTTGGCTGCTTATGAAAGCATACATGGTCGATATGATCTTGTGTCCCTGGGATTAGGACTTAAGACATCCCCTATAAATCAGTGTAATCTTTCTAACAGGACATTGTTGCATTGAGCATTCCTGTCTGTATGATGCATTTTCAATTACTCTACATGTTTTCTACTTAGTAAGCCAGCTTAATTCTTCGCTATGTCACAATATTAGAACATGTCCCAGGTTAGAAAAAAGGAGCAATCTTAGAGCCCTTGTAAGTTGTTTAGCCTCTGGCACTTATAAATCCAAAAACACAAGGGAAATCCCTTTTCCTTGCTTGTAATATGCCTTTAGATTTATTACTTAAAGAATCTGTTCGCTTAATCCTCGGCTGAGGTCAGGGTTCATCTGCATTCTAATAAAGGTTTTAGTAAGACAAAATAGAAAATAAGGAGCTGTATGTGCCTGTAGAAGCAAGCAACACTGCAGATAAAGTATATTCCCAACTAAATTCTCAACTAGGAAAAAAACCTAAGCAGAAAAAAAGAAGGAAAAAAAAAGCAGGATGCTTTAAATTACTCTACACAAATCCAGACCATCTATCTTGGGCTGCTCTCTTCGACAGCTTGGCCAGGGTGGGCAGGCAAGGCAGAGGCTAAAGAGCTCTTTAGGGACCAAATTACTGTTTCAAAATGGGCCTACTGCTCCAAGTATATGACAATATTATCTGAGAAATGTTACAGACATTGTGTGTCCTTCAGAGTTCTGCTAACACATCTCCTGTGATTGGAGGCATGTGTCACTACCAAGAAAATATACAAGAAAAGATGTTCATTATAAATAGACTCAAGGATATCTGGATGTAGAATTAGGAAAATGACCAAAATATGGCAATGAAATTTATTAGCATTTTATGTTGATGATCGCATTTGGATTTCCAGAAAACTAGTGCACAGATGTTTTATGTTGTCTCTGTCTTTTCAGGGAGAGCTTATTTAATTTATTGGGTTTTGTGCTGGAACAAAACAGTGCTACAAATTCCCTAAGTGGTACCACCGGAAAGAAAGAAGCAAAATGATGCAGAAAAGTTGTCTTGGCCTGCATTTAACAATCTTTGTGTAAATGAGCATGTCTGTCTACAGTTGTACTTGCAATTTTGTTCCCCCTCCATTACTGAAAATGAAAATCTCTGTTCTACGAGGAAAGATCTTAGAAAAACCTACACAATACCCTAGGTTATAGCTGATTCCACTGAAATTCAGGCAAATCAAGACCACTGAAATCACGTACATTTATGTGCTCATCATACAAAGCTACTGTAGACATAGTACACACTGTACACCTCAGCTTTTTGATTTAGGAGAACAACTCTGCTGCACACACCTGCCCACAACCACCCCTCTGCAAAGATCTTCAGTGATGTCCCTGGGGTAGAGCTGAATGAGCCTTTCCAGCAGCAAGGGACAGACATGCTCTCATCTCGTGGC
This sequence comes from Phoeniculus purpureus, assembly GCA_028565055.1. Taxonomy (NCBI): domain Eukaryota; kingdom Metazoa; phylum Chordata; class Aves; order Bucerotiformes; family Phoeniculidae; genus Phoeniculus; species Phoeniculus purpureus. Next base: position 10,239,448 of record JAOXOE010000765.1, on the reverse strand, counting down.
ATCTCAGTGCACTAATACCCAGTAATAGGCTCACACAAAAGATTCAGCCAACAAGAACCAAAGATTTTGTTGTCAAGCCTGAAATAGCAGCCTCAAAAGACCAGGCCGAGTTTGCTGTTCTGCATGAGAGAAATTTTTAACTCAAGCAAATAGTCCACAACCAACAAAGTATTTAACAGGTTGCCATACTATGACCTGGCAAATACTACCAACATAAAGTCACTGGAATTTTGTGGTTTACTATGAGGCCTCAATCCTCATCCTGCAGATAAAAGCACCTGCATCTCTGTAGCATTTACAGGATTTCTCCTACTTACAATCCAGAACACAACAAAGGAGATCCAATTGCAACTACGAGCACTGACTGAAATACTGTTGTTTTACATAATGCCGAAGGTGTAAGTACAACCACATGCAGCTGCCCTTTTTTCAGGGATGTTACTGCATGGGGCATCATCCCTCACCCATATTACCATGCCATAAAACCTGGCTAGATACCCTCTCCAGGCTCTAGGGCAAGTTTCTATGGAAAGGTGATGAAGTTGAGGGGACAAGAGAATTCTCCTCATTTCAGAAGGTCTGCCACTTGGCCTTGTAGGTCCTGGGCTCTGAGATCTGGCACAGTGATACTGCATCTGCATTCAAACTGGAAGTTTTCTGCAACACCATGTATGAAGAGGAAGTGAAGTTATAAGCTTTCTGGGAAAAGAACTTTACCTAATCATATTTTCTCCAGCACAAGCTTGTTATCTACAATAACAAACAAACTTAAATTCTTGAATCATACCAGGTGGAACAGTCATTTATTCATTAGGTTAGGAAAATGGCTAAGTTGTCAGAAGGCACCTACTGTGAAATGTTTGCACAGAACTATGTTCAGCTCTGTTTACAAGCAGGAGATAAGAGGATTCATAGGAAATTTCCATACCATAAGCATCTATTAAGACTACTTGTTCTGATGGCACACTGTAAATTCTTATTTTTGTTTACTTCAGTTTCCAGACAAAAACCCCACCAAAAAAACAAACCACTCTTCATTTAGTATACTATTCTCCCCATAGCAGCACTGAGCCTCCAGTTCAGCAGATACTCATAGTACAAAGGGCCTTTCCTTGCTTTCCAAAACCCAGAAATTGAACCCGTTTAAGATAACCTATCCCCAAATTCAGGGTTTTTTTTTACTGTTACGGGTGCTGAAGGACTGAAATTTTTTTCTTGATCTGCAGTACATGACTAAGGCCATTTTCTGTTCTTATACAGATTTGCATCATCACAGTACCCCAACCTCTATATCACGTCTGTTCATTTACATAAGATATTAGGAGAAAGCACACCTTTTCTTGTTTGTGTGTGGTCTTCTGTGGCATAGACACGGATTAAGAGCCATTAGATTCTGACTAAATCACCCTTCATGAACTGAATTCTCTGTCAGCTGGCACTGGGCCCCTCTAGAACTGTGAGAGTGCATGACAAGATGTTTTCATGTAATTGGGAAGAGAATTGATTACTTGGAAAATATGGGTTATATTAACATTTTGATATGATTATAAGTACAATTTCCCAACTCTTGAATCAAATAAACTCTTTATCAGTAAGAACATTTAAACTGCATATAAGTGAACAGTTCTATGAGATATTCCTGATTTTCTGTTTAAATTACAACTCTTCCTGGGAAGCAAATTATTCCTGTTCTGGTCAGAGCTCATGTTCCAATCCTAAAAGGAGCTGACTGTCTTCTGTTGGCTGTCTTTCCCCAACCTCTAAAGGCTTAACTCAAGCCACAAAACTTAGTGGCTGGAAACCAAAGGCAATCACCCTTCTCCCGATTAAATCCCAAATTGCCATCTAAAGTTCCCCACATTCTGCTTTCCAATCCCCTTATTAGACTATTTTAAAAGCAAATCTCAGTGGGGTTCCAACAAAGACCACATCTCATTGTTACAGGCTTGACAGTCAGTAACTAAAGATGTCACACATGCAGAGCGTGCCCTGTGATGAGCAACCATGTCAAAGGAGGTTCTCTGTTAAAACACTGATACTCTAAGAGTGGGATTTTCAAAAGCACTCAGCATTCACATAACTGTTCAATGGCAATGCTCCCCAGTTAGGCCAATATTGAACACTTTTGAAAATCCCATCCTACATGTTTACACAAGTCTTTTAATCATTTCTGTCCAGGCTGGCAGGCCCTGGGTGCCAGAGAAAGAAGAAAAAGATTAAACAAAGGAGAAATAAAAATAAGGGGGAAAATGTCAAATGTACAACAACTCCTTTAACAAAAGGCTGTTGCTTTTAAAGAGTAAATTAATTCACATTTTTAACCCAAAAAAATCTAATAGTCTTAAAGCATCTACAAATAAAGCAGTACTCCAACAAATAGTCCAGTCTGGATACATGCTTAAAGTCAAAGGCTTAATAATTAAATGAAAGAATAGTGAATATAATTAGAAATGAAAACAGCGTGTTCTGCAACATAAGTGAGAGGTGATTAAATGGGCAGTTTGTTCTACAGTTTGGTCAGTGGCATTTTGGCATTACAGTATAAATGGGTGAGGATTAAGTCATTTCTCAGCTTTCCTTGGCAGAGTCTTTTATTATTTACACTATTTACTTCAGGGAAGTCTTGGCGTATGTCATATTTATCTTGCTGAAAAATGGGCCCATAAATGCATATCACCTCTGAACAAAGCAAAGCATTGTGATACTAATTTGGTTCATGAAGTATGTAATTCAGCCTCTTTGCACAGGGGCAGCATTTGTCTTCTGCTTTATTAAACAACTATAAAACCATTTTTTTCACTTGATACTGAAATAGGCCAGGCCATTGCCACACACACACACACACACACACACAGAGGCCCCTTCTAGAAGGCTGATGCACACTGGAATTGTTATCTTTCACCATCCACCCATCACCAATGTGAACACAGACAGGACTGCAAGGTCAGAAGGGATGCAGGGATCAAGTACTTGCATTTGGGGTAAGTCCTCAGTGACAAAGCAAAGAAAAACTTTCTGCAAAAATCAGCTTTTCCCACACAAAAATCTTAGTTCAGACAACAGATCTTGCTACCCAAGGGCTTATCTTGTCAGCTCAGCTAACAAGATCTGGCTCCAGAAGGTTACACAGGGTTGTCCCAGAGCACCAACACAGCAAAACCCCTAATACACCTGGCAAAAAGTCCCTCTTCCACCAGCAGAAAGTATTAACATCCACTGAATCCAGATTTGCCCTTATCATTGAAGACTCTGGTGTTTTAAGGTACAGAAGTCATATTGCTAACGACCACTCCCACCCATTGAGAGCTCTTTCATGCTTCATTTCAAACTAAGTCCTAAGTGAGATCTTCCCTACCCCACCTACAACATATGTTTTGAGAGCTCTACAGTCACCTGGTGTTTATCGCCACCTGCACTATGAAATACATGAAGTGCTGTAAAGGAGCAGGAAAAAAAGAGATGAAGAACACAAAGGCAACCTCCAGCTATGTACCTCTTTTTCTACAGCAGACATCTTAAACACAAATAGTTTATGAGTAATTTGATATTGCAGAGCTACCAAGTATGGGGGAAGAAGGAATTATATGTGTAGCTTACAAATGCAGAGAATAAACACACATTTTTTAGTGAATTGAGAGTGTTTAAAATAATTTCACAGACAAGATTCACTTATCACCACAGGTGGCCTGCGTAATAGATGGTTTAGTTGAAGATGCAAAAATTCGGAGTAGCAGGAATTGTTGATTACAAGCAAGAGTGTTTGCACTTAAAATTCTATCAAAACTGAACTTCGCAAGAAAATATTAGACTAATCTATTCTCCAGAGGTTATTAAGTGCACGCTCAGAAAATGGCATTGTCATCATGTTAATTAATTTGAGCAAATGGGGCAAGGGGAAAAGGAACTACTTTCATGGAAGTTTCTTGTTTCATCTTCAGGAATACATTAGACTAAGAGCCGATAATAATAAATACCCACGTTTTAAGTGTTGTTTTATTTTAATAAGATTAAGGAAAGACTTACTTTACATGTGGAAGTATTAACCTTAAATACTCTTAAGTTAGAAAGCAAAGGTGAGAGTTCTGTGTACTCCCATTACACAAACTGTGTCCAATGTGCTGCCATGTACCAGCTTAGGACTCACTGATTTTGTTCCAAAATGTTGTTGAGGCATACAACACTCAACAAAGGAGATTACAGGGTTAAGACACAAATTGTCAACAATTGCCTGATGAGGCAGGCACCTCATCAGCAAGAAGCTGTAGAAAAGATAGATATTAAAATAAGGCTAAATGCTTTAAAGTTTTAGAAGAAAGATATTGTTTTGATTCCCATTTATCCACACCACCTACTTTGTTTAGCTGCCTCAGTGACACTGCTTTAAGGTCCCAGGTCAGCAAAACAAGCACACAAGAACTACTGAGTGCTATCTACCATACTCCCTTCCTCTACTTTAGCTTGACTATCCTTTCCTCTCTTGAAAATTTTGGTGTCATACATCTCTTAGCCGCACTTGAAGATGTGAGAACAGCACCTCTTCCTTATCTACAAGCCAAAACACATTACAGTAACAAATAAAGCTGTTGGCTATCAGTCTATCTTACAGAATCTCAGAACATTAGAGATTGGAAGGGACCTAAAAAGATCATCTAGTCCAATCCCTTTGCTGCAGCAGGGTCACCTACATCAAGTAGCATAGGAACATGCCCAGGTGGATTTTAAGCTTTCTCATCTTTGTCCACCACCACAGCTCCCCATTTTCCTCCTACAAAACAAGCATTATGCTTCAAATTGTAATGTTCTTACCATCATGCTGCCCCAGGTTGATGAGTTTCCCTTTCTCTTCTTCAAAGACTTTTTTACAGATGTCAGCTACCTGGGACTACCCGGCAGGAAAAGACACAGTCTGGATTGGATGCTGGTCACCTGAACATCAAGGACAACTGATCCATCAGGGTGTTTTCCCTGGAATATTGCCCGGGTAGACATGGCACTGCTGAAGATAGCTTGGAATATCAACACTTGTACCCAGTCACTTCCAGAAAATTATGGAGGACAAAAACACATATAAAGAAGTGGCATTAAAATACAATGCTCTGTATGCATATAGAAGAGAAAAATCCAGTCTTGTCCTAAAAAATGTGAATTGCTATTTGTCTGAACAACTCACATAACTCAGACGTTAGTTCCGTAACAGAGGAAGACAAAAGCTGGATAGCCTTCACGACACTCTTAGCATATACAGTGGCTTCTATTAAAGAACATGGTTCTTCTTTTTCATTGTGTTTCATACATATGGAATACGCCATCAAATAATGGCAATAATGCTCTGAGAAGATGGTTATTTTTATTGTTATTACAACTGTAAGAAGAATCAACAATTTTCACTTAACCAGAAGTATATACAATCATAAAGCCACTGTCTGAAAAAAAACCCAAAATTTAGAAGTGTGTTGGTGGTTTTACACCTCACTTAGTCCCCGTGGCCTTGTGTAAAATCTGTAAGCAGACACATAATGTAGCAAAACGTGCCATGCACTGCTCAGGTGACACTATGGACAGGTACGTATCACATTCATCTTGCAAAGAAAAGAAGTGGCATAAATACATGCAGTGCGAAGTGAGAAAATGCAGATCTATCAGTCCATGATTCAGATACTTAAGCTTCAGCACAAACAGAAGATCCAATCTACAATGGTTTTGCACCTACTGCATGGGATTAGCTTCTACCATGTTTGCTAGTGCAACAGATGCAGATTTTCTCATTGAATTTTTCTACTAAAAACAGAACATGTGCTATTTCATGCATTTATTTTCAGCTACCAGTAATTAACTGCCAGTTACCAGCACATAGCAATTACACACAGTGGCTATGCATCAATATCCTATGGCACAAATGTCCTATACCATGCTTTCAGTACTTTCAACACTAAAAAGAATAAAGTCAACAAAGTCAATACTAAGTCAAGCTGACTTAGTAAACTTTACAGCAGATTGGAATTAAGACTAGGATTTTTTTCAGCAGAAAAACAGGCTTGTAATCCTTCCATAAGGAAAGGTTTTCTCAGAATGATGTCTATCCAGTGCCAACCAACTCTACACAATGTCCTCCATGCATCAACGCCACTTTGTTCAGACTGGCTGGCTTTTTCTGCAGTGACCCCATCTTGCCTTCTGTATTATTTAAAAAGATTTATAGCTGGGTATCTTGTGTGGTGAAACATGAGCTCTGACCCCAGGCTTGGAAGTTGTCAGGCAGAAACATTAATATTATGCCACATTAGGACAGAAAACTCATCAGTAGCAGCAAACCAAATGACACTTGAAACACAATGCTTCTTGTCACACATGACACTGAACAGTTAAATGTACCCAAAAAGTTGTGCCCTCTAACAGATCACCTGCTCTGTTACACCAATGCAACAACCAATGGTCCAAATCCCAGCTATTGTGCCTCAGCTGGCTTTGCTACCTCTAAGGGCGATACAGAAGAACCTACAGTCTCTGAAAACTATATTCAAATCTCAATGTGTCATGCAAAAGTACAAAACCAGACTACTGTTGAAAAGAACTCAATATCTGGATAGCGGAGTGCAAGATGGAGAGATACATAACCTACTAGCAGGGCACGAGGAGTCAGAACTTAGATGTGCAATGGCTTCTCCAAAAACACACCAGAAATCTATGACAAAACAAGGGACTCTGCTGAGACATCTAGTAACCTTACACCACAAGACTCTTCTTCACCAAATTTCTCTACAAGAATTACACAGCCAGAAAAATCATTTCATTAACAAATGTCCATGTTTCAAGATAGTGTGCTGCCCACAAAACAGCACTAAAATCTAAACAACTTAAGCTTCAGGGAATAATCAGATCGCCACAAGGTAAGCAAATATTTCCCCACTCAAATCCCATGGACAGAGCTTTGGTTTGGCATTGTCTGAAGTAAGCACACATGCATACATTTGGGTATCAATAATCTTCTCCCCACTTTCACATGATACACACCAATGTCAGGAAGATCAGTCAAGGTCTGAATTAGGAACACAGAATTTGCTGTCATAAATGAAGCAACTACAGATTCAAAGCGTTATCCATACATACACATTTTTCTCAGATGTGTATTTTGCAAACAACTCATTTGTAAATAAGTAACCATAAAATAAATATGAAATAAAAAACTGAAAAAAGAAGAGGAAGAGGCAAGAGAAAAAGGGAGCAAAAGGAGTTTGAGCTACCGTGATGAAATTAAAGACATATATGTTTAATCACTGAAGCAGATAATACTTCTAAAAAAACCATATATTTTATTTAAATATGATTTACTTTTAATAATAAAAAATGTATTACTATGTACTTTCTGACTAATCTCAGCAATACCTGACATTTTTCCCGTATTTTAAATATTCCTTAGAACAAATGGTCTCAGGGCTCATCATATAACATATGGGTAGGGTATGAGTGTGAAAAGCCTGCTCCTCACTTCTGAATTTGCTGTCTCATGACCTGTTCGTTTTGTGATCCCTTTTTAATATGTAGAAAGCCAAAAGCTGAGCAGGTAAGAGCTTTCTTTAGATGTTAACTAGAAGGATTAATTCTTAAGGCAAAAAAAGGCACAGGTAGGCACTTTCACCAGCTTCATGTACTGTTTTTTGTACCTGACTGAGCTCTTCTAAAATTCCAGCATGCCAGAACAGTTGTGGAGTCCTGTTGTAATTTTTACCTCTCCAGACACACTGCTAATACCATAACTTATATGCACCACTAAGCATGGACACAGCCCCTCTTCTTCTGAATGGTTTGCTCACTAGATACACACAGGGACATACATAATGCAGAAGTCTACAACATCAAAAGTGGAGTATGAAGAATATTTCTGGTCTTTATAGGGTGTGCAGAATAAAATATCACCTCAGTTGCAAGGCCACAAACCTGGCTTTTGTAGAAGGTACACATACACATCAGCAACAGCATACATATTTCTTTCAGAAAACATCTGCTCATTTAATTAAAAATCTAAACAAGCTTGTGGCATAGCATGTAAATCTGGAAGTTCTGGGGTGCAAATTGTGGTTGCCTAAAAACAGCTAACTGAAAAAAACACCTTCCATTATAATTGAATTTTACATATTCACCAGATTTCAAAAAAAAAAAAACAAAACAAAATAACTTACATGACCTAAAAGCATTCCCAAAAGTTTGGCAGAAGATGCACCCATAAATGCAGAGCTGTGAAGCACACAAGATGATGTTCACTTTCTGACAGCATAAACACAAAATATTCCTGGCTCATTTCTCCCACCTTGTACACTTGTAGCAGGACACTACCTCCCACTACTTTCTGAAGTCTAATATACAGGCCACAAAAATAACAAAGAACACTACATGTGTGAGAAGCAAGGGATGAAAGAAAAATGCATACAGCTTAGATGTCCATACTGCCTACAGATAAATGCACATTTAAGCCACAACTTTTAAAAAAAAATTGTTTCTTTTCTCTTTTTCCTGAGTGAACATAGAAACCCACCTCTGGGCTGGCAAGTATAAAGACCAGGGTCAATTTACAAATGTCTCATAAGCACAGAGGAAAAAAACTGTCTGCCAGAGGACAAATGCTAAGATCACGTGCTTTCCAAGCCTGCAGACTTTCAATTAAATTAAGTTCTAATAATTTTGAATACATTAGCAAATATCAACGAGTGCAATCTGAATACAAACAGACAAGAGGGGAATATTTTCAACAGATATGTTATTTGCAAGCCATAGTCAACTCTCTGTATTACCATTCAGATGAAATTTCAAAAAGGCTAATCAGGGATATGGCTTTTCAATAATTTTGGATCAAATATATTGAGGACCTTGAAGAAATCACTGTATTTTAAGGTTTTTTGGTTCAAGGAATTCTGTTGTGCCATCCTAAAATTGGGTTGTTTGGGTTTTGTGCTCTGGGTACTTTCACACACATATAGTCGGGAAATTGCATTTACCACCCAAGAAGGACCCAGCAAGCACAAAACTTGAGCAGAGAGTTGCACAATGCCCATGTCATCTCCTTCATGCATTTAGGAAAGGCAAATAAGGCCTCACAAAGCTGATCAGAAAAAGCATTTGGTCTGGGGAACTTTGGACAAGGCCAAGACTGTAAATGTTGGAACTGGAGAGTCTGAGACAGACAAATAGTCCTTGCACAGGTCCAAGTTCACAAGTACCAACTGATCCTGCAGTGAAGTTGCTCTGCATGCAACTCCACAACCTCTTCTGTGAACTCACCACACATAGATAGACTGAATAAGAGAATGTGCACCCTTTACGAAGGACTGCGCAAAAGCCACAACAAATTAGGAAAAACTACACAGCACGTGGATTTGACATTTGGTGAGGCACTTTGTCCACGTCCATAATATAAAAACTAACCCCTACCCCTGAGTTCAAGATGCTTTGTTTCAGAGTACCTCCTCTTCTAGCAAATCTTATCCCAAAGCTTAAGATTTCTCCTTCCCTGCAGTTAGAAAGTCCAGGCAGGAGCAGAAGTGGTAACAAAATCTGAGATGTGTTTAAAAAGCCCCAAATCTCCCACATGGCAGCTAGCCTGCACTGAGATGAGACAGTACGGCCAAACTTCTCCAAAAACAAGAAGTCAAGTCCATGCACCATATTGATAACTTCTAAGCCCACCTGCAGTCTCTTAAATGGGTTGCTGTGTCACTTCCTGTTTCTTTCTATCCGGAAACCACTCTTATTTCTGAAAACACCTCTGTCAGATGCCTTACCAATAATAAAGAAGTATTATAATGACAATATAAACCCTTGTGACTTTCAGAGTTGATGTAGAAAACCCAAGTTAATAGTTTTCCAATACTGTTATCATTTCCTGCTCATGATCCCAATGCAAAGTATTTAAGCATGTGCTTTAAACGTGGTCCTAAAAGCACAGTCATGCACATGCTTGAGATGCAGTCCTACCTCGTGCCCTTCCTGACTCCAAAAAGAAGTGAAGAAGGGTAGCACAGAGTAATTAACATTTGCAGTACATGTTTCATTCATCTGAATTTCGCTTTCAGCTCAAAACTCACACTTGTTCTTTCTACACTGCTGTTGACAGTAACTTTCAATCAATATGACAGTTTTTGAAAAGGGTGTAACGTATGTAAACAGCCTGAAGCAATGAGTCCAACCAAAATAAAATATTTGCAAATAGAAACACCAAAGATACTCATTTTACTCTAGAAAATAAAAAGAAACCTGCTTAAAAACAATTTAAGTAAGCAATATCTTTTTGCACAGAAAGTTGGGGGGTTTTTTTAAGATTAATTAGTTGACAGATACTTTACTAAAATCATTAAGACAACAATAATTTCTGGGTCTGTTAACTAAACTATTGCTAGCTGAAGCACGTGTTCCATGACAACAGTTTTCACATGAGGTGCAGAAGTAATTTAAGTAACAGTTTGGAAATCAATGACGTGAGCATCCCATGCACTAGCTTTAATATCCTTAGTCTAGAATACCATCAATAAAGGGACAGATATAAATATACCTGTATGTAAATTTAGCAACAGATTTAAGGTAGGCACTTATTAGTCTCATGAAGATATGATTTTTAATGATCTGGGAGCACAGCCTTATATAGGTTTGAATAATGACATTGTCTCATTGCATGCATAGTTTGTGCTTTTGTCTCAGACAGGTTCATTTTTCACTGGAGGGGAAAGGTTCATATCGCACGAGGGGGGTAACCAGTTGATGTTACAAGGCTGACGATTAGCCCCCTCGCTGTTCCACATGACACTGGGAAGGACTCCAGCAGGCATCTTTAATGCCTGCTTCAGCATCTTGAAGAAATTAATGAACACGGCTTCGATGGCAAAACATTTCAATCAACCCCAACCAGCTGTGCCTACCATTTAAGAAAAAATAAATAAATAAGTAAGTAACCTATTTGTTTTAAAAAAAGCTTATCAAAACTTTCTCCGAAGGATACAAGTTATTTTGGGAGTGAGAGAAAGGGAGAATAAAGCGGAAGAAGGACAATGGTGGTTAGTGCCAAAAGATGTGTGATGGCCCCCGTGTTTGTTGAACAAATTAAGCACGTTCTGGTTTTTCACCTGCTGAAGTAGCAGCAGTGCATATGGCCCAGAAGTTAAAAATAAGGAAATATGCATACATTACCATACTTAATGGACGACCCTCTCCATTTAATATGCAAATTTCCTGAAATATTACTGAATGCCGTCTGTTCTAAATGAATAAATTTGAATTGCAATTAGAATAATCCTTTATAATTAATGAAAACTGTCAATTTTGGTTCATAAGTAATTTGATTAACAGGATGATGGGACACTTATCAAGTTCACTGGACTGCTAGGGTATGAGAAAGCTGACAGGGAAAATAAGGTGGTCCAGGCACTTAGGCACCACTGGAATATTATCCTAAATTATTGATAACACAAGCTAATGAACTTCAGAAAGTGAACTCTGCATGCGTTATTTAAAGGGACAGTGCAACGGGGTGATAAGGCCTAGTTTGGTCATGACAGCCTTCTCCAAAACACAGCCGTGCCCTTATCCATTCTTAGAGAGGAGAAAAAAAAACCAAGAAAGATCCACAGGCAAGAACACACACCTACTTAAACCTCAAATTTACACCTTCCAGCTGCTTCCAGAGAGGGGAAAAAATGTTCACACCATAAATGTAAGAAAGGGACAATGCAAGCCAGGTGGAACACAATTTATATAATGTACCACAGACATTACTTTATGTTGTATTTCCACTGGTTACAAAATGGCACTTGCTACACCTGGGTTTCCATCCTTTTTCTTCCCATCATCTACCACGCAACTGGCCAGCAATTCTTTTTTAAACATGCTTTTGCTAATTGAAAGCAGGAAAATGTTAATGTACCAGTTTCAATTTTATAAGAAAAGCAATTAAAAAAACCCAGTCACTACACACGCAAGAAAAATGCCAACTCTGAGGCCATCGTTTCCTTCAACCCACGTGTTCACCGACATCGGTGCCGTTCTGCCGCAAATGGGAAAGATGAATGTAGGCCAAAACTCTAGGCTGATACACCACTCCCTCTGTAATTCCATTAACTTCAGGGGTCAGGGAGGATGAAATCCAATGCAAAAGTTGCCCATAATGGCATTTTAAGTCAGTATACCAATCAGCACATGGAGGCTGCAATTCTGATAATTTACCTAATGAGCTCAAATGTGAGCAATATAGATGAACCTCAGTAAGAATACCAAATCCACGGCAATGTCTGAGGATATTAAGTTTCCCAAATTAGTTCAGCTGGCTATGCTATCATGCCACAAAATGGTTATGGTGAAATCAGAAGAATTTTTTTTTCCTTTTACCCTCAGTCTGTCTGTGCACAAAGACATTCTTCCAGAAACCTGCTTGCCTCCATAGACATCATTCATCTCTCTTACAGAACTATCGTATTTTAAATATTGTGCATAGCACTTTTTGTAGGCGATTATTCCACATCACCCTCCCGCTGCCAATGGAACAATTCCGAACGCAACTTCAGAGCATGATCTCTTTCCAAACATCCTGATAGAGCACATCCTGGATACACCCACACACAGTATAAATGGAATCCAATGCAATCCAGCCTTTTATACTTTGCAAACAACATGCGTTGAAAATGGTGAAATCACACACTGAATGGGACTAGCCTTGGTCTGCGCACAGGCACCATGCCAGTGGATTCTGGGAGATCGTTTGTAAAAGCCTTCTATTGTATAAGAAAAGCCAGCATGCATGAGCAAGGTATGTTTTTAAACCATTACGGCACTGAGAACTCAAAACAGATTTTTAACAAATCACTGAAAGACACTTCTGCAACCTAGGGAATAAATCTCTGCTGAATTTCAGAACCATACACTCTAATCACCAAGTGGCCAGCACTACCTACAGGAAGGCCACAACTGTGAGCAAAAGGTATGAGTTCACATACTCATGAACAATATCTCATTTTTTAATCAGACTTTCTGATAATGTTCAGAACCTGCCTAATGCAGAACATTTCAACACAGGAGGTAAAGTTTGTCAAACGTGTAGGCATCTGGAAAATGCTTTTTGGAACTGAAATGCTCCCAGCCACAGGTGTTGCTGTAGGTAGACGTTATTAGAATTTGCAAAGCCAGAAATGAGTTCACTTTACTACTCCTGACCTATATTCCCACATAGCCATTCGAGATTGTTTCAACAAGCAACACAGCATAGAGCAGAATCAGACATACCGAAACACTTGTGTGCTCAGATCTTGGTACAGCATTCATCAGTATGGCAAATAAACCACATTACAAAGAAAACAATGCCATAATTGGCCAGTGGGCCAGTTTCCTGTCTTCTTCCCCTGAGGCAGTCAGGCCTTTTTTTTTTTTTAGTCTCATTTCCTAAGGAAATGAGGATCTGTGAGATCATATTGTCTGCTCCGCAGATAGTTTTAACCCCTTGGCCATTCTTTACATAAGTCTTAAAAGAGTCAATATTGATATTTTCATGAAAATGCATGCCCTGGCAGGAAAAGAAGCAAGTTCTCCCGTTGAAGAAAAGGTGGGTACAATTCAACCAGACAAGCAGCAAGTGCATCCTTGCACAGACAACTGGCAGTGAGTACAGGATATGAGTAGCACAGTTAAGGGACAGGCAGGAGAGGACTGTATGTTTTCCACAGAACATAGTGAGAATATTGGACTGAGGGTTATGTCACTGATCAAAGAGCATTATGGTGACAAGCAGACATGATGAATGGAGTTATTGTGATAAAGGAGCACAGGAAACAATACAAACCTGTAGAAAAACAAGGGTTAGTTTCATTAGTTCCATTGTTCATGAAGCAAATTCCTATTTCAACAAAGCCAAACATTTTTTGTATCTGTTTCGACCTTCCCCTCACTGCTCTTTTAAACTGCTTTTTTCCTTGCTGGTTTCACTGTGGCTATGGGGAAGTATCCTTCACAAGCAGTAAGACACCAGAAGAGTTTGAATAAGAAAACACTAAATTATCAGTCATGCATGTCAACATAAGGTTACATTTATGTCACTGATTTCACTCTTTAATGGGCCGTAGAAACTATGTACAAGTCTATCACATCCCTTTTCATTGTCTTTCAATTTTCATAAACATTTGCCCTAATCTCCTTAAGAGATGTCCTTTAAGAATCCAGCAACTGTTTTAGGAACTCTTAGGGAGTATTATTACCACAATTTAGAAACAGGATAAAGAGGCAGTAAGATGCCTCTAACGCACCATGTAACTATAGCAGACTAATAATGTATTCACAACAGTGAAGTCTGAAGTCCTGTGACTAGACTACAAGACTGTACTTCCCCTTCCCCTAGAAATCGACCATGCTAAAAGCAGGAGATCAGCTGGGAATTACCCATTTGGATATGCTAAGGCTGAACCAGGAAAATCTTGGGAATTAAATACTAGCCTAAACAAAACCACACAAAATTACTGTGAAAACTTTCCATTCTGACTTTGCAGGATCTTTTACTACACATAACAAAGGAGATTTCTCTATTATTTCATATGTGCAATAAAGCCCTGTCTTAATGAGAAAACACTTCAGCTAAAGCACAGCTAAAAGGTCCTAGTGCAATCTCTTGTTTCGTTCATTCACACAACATATTTAATTTAATACAGTTCTAGGTCCTGTACTGGAGTAGGTCTGAACCATCCACGAAGCAACAACATAGTAGGACCTTCAGCTGTGTCTCCCAACATATTGGGCAGAAAAATGCATTTCTTTAATTCTCTGGCATGAGAATGGGAAGCATAATTATTGTATTCTCCCAGTAGAGCTTCAGAATTATGATAGCAAAGAGCAATCCTCAGCAAGTGACACAAAATACCAGTTGGGAAAAGTAACAGAAGTCTGGAAGTTTTTCCCTTGAGTGATAAGTAACCATTCCATCAAATTATTTTATTCCTATTACCATGGCATCCAAGAACCATCACAATGTGTTGTTCTCAGAAATTAATGCCAATACAACCATGGCACAAGGAAATACAAAGAAAAAAAAACCCCAACCAACTCCAATCTGGATTGCAGCAGTATAACCCTTTCTGGATAGGGATGTAAATAACAAACATATTTAAGGACCATAAATACATAAATTTATCGTTTTCTGAGCTAAGAAAATTAATCATTTTCAAACTGCTGAGGTTGGGAAGGGAAGGTTGAAATAGGGTGAGAGTTACACAAGGCTTTGGCCCAAACAAATGGAAGTCTTTGAGTGAATTATGGTCTGACTAGTTTCTTTTTTAAGACATCAAGGCATTTCAGTATGTGTCAATAAAAGCCCACCTGGAGGAAGAAATTACAGAGCACTGGAAAGAACGCCAAGATTACTCAAGTCTTTGTGTTTTCATTTGTTTTAAATCTGTGTGTTGTTAAAACAAATGTAGAAATTAGCCATATGGGAACTTAGTTTTGGTGCAATATCTTCATCTGTCACCGCATTTGGAAAAAAGCGCACACACAACAAGATCAGTGGCCAGGGAGGGAGGGTGAGAACAGCACACAAGGAAACAATGCTGAACATATGCACAGGATTTCGACCTCGCAGCATGGTGACTAATGATTATTTCATAAATATTGAAGCTGTGATGGATTATTATTACTGAAGGGGTACATTTTTAAAGATCAGCCAACAGTTACTGTATAGAAAGGTGGCCCGCAACTCTCACTGGGACAACCTGCCCTTATACGCAGTGTAACTTACCCAAATGAAAACCACACACTATTTTCAATTCAAACCTTAGACCCAATCCATGTAAGACAGGGGCTTAATAGCTTTCCAAACTCTCATTTGGCCTCAGTTATACAACCAGCTGACACTGAAAATAATTAATGCCCTTTAGGACTCGCATCTGCTCCTATGGTTCCATGTCAAGGTTTTTAATTGGGCTATTTTGGCATTTGCAGACAATGGCAAGGTGAAATAACCTTTCTTTAATATTTCTGAGGTCAGAAGTTAGTCCTGCCAAAGGTCATCCTTCAGGTTCACAAATGAGTCATTTGTATCACCTAATGCAATCTGTGACTTGCAAATTGCACTGGGAGATGTTATAGTGCATTAATTAGTCCATGTGGTGAATACTGAATTCATCATTACCAGTGAAGCCCGTGCAGGCGTGCCAATACTCATTTTGGTGGGTCTCAGGAGCTGATTATAAATACATATTCTCCTTCAAACTGTGGTCTTTAATATCAGGCCTCGTTTGCAGCTAAAAGCAAAGACAAGGACAAACTGACGTTCTCCTACTGAACAGTGCAACACAGAAAACTTACATGCCAACGGCTACCCCAGTGTGCAAGAAGCTGCCTCAGACCATTCATTTGGTGTCTACTTCACAGATAACTGTTATCCAGTACTCCCACAACTGACACTATTGCTGGACTGCACTCAACTCAGAAGACTGGTTGGAACTTTAGACACTAGACTGTCTTAGTTGTCCTGTGATCTTTTGAGCCTAAAGAGTAGTTCTGATTTTCCTTTTTTTTTTTTTTTAGGTTGGTTGGTTGGTTTTCTCCATTGCTGTGGGGATTACAAGCTTTAAAAACAGAGAGGCACAAACAGTAATTAACTGCAATTCTCAAGTGACTGCATGTCTACAAAAGCAGGGCCTTTTGGAAAAGCACAATAAAATTGCTAAAGCAGCATGAGTATCTTCCAGTAACGATCTGGTTATCAGACAAATGCCTCAGATTTTACTTCCAAAAGCCACATGTTGCCATCCTCTGTACAGGGCACTGAAAAGGACCTAATGTCTCAGGCAGCTTGGCATAGGGCAGAACCGCCCTCCTCAAGCCTGAGAATCTCTCCAGGGCCAGAGGTAGGGCTGCTCTGTCACTCCACAGGTCTCCAGGCCCAAAATCTCCCTCTGCACAGATGCTCCATGGCTGGTGCCTTGTTCCCTACATTCCTTGCAGCAGTCTGCCCTGCACTCCATTGTCATTTAGGGTCCTTCTGTGCCCAAGACAGGTCAATACCAACCCCAAGCCTGGTTTTTACAATCAATGTTCAGTCAAACACTGCTGTTGAAAAGAAGCCTTGCAGAGAATTTCTAAGTCACAGTCTGATCTTTCTGCTGGTTGGCAGCTATTGCCTATAATGAAGGGATTATTAATTTCTGTTTCAAAGGGATAGGAGATCAGGATATGGACACGGCATGACTGTACCATCTGTGCTGTTGACATATATTGATTCATACCATCTTCCCATCTGTCCTTGACACTACAGAGCATGAGAGGTCACAATCAACTCTTTGCTGGAACTCCCCCAAAACCCAAGTTTTCATCCAGTTCCCTGTCAAAAAATGCTTCAAACCACTTTTACAGAAAATGGATCATCTCCTCAAAACCTTTACATAGCCCACAGATCAGCCTTCTAATTACACACCACACAAGAGCTATAACAGCCAATATTAGCAATGACAAACAGCAGCTTCAGTGTCCTTTAAGAAAAGCTTGGGCTAAACTATTGTTCTTGAAAAAATATGGGGTTACGAATATTACTGAAGGTGTAAAATTATTTATATGTGTGCATTGTGCTATGTGCAACAACCAATCAAAGCAAAAGACAGAAATGCAATGATTACTCACACATGCTTTGGAAAGTTCAGGTGGGGGGAAGACAACCTGCAGCTGAGTAAAGCATTAAATGCATTAAAGTCTCTGAAAAAAAGCTAGTTATTTTCATGATAGTTATCTTTTTCTTCCCTAGTCATCCTATGCAAATTGCTAATGGCTAAAAAATGAAGACTTTCAAAATGGCCATTTTCTGGCTTTTGTCAGTTGACATATTTCATCTGACACAGCCCAGAATATAACTGGAAGCACTGTGTGAAACCTAAGCTTAAACAGTGCTCATGCGAAACTGTGTTTTCAGTGAGTTACAGCTGTCCCAAAACAGCCTTGGGTTAAAACATGTCATGCTTTTTTCACACTCCAAAGAACTGGTTGAAGAAAATCCAATGAATTTGAGCAAGCCTGGAATTTTGAAGTCTCTAGTAGAAGGACCAGCAATTACACAATGATTTTTTTTTTTTTGTTGCTGTTGTCACAGCAATGACTACACAAGTAATCTTCAAACTTACACTTAATAATAAAATTGAGTCACTGCTTTCCTAACACTGTTTTCAGCTGTGTTACCAAGCTAAACTAAGTGAAATCACACCTCACCACCTTTTTTTAACATTCAAAATTTGGAAGGCAAGAGGACAATATGGTCTGCCTGTGTAACAAACCTGAAGTTGTAAGTCCTAGTTTGATTTATGGCTATGGCTAACACTACTAAACTCTGCTAGTATCAATTTATATACTCAAAGCATCAGCATAATCTGAATCTGTCTACTGTTGTTGGAGTGCAATAGTGAATAGAAGTCCCAGTACAAGAGCTCATGCTGGATCCAACTTCAGTGCCAACATGGCAACTTCACATACTCAGCCAACAAAAATATGCCCCCAAATCCAAGGATATGGCCACTTGGGAAATCTCAGGTGACAACAGCACCTTGGCAGGTGCATCTTTACCTGGTGACTCATCCCCATGTGCCAGGACAGTCCACAATGGCCAAGGACAACTAGACATACTTTACAGCACCTGTGCAAATGCTCTAGACATTTTTTTTAAACAGCTTCTGAAACTTAATGGCAGAAAGGCAGCACTGCTGTGGTTTATACCTGATACCTCCCATCTGCATCAGCTGTGCTCATCCAACTGGTGAATTTTATGAATTAACTGTTGAGCACATCCATCCAGAACAGGTGACAGGTCACAGGGGGTGCTGGCTGCCGGCCCTCACGTTTGTCTGTGCCAGACATCTTCCTTCGCTCCTGCCTAGTGTGTGCAGGGGCTACACCTGCCATTTCTGGGTACTGCTTTCCCCTCAGCGCAGCCCCTCACACAGCTCCACCATGACACCAACACCTCCGGCACTGAGCTTGGGGATGTGCACACAGGCCAAGAGCTGCCCTGAAAGCATAAAAGGCCACTGGCTTGAGTGTAGGGGTCATTCTTGCTCTCAGTGAACTAACCAGGATTAAACCAACGTGGAGAGGATCCACCAAAAGCCCCCGAAACACGCTGGGCTAACGGGCCGAAACGGGCAAGGGGCCGCCACAACATGGCGTCTCGCGGGCCCCGCGGCCAATGGGGCATCCGCGGCGCAAGGCCGCGCTACGCTGCCACCTGGCGGCCGCCTCCGCGCACTGCACCCGGGAGCGCTCTCGTGGGGTCGCGGCCCTGTGCACCCGCACGGCGGGGCCCCACGAAACCCCCCAGTTCTGCGCTCCTTCCCGTGCCTGGCACTGGCGGGGCAAGTTCAGAGTGGTCTGTGCTGTCGTGTCGTGATGCTGGTCGAGAGAAAAGACCATGAACACGGGTAGTGTGGGCACACTCGCTCACGGGCTTCTACACCCACCTTCAGACCCTGGGGCCTCAAGGGCACCTTACAACACAGGGCCAAAGGCCGATGAGGTCGGGCATTAACGTGAGCGGGGATACAGCCACGTTATTGTTAATGTCTTAGTAAAGACATTGGAAAATGGGCACCATCCATTAACAGCTGCTCAGGAGTTCAAATATTCACAGACAAGATTTCTCCCACTTAATTTACTGTGGCCCATTCAGGTAGTAGAAGGATCCAGTCTAGTTGCAATCCAGTCGGCTTAAAAGTACAGGGACAAAATGAGGCCTTGGGATTTACAGTGTGACTTTCTGCCAACTGTCCAGGTTTCACAATCATGTTCTTTCGTGCTTCTTCCCCCTTCCAGTCATTTTTTTTCCTCTTCTCTGGAACTGTAGGTTTCAAGCATTCCAGGAAAAGAGGGAAAAGGGGGAAAGGGGAGCAGTGGTCCATCTCCCACAAATGCTATGTGGAGCATACCAGACACCACATAAGGCTCTACTTCCATTAAACAGAGACCCTATCTAAAATTAAACCTTCTGAAAGTACTAAGTGGTTAAGTACCTTGGAAATTACGTTTCAAAGGGATTTGTCTTTGCTGAAGTGGATGAGAAGCCAGCCCTTTCAAGATATTTTCCATAGACATCACAAGAAATCAAAGTCCTGGAGCCTAAGGACCTGAGATACCACAGGAGTCATCGGAGCACAGTGTTTTACCATCACAACAGTTACTGCCAACAAGTTGTAGGTCCCCACAAGCTGATGAGCAAACTGTGGCTGATAAAGAGGGAAAGTAGTAGGACTGCCCTGGAGTACAGTGGTAATGAGTCTGAAATTACAGCAAATAAACCAATCAAATAGCAGAGAAACTATTAGAAGGGGGTTAAACACCAAACAGGTTATTTCTCATACCTGTGTCCATGTTATTTCACTTTGTAATAAAAGGATAAGGAGACCCTTGTAGTTAACTATACTGACTGAGGTCAGAGGGGGTGACGTGCATCTTGAATAGCTTTCATAGCCAGAGCAGCAGGAGCACGAATGATGAGTTCAGAGTTCACCTGAAGGGAAAAGGCTGAATTTTCTTATTATTTACTTTTGTAAATCTGTTATAATACCTGCAAGATTACTGTAGTACTTTGGGTAGGGCTTTTACCTGTTCCTATGTTTATTCTGTTAATGCTCTATCGTATCACCTTAAAGTAAACAAACACATTGGTGTACAATTTTTAAAATAAAACACATGAGGAAATGTGAAAATACAGATCTCTCTGACCACAAATTCACTTTACCTTTTCTCTAACTCCAGAGCAATGGGGCGATCCAGGAATCAACTGTCACTTATCCCTGTAACTTCCTGTAACCTTCCTGTCTGGACACAAAAGAGATAACCTCTGCCCCAGAGGGCTCAGTCTAAAATGCTGTCCATACAACCTCACTGCAGTAACCCTTTCTGCATCTTCCTTCTCCATCTCTTTGCCATGCGTGCTTTAAGAAATAATCTCAAATCCTCCCCTACCACCTTTTTTTTTTTAATTGATTCAAAGGAAAGCAAAGACTTTTCATGGTCAACAAGTGAATGCAACAGAATCACAGCAACTACATACTTGCATAAGGCACAAAATCATCTCCAACATCTCCCTGCTTGCTCTGAGAGACATCTCATCTCATGGGCACTGCATCATAAGGCAACAAAATCAGGTGACATGCTAGCCACAAGCAGGCTAAGCAACCATAACAGACCAATGCACATCTTTGAACAGTTACAACTGGCAGCAACCAAATCCCATAATTCTTTGTTAAATAAGTTACCAGAAAATAAAAATAGATAGAAGCCCCATTACTTAACATATTCATCCCCACATCTGGATGATAAAATATAATTCTTATTGCAAAATATAATTTTTAGGTGCTATGTTCCCTATCTGCAATTACATCAAAATCACATTAATTGAGCTATAACACTGTCAAGCCCAGCAGCTGGGAGGCACATCCATACATTCTAAAGAGATGGCCATTAATTCAGCACTCCGCAGCGTGGCAATGAAGCTGGGATGTCCGTTCTCCAACGTGATTTACTGTCTTTCGAGCTGCTTAAGTGGGAACCTCTACAAAAAGATTTAAGTTAAGTGACTCTTATGCCGAGCTGGAGCTCATTTATTATTGAATTAAGTTTTCATTTCTTTTAAAGGGAAAAAGAAATATAGTTTTATTTGAAAAAAGTAAAAGACTTCAAAGAAATAAACTGTTACAATTCAGGAAACAAGAATGTGTTTGTGGGTGACAGTGGTTCTTTGTTTTTACATTGATGCAAAGGAAAATTAGAAATTATGTATACACACTTGTAATACAAATGCACACATGTCTGTGGCTTATGTACATGTTTGCCTTTAGATCTATAGATCTATGTGCATACAGATCTGGAAAAAAAAATACACGTAATTATAAATCACAGAACATGAGGGATTGAAAGGGACCTCGAAAGATCATCTAGTCCAATCCCCCTACCAGAGCAAGATAACCTACATTAAGTCCCACAGGAGCTTATCCAGGCATGTTTTATGATGGGTACAGACTATATGTATCTGATACATTCGTGAGTCTAGATTCTGAAACTAAATATATGCTTTTTCATATTCTAGAGCTTCTCTTTTTCTGTAAAGAATGTTCTATTTCAGAAAACATGTTGTACTGTTTTTCTTAAACAACACTTTTATACCTGCATATGTCTTTATACCTGACACTCAAGTTTAACTAACTACCCTTAGTTAAATAGGGTACAAAGCATGGGTGGTGTTTGTGTCCTGTGATAGAAACTGGTTCTAAGGGAGAAGCAGAAAGTTACCCTACTCAAACAGCAGGTACACAACTTCTGCCCTGATATTAGAACATCAGAACACAGCAATTGATGCAATATTTGGCCTCCATCCTCTAGCCACATGAAGGAAATATATTGAGTTGAATTTTTTGCCAGCTTAATCTTACTGAAATTAGTGGAGTTTATCAAACAAAATACTTGGCATCTTGTATTTGATGGGTAAAATGTACCAGTGCAAGGAAAGGGATTTGGAAGAAAAGCAGTTAAATTGGCTAAACATTTCAGAATAAAATATACTTTTAAAATAAATAATTAAAAATTATTTATTTCCAGGACCCCCATAATGGTGTCATTTACACTCCAGTCACATGAGTCTACAGCGCAAGACCCTTTCATAATTAGGAACGTACACTATATAAGCTCCCTCCCTAATTAGCAAATTATGTTGAAAATAGCACTCTGCTAATTAAGGGTTATTATGGCATTTCTGAAGCTGAAGCTTTAATTATCACCAACCTAATGATTGTGTACAGAAAAAAACAACTTTTTTTCTTAAATTATCAATAAGGGCAGGAGATTATTATCAGGCGAATCTGCTGATGGCTGATTAATTTGTTTGATGCAAACTTGCTGTGTGTTTCATATTATTTTATCGGAGTTGCAGGAAAAAGGTACATAATTTGGTTTCATTAGCAACTACTGCTATTTATCACCAGAAGATACCCCTCCCTTTTTTGTTGTTTGTTCAATTCCCTCTGTGTTTTTGCCTGCACCAGCATCAAAGTCAAGAGCAGGAAGTTTTAATTAAGTGACACTAATGAGGTCGTTGAAAATGATACTTCAGCAATTCAGCATGCTGTTAAATGTGTTTATTCTATAATGTCATCAAAGGTGATTGTTTTCCCTTGTAATAGATAAAATTCATTACCATAAGCATTGTACTTTTGAGTGTTAGAGATACAAAATGCGAGTTAGTCAGGTGTGTCTGCCGAACATTTCATCTCATCTACCTCTGTAAATTAATTTGCATCTAAAACTATCCCTTAAAAAGGAAATGTAGCATGAACTGTAGTTGTGAGGGGGGGTTTGTTCAGAAATAGCTAGCTTTGAGGAAGCTACTTGGTTATGATGATTGCAGCCCTGCTTTTCTGGCTGCCAACCCATTCACAAGTGCATCCCAAAATTCTCTGATTGCAGCCTGTTTTGCAAGTCAAACAGTTTAAATGAATTATTTCCAGTTTGCAAAATAACTGTAAACTAGTGGTACAATTAATCCTATGATTATGTGAAGAGTTACAGGGCTGTGAACATGACACGCTAAGGATACAGCAAGGAAAGGCATAACTTCACCTTACAAACTATTAGACCACTGGAGCTAGGTGGAAGAAGCAGTCGTCTTTGTGTCTGAAGCAGGAGTAGCTTTGAGTTTCTGCTGCTCTTTTCCTCACTGGTGATGTTGCCATATAGAATCAATGTTTCTTTAGCCCTACATTTCCACAAGGAAAAGCCTTAGAGATGTTCTCTAAGATATGTTTCCTGCAAACACACATACACACAAAAAACACCAATGCTACAAGCACAGCTAACAAGTAGATACACTTATGCCAATACAATTTGGCATGAGAAGAGGCTAAAATTCACAAAGGATCCTAGGATCTTCCACTGGTGGAGATGGGCACTGCTCAGTCAACCTTTACATCAATGTAACATCTGATCCCATCAATCCTCAGATTAGTTACTTGACAAATATATTTCAAAATCTAAAAAAAAAAACCCATCTGATCTTAGATTAATTTTGCAGAACTATATCCAAACTAGCAGCTGACTCGTAAGCAGTATTCTCAGCATAGTAATGGAGCAGTGCGGGGATTTAAATCAGCTTCATTGGTCCTAAAGACTTGCAGTAGGTTAAAGACACGGATGTTCAACATTACTCAGAAGATAATGTAGACCACAGCAATTCCTGGCAACCCACTGCAACCCCAAAATTTCACTCATATGATTAAGAAGGTCAAAATGTTACTTTTCTGCGCTTGTATGCTAAAAAATAAGGAACCAGGTACGTGTTAATGCTCAGGCCAGAAAAATATAGCTTGCTTTTTCAGTGACTGTCTTCTTTTTAAATTAGTACACTACTAAGACCATGAAGTTTTCCTTATTTAGAATAACATGAAACTAAAAAAGCTAGAGAAATGAGCACTATGGGAAAAGCCTCCTTTTTCTTCCCTGAAGAATAGGGGCAATAATTTCTTTCAATTTAAATCAAACTAATTTTTAAAAATTGTTTGTTTCCAAGAAAATTGTTTTTAAAGTCTGATGAGGCAAAACCAAACAAACTTTAGATTATTCAGAAAGCCAGAGCACCACAAATATTTTTTGAGTGGCGGAAGTCCAGTGTTTCAAATAAATAACTTTTGGACACTGCTCAATTGCTAAGTGAAATACAACATGGCATATGCAACCTTAATACTGGAAATCTTTACTTACAGTTCAAACTTAGAGTTCCCATTCAAAGCTTTAGTCTCTAGTCAGAGCCTATTTAAACACCTGGCCATACTGTATTGTTTTCCATCTAGCCAGAGGGGAATGCTCTCAACCAACCAGCACAAAGCCACCAAATTCACCTAGTCCTTTGCCCCTTCCCTGCAGGTTGACAAGGATGGCCAAGGCCATTCACATTTGTCGGTCCCTGCACAGCCTCTGGGCAGCACAAAGAGCAGTGTTCTCTGACATAGCATTGCAGAGAGATGCTTCATCCTGGGAAAACGATTCGTGCTGTACAGTGCAAAGTTGCTCACTTCCCACAATTACTACCCCTTGCATTTGCTAGCAACGTGACACATCAGACTATACTGGAGATAAGAGAGTCTCATTCTTCCTCGTTGAAGTCAATGCCAAAATTCCTGTCCATTTCAATGGGGCAGGACTGGAACTTTAATGAGGAATAAACAGTCCCTAAATTGGTTTTTACAAATAGTATTTACAGTGCCACCATCCAACCATCACAGTTTGTTTGTAAGACATGAAAAGAATTTTTTGCTTTACAGTCAGGAGCAGGGAATTAGAAATTGCCTGGAAACTCAGCCACCCACCCCCATGGCAGGAGCCATAAATCATCATTTTGTCCACACAGAGCGAAAAGCAGGAATCGCAGCAAGATGCAGGGAGTGCCGCCCTTCATGTGGACAGCAGGGGACACGTCTGGGTCACATGACCCCTAACCTTATCTTTATTTTTCCATCAGGCTCTGTGACATTTGTCCTTTTTTCATTCAATAAGATGCAGGACTATTTGCCATTTTCAAGTAACCACATTATACAGTATTTCCCATTGACAGACGCGTCCCCATAGCACAAGGTGCTTTAACTCTTTCTAATAGGTTTCTTCCTGCCCTCTGTCTCCCGAGCGGGATTTTATGTTTTATTTGCTTTGACCAAATGAAGAAAGGGAAAAGAGAAAGAAAGAAACATCCCCCCTGGGAAAGTTAACCTCAAAACATAACATTTCTAAAGCGGGATAAACCACTGTTGTAACTGCAGAGGACAACATAATTACAGGCAAAAACATAGAAAAACAGATGTACTAAGCAAGCAGTCTTGGCAGTCCAAAGTTAGAAGGTCAATAGGTTGGGTTGCTTAAATTGTACGTTTTTAAAGCAGGCATTAGTTTCTTTCTGCAGATTAGCCACTTCAGGATCTGTATATTTTGTCTGAAATCACAGGCACCTTCTACTCAACTTCTCTAGAACTACGAAAGATGACACCAAACTTTATCCTGCCTAGCACAAAATGCTGGATAGGAGCTGTGTGTAGGAGCTCACAGTTTGCATCCCTTGGTCGTTTCACCAGTTCCACAAAATGCTGTTTCCTAGCTGTAACTAAATCTTGGAGCAGCATTGTACTACAGTCCTAAAGTGCTCATTCTGGCATCAACCTTCCAAGTGCGGGAGGACATCTCATCCTACCTGTTATCTGTTTCATTTCACCTTCATATCTGAGCTCTGACACATTTCACTTGAAAGCTGGAGGATGTAGCCACCTGCTCTTCCCATTATGCCCGAGCCTCAAGGCGAAGCACCTTTGTAAAGGGGACAACCCCTGTCTCTTGAACAGAAGATTAAATATTTTAAGCAATATTTTCATTCATGCAAAGTACTTTGAGCAGGGCTCAACCGCTCCATTTCAGGATGCTACTGATAATACTGATAAAAGCAATTGTTGTTGTGTCATACATATGTTTCAAGGGCATCTCCAAATCACCAAAGCACTCTTAAATCCCTGCGACGTAACTTGCTTATTGTATCAAATTCACACGCTCAACTTCTCAGGGAGGATCTGGAGAAGGAATCCCTCTCTCACATGGCCCAAAAACTGGTGGAGCAAAGATACAGTTGGTGTCCACAAATACTCAAGAGGGCTTCATTGCCTTGGAAGGGCCCTCTAGCCATCGCCTGGCTCCACCTCCAGCTCTACTTCTGCCTGTCACCTCCACTTTAGAAAAGCATTGCTGAGAGCCTGCACAGCACAGAGGTGGACTCACCGCAGCTAGCTCTTCACCCCCACACAGAATAACCAAGGGTCATGGAGGAGACAGGATTTCAGCCTGAATGCAAACAGGAGATGTCAACCAAGAAAAGGCCCCACTGAGTCGGGGTTTTTTTAACATGTGATTATAGGCACATTCAGATTCTGTGAGAAAAATGACACTCTGTTTAGTCACTGCAGGGAGGAAAGCACCACTGGAGGCAGCGTCACCGGGATGTCCAAGCCACATCTTCAAGGACGCAGTGGTTTAGTAATTTATAGCCGAGTTGTAGTATATCACTGTGCTAATGTGAGTGGATCCACCTTTGCAGCAAAACTCAGACAAAGGTGGCCAATTCTGGTGGTGTTCTTTCCTTAGTTTATATTTGATGCATAGCAGTCTCCAATGAGAGCTTACATCATGTACTGTAACACGAGACACAAAGACAACCACAGGAAGAGTCTTACTACAAATCCACACTGCTCTTTCTGTACCAATCCATCCCTGCACCCTCCTGGAAAGTACCTGATTTGCATGAGTAACAACTCCAAATTACGACACTGGGGTAGACATGGAAAAGTAAACACGAAGAATAGCACAACTCCAGATCATTGGACCAGTAAAAGTTTTCTATGGCATCACTTGATGGCATCCAGTAAATACATCCCATACGTGAAGTATTGTGACATCTTCTTGACGGGCAATTGATGCTTGTGTGCACCCAGATGTCCCTACCCAGAATGAATGTCAGTGAGATGACTTCCAGAGGAAGTTCAAGATGCCATAAGATCATTGCACTGCTGGTGCACAGCAAATTAAATGTGTGACATGGCTAAAAATGATCAGTGAATTGGAGCTGTACACACAAAGGTGGAATGAGATAATCAAATGGCCTCGATGTGTGCGCACCTACAGCACCACATTCTCCTCTGGACAGTGAGATTACAGAAGAAATATCGGCCAATTAGAGCGAGATAAGAGAAAAGTGACAAAAATTTTCAATAATATTCAGGGGGGGAAAAAAGTGAAGCTCCAGATAAGCTGCAGACTGTAAGCATTCATTTATTTTCTGGTGATACTAATTGAATTTTTAAGCTCCTTTTACAATTAACAAAATAAAATACAACCCTTAAAAGTAGCACTTTCAGGAAAATGGAGGCATCAATCTATACAGTCTTAAGCAATGTTGGAGCTGCTAAGAAAAGTTCTCAGAAAAAAACTTAATATGTTTATCCTTATCTCTGGCTGCAGTCAGTGGTTATGCAGCACTGCGGATCTGACACATCCTGTGCCTGCTCAAAATGTTTAAAACCTGGACCTAAATCTTTAATCTTGGGCAGAGTGAAGACTAGAACTGTGATGATCTGTGCACCACAGCAGTTTGCTACAACTGAAGAATCATCTAGTCTTGAAATTGTTTTCTCATTTAAAAAAAACAAACAAAACCCAAACTAGAAGGAGATTTTTTCTGAACTATAGAAGTTATATTGTCTGATGTTTTTTTGGTTGTAAGAGGTTGATTTTCAAAGGCCCTCTCTGACACTTGGTCTGCACCTAGAAAATTCCATAGGCCAGGAATATGGAATTCAGTCAGAATGTTAAAGGATGGCAGTGTGAAGAAACCCAGATTACTCTAGATAGAAAAAGTTTTCAAATATGAAACATACATTGCAATGTGCTCATTTTCCATATTTTAGTCTTTATAATGTTTCTCTAACTTTAAGATCTGTGACACTTACACTGTCACCATACTCCACTTCCACAATTTCCAATCACAACAATCTTACTATAGGTAAGACAAAGACAAAAAATGACTGTGTTCTACAGACTATGTACCTAATATGTCTCTTTAGCTTGGAGAAATGGAGACTGGGGGGTGACTTCATTAATGTTTATAAGTATATGAAGGGTGGGTGTCAGGAGGATGGAACCAAACTTTTCTCAGTGTCATATAACGATAGAACGAGGGGCAATGGGTGTCAGCTGGAACATAGGAGGTTCCACATCAATATGAGAAGGAACTTCTTCACAGTGAGGGTGACAGAGCA
>JAOXOE010000765.1:10167563-10210244 GCA_028565055.1 Phoeniculus purpureus | reverse complement strand
CACATCAATATGAGAAGGAACTTCTTCACAGTGAGGGTGACAGAGCACTGGAACAGGCTGCCCAGTGGGGTTGTGGAGGTCTCCTCTAGAGATGTTTAAAACCTGCCTGGATATGTTCCTGTGCAGCTTGGTCTAGGTGATCCTGCTGTGGTGGGAGGATTGGACTAGATGATCTTTCGAGGTCCCTTCCAATCCCCAATGTTCTGTGATTCTGTGTAATGCTGCTGTGTTACTAATGCCCATAACTTGGACTCCCAAACTCCAGATGCACTGCATACAGACTACACGTCCATGACAAAGTTGTTTTTAAAATGATGGAATATTAAAAGCAAAACTTGCAGAAGACTTTTCCAATATTAAATAACTTAATTTCCAAGGCATTTTTCCTGAACTACACTAGAAACTCTCTATTATAAATAAGGACTAGCAACACTGCCACCAAACACCACCTTTGTGGTTTAGCAAAAAATAGATTTTATTTTAAACTGAACATTCCATCCTCATGAAAGGTGACTGAGAACAACAAAGGAAAGATCCTAACATTTAAAAATAACCCTTACAAACATGAGTTGTGCTTCAGTGGCTTGAAATGCCTTATTTGTATAATTTCTCCCACTGGGTGAATACAATTTTAAAAGGAAATGAAGCATTGTGATGTAAGCTACACACCACCCCTATATACCTTGTGCTTCACTGTGGGCATTAGAAATATTATCAGCAGGGGAAAAAAGCCACCAATGCTTTTCTGAAGGAATAAGACTCTTTTTGTTTCATTCTTTCTCAATCTATTGTTGTGTCTCTCCCTTTGATTGACAGGTGGCATTCTTGTCTTTATGGATGGAGAAGCAAAGCCTTTGATGGTTATCGACATAAGGAAATGTCATGTCTGAATATGTTTCAACAGGACCTTTTCCCCCTCATTTCCTGCTCCTTCCCCTCACTTAATTTGTTACATTTAATGCCATGAAATCTCTTTAAGTATGAATTAATAAGCGAAACATTTAATTGCAGTTGGGAACCCAAACCTAGCATTCAGTTGCCATTTGGTATTAAAAGTCACATTTGCAACAAGTGTCCTTACAAGATAAGGTTGACAAAGTTCCCTTTTCTGTTGCACTTATGCAACCAAAGCCTTAAACCTTTGAGAAGATGATGGAAACGTGCTGTTGAGTGACAGAGTAGCTCTGTACCCAACACATTTTTGTAAATTTTACACCGAGTGCAATTCATTCAGAAATCAGAAGCAAGCGGGTGGAAGTGGTAAAATAGCTCCCTGAGTGCTAGGCTGGCACACAGTGTAAGTGCAACACAAGGGCAGTTCAGTCAGATGTGGTGCTCAGTGGTATTACACTGAGTTCCTGCA
The DNA here is from genome assembly GCA_028565055.1 of Phoeniculus purpureus. Taxonomy (NCBI): domain Eukaryota; kingdom Metazoa; phylum Chordata; class Aves; order Bucerotiformes; family Phoeniculidae; genus Phoeniculus; species Phoeniculus purpureus. The sequence continues at coordinate 10,208,881 of JAOXOE010000765.1, read as the reverse complement.
AAAAGATCTACCGCCCACCTCCATTTACACCCAAAATAACTCACTGATTCTCCATCAACACAAGGATTGACAACTCATCATCAAGGCTGAGCGCAGGGGCTGTGGAAATTGTGCTCTCCCACAAAGCCTGGGTTTGGCTGTGCTTGTCTTTATGGCAGTCTATACCAGTGTCACTAACTAATACGTGCCAGAAGTCCACCTTTCTGTTCCTTCCGCCACAGCATATCAGCAACACTGACCATCCTTCCTGTCTGGACCTAAAGACCATCACTACCCTCCACACTACACTGTCCCCAGCAAGGCTCAATTCTATCCTGTACAGTATTCCTTGCTTAAAAAGCACTGTTCCTTCATGCTTCTCTCAGGCTTCAGACTATCTTTAAGTCTTACTCCTCTACCCCTCTTACCCCCCTTTTCATCCCTGCTGTGTCACATCTGAAATTAATTTGTTATCCTCCATCTCAGGGCTGGATCATATCTTTTTATCTGCATTGTAGAGTACACAAACAGCATTAAAATTGTATCTTTGGTGATGTCAAATTATAAATAACAACAATAGGAATACTTTGTCTGGGATAATGCATCGTTGCTCTCTGTACCATGACCCTAATTCATCTGCATAAATTTCCACATGTTTTGTATGCATTATGCTAACATTTTGACCAGTAACCACAGGGTGAAGAAATGCAACATAGGAGCTGGTTTTGTGCAGCTGAAAGTAGCTATCCTTTAATTAAATAATGAGGAATGGGAAACTACTCCCCAGAACATATCTGTCCCTTCAAGTGGATGTATGTTCCATTGTAGGTAGGGAACGCAGAAGTACTTGTGAGTCCATGTCTCGCAGCAAGCAGCTCTTACCCTAGTGAACTGCCCTTTCTCTGCCACTTTCGCACAAACAGCTTCACAGACAGCAAAATTTTTAAAGTAAAGCTCTGCAGCTTGCTTCTCTTTAATGAACAGTGTTCCAGGGTCTAATGCATTGTGAATGCTTCTCTGTTGTGCTCTGAAATTAGGGAGCAAGTCCTTCACATTGGACATCAGGAGCTGTGGAATCACTAGAACACCTTTTAAGATTTAGCACTCTGGTTAATGATACATAGAATCCTGTTCCCCCACCCAGGGAGCAGAGACTGCAGGTGGTACCAGTGGTACTTGTCAAAGTTCCTGAGCACAACTGAACTTTTCCTGCCCAGCTCATTGCCATATACTTCCCAACTCTTTAATCCATATGCTTTGAGGTACGCACAAAGGCACACGCTTCTTCCAGAAGACTCAATAAAGAACACCCAAGTAATAAATTATATTACTTTGGGTCTTCTGTGCCACTGGATTCAAATCTAATGAGTGCAAAAAGAATAAGAAGAGCAGAGCCCACCTGGCCTTCTCCATAGCAGGAGTACATAAAGTTCAGTCAGATCTACAGTCTAAGCCAGTCTTGTCTGCAGTTACCAGAAGAATCCTCCAAACAGCAGAACAAAGAAGGAGAGAGACCCGAGCCAGTTCTAAAACAATTACGTTACTTCAGTTGAAGGAGTATTTGGAAAGACAATCACAGTATGCATGAGCATTCCTATTTCTTCTGGTTAAGTACTTCTGGTTTTCCCTCATCTTGTCACTGAATGTGTTTCTACTCCTTTATAGCCAGCCAAGCTATAAAATTCAGCATGAGCTTGAAGAATGCTACATGCTAATTTTGTATCGCCCTAATAATGCTCAGATTTACTGAGATCTATTCTCTCACTGATGCATATTTGTAAGTACTATTAACGTTAATGGGAGTTACCAACTAATTAGAAAGGAGAACAAAATCTAGGCTATAGGATGCAAATTAGAGTAGTGCTTATGTCACTTATCTCCCTGCTGAGGAATTACAGAGTGGAGCAAAATCAAGGACAGTGACTGTAAAGTCTGTCGACTATTTGCCTTAACATTTTGCACTCATGAACCTGCAACAAAACAAAATACTCAAAGAGAAATATCTACCCGGGTTATTAAAGTCCATTGCATAATAGCAAAACCTCCAAGTTAGTTCTCAAACAGAGAGAAAGATGTGAGAAGTCCTAACCCGGCTCACTTGAACGCACTCGGCAGAGAGCGGTGGTGAGGTATAGCTAACAATTAATATTTTTAACAAGCTGGTCAAGAGAGTGGAGCTCAGTGAGTCTGTGTATTAAAAGGGCATTGTTAGCACACAGCTTGGCTTTTATGAGGTGAAACAATCCAAACGTACTTCAGTGCATGGAGAGGTTTGGAGAGGTTTGATTTTCATCCTTAAAGTCCAGGGTGGCTTTGGCATAATAAAGGTCATATCTCCTAATCATGGTAATGTTCACACACAGCAATATGAGCTCATTGCAGAGAGCTCCAGCACTCAGAAATCCCCGGTTAGAAGGTGTCACCGATTAAACTATCGCATTTCAAAGGCTTCCATACAGTAAATAGGAAAGAAAAGAAGAAAAGGAACCGTGGCCTTTTGTTATTCAAAAAGCAACGGAGAGCGATAATTAACCCATTTTTGTTGAGAAATCATTTGGACAAAAGTCAAGGGATTGCCACCCTGTCAATTGTTAAGTCTAGATAAGGACATTATATTCCACTGTACAAAGAGTGACTGAAGATAGTGAATAGAAAGTAGGCCACTACTATGACTTTCACTAGTTCATCGAAAAAGAGGTCTATTTTTTCCACAAAAGAGGTAATATAGTGTAAAAAAAAAATTAAAAATATCTTCCTACATTAAAAACGTAACTACAGTGCTTGTTTTTGGCATTTTGTTAAATATTCAAAGGTACCATGCAATTAGCATGTCATTAATGAATAATTAATTACTGCTAAAACAGCCTTCAGATTTTTTTGCAACTAAATTATTTAAAAAGCAAATATAACAATGGAATGCATCCCACCCCCCTGAACTCTTCATTTTCATCAGTGCATTGCTTTGCAGATGAAGAGGGATTTATTAACTAAGAGAAAAAAAATATTTTGGAACATGTAAAAATTCCAGTTTCCCTTCCTGTTCCGCTGCCCTCACCCCCTGAAAGAAACCAGAGGGCCAAAAGTGATGTGGTTCTTGTTAACATCTGCTAGGAATGCATTCGTTAAAATACCTGAGACATGCTTCAGAACACAAGATTTGCATGTTTATGGAAAAAAAAATAAACAACACACCAATAAAACAAAAAATAAGATGAACACTAGTCCTACCAGCACTTTGCAGCACCCTAAGACTGAGCAAGCACTGTGTATTTGTTCATCACTTGTCAGTGGCGTTAACAACAGTCACTGTATTATTAAAATCTACCCCTCTATACAGCCAAGAGTTAAAGAGAAAGTAATTTGTTGCCACTTGCAGATATACATCACTAGTAAGACGTTAGTTTATATTTATAAGCTGCACATCTGTGAATCAGTTGGCCTACCCATCTGTTAACTGCACCAGTAAACAGTGAGTCTGGGAGCTGCGTATTCCTGCATCCATCACAAATTCTTTCTGTAATTGTATGTTTATGCAACAAACCTCCACTTAAATGTATTTGAGAATGTTTTGAACAGTGATAATTAGTTTTTATGACTCAATACTACTCTTCCTAACATTGATTCAACACTTATTTTAAATAGAGACAGCACTTCTCCCTGACAGTGTCAAAGCAGGTTTTTTTCCCCACAAAGCAGAATTTGTCCCTGCAAAGATGCTCTAGGAAAACAAATCCCTTCCCAGTGTTGACAAGCTACCGTTTCAGTATGCAAACATGTGTCTTCATCTTTTTATAACCTTTTATTTTAGAAGTTGGCCCCTGAAATCAAATACAGTAATAGCTATCAGCCCAGCTGAAAAAATTGTGAAAGCACTTAGATTGCACTGGACCGGACAGCAAGGGGCTACAACTGTAGTTGTGAACACACCCTCAGCAAGGTGCAGTACAATTATTAAGACATGACTGTCTGTAAGCTCATGATTCAAGGACACTATTCACCTGTTTAAACTTAAGATACCCACTTACATATACTGCTGATTCCAAGTGCTGTTTCATTTCCAAGCAGATTTATGCTTGAGTACTTCACCTAATTTCTGCAAACAAAAAGCTAATGGAGGAAAAAAATGAGCCATAAAGTTATACCTCTGACTGTCTCTCATTTTACTCAGGAAATATCATGTGCACCTTTTTGCATAATAGGGGATTTTCACTGTGTTTTTTCTTGCAAAGGCTTTACAGTGAGGTTGTGTACAGTATGATGTTCAACTTCATAAAGCATTTAGTTACAGCGTTTATTCTGTTTGAGGAACCGAAAGCCCACTTATCTGTGTATCATTGTGCTGATGCAAATGGCAAAATTTTCCACATGATTAAACATCGTTTTCTCAGAGTATTCTGTGACCAACTGCCGGCTACTCAGTAAATGCTTAGATCAATGCATGGTTGATCCTAAGTTTTGCAAGCTTAAAATCCTTCCATATCTAAATAAACATATAGGTTTACTTAAGGCCAAAAAAAAAGAGCACTTAAGCAGAATCTGGAAAGAATCAGCTGGGTGAAAAAAAATAAAATAAGTGCTAATTTAAAAAAAAACACCAAAACAACCACACATAAGCTTGTGATAATATTTTAAACAATGGGTTACATGTATGAGTATCTCTTTCTTTACTCCTCTACCAGGAAAGTGGAATGACACTTAGTGACTCTTGGAGCAAAAAGTGCCCACCAGTGAATGACAGTGCTCTGCAGAAATCACCATTGACTGACAGAAGTGACGCCTACTGGCACCATCAGCCCCAGTAGCTGCCAGAAGCTCCCCTGTAGTTGGTCTTCAGCCACCGAGCTGCTCACAAGTCCAGCATCTGTTCTTTGCTTAACATGACTGGGAGCCGTATGGACACAGTCCTCCTCTCTCATTCCTCGGGGCAGATGCCAGCATGGTCTTATGTCACTTCCAAGAGAAAAAGCCCTGACCCACACAGTGGCCATCAGATGAACCAGAGTCTTGAAGAACAGCAGGCTTTGCAAACTATAATAATAATTTATAGAGCATGTGGCAGCCCAAAGAGAGATTTTCCCTTAGTAAGTATTGTTACGGTTCTGTGGAATTATTACAGATAGTGAAAAAATACAGATCAAAATCAACTCACTGAGGATATGTAAAACCAAAGTGTCTAAAGGAATCACCCTGTTCCCATCCTCAAAATCTTTTACCAGTCCAGCACTCCAAAATCCACCAGTCCCATCCACCAACAGTTAAGCTTGGCAGGTCACTGGAGCTCAGTGCTAAGAATCATGCAGCCCCTGGCTTCTGTATGAAACTGATGACAAGGGCATCAAATTGATGCTTCTGCCAGAACTGGCCAGAGTACAAAATCTCATTCTTGAGCAGATGTCAGGTAGGGCAAACATTCAATCTCCACAAGGCTTCGACAAAAATGTAGGACAGCAGCACAGAGGTGAAAGGGTTTTGGTGAAAAGAACAGACCTCAAGTCTCCAGCCAAAATATTTCAAAGCAACTTCTGCCGAGGAGGCACAATCAACAATTCCAGCGAGAAAGAATGTCGGCTTCAGCACACACAAAAACCCCTTCCACTAACATCTTCCAAATGGAAAAGATATTATAAACAACATTCACCTCACTCTCCTCCCTCCCTGTCACAGAAATGACCATGATTCTTTACTACATATCTTCAAAAACAGTCCTTTGCAGATGAAAAGAAATAAAATCTAACCTTAAGAAGTACTTTCAGAGACCCCCTTTATGCCACTGCTCTGTGTTATGGAAAAATGAAGGTAGAAATCTGTTGAAAAACATTTCCCTGCTGTATTGTGATTGACATCTGACAGTGCTCAGTGGTGTCCTAACTTGGATGAATTTAAATGACAAGCTTTCTTTTATAAGTAACAGAGCTCCTCTTACAATAGAACAGCACGATTACTTCATGGAAAGGGAAAAAAGGAAGAATCAAAGTTTTTCTTCAAATCCCTGGGGGCATCCCTGACCTGTCACTGGGCTACAACCTTCCCTCGTTAATCTATGCAAATGGGATGACTCTAATTTGTGGCACCGATTGCTTTGCCACACCTTTAAATTCAGAGATCAGATATGGGCTGATGCCTACATCACACAGAGTTCAGATCTTCATGTTGCCGGCGTTTTTAATGCCGTGACAGATGACTTCCCCACCATTCTGGGACAAGGCAGACCACGTAGCCCTCCAGACTACTTTTTGATTAACATCGAGACAAAGGCCAGCGGTATTTTGCCTCTTGGTTTGTGATTAGCAGCGTTGCTGCGGTAAGCATTCCTAAGCAAGAACCCCTGGGAAGAGTATCAGATCCCAGGTCAAGGCACAGACTGCCAATATCACGGCTTTGCTAACAGTCACCCAGTCGCTTTTATGGACATGAAAAAAAAAGGTATTCACTGTAATAAGCACCGGTTCCAACTGAGAGATATTATGTCAAACTCTAAGGCCTGTTTCAAAACTTTCTCCATTCACGTAACTTAATACACTTTGTAAGCCAAAGAGGGCAATACCACAGAAGATGCTCTATGTTCACCTTCCACGTCACACAAAGGCCACGGAAGCTATTTTGTCTGGGTTCAGTGCAGTATGGGAGTTAAACTTTTTGCTTTAAATTGGGTACTTGTCAAGGCTACACTATTTTTTATTTAACCCTAGCCTGACTTACTCTATCTCTAGTTTTATCTTTTTTTCCCCTGTGAGACTCTTGTTCTCATAAAAAAAAGAAAAAGTAGAAAAAGTTAAGATTTTCATTTATAATGAAATATTTCTGTTGCCCACATAGACATGCACATGCATTCAGAAAGTTACAGGGGAGAAACCTTAAAAATTGTTTTCCTGAAAATCAAAAAGCACACAGGAGCATCATTATCAATACAACAGCCAAAGAATCCGTGGCCGATGGGATCCATTCATTTAATGCATTTAACAATACACCCTGCACAATAATCTTATTTGCTTATGCCCTGCAATTCTGACAACATTCAAACCTGTTAGCCATCTTTTCAAACAAACACTGAAGGTTGCCAGTTGTGACAGATTTGGACTAACATTGATGGTAGCATGGGAGTTAGTTAAAGTGATTTGAGAAGCTTGTAGCAGCTTGAGGGGCGGCATCATTCCAAATATGTAAACAACATTGTCAACACCGTAGCCCATCAATAAGTGCTGCCTCTATCTCACATAGTCGTTATTAAAATTAAAAAAAAAAATAATACTGAAGAAAAAAGGAAGACAGAGAGGAGAGTTAAAAATAAAAGTTTCTTTGTCCATGACCACAAATCAGTGACATGCAGCGTCGGGGCTCACCAAAACACTGACAAATGTGTCAGGAGCACTTGTTTTTGGCATTACTGTATTCTTTACAACAATTAGGAAGCAAGTACAATATTGTTATAGACGTAGAGGCTAAACACAGAGTGACATATTTCACAAACTCACTCATGCTTCATATCAGAGCTTTCACTTACTGTAGAAGTGGATTATCCCATTTTCTCGTGCTGATCCAAGTGATCTCATTATTGACAGAGGAATCCTGGTATAGAAGGATCACTTTGCCAACCATCACTCACAATAGCACACCAGACTATTTTTAAAGAAAAACTCTCATATTTTTCTTCTAATGGTTCTTCTATTGAAAAAACAAATAAATAATAAAAGCTGAAAATAGCTTCCACAGGGATTACAGCCTCTGCCACTGGGGAGGCCAAATGCAATTATGAGGCCAATATTTTTTAACAGCTCCCAGTCTGATGGCCAATAAGCAGCTTGGTATTCCCCCGTCTCCATCCCCCAAGCAAATTGCTATGTATATGTATATATCCACTGGCAGGCTGCCAGCATCTTTGGAGGCTCTGCGCCACAAGCATGCTCTGTGAATCCTGGCCATCTGGTTATCTGGCTGGATCCTGGCATCTTTGTGCAGAACCAGCCCTTGAAGTGTCTGGGTATAGGCAAGAACCATTTTAGGGGGTAGTCTGCCTGTGCTGATTGACAAGTGACCCATTCTTTTGCTCCACCCCCAAGGGCTTTTATCAGAAAGTGGATCCCAAAGGTCTTGCAATATCTTATGACATACAGTAGCCTGTTCCAGAAGGTAGGACTTTCCATAGCAAACCTCAAGAACAGACCTGTAAATTAGTGGAGGAAAGTGCTTTAAAATAAACAGCTTTCAAAACAAACCCTAAAAGCATCTAGGCCCCCATCCAACAAAACACTTAAATGCTCATGTAGCTCTAGAGAGGGAAGGCAGCTCACCAAATACGCACAGATGCTTGATAGCCAGACTCACTTTTCAAAGCTCTGCCACATGCCACAAACTCATCTGTAACCTCGTACAAGCCATTCAAGCCCTGCCCTGCTTCATTTCCTCCAGCTGTAAAACTGGGAAAGTCATCCCGAGTTTCGTCATTGTGGATGTAGCCCTACATACTGGATGTTTGTCCACTGACCAGATACTGGAGAAATGAATTGCAGAGATAAGTTTACATATTTAACCGTGTCCATCCAGACTCCTCCGCAAGTGCATGGACCACCCTCTACCCATTGAAAAGGCCCCTCAGAAGGGAAATGTCAATGAAATTTTAAGTAAAGGTTTCATGGATCTTTAACTCTTATGGGACATTGAGATACCAGGGTTAAAACAGTCTAGAAAAAACGGTAATCCTGTCATGGTTTCTCTCATGGGCAAGCCTTAACTTCTGTCAATGGCTAGGATACTGTGACATGGTTCAAAGCTAACTGTAGGGGAATTTGTCCTTTAAATTCAACTCAAGGGGCTTTTTGCTAAGGAAACATATTGCATCACCTGTCTTTTTTCAGATGCATGAGAAGCCCCTATTATGTCTTCATATATTAGAAGCAAAGTGAACCTGTGAGGTTTAAGAAATAACAACTTGGAAAAAAATTGATTTCCAAAGGACTGGCTGCTGTGTTACTATTAATAGAGGAAGATCTAGTAGATAGGGAACTGCCCAGGGATTTAGAAGATATGGGATGTAGAAGAGGATCCCAGTTTAAATACAGACTTCTTCGAAAAAGTGGTTTCATCTCACCTGCTAAAACTCAATAAAATAGCACATCAGGATTTCAGAGGGGACATAAACCATTACAATATCTCAGGTAGCCTTTATATTGAGGCTGAAATAACAGGTGTTTCACCTGTGATGTTCTCACTGTTTCTCTTCCTGATTTGCAGCTTATCTGGACTCCACTGATCCCTAAGTCTCTGCCCAAACTGGCATTTTGGTCACCTGCATAGTCCAGCTCCAGGATAAAGACATCTGTCACTTGAGAAAGATTGTATAGACTATCATTGCTATAAAGGATGGTGACTCTGAACAAGAATGTACATTGGCCTGAGACCATTCAGGAAAAGCAGCGCTCCACAGCTAAGTTTGCCAAGCCATAGCTGAAACAACCTCTCAACAGCAGCCACAGGGAGACAGAAACACACAGTAAAAGCTGTCCATGCAACTGCACCATACTGTTTGACACATTTGCCAAGAGCTACTTGAGAAGAGGCAAAATTTACCATCACAAACTGGAGCATCAGTAACTATTTCCAAGCTAATGCTGCAGCCAAAGCATGGCCAGTGCAATTCCAGTCTAAGGAGCTACATGCAGTGACCACTGTGCTTCACTGCATCCCCTATCCACCACCATGCCCTCTGGTAGCATAGATGAAGGGCTCCATTTCCCAGGAATCCACATTTAGAAACCACTGCTGCTACTCAAGGTATTGCTGCAATCCGCAAAGCATTTCAATTTAAGCAGTTGTGATTAATTGATACGGAGCTGCATCCCTGCCCCTCCCATGGCATCTGAGCCAATCTTACCTTTGAAATAACAAGGGGTTAAGATTTGCCATGAATGTACCACCTACATTTTTAAGGTTGTAAAAATGGGATGCTTACACTTTTCCTAACCCCTCACCAATGACCAGACCCATATGTAAATTTCACACAGTAGTATTTAGTAGCATAATTAATCCCTACTTTATGTTATGAGTAATATTTCCTATTCCCGACCCTGCAACGTCCTTTAAGAAGATCCATGTTCCAATTAGACTAGCCCATCGGCACTCTTTTAATGAGCAGATTAATCATTCAGATGGGTACAATGGTGTCATCACAGGTTTTAAATATGATAATCTACATCCTAATGGTGCTGCAAAAGCCTTGGCTCACAGCAAAAAAAAAAAAAGGTAGGCAAAAATTGGTGGTACTTTCTTTTTTTGTTCTATTTCTTTTTCCGTATGACACAAGACATACTTGGGCAATGCCGAAAGTGCAGCAAGAAGGCAGCTCAGACAGGGGGGATGCTGAGCAGCTCAATAATTCAGGTGCAATAATTGTTTTGCAAGGGCAGAGAGATCCCATGGTCCCTGAAAAACCTTCTGCCATGATGAGGAAAAATCTTGTCAGCCTAACACATCAGCTCTGCCCTTACAGCCTTTTCTCAACAGATATTTAAAACACATCCAAAATGTAAGGCTCTAATTCAAAAATCCATTTAATTTTAATAAAAGTAGAGGTCTTTTCAGAACATGCCCAACTTCACCATTTCCAGATGGCAGTTTGCATAATTTTAAGGCCAAAGAGAACCTATTATAATTATTTTTAAAAGGAGTGGAAAATAATTTTAAAACATGGGGAAAAAGGATCCTTCCAAACTACATGATATAACTTCAATCCCATAAAAGAATAAAGAGCTAGTATTGATACTCCTATTTCAAATGCAGTCCATGAAAAGGCTCCTAGGAGTAACACCACCCTCAAAACTAGAAGTGCTAGGATTATAAAGCTGTACTCCATTCCCTTCTCTCAGCGTGACAGTTAAAATTCCCACATGCTGCACCACTCCTTAATTGTGGCTTTGTACTCATGGGGCTTGTTTTAGCACAAGGTAGAAGTTATGTCGTCTTTGCTGTCTCGAGCTTGTGCGAGTAAGACAAGCACTTCAGAACACCAGCTCCTTTGGAGGCACGCAACATTGATTTACACTTTTGATGTAGCCAGAAAAGAACCAGAAACTGTCAATTCATCTGCAGGTTGCCTTTTCAAACTAGCAAGAAAAGGACAGAGGTGGATGCTTGTCTACAAAAAGCTACCTATAAACCACAATCCAGTTCTGAGGACCATCCTCTTGTGAACAGTCCCCATGAAGTCATGACCAAAATCTGAGTAATTTTTCATCATTGTCTGAAGAAGAACTGAGTAAGGCATAAAAAAATTGGACTTCTCTAATTTACCCACTCACAATCTACAGCAGAAGGCAACTGTAAATTCTGCCTCAAGATGTTTCCACTTCATTAAAACATGTTCCTGGTACAAAGGAATCTTAACTTCTTATCACTAAAACAAAATCTCTTCTTCAGCATCCAGAATCTACCCTCCAAAGTCACTGTCAGCAGCATGATTGTGTCTTTAAAACCACATTTTTTCAGCTAGTTGTTGTCCAGAGCCTCCCCATTTTACTCAGATATGCAACTGTAGGAATCAATCATGCTACTCACTCAATTAAACTGTATCCATCTTGGCCCTTCATCTTTTAGGATCTGATCCAGCTCTCCTTGACTACAAAGACAATTGGATCTGAGCCATTTTGAGCAACGTCGGTAGAGGATTAAGTGTTTCGGTCAGGTGTTCAGGTGGGCTGCCCAAGCTCAGTCTGAAATTGCCTACATCAGATAGGCTGATACAGAAAACTTTTTGCATACAGCAGGGAGCACTGAAATTATAAAGAGCCATCTCGTGCACACGCACTTGCTGGGCCAGGAGACATTATTCTTATTAATGCACCTTTGCTAATGTCCACATCACAAGGATCCTTTTTTTTCAGTATAACGCTAATGTTAGTTGTCCATTATAGTATCGGGAGTCATAATGGGCAAGGAATCCCTACAGTGAAGAAGCCAAAGGAACAACATTCGGAAATAAATTCCTGCATTGCTTACAGGAATATTGCTGCAGCAAGTTTTTATTATTATTGTTATTATTTACAAAAACCCCCTCGTTTTTGCAGTGCATTAATTTCTGCTCATTTTGCAAATTCAGGAAATCATCTACGAGGCAGCACTTTAGCAGCACGTAGGAAAACCAGCATGGTTAGGAAACCCTGCGATGGCCCTCTCAGAGAGACCCCTTGCCCTCAGCCTGGCTGGCTTTGCTGCAGCCCCCGGTACTGGTAAGCAATGCATTCTCCTGCCCCCACCAGGAGAGCCTAATTTTGGCTGTCACTCCTTGCTGACACTTTAACTAACACTATCTGTGCAACTCTAGAAACCACATCAAATTGCAGTTTTTCCTGATTTTATAGTAATTTGCATAGTAGGTCACCGTTAACACACTGTGCTGAAGGAGAAACAGCTCCACTGAAATCTACCTTGAATGTTGCCATTAAAATATGCTCAGTTTTTTTCCTCTCTAGCCTCTGTTCCATCAGCCCAGGAGCGAATTAAGGGAATACATATGTAAACAGCTATAAATAAATGCAAAAAAATAATTATAAAATTAGTTCTAGGTGCATAATCCAGCATGATTCATGTTATGCTCCCACCGTGATCCCAGTTCCAGAAGAGTTAATCAACCATAGCAACCTTCTAATCAGAGCAGTGAACTAATGATCCTATTTCTGAGTAATACCAGTCAGATAAGGCTCTCAAAAGGTAGTTAACATCACTTTGGTGGAAAGGCATGACAAGTGCAAGTTCTAGCAGTGGGTAATGCATCATTCATGCCCCCTCTCGTTCTGACATTTTAACGTTATCTTGTTTTACTGTGTCGGCCTAACACTGCCACTGCTGGCAAATTAAACTGTGAACTTACAAAGTGGGTGGCAATAAATACAAATTATGAGAGTTCAAAAGATGTCCCTGGAGGTGCACTGCCAGACATGGAATGTCTCTGGCTTTTCTGTCACATAGCAATAGACAAGACAAAGTGTAGCATGAGCTGAAAAAAAGAATTAACTACAACATGATGAAAAATGTGATGAAAATGAAAAGGAAAAAAGGAAAAAGAAAATAAAAGGGAGATGTAAAGTCAGGACAGGGATGAACAAAAGACCATAGCCTGGAAATATAAAACATAATTCTATTTCACCTTACAGAATGAAAGGTATGTAAACTAGGAATCAACAAATGCCTCCTGGAAACACAGACCAACTAGAAAACGCTGTCAGTCTCGTACAGAAGTACCCGGCTTCTCCTAAAGAAACTGCCACACAAAACCAGTAGCAGCATGGTGTTACATCATTTGTATCTGTAGCAGAAATTCAGATTATCCTACTGCTCTCACCCACACTAATGAAGATTTCACATTCTGTACTGACTTAAATACACAGGGCACAATCCCGATCTCACAGTCAGGGGAAAAATAAATAAATAAAAGACTGAGAGAACTGCCTGAGGTAACAACAATGAAATCAAAAAAGCAAGCGCTCCCTGCACAGCCTTTTCCCCAAGCCTCTTCTGTTTTGTGTAGAGAGCAGGAGGATAACGGAGGTATAAAGGGACATCCTACTGCCTCCCACCACTTGCAGAGGGCTGTTGACCTACCCAGCCCCACAGAGCCGAGACCCAACTTGCCAGAGAATCAGTCGTCCTGCAGACTTAACACAGACAAAACAGGAAGAATTCAACATTTCTTCCTTCCCTCGAGAAGATAAAACTTTACATGCTATTAATGGGGTCAGAAAAAGCCTGATTTTTAATATACCCAAGCCATGAAGCTTATTCAACTTGGCCTAATACCACTAATGAATCTTATAAAACATTTTATCTCCCCTGCCCATGTTCACAAACCACTCGCATGAGGCTTGAAAATCACAATAATATCTTCCCAAAGTGCAGATATCACTCTCACCATATGCAGCACAACTCTGTTTATTTTCCCCTATAAACCATTGGTTTCATTGAAACTCATTAGCATCACCTGTGTTAATTACACTAGCAAACCAATCAACAGCTCCTTCTTAATTAGGTTTTCTTTATTAAAGCCGGAAATTACCAAGGAGACAAAAGTCAACTGGGGAAATTATGTGAAAAGGAGTGTTTATGCCAAATTACCATACAAAATATAATAAGGAAAGGAAACTCAGTTTGTTTACAGGAATAACAAACAATATTAATTTTCAAGGTCACTGGCACAATTATTAATTACCTGTCTTACATTTTATTGTGATAGTTTAGTCTGCAAAGGCAGGGGGTTGGCTCATAAAAAAAATAAACCCTGCAGAGTGTGGTTGCATTCCAGCTGCCATGGTCACTGCCTACGACACGCACTGTGCTTTAGGAAGCTTCCACCAGCATATCCCACATGGGCTAGCACAATGGGAATTCTGTAAGGTACATAAAAAGCTCTGAGGTATGAATGCTACCTCCATCAGCGAGGTCCCATGGGGGAGGAGAATGCAGCCAGTGAAAGCTGGGTTGCTCATCCCTGGTGAAATGGATTTGGGGGGTCCAAAAATGTACCATGAGAAGTGTGTTGCTATAGATCCTAAGACCCCACAGAGATGCTATGTCGCCTCTCTTTACATCCCCTGATAGCAGTTAAAATGACTCCCACAGCTTTAGGGTACAGAGAAAACTGAAACAAGCCCTACTCAACATCAGTGGGTTTTTTGAGGTTCAGCAGGGAACACCATTAAATCAGCCTTTCTGCAAAGGAAATCTGCTGGCATACCCAGCATCTGCCCCTCCTCTGCCAGTAATGGGCTATCAGCCTTCCTTTGTGCTTTGCTGGGTGAAGAGCCAGATCCAACAGTGTCCTGCTCAGGCTAGTAGGCATCCACTTGATGCCAAGATGAGGCTGGGGTGCTGGGTCACAGACCAAATGCTGTGGCAGTTACTGTAGGAAGTTTACCAGCTGCTTTCTCCTTATCTACTCGTGTACCAGGAGAGTCCCCTTTGAGCATTCTTTTCCACACTCTGTCTTTACGTTTTCCTGTGTGCCTATGCACACGCATGCTGACACTCACACCCTCAAGTTAAAGCAACTACTCTGCAGCCCCATAGCTCTGTGAGGATTACCAAAGAATCATTACATGTTCCCAAAGCAGTTGTCTGTTGACAAGCCCCCAGACTAGCAATGTGATGAAACCTTACAAGACAGACTGCAGCAGGAGAGCATCCTATGCTGATTTTTTGGATCCTCTTAATCTTCATCTTTCCAGATTAAGCACCTTGCAACATAGACTGATTTTTCAGTTGACCAGTATGAAAACCAATGCTTGAGCTCTGCATTCTTGACCTGACATGACAAACGGAACTCCAGAAACCAGCCATTGATGAGCTGTAGATTATCTGCTGTCAATTCACCTGGAAATCCAGACTGTTCTTTCAAAGTTACTTGCTGTGCTGCACGACATTTCAGTTTAGCTTTTCTATAAACAAGATGACTGTTCCCAGCCTTATCCTGTTTGACATGTCTACAGCTTTACAAGACTTTATTTTAGAAACTCCATACTGATTCCATAGAAATTTTGCATCATTTTTATTGAAAACATCTTGCTTCCTAAATGGCCATGAAGAAGCACTTTTGCTGGTAGTGCAGAGTAACACACACACAGGCTGCTGTTACGTTATCAGAGGTGTTCCTGTTGTTTTGTGATCACATCAATGCTGATTGCAAAAATATATCTGAATTTTTATTAATCTTTGTATTCTGGTGCATTCACCCTTGATCACATGTCAGTTCTCCGCCCTGCTAATGCTTGAGCTTGGGAAGAGCAGGTTTCTGTAGTTTTGCAAATAGCTAATGTCCTTGAAAGAAAACTAGTCTACTTCTCAGAATAACTTTCCTTTAACCCAATTATCTATGATACTGCCAACATCTCTGTCTGCAGTAAGTCTATCTTTTAACTGTTCAAACACACATACCTTGGCTTTACAGCACAGATCTATAACATAATGGGCAATTATCTCATTTGACAGACTGTAAACTAAGAGAATCTGCTTTTTCCATGAGTTCTTGTATAGATTATGGGGTTTCTGTGCTCTTGCACTTTGCAGTCCCCTTTATGGCACCACTGGAAGACATAGCAATTGCCAGTGCCAGGACACCTGCAGCTTCTGCTGTCAGCTTGTGCAGGATCTGGCACACCAGGGCCTCAATGCTCATCATCCCAAGAGTGACTCTAGCAAAAAATATTTCATTTTATCCAATTTCTTGGAACTGCATGTTAATTCCAGCAAAATTTTGAAGTGTTACAACCCTTTCTCCTCCCATTCTGTGGAGACTTTTTCCAAACTGACACTTCCTTTAATCCTTTCCCTTCATTACCTTACTGAAGTAGGTAATAAAGATGTGACACAGATTCAGGAGGACTCTGAGAGACAAGGTTACCTCCTAACCTCAGCAAACTGATGGAAAGAAAAAAATTGTACAAGTCTTCAGGTCTGACCCTCCAGAAAACCCTTTGGGACTTCCCTGAAGGTGTCTGTATAATTGAGGATGTCTCACATAGTCTTTGGCAGAAGCTTTCTCCTCTCCCTACTGCCTATGGATACCTCCCCTCATCTAATGCTGGTCACTCCTCTGACACATTAATGACAGCAACACCTAGAGTCTCCATTCAAATAATGTTTTCTGGATTTTGTCAGATGACATATCCGTCCTTGCTATGATCCTCACCATAGGCTGCTGGAGAAGCATCACTCTCCAGTCATGTCCTGATTCTTCCTGACTTTCAGAGTACAAGGATAACATGGCCTACATACGCCAATGTGCTGGCCGGAGGAACTCCCCAAGCAAACATCCAATCTTTGGTGATGTTGTAGTAGATCTTTAGGCCTTTTTCACAACCAATCTTAGGAGAGAATGACTTGTCATTGCAGAGAAGCCCTACTCAGTCTCTTTCAGCCACTGAACACTCAAAAAAACCCAAAAATCCCAAAACAATGAGGTGTTGCTTGTTACATCACCTGCTGCACCAGGCTCTTGCAAGAGAGGAAATGCCATGCAATGTGACAGGGCTGTCTGGGAAGAGTTATACATCAACTGCCTTTTCAGACGGATGCGTTTGGAAAAGCGTATTGCACCCTAAAGGTGGACTTCCCAAGCATTGGATCATTTAACAGAGACCACCACTTTCTGGTTTAGAAAGAGTCCGGCACATGGAAATGTTAGTTTCTTTTCTGTTAGCTCGGGCAGGAGTGGAAACAGTGCAGAACAGAAAAAAATCCCTATGCTAGAAATGCTTCATGGTTGCAACAATTCCAGAATGAGTATGCAAAAGACAATTTTTTTTTTAAATAATGATTTCCATAATAAACCATAATGACTCCTTGGAATCCTTCATGGCCTACTATAAAAAAAATCATATTTAAAACACTTTAAAATAAGTGTTAAAGGCATTTTCTAAAACGAACATTATTTACCCAGAAGGCCATAATGGTTGTGAAATGTATTTTGTAAATCTGTATTCAGGGTCTTTTTTTGGTTAAAAATGAAATTTTTTTGGCCCAGGAGATCTAGACAGCTTCTATGGAGCCATCAGAATGTATTGTTTTAGTAGGGCTGAAATGAAGTTTGGAACAAGTTACCGCACATACAGTGGCAATGTTTTTCAGACAAAGTTGAGAAAAAATGAAAAAAAAAGTGGGAAAAAGGAAAGGAAACAGAAAAGGGAGACAAGAAAGCTGGAGATGAGAAGGTGGAAGAACTGCTCACACAACTGAGATGCTCAGGCACAGAAAAGCCACAGTCCTGGCATTTCTCAGCTGAAGGGAAAGCACTGCTCCCACAGACCACAGCTTTACAACAGGCGAGCTCTGAAGGAAATGAAAGTAATAAAGGACAATCTGCGTAAGCAGGAGCTGCAAGAGCTGACACTATCCCAGGTAAATGCTGTAAATGTTTGCACAACAGCGTCTTGAGGTTAAATAGCAAAGTCTTCTCCTGTGTGACCTATTGGGCAAACCCAGCCCACACACTGGCCCCTCCTGTGGACTAATGATGTAAGAAATTAGAGCAATCAGAATGAAATAACACAGCCAGCATCCCCCTAGTGCCTGGGCATTACCATGAGGAGCCATGTCTGACCCGTGTCAGATGCACTGGACAACAAAGGTGGCCTGGGCATGTCAATGGGAATGGAACAGTTCATACTCTTTAGAAACATTGTTCTTTATCAACCAGAGAATCATATCAACAACACTTGCATGGCACTTTGTATTGTCAAAGCACAGCACCAGAAATATTAACCCTCTTCAAAGGTAGCCTCCATCAAACCCTCAAGAGGAAATTATAGAAGCGATAAAGCCCCTCAAGGAACAACCAGTTGTAGCTGCTCAAAAATACCTGCAGCAAATAGTCCACGAGTGCAAATCTACACACACACATATATACACACACTACAGATTCCAGGACACATTTGGTGCTACCAGATTACTCTGAGGGACCACTTGTGATTTGCCTTATCTCAGCACTTTAATTAGCACTTGGGAAGAAAATATTGGCCCTGGAATGAAACGCTGTGGCTAGAAGCCAACTATCTCCATACAGGTGAATCAGACTTCACTTGAAACACCAAGAAAGGGTCTTCACTCAGCACAGCCTTTCCAGGACAAACCCAGCTTTGCTCTACTTGGAGGGGTCATAAATGATAAAAGTCCAGGAGCCAGCGGGCTTGCATTTTGCAAAGCTCCACCGCTCAGCCACATCGGGGTAATTCTTTCTTCACAGATGGCGAGTGCTCACCATTCTCACACCATGCTAGGCACAGCCAGAGCACCAAGGAGGCACAGCCACCAAACCAGACCTAGAGCAATCCTAAATGCTGGCTGCCATTCTCGTGTTGGGCTTGTTTCCTGTTGGTGGTTCTTTTTTCATTAATAACTAGAATTAAGTACCAGCTAAAAGCTAGGAAACTTGATTTGCACTGCGTCATGTAAATATGTCATCAACTCCAACCTCACAATAAGTCTGTCCGATACCACAGAGGACATTAGTTTAACTAAAGTAGTGCCAATGTCTAACACAACACAGAAACGCTGTTTTAATCTGCATCTAAATAAGATTTAGAAAGTAAAACAGGACAGCTCTTTACGAACTTCTTTATGCAAGTTACAATATCTTCCAAGTTAGACAACCGTAACCCAGTGTAGTGAGCATTTCTGTGCATGATCCTCACCTCACTTGAGCGCATTGTCACTGGTGAGGAGAAGGTCACCCATCCCTAGAGTACAGTTGTGGAAATGACCCTGCTAGAGTCTCTGCAAACACATTCATGTGAAGTGTCCAGCTTGTCCTCCCAAGAGAGGGTTTGGTTATACCTTACAGACTGGGTGAAGAAGTGAAGGGGTGAGTTTCCCTGGGGAGCACTAAGCAGAAGGTCAACCTCGATTATTCATGGTCACTTCTTGGCTTCAGTTCTCTACTTGTATGAATCAGAATGACTGGTGTTAGTGATGAAGTTTGGAGTGCTCTGCACCTGGAGACTCTCACTCCCTAGGGAACGGGGAGACACACACCTGCACAGAGGAGATGTCTTTGGCCAGATGCTGCCTATCTAGCTTAAATTCACAAAAGATATCTTTTGTCACCAGTCTTCCCCATAACACTTCAAGAGCTTAAAACACACTTTGAGGAAGATTTCAAACACTTTTTATCCCCTCAAATCTGTCTACATTTATTCACTGTAGATTCCAGAGGGATGACCTGGATTTCCTTGCACACTCTCAAACCAAATCATATCTGTCCCAATTAGGTCACCTGCTAGCTGCACCCACAGCTCAGGGCTGCAGTGACTCTTCCCCTGCCTACAGTTAAGACTGGACTGAGAAGCCTTCTGTGTTAGAATAACTGCTATAAAACCATATGATGCAGCCTAAAAACACAATTATAATTGCAACTCCAAAAGCAAGCCAGTCAATACCTTCAAGATTCTAATAGTTTCAAGCACTATTACCTTAACGGTCTCACATCACAGTACTGATTAAAGAAACATTTTGTCTTTTTATCTGTATTCAATGGAGAGTGTAATCACTGGAGCGTAGAGAGCTAAAACATTTATTAGGAAGTATACATCTCGGGGTGGGCGATGAACGTCAGTGCTGAAGTGGTGAGCTGCTGCACAGCGTTCAGGCTCATTCATAGACTCCATCTCACTAATTCTTTGGGATCATCTGCTACACACAGGACAAGTTCTGCAGTAAGCTGTGCTGTCCCTCTGCTCCTTTGACAAATGCTTACAAGAAGATGACCCTCTGGAGCTTCAACTGGCAGCATCTCTCATAGAAGATATTTCTATTTGCCTAAGTCAGAGCCACAAAGGTGATGAAGGGAGTAGAACACCTCCCTTATGAGGAAAGGCTGAATGAGCTGGGTCTCTTTAGCTTGGAGAAAAGGAGGCTGAGGTATAACCTCATTAATGTTTATAAATATATGAAGGGTGGGTGTCAGAAGGATAGACCCAGGCTCTTCTCAGTGTCATCTAGTGATAGGACAAGGGGCAATGCATGTAAGCTGGAACATAGGAGGTTCCACATAACTATGAGAAGGAATTTCTTCACAAGGGTGACAGAGCACTGAAACAGGCTGTCTGGGGGGGTTGTGGGGTCTCCAATCTCTGCAGACATTTAAAACCCGCCTGGGTTAAAATCCAAAACTGGATCCGTTCCTGTGTGACTTGGTCTAGCTGATCCTGCTGTGGCAGGGGGATTGAACTAGATGATCATTTGAGGTCCCTTCTAGTCCCTGATGTTCTATGATGTTCTATGTATTCTGTGGACACAAACTACACATGGAGATTGGGTAGGTTACTGGCCTCAAATATGGGAAATGCGAGGGGATTTTTAAATGTGAACAAGCAAATCTATCTTTGCTGAAAGTAGCACTGATCTTCATCTAGAATTACTTATTTTTTAAAAAAAAGAGGTGATGGTCCCGTTATTTTACTGATAAATCTGTTTGCTTTTTTTGCCTAATTGCTTAACAATAAATCCACACACACTCTATTATCCATAGCCTACTGCAATACTCCTCAGGGCACACGATCAGCAATCAGAAAGCCTGAAAGATGGCCAACACAATCTTAAATATCCCAGTGTATTACCCAATCAGTATTTCAAATGTAGTGGACATACTCTGATATGCTTTCCTCTCTGCGAGAGGCATCATGTAAGTGGCAAACAAGATACAGAAGATCGATTATTTAGCATAATTGCACAATCTAATTGTATGGATTTTAAGTGGAACAAGGAGGAGAAAGATTAAAATCATACAGCACAGCAGTGTACTTTCACAGAGCGCATGAAATATATTTTCCCCAATTAGCAGAACAATGGAAACGTTTATTCTGAAACGAGAGTCAAGCGACATCCAGATCAGCACAGGGCAGGAGCAAATAATTTTATTATTAACAGGGGGGTAAAAAAACAACCCCAAAACATTGAAAACTTACATGTTCTGCTCAAAAAGCTCTGCTCCTGTGGTGATGCTTCATTTCAGAACCACATCTGGGGACCTTACGAACAGCTAATGCAGACTTCCCAGAAGAAAGTAAAACACCCACGTGAAGGGTTGAGTTCTACCCCTGCACGCGTCTGTCTGTGCACTCACATGGGCACGTGCCCACGCTCAGCCCCGCTCCTGCGCGTGTCACCGTCGGTTGCCAAAACCCAGGCCAGTGCAGCACATCCTGCGGATTAAGTAGGAGGGTTGAGGGAGCTCCCTTGTCTCAAAAATTAAGTGAAAACGCTAACCTTGTCATATTCCCTGGGCAGACAAAGGCAGAGGCAGTCCGGCTCCGCTCAGCCGTACCACGGGTTAACTGGCATTTCTAATACTTTTCACCTAGCCCAGCTTGACAGATGCCTAACCTTCGCCAGGGAGTGGAGACAGCCTGATGGGCCCTGGCCATACAGGGGGAAAATTTTTGATGCTTCCCACTTATGACATGATTGATTTTCTTTCAGCGGCCCTTCACTTTTGGCTGTGGCGAAGGCTGCCTGCCCAAGCCCCCGCGCGCCCTGACCTCGACATATGGCCGCTGTGAGGCTGAAAACTGATGACGGCAGAAACCTAAAAAATCAATAGGCCCTGTCAGTCAGCGGGGAGGCGAACGTCTTTTAAAAACCCAATCACGACGTGTACTTGCTGCACGGTGCGGCTCTTCTGCACACTTGAGAACACACTGCATTTCCAGGGGGGTTATTTATTTATTTTATCTTAGAAAAAAAACCAACCCAAAAACTTGTGTGCTAACAAACCGTTCACCTATTTATTCCTTAGCCTCTTATGCAGCACGAAAGCAAAGGAACGGCCTTGTTAGGGTGGAATCTCCGTGACATTCACAAGAAAATGAAATCCCTGGAAGCACTCTGGAAATGGTATGAAATAAATAAAGAGCACCTTTCCGTTGCCAATATAAACACTGACATCATTATTTTTGACATTATCTGGAAAGAATTTAGATATAAGCAGGGCTGGAGTCTAAAAACATGGGTACGAAACTGTTTTAATTTTCTTTGCAGGGGGTGAAGTATTGTTTTGGTTTGCTTCCATTTTTTCTAAAATACACAAGAGAAAAAAAATTGAATTCACCATTGGTTCTACTTTTCACAGTTATTGTCATCCTCTGCGTGCACTGGGGAGAGGAAATTATTAGGCCCATAGAAATCAGCTGGTGCTCTGTAAACTGCACCGGGCCATTTGTACCCCCCAGGATTGGGCCACCAACATCCAAGCGATCCCTTGGCTCTTGTCCACTCAGGAGAGAAATAGGTTTTTTGAGGCATATGATACAGACTACACTGATTTGACATCCGCATTTTGCCCCAAAAGAGTGTTCTAGCACTCTGATTAAAAGCAAACCAACAAAAAAAAAAAACCCAGTCACGATTACAAAAACAAACACAGTACCAGTGGATAGAACCTGTTACACTTTACCACCTCCAATCAGGAGTGCAAAGCCCGAACAAGTAATGCCTCGAGTGATTTAGCTAACCTTGGTGAAATTTTAGAAGGATAGGCATTATTTGAAAGCCACTTCTTCATACAGAGAAAAAGAAAACCAAAAGGAGATACTGGCAGAGAAAGAGATGCATTTCCAGGATGCATTGCAGAAATCCACCAAAAGCCAAGAAGATTTTTGAAAAGTAATCATCACCCAAACAAACAAAACCTAACGCTGAATTCCCAAACTAAGACCAATTAAAGCTTTCTTTATGGCTGCAAAACCTGACAAGCTTACAATTTCGCCCTGTTGCAGTGGTGTGCGTGTGTGTTTTAATGTAATATTAATGAGCCAGGATGGAGGGTCATAAAAAGTGATAGGTTTTTGCGATGGTAAATTATAAATCGGTATTGATTTTTCCCGGCACTAATGCAGCCAGCTTATTGTAAGACACCACAGGCAAAGTGCACTTTATCAGATTAGACTGGAGCCTGGTATCAAATATACATGAGAAAAAGGATGCATTTGTGACTTAGACTAGATTTTTTTTAATGATACATGAAATTTTTAAGGAAAAAAGTCTCCGAATATTAAGAAATTAAATACCATTTTAAAAGATCTCAGATGGTAGCAAATAGATATTAGTGTCACATTAGGGTAATTTGTTTTTACTCTGATGGAATATAGGCTTATATAGGAATAGAGGAATAAGTAAGTGAACTAAATCCTGCTCAGATTTAACCATGTGCTTAATCAGTCCAATTTATGATCATCTTGACTGTTCATGATAAAATAGTTCCTAATTTGCATAACATGCCTGAAGAATCAGGCCCTACATCTGCTTGTGACTACATGCTGTATCAAGTCACAGCATACACATCTATCTGGTGAGTATTGATTCTGCGTGGGTTAAATTTTACATCCTACACTGCTTTGCAGAAGTTGTTTGGTTTTTCCCCCGTATCCCTATCACTCTGTCATGCCAGCCAAAGACTAGGGAAGAGCTTTTCCTTGTAGTACTTTTACTGCTGAAATGCTGTGAAGTTTTTTCTTTCCCTTTCATCTCCGAATGCACTGGGAGTTGGCCACGCAGTAAAACTGGGCGTTATTTTTATAATCAGCCCTGCTTTTCATCTCCTGACCTTTCCGCAGCCAGGATTTCCTCATTAAAACATTTTGGTGACGTGGAAAATTGACCAAAAAAAAAAAACCAAACCAGAGGCAGCAAGAGAAAACAACAATAATAATAAACTCTACTAGTTTCTGCAAAGTTGCTCTTGATGGGCAGCAACCCAGTGCCACTTCTGCTTCACCCAGGAGGATAAGGAAAACATTTGCACAAAAGCACATCCCCATGTCCCCACTCTTTCTCTGAGGTGGAATCTGCCATCCTTTGGTGGCAGCATTGCCAGCCAGGCTCAGAAACCTTCGCAGTTCCTTCCTTGCGGCTCCTGGCTCTTCCGCTGTCTACAACCCTCTTCTCACTCCAAGGTTCTCACCAAAATAAAGAAGCATCAAAGACAATCCTTCACATTTCATGGAAGTGGACAGTTGACCAAGGAGCTCACCTGCTGGCACTGAGGAGGAGTCTCAGTGGGACTCACAGCCAGTGGTCAGGGAGCACAGAGAGAACAGATGCTCCTGCTGCCCACATCCACCCCTGTGCCACCCACTATCAGACCGCACTGCCAGAGCACCAGTTTGCAGCTCTTTTATATTTTAGTTGCTGAAACTAGAACTTGGCACCACACTCTCAAAGTGTTTCTGAAACTATTTCCCTCTCTATGCTTAGGTTCTATCATTCTTATAAGCACACAAAGAAAGAGATGAGACACTGGTAGAGGAGAGATGCTGCTGCTTTTTCTTTCTAATA
Organism: Phoeniculus purpureus; assembly: GCA_028565055.1. NCBI lineage: Eukaryota > Metazoa > Chordata > Aves > Bucerotiformes > Phoeniculidae > Phoeniculus > Phoeniculus purpureus. Next base: position 10,184,095 of record JAOXOE010000765.1, on the reverse strand, counting down.
TGTTCACACAAATATTCCTGAGAAAGCATAAACCATCAAGAATTCATCACTGGAACTGCAGCTGGCATCTCTTTTGGTGCTCACCATACCAACAGCCACAGATTTTTGTATTACCAGAGCTGAACCCACGGACTACGACCCCCCAACACCAAGGATGGAGGCCACAGAGGGTTACAGAATCTTATGAAAATACTTCTGATAAAAACAACAAAGAAACTCAAACACAAACAGTCTCATTAGCAGACTGCCAGCAGCTCTGCTTGTCTTGCAGTGATGCATTAGATCACAGGATAAAAATTTGAGGCCTGATCTCAAAAATCCTTTTTCAGACAAAATTCCTGTAAACTTCAATGGAAATTGTGTCTGTCTCAGGACCAACTGGGCTTTTGCCTTGCAACTCTTCATATGCCGAAAGTAATAAAAGGAAACTTCTTTTTTTTTGACAAGACCTCATCAGGTAAAACCTAATAAAGTTAAAAAGGAAATTAGAAAAATGAAAGGTTAGTCCCAGAGTGGTCTGATCCTGCCTCAGCTAAAGCCAGCACTGGAGATGCCTTCAGCCTGCATGAGCCGGAGTCCTACCAGCACATGCACAAGCTGAAGATGTGACAAACCAAGGGGAACTCCTCACAGGTCCCACCAAACTGAACAGGACAAGAACACAGCATCAAAATCTAGTCCAGGGAAAGAACAGCACCCTCTGTTCCCTCAGTGCAAACTCATCGCACTCAGCACCAGAGCAGCATTTTTAAAGTTATTGCAGTAAATGTTATTAAAGTGAAACAAGCCATTTTTTAAATGTATGCTAATTCCACTTTATTAGTGAATGCCAAACTCCTCATTTACATTTTTCATAAAATTTACGCAGAGGATTTTGCTGCTTTAGGGATAAAAATAATAAACAAATACATAAATTAGTATATTTTAATTAAATGTTATCCCATGAAGTTATATTTTATCCCATTGTCTAAAACAAAACCAAAACAAAATCTAAAAAAGCACCTCTAACTCGAGAATTTGTGTTGTATTAAAATACTGGAGCTCATTAAAAACTAATTTGGAAATCACTGTACCTAAAAATCATAAAAATTTTGGATCCTGTATTCTAATGTGTGTTATTTGTTTTGGTACAGGAGATTAGCACTGCAGCGTTCAGCACTATGAGAATATACATACATTAGCGGCATCATAATGCTCCTAGATCCTCGTAGAAAATAACAAACTCAAGTACTACCTGCATACGTATCACCATTTCCATTTTAGATACTGTATTATTTCTGTTCTGTATCACAGGCTGTACCCAGCACACACACACAGACCCACAGCAGCACACGTGGTCATTTTCACCCGAGTGTGAAAAATCTGTGTGTGTTTGGGGACGGGATAGCGCCCGCCGTTACTACTTTAAAATGTTGCTCAGGATACAATAAACGGGATGGTTTAAGCAGTAAGGTGGGGCTGGAGCTGCAGGGGGAAGTCCAACAGGCAGAGAACAATCATGTCTTAATTTAACATTTTAAAGGCGTCTGCAGAAATAGCTCGAGCATTGAAAAAAAAAAAAATCAAATGTGCATTAGAACATATTCACCTCATTAGAGGGTTTTCTGTAACCCTGCTTTCCCACAGAAGGGACAAATAGACCCAGACTGCATTTTCATTACTCTCTGTCCCCCGTTGCAATTTTTTCTAAATGCAAGATTATTGCTTTTCAAGGCAGGTATTTAAATGAAACAAGCGCTCCATTTGGCGTTTCCACTGAAAACGCTTTGTCTCCTGCCTGGTTATGTGTCCTGGAAATTGAGAGATTAAAAAAAAAGGAACCAAAAGGAAACATGAGGAGGTTTTGTGCCTATAAATGCACTTTCTGAAAAAGTGGGTTCATTTATCAGCCTTCCAGAAAGCGTAACTGACTGTGTGTTCCTATTAAAACTATCTCACGCCATAACCAAAGCCGCTCAGAGGCCGTAACTTCAGGTGTCTGTTCCCGGTACCAGCAAGCAATGCACATTGCTCAGTGATGGGGAGCAACAGGAATGAAGCTAAAGTAATTAAGCAGCAAGGCTGAAGACTGCCCATCTTCAGTGCTCTATGAAGGCAGAGTTACTTATTGTGAGGATGCGACAACACGGAGAGGCACATGCCATTCACAAAAACAGCTCACAGTGCGTGGATGGGAGGACTGAGGCTCCCCACCACAACCAACCTCTCTGGACAATAAAGAACATAGAAAGAGATGTGTTAAATCTGTGAGGAGAAAGCTCAGATTGTGGTAATAGGGGTTTTTTTTTCCCTTCAACTTAGGACGTTTCTTATCTGCCCCGAAAGAGGAATTTCCTGCAGTTTAAACTCCTTGAATCCTCCTGCTCTGGAGGGTATCAGATATCCTCACTAGGGGAATTGAGATTTCTGGTGGTACAACCAACAGTTGAAAACCTCCAGTGTCCAGTCCCCTGCCAAACAGGAACCAACAAAAGACAAGCAAGAAAGCTGTCTCTTGAACTTGCCCAGGCACTTGAAAGGCTTTAAAAATATTTTCAAAATGTTTTTTTTTAAACTGGTAAGGCTCATAAGCCAGTGTAAGATTAGAGTTAATGTGGAGAAGTGACTCATCTACGGTAACATCAAAGAGCGCCCAATGTCCTCTCTCAATTTTCAGTCAGCCTTATCACCCCCTTGCCTCACCCCAAGACTGCCCCACAAATATTTAAACAAGAAGCACAGTGATAGACTATGAACATCCCATTCAAAACCACCTAAACAACTTGCTTCAATCCAAGAACCACAAAGATATTTAGATACCTGAACTTCAGTTTAGTTGTTGAACCCTCAGAGCTATGAAAAAGCAGGTTCCCACTGAGCAACTAAGTTCCTCATATTGTTGTGAACATGGCATTAGGCTACTCACTAATAGAACGTGCAGCGTCGTGGCCATCCTTGCTGGTGCTGTGAACAGGCAGACTAGCAACATTGACTTTGCAGATGAGGTGTAGCTGTCTGGTATAGCAGCACTGGAAGATGCATAGAGGAGCTCAGCCCCAAACATCTGATGCTACTAAAAGCCTATGCCTGTGGTACTGACTCCTGAATTTCTTTTCCCAAATGCATTGCAGCTGGATCAGCAGCCACACAGCTGTCTGGCATCAGAAACCACCCCCCATAGCTCTTGAGGGTGGAAATCCTGGATCACAGCTCAACACTGCTCCGAAGAGTTTTATGATGAGGAGATCCTGAGGGATGCACAGCTTCTCACAGCAGCTACTCCCAGGTGGCCAGATCCCCCTAAAGCCTTGTGAAGCTTGTAAAGAGTAAGGATTGCCAGATTGTTGCCAGTAGTTACGAGTTATCCCCCATTTCATACATAGATTTCACACTGGCCATCCCCCTTTTCTTTGCCTCCATCCCCATGGCAGGGCTTTGAATAATTATCACAGACATGGCAAGAAAAAGGAAAAGGCTCTGCCATTGCCAACAACAGGTCCAATTTGCCACAAACTTGTTAAGTGCAGAGCAAATGCTTGAAGTTAGACACACAAACCAACCGCCTGCTTTTTCCAGGCACAGAGACTCCTACAGCTTTGCTTAAATACAAGATCCCCAACTACCCTTACATTAGTGATGTCAGTGTAGAACTACAGCCCTATCAACCCCTTCATTAACAAGTGGGACTTTGTATCACCTCCAGCATCCCCACCAGACAGACACTAAGAAGACAGATTTCATCTATCTTTCCTGATACTCCACAAGCAAACTAAACCAGAAACTTTATATTCACCAAAAACCCCTCTGTTGTGTGATAAAGAGAAGTGGCAAGGTCTCATGAGCAACTAGTAATGAATGATAAGAGCACTAAGCAGGCAACCTGCGTGGGAGTTTCAGCAAAGTCTCCTTCCTTCTTCTCACACCCCCGTTGAGTTCAATGGGATCATTTGTGCACTGGCTGCTTGCTAGCCCACTGTGTTCAGTTGTGCTTGTCATCAGCCCCAGACATCAAATCTCAGTGGCAAGGCTTGGCATTGAACTAGAAAAATGGAGGATTAAACCAGTCCCTCTATCCCAGAACCATTAAAAAAAAGTGCTTTACGCTCTCTGGACCCGCCATCAAAACTGCAGGCTAGCTCAGCAGAGTCCAATGTCCTTACGTCCTTCTGACTCTAAAACCAAGGCACCAGACTCACAGCAACATGTAAACAGGCAGACACCCCAGCAAAGGGAGCATTTCTCTTGCCATCAGTAAGGTGCTGATTTTGTAATCGGTCTGGAAGTTTTATTTTTAACCAGGGTTTTGCAGAGACACAATTGTTCTTTGAAACCTTGCTAATAGGGCTGATCAGTAACACTATTCCTACACACAGAGCAGACAAGCACAGCATAATGAAACTGTCCTATGAGAAACTATGAACCAAATATTCTTTCTATAAAAAGCATTTTTAATAAAACATGCAGTGGCCCCAGAAACTTCATCATATTCAGATGAAGAGAGTGGTTCTGCAATCAATGGGTGCTCAAAACATCCCCAGCTCCTCTGAGCCCTCACAGTGCTATATTCCCCTTTGAGAGAGTGCATCTGGCAAAGAGATGATGGGGGATTTTTCCAAGCTGCTTTCATGTTGACCACACACTGTAAAGCACTCAGACCCTGTTCCAAGCAGCACAGTGAGCAGAGATACTCCTTCAGTGACTATCAGGTCAATGTGATGTACTACAGAGGCATTCAGATATTCTATGTAGATTACCACAGTTTATAAATTCAGTACCAAGATCAAAAATTCAGCTATGGATCTCCAAAATCTGCACGCATCCCCTGCAAACTATCATTTCTCTAAGCACACTACCTAAAAACGTATTTACAAAAGGAGGTATCGATGTAGCGTGCACACAAAGGTTACAGCCAGCAAGATTTAAATGAAAAAAGTCCACAGTTCCTCCTTCCTGAGAAGTTTGTTGTTGGGGACCCACTTAAAAACTGACATTGTGATTCCCACTATTCCTTAAAGCACTTCTGCAAGATGAGGTTCTCTGCTGTGAGCAAATTCAACAGCACGGACCTGTTGGTCGAAAGGTGTCAGACAAGCGGCTTTGTCCAGTCAGCTGGGTTTTTGGAGTGACAACTGAGAGAACTATCTAAATAAATGACACTTCCAAATTAATTCTAGGGAGCAAGCAATAAGCCAAAGGAGCCCATTGACACACTGACCCAGCTCCAAGGGCGTCTGCAAGCGATAGGGTGCTCTTCTCCCTGAGATAAAAGATTTATGCTTCATCCCCTAAAAGTAACGTTGCCCCATGAACTTTATAAAAGTTCTACAGCTTGATCTTCTCAACTTTTCGAAGCACTTACGAAACTTGTGTGTACATGGCTCAGCTCCTATTCCTGGACCGATTTTAACAACTCAGGCCATGTCTAATATTTTTTTTTATTACTCCGGTATAGAGTTACCTGAAGAGAACAGCCTTTGCTGCCAATTCAGCATTTCTCAGGAGTTTAAAATGCATTCAAAGTTTAAAAGTACTTTTTAGAAAGCATTAAAACACTTTGCAGACGTAGTGCACAATTCAAAAGCTTTGCTAGATTGGGCAGACCTTTGTAGGTCCTTCTCTGATCCTTCCCTCTGTGCCATGCAAGCCCTTCACAGTGATTAGTGGATCTTAACCCCACAACAGCGAGGTGGAGGCACAAAACAGATTAAATGACTTGCCCACGCCTGTGCCAGGAGCCTGTGGCAGAGCAGTGAGTCACAGGCAGGACAGTTAGATTTGCTGTGCTGTGACCTATCCATAAAAGCAATGTTTCTTGTCACTGAATTAAGGGAGTTTTTTCAATTTCAGTTGGGAGGGGTCAAGAAAGAAATCTTGTTATTTAACACAATTGTTAAAAGGGCAGCCAATGACCCCAAAAGTTTTGGGTTTTTTCAAGTCAGTAGATTTTTAAATCTGTATTTATAGAAGTCATCACAGCTGTAATCCATTTAAAAAACACCCTGTATTTGCCACTGCTGTCTTTCAAAAGGGGGAAGAGGAGAAACAGGCAGAATTGTTTTGTTGTCAAGAAAAATACATCTAGCATAAAATGTTAAGGTTGCCAAGAGATGACAGTATTTGGCAGCATCCTAAAATGTTTGTCATTTAAAAAGTATTTATGCTAAGGCAGAAAATAAACTATCCAACATTTTAGTCACTTTAAGTGATTAAACCAAGTCATTAGAATTTTAGTTTAAAATACTCTTAGATAATTTTTTCCCTTACCTAACTAGCCAGTTTTCCTCCCTTTCAGAGAAACCACTGTGTGCCCGTTTTTTGCTCTTAAAGCTCTGTGTCTTAGCTCCGAGTGCTCTTGCGTGATGGAGGTAAAACAAAACGTGGGAGACTTTGAATATCATTTTCATTTTCATTGGAAACATTTTCAATTACTGTGCTGCTGAGCAGAAACAACTGGGGCAAAAAGGGTTAGGAAAACTTCAAATGCTCACCAAACATGCAAGAACTTCTCTTTACAAAAATACAAGGAGGTGCTTTTAGTTGCCTAAGTTTATATTCGAACATGAACTTGGCAAAGTTTCCGAACAGCGACTTGCCTAACTTCTATTTATTGTACCGGGCTCAGAGCGTTTGCAAATGCCCATTTCTCATGAAGTTGGAAGTAAATTTGGATCTATTTTTTATAAAGACGTTGATGTGTTTTTTCTGACATGCCTCATGAACTCAGTCAATCACAAGTCTTTCTTAATGGAAACCACATGTCTGCCCAGAACTGTGTAATTACAATGCTAGGATTCTTGGCACTGCCAGGAAAAGGGGCATTGTCAAACCAATTAGAGTTTATTTATTTACATACCATTTCTGGATGAGAATGTTCTTTGTTTTATGCTGATGCTGAGAAAATATATATTTCATCGAGTTGCTGTAATTTTTGCTAGATACTGTTACATTCTGCAGCAATTACATCTCTAGTTTTCAGTTACTTTGCATGTAAGGAAACTTTCCTTTAAACGAAACAGCTGGGAATAGCATCATGAATTTTATCAGCCCAGTTTTCATTTGTTTCAGATGATGAAGGAGACGTGAGGGCAGCTGTTTCCCTAAGCTCCACACAGTCAGTATTTCCACCCACTTCCACCCCACTAAGAGCTCTGCGTTCTACGAGACACCTTATTTGTCCATTCATCCTCCTGCAGCATTACGTTTTCTACACCCCTGAAAACTGGTACCTGCAGCTGGCCCTGTGGGAAAGAACTCCAGCGTGTCCCAGAAGAAAGAAAGAAAGAGTGAGGCTCCAGAAGGTGATCTGCAATGCTCATCTAAGGTAGATCCCTCTGGACAACATTAAAATCAAAGTTACACGTCTCAGAAAAGCCAAATACCACAGAGCTTTGCGCTGGGCCCTCTGCTGAATCACATGTGCTGCTGCTGGAAGAAGCGATGTGGTGGGAAATGCATTCCAGGGGCACCAAAAAAAAGGTCAGAGCCTGAGTGCTGCTGTACCACATCTCCCACAGAGCACCCAGCACACCATAACGGGCTCAGAGGTCCCTCTGGTCTTTCACAAACACCATTTACTGATTCTGAACTTCTCCCGTGGGCCACTGGAGGCTACTAAATCAAAGACAGACTTCCTAACTGGCATGAGGTTTGCCATAAATACAAGCACTGAAGGGGATGAAGGCTGCACAAGCACTGATTATTTATAGGAACAAAAACAGGAGTGAGGAGACAACTACAAGTTTACTGGACATCAGTCACTACTTTGCAGTGTTCCTATCTGTCTGAGATGATCGTGTGCTTTTCTGGCTGACACCTTCACAGGTCTCCATTGCTGCAGTGCTGATACCCAACTGTTCCTTAAGTCCCCAGCCCTTAACCCCACTCTGAGGAGCTGCAACAGTGGGGAGCATAAGGGGATGTGATCAGGATGGCTCTGGCAGAGGAGGGATATTAAACCCAGCCCCACTGAGAGTCAGACAGGGTTGTGCCAGGCTGAGAAACCCTCCAAGGCTTTTCCTAAGACAGAAACAGCCCTTTCTGTTTTGACTCAAAGCCATATTCCTGAACAGCACTCTGATGTCAGCTAGCCGAGCTGACCTCCTCCCATGGCAAAGGACACCAGCTTGCCGTGTGGGACCATAAGGTGTTTAGTGACAAAGAGATGTCAGGCGAAAAACCCTCCCATCTGGATTAAGCCAGTCCCTGCCGCGATGTCCTCTTGGTCATGGGAGGCACCTCCTACTCCGAGGTTGTGTTATGCCCTTCAACCAAAAATGCAAAGGAAGGGAAACAGCTGTAAAAATCTCCTATTTAAAGCTCATGAAGCTTCAGAGCCTTCTATGAAATACCTTGTATGAGATTCTTCCCTTTTTTTGTTTTATTTGTTTTCAATTGCTGCTCCAACCTTTCATGACTTCCTCATCGTTGGAAAGTTCCAAAGCATTAAAAGGAAACATTAAGCTCTGACGCCCTCCGACATTATTTTTCAGTTTAATCATTTTCCCCCATTTTCCTCCTCTTTCTCTGTGCTGAGTGAGGGTGGCAAAGAGACAATTAAGGGAAACTTAAAACTCTCAGATGTTACAAGTATGAATAAAAGTTTTCCCACACATCGGCAGAGCAGTAGGGAAAACTGTTTTCTTATGAAATTCTCAAAGCAGAAATGACCAAAACATTCCTGGGTTTTGTATTCACCACTCCCTCCCCCATTTTTTGTGCCAGAAGTCTCTGTTTTATCTCGTGTTCATACTTGTGTGCATGGCTGTGAGAGATAGAGCCCTGCCCTGATGATCTTACAACGTACAGAGACCAGACAGGCACAGGGTGAGGGCTGAAACAGCAGCAGAGAGAGGGGAAATGACTTGCCCAAGGTCATGCAGTGGGGCAATGACTCAAGTGGTTTTCAATAACACAGTCATTTCTGTAAAGGCTTTACAGAAACGTTGCTTGATTCACGGCTCCGCGCTGCTGCTGCTGCACAGAATCATTCGGTCCTGGCAGCTCTGGAGAAGTTACTGTGTCAGACCAGGCGTTTCAGCAGAAGTTGGCATTGGTTCAGCTGGGAGGGGAGGAGATGGGATGGAAACAAGTGGATAAACCACAAATCCTGAATAAGAGAGACAGACATCTAGGTGACTAGGTAACCTAGGCATCCAGGTAATGGAGGTAGCCCATATCATCCAGAAGGTGGGGATGAAGATGAGTTGATAGGTTGAGCAGTGGATAAAATACCCTTTTTTGTTGTGTCACAGCTTTTATTTCTATTGCATTCGAGGCCCCATGACAGCTAGCTGCTCAGCTTTGGGCATTCCCGTCCCTCCATTCTCCACAAATTTGGTAGCCAGTCACACAGCAAAGCAGGACAGAAAAGATCTTGGTGCCAGCAACCCTGGCCCAGGTATACAACTGTTCAGCAGGAGAGGGAACCTGGCAGCTCCTCTGCGCTGAAAGGCACAGAAAGAAAAGAAAAGGGGAAAAAAGGTACCCAGAGGGAGGCTTTTCTGCCTTCACAGAGCAGGGAGCTCCAGGGAGAGGCTGGATTACAATCCAAGGTATGTTTTATGTTTTCGTCTCTCTCTACTCACGAGGTGCTGCAGCCTTTGGCCGAGCTGTCTCTTGGCTACTGAGGCACATGGTTCTTCACACCACAAAGAGCAAGGAAAAACCCCACCACCTTGCAAAGTGACCCCATCAAAACAACACAGTAGCAACTGCATCTCAACACTAATTTCAAATAACAAAGCACAAGAGCAACTTTCCCCACGCAGTTTCTGATTCTGCTTTCTATTCCTGTCGAGCTGCAGCCAGAGTTTTGCCAGTGAAAAGTGCTATAAACAGCCCTGGCCCAGCTGAAAAAAGCAATATGCCGTCAGTCTGACATCTACCTCGCTTTTCCGCTCATTGTCAGCACTTTGATTGATGGTGTTGTTCATTAATGTGGGACGATTGTCAGCTTTTCCTGAATAAATATAAAAAGAAACAAAGAAATCCCCACCCTTTTCAAGCCAGAGTGAATTATTTCCTATTTTCCTTTGCTGAATTCAGGCGTGTAACAGAACACTGCCTTCAAAATACACTGGAGCTTTAACCACCAAGTAGGAAATTGGACTTTGGATAGAGGATCCAAAACTTTGCTTAAGTAGTAGGTACAGTAATTAAATTCTACTAGTATTTATTTTCCAAAAGGATTAAAAAGAAAACACAACAGTGATAGACCCTAAAGCTTCTGCTTTAATACAGTACTTCAGTTTTGTGCAAAAAGCTAAAAGACATCCATCTGGTAAAGACTGAAATGACATGTGAAAAGCAGAGGCAATCACAACCACCACGAGAGATGGGCAGCGATTCAATTTAGTACAAGGCTGCATCTTAATTCACACTGAGGAGGAAGAGTGAGAATTCACATGAAGCATTTAACAGGCAAGTAAGTTCCATCCTCAGTACTCCCAGAATCCTCCCCAAGTTGGAGGTCAAGTTGGAGACCTTCACTGCGTTCTCCATATTCCCCACACACCAACCAGTAGAAGAGAGGGAGACACCGTAAACCCCGTCCTAAACTCTGCCCTAACATCTGCCGTTTCCACCGTACGTTTTCTCCCTGCGAGTTTTCCTTGCGCGGGCACCCTTAGCTTTCTGCTTGACAGAGTCTTTCTAATCAAGTAATTGCTTTTATTGTTAGCAATAGGGTCATTGCTCAACATCTTCTTCAAATTGAGCATTGCATCAGTGTGCACGAAACACAACAACAACAAGGATTACAAAACCCTAACTGGGTGTGGGGGGCAAAAAAAAAAGAGAGAGGAATGTAAATGGGCGACCAACGATTAATTCAGCAAATCATGCTCCGGCACAGATTTGTCTCAGAAGCAACGTGCTAACAACAATAATACTCTCCGCAAGCGCTACATTTGTAGAGTTGAATGGCAAATTATTTTGAATACCTCTGTAAAGAACAGGAAACTGAGAACTGGGGAAAAACTGGCATTACGCCACCGATTGAAGATTCAGTCTGACTGTAATAGAAGGTGATTATTGGGGACTAGCAGGCAGATGATGGATGATTTCCTCCTAAAATGACAGCTCTGCTGTGTATCAGCAATCCTCATACAGCACAAATGTACAGGTCGGCTTTTGTGGCTTTTTAATTCTTACCATTGTGGGAAATGGATTTCAAACCTGTGGCGAGCTATTTCAGGCTGGCAGGGCACATTTGGATGGTTCCTGTCTCTTTTCCCCCAATCTCTCTTTTTTTCCCCCCTACTTTTTGCAAACCTAATGAAAGATGCTCACTGAAGTTTTCCAGCCATTTACCTCAGGCAGCTGGGAACAAAGAGCTGAACCACACGTTCCTTGCTCCAGCAAGACCCCAGCCCAGTGGGAGCACGGCTGGTAGGGCAGAGTGGGATGAGCTGAGCCCTGGGGCAGTCTTCCCTTCCCACTGTTGCCCTCATCCTGGGGTAGTCTGAGAATTAAAATATCCCCCAAGTATGTAGTAACTTGTTTATCTTCTACCCTTATCTGCTCTGGTGGAAAACACATGCACAAAGTATAATTCATGTGCTAGAATCTGATACCCTGCGCCATGTTTTGTTTCAGAAATACTCATTAGGGTTTCCTAGAAAGTGTGGGCAATCCACCAGCACAACCAGGAACCAATGCGGCTGAAACAGCAACACATCTTCCACGTTTCAGTGCAGAAAACAGGCAACCCAGAAACTCAACAAGATTAGAACAAAAAATATTTGGAGTTCTTTGCATAAAGCTGTAAGCTCTGTACAAGCCTTTGTTTTAAAAGGCATGGTAATCAATAACCCCACGTTTTATTGCTGTGCCCCTCTCTGTACTCCATTAATGATCACACAGCACTTTTAGTACATCATGAAATCATAAAGAGCAGTTATAGGAAAGGCTGCCTTCGAGGAGGAAAAGTGCCATCCAACAAAATCCAGGCCTTCTACATCATGTCACAGTGGCCCAGGATCTAATGACGCCCCAGCTCCACGATCCTCGCTGTGAATTAGGATGGACATATGTTCTGGTGTCTGTCAAGACCCAATCCTGACATCCTGCCACTCCTGCACCAAAGGACGAGGTAATCCACACGAGCAGTAAGTTTATCAATCAAATCCTGTAAGTGTCTCTCACTGATAACACCAGCCCCTTTTCAAGTTTAACAAGAAATGGTGATCCAGCTCGGTAGGACGTCACGGGCATATTCCACCTACAAAAACTCCCTTGTCAGTACCTCACAATGTGCTTGCCATTCTCCTGTCTGCAGCCAGTCACACACTGGGCTGTGCTCTTAAAGATGGGAGGTTTCTACACCAAAGACAAAAAAAACCAACCAACTACAGCTGGTTAATACCGAGCCCCTTTTGAAAGCAATAAAGAAATAATCACATTTTGGCCTCTATATAGGTCTCAGCAACGGGCAGGTAATTAACTGCTAATTTCATATTTCTGTGCAATCTGCATCTTTTTTTTTTTGCTTTAGAAATGCAATTAGGGATGATGGAATAGAACAAGTGGGCCAAAGATGCTGCATAACAACTGTGAATTAAAACCAACGTGCTTCTGCTCGTATCACAGGCTGTGGGCACTAACTTTTGCAACAAGACAAAGACTGCGTTCTGCTGCTGTTTGGAGTCACCGCGCTGCTGCACGAAACGGTATGCTGATAGAGAGGTACCTACTGTTTATGGCAAAGTAGAGCAAACCATTATCAGTATGCGATGTCAATTTAAATTTTACTGGAACAGAAACCTTTTGACCCCTTCCAAACTTGATCCATTACTCAGTTTATACATGAAAGCTTAGGAGAGAATTAAATTAGAAGGAACATTGCAAGAGAACTGTATTTGCATCTATTGCACTTAAGACTGGAGATTAGTTGACCTTTGGAGAAGGGGATTAAAGCAGTTTCACCATCAAGAGAAGACAATCTGTGTTCTTAAGGCAATCAGACTGGGAAGAGTAACAACCTCTGAAAGATGAATTGAACCGGGGAAGAATCCGTGCTAATTTCCATGGTTTACATGTCACTTACAAATGAATTTTGCAGTGATTTCCGCAAAAGGAATTGTACAGTATTTGAATTATTCCACAAGTCCTTCAGCGCTGACACGTAAATGTGGAAACCGTGTCCATTTTTACCATCTAATTTTACAATAGATTAACCTCAGAAAGGGTATCAGTAGATAGTGAAGATGCTGTGCGGTGCGTACACCTGGAACAGCGGAAGCCAGGCACAAGGAAGTTTCTTTTTTTCTCCACAGAGAAAAATGTCAAGAACAATAATCACCAAATCACAGCGTCGCAGAAGTGTCTGCTCCAAGATAATCCAGGGCCAGGGAACAAATAACACCCAGGCTGGAGGAGGGCTGAATATGGGGCATAAAATGAGGCTTATGACACAGGTAGCCAGTGTATCTTGAAAAATATCTGAAGCTGTACACACCTGCTGACAACGTGGTCCTTGGTGAGTGATGAGGCAGCACTTAACAAAAAAGACTAAAGAACAATGTGCAATGATGTTCTCTATTAAGTGTCATTAACACCGTGGTTATACAGAGGGAAAGTCTGTTCTTTCCCCAGGTCAGGAAGATACCTGTTAAGCTTTATTATCTATGCCATGAGATTTCACGGGAGAGCTCATTAATTAAAGCATAATCACATTTTCATTGAAAATTAATGACAAAAACCCCCATCCAAGTCGGACTCTTCCTGACTTTCTAATAACCAGGGGGGTAAAAAAAGGAGCAGCAAATGCAGACTTCTTACAACTTTTGTGTATCTCTGCAGTTACAGCTCTTCAGCCTCTGCAAAGGCCACAGGATTGATAACATTTTCTGTGAACTGTATTTTAGGGTTGGAGTCTAATAGGCTCTGAAATGATCAGTGTCAATACACTTTCCGGGCAATCATAAGAACCAAGCAATGAGGCCGCTAAATACGATCCCATCAAAGCAATAAAGTGACGTTGCACCCATCATCACACAAATCAAGAAGGACCAGGGGTAAAGAGCGAGAGACGTGCCGATCTCTTGGGAATCTCTGCTCAAAGAAAATACCCCCATTTTCAGATATAAAGACACACACAAGCAAACCTGCTTAGGAAGCCATTTCCCAGCATAAAGCCATTCGTCAGCAGGCTTTTAAGAAATGTGACAGAACTTTTCATGCTGGGTATTTATAATTTAAAGGGCTATTTTGCGTTGCCTTACACACTTTTCCGTGCCCATAGTTACAACACCTCAAAAATAACATCAGGAATCTGGATGCCAATACAATTTGCAAGTTTGCGTCATGGAAAACGTACATTCTGTCCGGGAAGTTTGGGTACCTTTGTCTAAGAGAGCAGAACATATTAGGACTATCCATCTTCTGCACATCTCAAAGCAAGATATGGGTCAGAAAAGCATTTGTTAAATGTCTTTTTCTCCCTGAATGACCAAATGGCCATTGCATTGGTACCCGAGGGAGCACCTAAAGCAAAAAAAGCAGGAGCATAAAAGGAAACATTCATACCTTAAAGAGGAAAATACACTTCAGCGAGCAAAAGAATTTCAGTTTTAACAACAAAAAAGAAGTTTACTTGAGGTAGTTGTCATACCTGAGCACTGGGAAACCTGTCCTTGCATTCATCCTCTACCGAGGGAAATGACTTCCTTCTTAAGTAAGGATGCTGGGGACAGGATAACTTGGAGACTAACATCCCTGTGCAAGCTGAACACAGCTGGATCAAGTATTTCAGCTTTGTTTAAACATTTCACCACAACAGTGCTGGTACCTCAAGCTTTCAACAATTCTCAATACTTTCTGCTCCCCACTTTTTCAGAAGAACTATGCATCCAAAATGATAAGGGCTTTTTCAGCAAAAGCTGGGAGTGAAGCCTAGCAGAAAATCTAGAGCAGGAATTAGGTGACATCTCCAGAGTCCATCTCCTGTCTCATCTATTGTCCCCTTCCAGCAAAGAGTCACTCATTGAAACATTCTGCAGCAAGGGTACAGGCATTAGATGTAAGGAACAAGTAAATCCTATAGCACACAAACCACTCCAGAACCACAACTTGTTCCATTAAAATTACTCCTGTAGAATTATTCAGTGGCCCTAGCTTCGCTCTCAAAAAATTTTAATAGAAAGTGGTTAAGAGCAAACTGATAGGGAAAGGTGTTATTTTAGAAACCTAAGAAGCAATGACTTTCTCAGTCCATTTATTAAATTGTTCTCTGAATGCTCAGAGAATTCACAACAAGGCACTCAGCCATTCCTTACAGAACTGGCCCCTACATAAGTTTTACAGCAGCTGCAATCACGCTACAAGTCCAGCTCCAGGCCAAACGAACAAATAAATAAAATAAAGATGTACCCCTAGGCTGTGTCTGACTTTTCCCATATAACTATCTCAAGGATGCCACCTCTAAAGAACCTCAAGTTTCTTTTATATTCACCTGCAGAAAGCCCCTTCCTCTCCCTTGCATTAAAGATTCAGTCTGCTCACAGGACACACAGACCGCTCGCACACACATACTCTGTTTTATCCGTCACTGATTTACAGCCTGGTAGCACAATGGGCTTCAGCTGACACTTTCAAAGGACCAGGGAAGCTCACCCCTTCAGCATCCTTGGAAAATCACAGCCTTGTCCCTAACAATAACACACACTTGCTCAGGACACAAAACCAGTTATTACCCTTGGCAAATAGGCTGCAGAAACCAATTAAAAGCCCAGTTGAGCATCCAGGTAAAGCAACAGCAGCAAACCCAGGCTCTCTAGGTAGGTTTGCATGTCAGCTTCTTCCCAGGGGAGAAGGTTATAAATTTTAAGCACTGCCAACTGCCCCTTGTTTGTGGCTGATGGGTCCCAGCTGAGGGACCAGGAGCTGATTTGGTGACTATTTGCAATCCTCACACAGAGATGCTCAAGGAAGGATCTGCAGGGGCTGTTGCTGATCAGGATGTGGGGTGCTCTGCATGGGCTTGGGTTGAGACCCTCAGCTGATGTCGAGACTCTCAGCTTGTGTTGTACCATCCTCACACCTCATTCAAGCCTGCCCCGGCTCTTTCTTGCTGCAGCACATGCCAGGCTCATCTAAGCTAAGGCTGATATGACAAACTGCTTAGCAGGTACATGTCTCTGAGGATGGACAGGCAGATGGATGTTGAAAACAAAGCTTCTGTGATCTAGATTCTTCACACCAAGAAAAGCAGGCAACAATTAGAGTTGCTAAGCATGAGCTAAAGAAGGGAGGTAATCCAGCTTGTACTGCAGAAAAGCCATGCCAACTTTCAAATCCGTTTTCCCTCTCTGGCAGCTTTTTAATCAAATGCCCTAAATACCAACAAAATCCCTTCTTCTACTATTAATTTGAGACCACCTGGAAGTGCACAGTGGTCACTCCCGCCAACAAACCCCTCTGTTCCTCTCTCTCTCTCAGCTCCTCTTCACTCCAAGATGCAATACTAGGGTTCAGACCCACACACCGTTTCCAGCAGCTCTTCAGCAGAACCGGTGGCCAAGCCCCAGCAGCTGGCCACACGGCCCCAACGCCCC
>JAOXOE010000765.1:10104713-10167463 GCA_028565055.1 Phoeniculus purpureus | reverse complement strand
CCCCACCCCCCCCACATGCTCTGCAAATCTCTGCCAGAGATCCCGAAGGCTGTGGTTTGAGGCTAAGCACCTAGGAGATCACTTTCACTCCCAATCTGTCAGCCCATCATTCGGGATCAGCTGTGGCCCTCTTGTTAATTGTTCCCAGCTCTGAGCAACCGGGGATTGGAAACAGCCATGGCTGATACATGACTCCGGCTCTGGAATGCTCTTTTACCATCAGCCCTTTGGAGACTGACTGTGTTGAGTTTAAGTCTCAGCTATTCGATTGAATCTGATTTTTGGGAGAGACAGAGGTTTGACTGTTGTGTTTCACCCACGGATGGGAGCACAAGGGTGCAGAGCTGTCAAAAGTTACGGCTTTTGTTATAAATATTGGTGTATGTGGGGCACGTTTACATTAATTGCTGATTTAAAAGGGGGAAAAAGGATTTAGCATTGCTCAAAAGACAACATGTCTGGACCCACAAGGTAAACTTCCATGAAAAAACATTCAGTGCCTGAATTTAAACCTTTGCATATTATTCCAGTGAACATCTGTTGACCATGAAACTTCAGATAACCAAAATTAACATATACAGGCTGCTTATTCAAAAAACAAAACTCATTCGCACGGAATCAGTAAAGCCTTTAAAGAACTATTTTTGTGTTTGGGTTTTTTTCTTTTTAATCCCAGAAACATTTAAAAGCAGAAAAAAAAGAAACAAACCCAAAAACTTTCATAAGAAAGAAACCTCTTTTTTTAATGTATGAAAAATGAGACTTTTGGATTAGAAGTGGAATTCCACACAGCATTCAAGATTGCGTTATCAGTTCTGTGGCACCCTATTAATCTGTTACAATAAAATAGGGGGGATTTTTTTAAAGGGAAATTGTCTTTCAAGAAAGGAAAAACACAAAGTCCAACCTTGATAGTAAAGCTTGTGCTTACTGAAAGTAACAGGAAGATCCCTGTCATCTGGCCGTCTAATTGAAGAAAGATGCTAAACACAGCGCAGAGCCGAGTGTAATAAACATGATTTCTTTTCTAACTGAGTGTGGAAATGTTTTATGGATAGTTTTTTTCCTTCTTTCTGTAGGTGTGCCCACACGGTCACATATATCTATTTTTTTATAAATATTATTTAGTACTTATGTAAAGCTGTCAAAGAGGACTAACAAACCAGCAGGATTCAATTAGCTGGTGCTTTTTAAAAACAGCCCAAAATCACTGAATCCTCCAGCTCCATCCCAGCGCATTTTCCCAGCGCATAATTTCACCCTGTGCTCAAGACAGAATACGGCTTTATAAAAGAAAACCTTAAATATTAATGCGTGTTTTGCTAAGGAAGTGGATGTCGAATCAACTTCCTGATCCCCCAAAGTATCTGATTTCTAAAACGGTCTGACGCTGATGGTCGCAGCCCCTCCAGATGTGGGGTGAAGCGGTGCAGCGGAAGCCCAGGTTTGCAGCCCACTGCTGCGTCGGACGCAGAGCTCAGCGGACTGCATCCTCTGATAGTATATTTTTGTTAGCTGGCTGCCCGGAAACTCTCCGCTGCTCGATTTGTTTTGTGATCCTGCAAGAGCCTTCCCGGTGCTGATGACAGCCCTGAATTCAAGAGCTTGTTTGCTTTGGTGGGGTTGGGGACCTGCAAATGCCTCACCATTTAATTTATCCTCTGCAAGAGAGAGAGGTACGGGGTGGGGGGGGAAGGGGGGGGAGCGCCTCGTCCTGAGCCATGGAGTCTATTTTGAGAGGTTGCAGCCCGTTGTTCACCACATACCAAAACACAATGTCTTTTTGTTACAGAACCCGCCTTCTTTTATTGCTTTGTTTATTGACATTTTCAGCTCAGGACTTCTTAGGAGCATTTCCTCATACAAGGAGCAAATGTCAGAAATACCAAAATTTGACCAAGGGAGAGAGAACTCTCCAGAGGACTGCTGATTTCATTACTGCCATCTTGGCAACGAAGCTGGAAAAGAAAACTTCTGCATTTTACTTAATTTTGTCTCCTGTGCTCCTTCTACAAAGAAGTGTTGGGGGAGAAACAGAGCAAAAAAAAGCAACGATGTTTGCTTATTCCATCCCAAAAACCCAACAACATTTTTAGGACTTGGAGAGCAGAAGAGGGGATGTCCTTAAAAAGAAAACAACAAAAAGCTGTCCCCTTGCCCCTTCTCCCAGTTTGGAGCTGAAACACAGGCCACTGCGACAGAGAGCAGCTTGTGTGCTCCAGAGAGAATTACCCAGGCAGCAATGTCCTGGCAGATTGGCCCATGTGTTGGACTGAATATGGGTGCACATTGTCCTTTTCACTGAACTGTGCCTTAAATTTCATGTTCTACCTCTTTTTGTGTTTACACTCAGCATTACCAGATTTCACGCACGCTGCTCACAGAAGGCTGCATCTTGGTTCCGCATAAGTTCTCTCCTACTTCAGTTATAGCCAAGATACGGAACTTCTATTTAAATGGCTTTGGGGGCATTTTTAGATGGCTTGCTTGGGCTTTTTTGGTTTGTTTTAAGGTGTCATTGTCTACCTAAGCATTTCTGATGGCCTTACTGTTATTTGTACGAAGCAACACAATTTGGGAGCTCACTGAAATGGATCCAAATCTTCTCTGCGTTTTAGCCCATCCCTCAAACCCTGGCCAGCTGAGGCAGCTCCCTCTGCACATGCTCCTCACACCAAATACCCACCAGCACTGCAAGAAGCAGCACTTTCTGGGGTGCATGTGGTCCATCCAGGTACTATCCTATCTAGCAGATGAATGTTGAGTGTGAATGGGTAACAGGAGAAACTGCCACAAGAACTTGAGGCAGAAAATTTCGCAGCTCACTTCATCTTTTTTTTCAGCTTTGTGAAGCGTAGAGCAGAAAATCCCTCCCCGTGGCTCCATACCATTTAACTTAGCAAGATCAGGACCTCTGTGTGTGTCGCTATCTTCCCACCTCGCTTGCACAGGCGCTGTTCTTTTGCTTGGCAGGAAAGATAGCAATCAGCATAGAAACGCGCTCATATTCATATGTCTCGCTCCATAAACACTCCAGGAGTTAATTCCTCTTCAGCTTTCCAGAACACCAAAAGAGAAGCAGCCACTGCTCTTTCAGTCAGGCAGGTTGGATTTTGTCACGTTGCAATCTCTCGAAGCGACGTGGTTCCGCCGGTTAGAAGTCAAGACGCGAGATGACACAGCAGTGCATGGCACGACAGCAGAATCCAATTTAACACAATGTAACGTCGCAGAAATGTGATTTTTTCCCTTTTCAGATTGGCCGTCTGCTGGCATTTCAAGTATCAAATAGCCAACAAAAATGTTTTTAGATCTGGGAACTGTTCCATTAGCATCATCTGCAGCACTCTGAGAGCTGCTCACCGCGGCGTTCCCGTTACTGACTGCATCGCTATGGGCATGTGCTTCCTGCTCACTCCATTTCCAAAGGAGAAAAGAAGCCTTTTCCAAAGTTTTGTTCTTTTTCATCGCATCACATGAAGCAGATCTGTTTGGTACTTTACATACACAGTTTAAATCGAGTAGATTTGAACAAGCTGTTCATATTCTCAGCTAATAAAGTGATGTATAGAATCATTCAGGTTGGAAAAGACCCTTGGGATCATGGAGTCCAACCATCACCCCTATCTACAAGTTCACCCCTAAACTAGATCCCTCAGCACTACATCTAAGCAACTTTTAAACTCTTCCAGGGATGGGGATTCAACCACCACCCTGAGCAGCCCAGTCCAGTGCCTGACTGCGCTCTCCATGAAGAATTTCTTCCTGATGTCCAATCTAAACCTCCACTGTTAAAGCTTGAAGAGCTTCCCTCTGCTTCTGTCACTAATGACCTGTAAGAAGAGACCAGCACCAACACCTCTACAGTGTCCTTTCAGATAGTTGTAGAGGACCATGAAGTCTCCCCTCAGCCTCCTCTTCCTCAGACTAAATAGCCCCAACTCTCTCCATCTCTCCTCATCAGATTTCTTCTCCAGCCTGATTTGAACCATAGTGAGCGCAGTCCAGAACACCTCATTTGCTAAACAAGGACAAGAAGAACTGGGTTTTCAGAGAGTCTCCAACTGCACATGAGTAGCAAACGGGGAAATCCGTGTCCACACACAGGTACAGCCTGATCCTTGGAGCCTTTTCCTCAGCTCAACCCTCACTAACTCAAATGGGATAGGTATGGAACAAAAAATTGAGAGAAGAAGAATTTGGAGTATTTCCTGGACTACAGCATGTGACGTCAGCAAGGTACACCGATCGGCATAGCACTTCAAAAAAGCCTTTGCTTTCTAAAGGAGATAGGAGCAGACATGCGGCCATTAGTGCGTCACACACTTGTCTTGACCATGGGACCTCACAGAGCTTAGACCAATAGAAGTGGTGATGGTTTCCAGTGAGGCAAAGAAGAAAAAAGTCTGAGCAGTATTCTTTGCCCTGCATAACCACTTCATGATGGACTTGCAGTCCTTAGACCAGAAAGAATTCTTGTTCTTCTACTCCAAAAATGCACTTTATTAAGAACTCATTAGACCCCATTCATTTATATTTACCTAATTCTCCTAGAAAGGCATTCATCTTCGCACAATTCCTCCAAGCATTTACCAGACGAATATTTAAAACCAGAGATGTCCTGTGACCATAAATGTCAGGTTTATTTGTGTTATATAACTAATTAATATCTCAGACTTCCCCCCTGTATCTGGGTAACAGTACTGTAAATATAAATGAAAAATAAGCAATAATTTATGAAATCCCATTTGCATTTTCAAATACAAAATGTGCAAAATCCAACTAATTAGCAAGACTGAAGGCCAGGGTGTTTCTATAGCAACTATAAAAATGCTTTAAAAGTGTTTTATATCAGGCTCATTAATGTTTGTGCTCCTCACTTGTTTTGTGGGTATTCCCTCAGACACCGATCCTGCTCTGCTGTTAAATTCTGATCACTGAGTAGCATCTAA
Source organism: Phoeniculus purpureus (assembly GCA_028565055.1). Lineage (NCBI taxonomy): Eukaryota > Metazoa > Chordata > Aves > Bucerotiformes > Phoeniculidae > Phoeniculus > Phoeniculus purpureus. The sequence goes on along the minus strand of JAOXOE010000765.1, from coordinate 10,162,511 downwards.
TACGTTTGGCAGAGCTCTGCTACCACTTCTTTACACTGACATTTCTGTCACAGGCTTAAAAAAATATTTGGTGTGCAGTACAAAATCTATAATAATAATTAAAGTGGGATCCAATGGCACGGGAAAAATAACCCAAAACTGCCAAAGCAAAGAAAAACGAAGGATAACAACCATTCCACGCATCCCCTGACTTCTTCCAATTCACCCTTTTAAATCTGACCTGCTACATGTCATAGATGGACAGACAGCAAAGTTTCTGACAGCTTCCACCCCTGGGCTGGTGCCAGTGCTATTCCTAGCTCAGCGCACAGCATTGCCCGGCTCAAAGGCCATGCGAACGAATTCTGATTTTCCCCTTATAACCACCCCCTCCCATGCAACTTTCTTGCTTAGTAAATTGAAATGGAGACTCTCATTTCCATCCTCAGTGTATCAGCTCCCCAGCAGATTGATTTCTGCACAAGAGCGAACCGCAATGCTTAAAAGGCAGCGAGGTCCACCAAGCCACCGACAGCCTTAGTGAGCTGCTACCTGCAGCCTGCGAGGGGTGCAAAGGTGACAAATGCCCTCATAAAGCTGGGAGAGTGGAGATGGGAGCAACTCATTCCTCTTTGGTTTAATTACTGAAAATCATTTGAAGCCCGGGAGAAGCCCATCACTTCTGCGCGGGTTATTTGAATGCAAACTAAACTTGCGCCAAACAGCACGGAGCGAGGCCACCAAACAGCCTTTATTTCCAAGCTGGCTTTAATCAAACGCACGTTCCCAGCCCCTCCACTGAGTACAAGTAGTATTTTATGAAGTAGTACATAACATTAGGTCTAAATTATCACAAACAATTGAGATATTCTTGAAGTACTGCAGTGTTGACAAAAACCCATGCACAGTGGCTGCTTGCAGCGGCGGGCATTAATTTCTAATGCCACGTGTGTGATCCCCACAAGAGTTCAATACCATTACCCTGCACCACAGCTTCAAATGGCCTTAATGGACCCTACAGTGTTTTGACTATAGACACTGGGAGAGGTCCAATCTGCTCCCATTATGGCTGCTGGTTGTAAAATACTTGAATTTTATACACTGGGCACTAAAACTAGCGTCTGCGGTTCACCTCCAAAGCAGCCCATCCAGGGGTCGGTTTAAAAAGGACTTTTTCCTATAGCTCCATTTCAGCTGGTTACAGCACAAGACAGAATATTGCGCGGCTGAAAGGCGTCTGATCTGCATATTATGCTCGCAACAAAGCCCCCGTTTCTTCAAAAACGTGTTAACACAAATCTCCTCAAAGGCTTTATTTTGATAGCTCCTGAATGGTGTTGTCACGCAGCTCAATTAAGGGCTGCAGAACCAGCAGCAAAACACGCTGCAGCGGCTGGTGGTGCCGTCGCTCCCCTGCTCCTAGCGCTTCCCGCAGGATGAGCTCTGAGTGACCAGCTGCTTTCCCAAATTTGACACCAGGCATATGGAGGAAAGTCAGGCCTGGGGGTAACGAGCTGGGGCGAGCTCCAGTGAGCAATCAATTAGGAGCAGCAGCTCTCCCTCCGCACCCAGCCCGCAGCCAGCACTCCGAGTGTTTTGCATGCAATAAAACTTGCGGGGAACCAACTCAAGTGAAACTCTTTAAGATATATGATGAGAATTAGCCGTAAAACATTAATTAAGGATGGGCTGAGGAATTAATGGGAACCTACGAGGCTCTGCATTTTATTTCCCCATCTAAAAGTGTTGGTGCTCTCTGTTTAATGAAAAAAGTAGTTGACCGAACGGATCTGGGTTTTTTTTTTCCCCCTGCATTTTTTCTTTATTATTATTTTTTCCTTAGCTTGTTTGGTAAGGGCAGGTCATTAAAGAAGGAACACAGCTAGAAAAATCTCTTAGTGAAGGCTCATTACATTTTTCAAGCACAAATAAAGTGTCACTTTAAAAAGAAATCCAGTTACTCTGAAACATTTGTCGCTTTACTTCAGTGCCTGTGAAATGAATACAGGGCCCAACGCTGCTGCCCTCAGCTTCTGTAATTTCCTAGCAGCTAGACTCTCTGAAACTATGCAAAAATATGTACATTGGTTAATTTATTGCAGCACGTCACCATTTTTCTCATGAAAACAAACAAACAAAAAAATGGTAGCAGCTGGTTCCAATACCGCCCACTTTGTTTAAATTTACAGCAAAAACCAGCAGCATCATTAAAAACAAACATATTGCTCCCCTCCAAGCATCCTATAGCGCAGCTCACACAGAGATGGGCAACTTTTGTAAGAGGTCCAGGAGGCACTGGCCAGCTTGGAGCTCAGACCCGAACCTGCAGCTAGGTTTTCCAACACAGAAATAACTCGAATTTTAATATTCAAAATAGTTTTCTGGAAAAGAATGTTTTGGACGGAGAAGAGCATCTTCACAGAAAATTTTCCATTTGCTGAAATGCTCCAATTTTCTGCTGAAAACTAACAATGAAGCCTGTAATTGAGTTTGGGAAGCCAGTGCGCTGAGGGCTGCCCACCACCTCCTTCGCTGCTCCGCCGTCCTTCCTTTTCCGCAGCAAGGAGAGAGGACGAGAGGACGGATGGAGGAGGGAGAGAAGGGAAGCAAATAAAAACAAACATATTTTTTGTCTTCAGTTCCCTCCTCCAAACTGATAAATGATGAGAACGTTTTCCAATGCTCTTTCAGTTGAGCTATTAATCAGACATCTTGGAACGAGACAGATCCTGAGGCTCCTTCACAAAGGAAATGAATACCATTTTTTCCTCATCTTTTCCTTACTGAAACTCGCTCCCACCGAGCCAATCTCGGTGGGCAAAAGGATGGAGATGACCTGCACAAAGTGTTTTGGGATAGGGACAATATTTTCCTACAGCTGCAAAAATACCCCCCATTCTGCAAGGCCCCTACCCTTGGCAGGGAGATGGCCATCAGTGGGGACAACCCAGGGGCTGTCTGCAACCTCATGGTCCCAGCAAATGGCAGATGAGCCACCACCTGCCCAGTGGCAAATGCAGCAACCTAAAAGTCATTTCGAGACTCATTGTATCTTCTCCTAGTGTTTCTCAAGTTGACGTTTGTTGGCCGGTGGTCTGCAAGTGACTGCAAGAGGACTGACAGAGGGTTTTCAGAAAAATTATTTGGATGCTTTCACGGGCGTGCTGACATGCAAACAGAATGGGGAAAGGCAAAACCAAGGACAAACAAACGTTCAAAGTTTAGCCTGGTTGTTGGTACTTGGCTAGAAATAAAACATTTGGGCAAAAATTAATTGGATGTGCCTTTGAACTCTTATTTTTTCCAGATAAGACAGGTGGACCTACAGCTAAAAAGATTGAAGACCAGGACTTTCCAAGCCAAAATAATCTGATCGCAAGCTTTTTACATCGGTTATAAACAAAACAACAAATTCATGACCCTTCCCAGCAGAAGGGGTGACTTGCTGACTGCATCACAGAATCACAGAATATTAGGGATTGAAAGGGACCTTGAAAGTCCATCCAGTCCAAGCCCCCAATAATTCTAGATGAAGATTTGCTCATTCACTTTTAAAAATCCCCTTGCATTTCCCATATTTGAGGCCAATCTCCATGTGTAGGTTGTGTTCACAAAATCGTATAGTCATTAGGGATTGGCAGGGATCTCGAAAGATCATCTAGTCCAATCCCCCTGCCAGAGCAGGACCACCCAGACCAAGTCACATAGGAACATATCCAGGCAGGTTTTAAACACCTCCAGAGAAGGAGATTACATCAGTGATCAAAAGCTAAATCACCCCACAAGCAGCTTTTGAGACCCACCAGCAATTTTACCAAAACCAAAATGCCCACCGAGATCACAGCTCGGCACCTTCTGCAGTCCAGTACCTCTCACCTGTAAATGCTGCTTCAACCTTCACTTTATAGAAGGCAAGACTGATCTCTTTGGAACATCTGAGCTCACAGAAACTGTGCCTAAAGACGAAGGACAGCATGTATGTAAGGATTTGAAAAACTCAGGACTGGCTTATAAAACAGGTAGAATACTCCTAAGGAAGTAAAAAAGCTTTAAAACTCCTTTGTTGCTCCTTAGGAATGATCTAGCAGGCCAAAACTGAGACAAATGCTAAAAACACCTAGAAATAAAACATAAGAATTTCAAGTCCTACATTGTTATTAAAAAAAAAAAATCACAGACATGAATTCTTTTGGAATTCAGATACTACAAACCATCAAAGCCCAAATCATCTCAGAGGACGATGTCAAAACGTGGCACATACGTAACTCCAGGTGCTTTGCTCCTGTTCATGGAATTCTCCTATTTAATTACTTAGCCCATGTATGCATTTATGCGCTGATTTGCATCCTGCCATTTATATTTAGAACATTTAGGGGACTCAGCTACATACATTTTTCCCCAAATATCTGTGGGGAAACAGGGGATTCAGCTTTGCTGTGCAGCATCACACGCTGCATGCTGTTAGTCACAGCACAAAAGAAAGAACATGAGATTGTCCTGCTTCCTAATTGTCCAACTGCTTTGCTCCCACGTTATGACTTTTAGGATTCCCCTTGATATGCCATCCTTTATTTATTACAGCATATTTATCCATGGGCTTTTTTATTTTATTGTTGGCCTGCTTTTACTTCTTCTTTAACCTTATTAACCCTTGCTAGTATTTGACAGCTTAACACCCTCCATTACTCTGTAACATTCGCTATAAGAACTGACATGGAACTAATAGCAGCCTTCTTATATCCAATCTGCGAGGTCACATGAAACTGCCCTTGTCTGAACCCTGCAAGATTTCCTATAGGTGGTTCTCCTTTTCTGTGGATTTTCTACTTAATATGTCTCTACAGGTCTGCCGAATGTAAAAAGTGGAATCAGATTCCTGCTAACTTTAGTTACTGACAATGTACACCTTAGAATAGGAGTAAGTTTTCCCTTTAGTGAAAGCTCCCAGTAATGCGATGTGAAACAACTTTGTGATATTCTTTTCAAGCATTATGTACCACTTTTTAATGGCATACCCACAGATCTTCCATTCGAAGGGACCTTTGATTTTCCCAGCAAAGTGCCAGAATGCCATGGTCACATCCAGATCCTGAACCTCAGCTCAAAGTCTAAGTAGGACATTAAAGCGATAGCATGATAAGGTTGAGGTGTCTCTAGCTCAGTTGTTCAGCATGGGTTGATTAAATGTAATTAATTCAGTGCTCTGACTTCGGGGGACACCCATCACGCTGCACTGTTGTTTATCATAGAATTATCCTTATAACTGGATCTGCTGGAGTCAGCCTGTGTAGCTGAGACTGCAATTAAATCCATGATAAGATTCTTCAAACACAATAGCCAGTGCACTGATGCAAAATATCCCAAGTACTGTAGGGCTCGACAGCAGCCAAGAGAGGAAAAACAAATTGCTTGGACAGGATGGCTCTGAAGAGATGCAACAAGAGCACCAGTTACTTCTCTGGGTTTTTCTAGTGGGACCTGAGCAGCAGGAGAGAAGGCTTTTTCCACACACTCATCCTTTGCAACCATTAGAAATTAACTTTTGCTAAGTGAAAAAGAAAAGTATTATGAGATCTATTATAGCTGGGCAAAAAAACACACAGAGGACAAATAGAAATTTAGGAGGATAGGTTTTAACAACCTTTCTCTCAGACGTAATACCTGCTTAGATTAGTCTACAATTACCTATTTTAAAAATAAAAGAGCTTTCCTCCTGTGCAAATCAATCATCCTTATTATCACTGTTCTAAGTGCAGCAGAGCCCTGGGAACAAAAAGCTTCAGTTGAAATTTCTTTGGGGAACGGTTCTTAGTTCAGAAGTCCACTGTTTCCCCCACCCAATTTCAATTTAATAGCATCTAGAGTAATTAAGTGGGAAGAGACAGACATCTGGTAGAGATAACTAGTCATTTGCTGGTTCTGTGAAAGTTTGTGCTTCCCAGTCAGTGTCATATATGAGAAATACAGATGGTCCCAAGTTAGAAAAAAATGTGTTGAAACATATACAAATGTTATGAGGACTTCAAGTGTAAAATGTTAACCAGCTGTGAATGTGACATCTCTAGTTTTGCTAAATCTACTCAGATACATCATTACCGCACATGAAATCTATATATTTTCTCTACTGATGGCAACTCTCTTCTCTCTCAACCGATTTGCTTTCAGTTTGGGGCCAAAACAATCCAGATGAGAATATTAAAGAGATAAGCATCCAAAAAGAGAAGGAAAAGTCTTCTCCATTTCTCAGGGTGATTGTAACTGCCCCAATAAACTCCTATGCTAGAAGGTATTTACCGGGGAGTGGGGGTAGGATTCACAACTAGAAGTTATATAGAAATGCTAAAACAAAATCTAAAAGCTGCTAATTCACACAAAGTCCTAGAGATTTAGAGTCACCCATTCTATATACAGTTCAGCAATGCATGGAATGCAATAAGGACATTTAAACCACAACACAGCAGTCATCTTGCCCTGTTGCTGGCAGTATCAGTTGTTTCCCACACAAGGGCCTAAATCTGACCCTTTTATGAAACTTCTACATTTGCAAAAATAGAACAGTTGGGAAATCTTGGGCACTTCTAGTTAAATTGCAAACAAAATAACCCTCTCTCTGCTGCTGCTGCTTAAGCTCTAGACAATCATCACAATATCAAGACAATTACTTTTTCCCCCATATGAGTTGTTTTGACAGAGCTTTTCAAATGTTATGTACAATGCAACCTAAAAGGAAAAGAAAATCTATGTTTCATGATGCATTAAAGAGTACAAGGGGGAGAGGCAGGGAAGGAGATGGGTTCCCCTCCCTTTTCCTTGGTCAAAAGCTCTCAACTCTTACATCTACCCTTGGCACCTCACACCAACGGCAGCATCATGATTGACACGGGACAAAGAAATCACCCATGAAACAACAGACAGATGCACGGGGGAAAAGCAGCTATGGGGAGCCACTGGCTGCACACCCTGCATGTGTGGTGCATTCCCAAGCTCGCCTCATCCCGTCAAGGGCCTCCTGGGAGAAGGGAAATGGAAAGGATCTGGTATCTCAAGGCAGTGCTGGCAGGGTACAAGCACTCCACAGGAAGGTTGGACTGTTCCTCTCAGCCCTTCCATCCCCTGCTCCACTCTGCTCATCTCTAAAGAGATGCTCCGTCTCCAAGAGCGGGTCACAGCAAGGCAGAGAGACAGATTGGGGTTTATTTTTGCTCATTTGTTTGTTTTTGCTAGGAGTGGAGCAGCACTGGAAGAAAGTCAGATTCCCTGCACCCCTTCCTAAAATGTAACTAGGAGCAGGGACCAAATTCTCTCACCCTCAACTGCCAGGAGGTTTTTCTTTTCTATTTTTGCTTTGCTTTTCTATTTACTTTTTTTTTAACTCCAGAGAAGGCAGGCAAAACCAAAAAGAAGTCCAGATTTACTACAAACTGTCAGAATATTCTACTTCTGGGGAAAGTTTTATGCCCACCTCAGATGAGCATGGGTGACTTTACAGACCACAGACCCCTGAGCCAGGATTGGGATACCACCACTTTGGAGCTAGTGATGAGCACAAGGGTAGGAGAGTTCCTGGAACTAACAAAACTGGGGTTCAACTGAGATGTAAAGAGCTTTTCTTAAGAGGACAGAGCTGCTGGTTTCAGATGTTCTTACTAATAAATTGTTTGCCTGTTATTATGGACTTCATTATGAGATCAGCTTGCTTTAAAATGTTATTTGTATAATTAGCTTTCCAAACGAGGCTGTTCAGCTAACACATTTCTTTCAACACCCACAGCAGAATTGTCATGTTTTCGAATCATTTACCTTCTGATTTGTGCATCCCAGCTAGGAAGTTTTTACCTGAACAAAGGGACAGTAGCACAGGAAGAAGTGAATTAGTCTTTTCCTACCAGAGATGGAAAGACGTATTTCTTAATCCTTCTCTCACTGGAATGGTAGAGCAACATAAAAAAGACACCAGTTAAGAACAGAAACACTCACACACACACACATATTCCCTTAGAGGAATAAACCCTTCTAATACAAGCTGGGTGCAAAGCAGTGGCAAAACCACATCAGGTAGAATTTGCGTGCCTGAAGATCAGCCAAGGGCAAAATTTGTGCAGGTATTTAGGCACCCAAAGACAGGGATGGATTCTTACCAGGGTGCTTTTGCCTCTACCAACCACTTTGAAAGCCCCATCAGCACTATACCTGCTGCTAAATCCCTTTGCAAGCTTTGCCCGAGTTACCAGCTGGGCTTCGCACAGGGAATAACCATTACTGACTTGAGCAGCTCAACAGGACTCGGTTGATGCTGATGAGCCCTTGTGGACACCCATCCCTCTGAATACGAAGCACTTCTGTTCTCGCTCCTGTTCTCTGCTCCCTGAGACAGAGGTGCAGCTCGCTGCCGCTCCTGTCCACAAGGCAGACAAATTGACTCCCCAGCAGTTCATTGCGCACAGGCGCTTTAGCAGGAAAGTTATAAATTGAAGGTCAGTAAGGATGCAACATTACTCCTTCCCTGTGGCTCTGCCTTGCTCTGTGTGGGATCTGTGCGCAGGTACCCCCCAGCACCCCATGGTGCTGCTCCTGCCCAGCACTGGTGACCCCAGGCACGGTCTGGGACACACGGTGAGGTCTACAAGCTGAAGGCTGTGAAATGCTGCTAAATCCTATCGCTATCAGTCCGTGCTCAGCACTCAGGAAGTTGGCCACCTGGGTAAATGTTAGAGGATCTTGTACATATTATATCCCCATTATTTTCTGACAGACTTTTCCTTCCATTATGCGATACAGGAAAAGAGGTTTAGTGTTATAACACCAAGAACATGAGTTTCAAGCTCCTGCTAACTATAAGCCCAGATCCTGGATACAGACACACAGAGCTAACAACAAACACAAGGTAGCACTGAGACCACATTAGCTTTTTCCTTTACATTTCATTTAAAAAAAAAAAAGTTGGAAAAAAAAAAAAAAGGCTTCACATAGTTTCCTCCTCTTGACCTAACACAGATTCCATCAAACTTCAAAAACAATACTTTGGGATGCTGGAGGATGCAGGCCGGAAACTGAGGAAAGACTTTACACAAAGTTAGGAAATCTTTTTTGGAGGGAATACTTCAAGCTACTGAACAATTTTATCTAGATGACTAGATCTTATGGTAAATGAGTATATAATTAAATTTAAGAGCTACACCATTGTGTTTGAGGTGTATCAGCTCATCAACAAAAGCAGGGCTGCTTAGCTATGCTAAAAGCGATATGTAAATACCATCCTCTGCTAAATAATTGATTATTGCCTTAACGTTTGACAAAGCCATAAAATGCCCTGCAGATTACGTTCACAACATTTGAAGGTGATGTGAAATCATTTTTATTGTAATGACAGTGAGCTGTCCATGGTCGACTGGTTTAAATTTTATCTTTGCGTGTTAGGAAAGGTTTCTGTTTTCTTTGAGAATTTAATTATCAGAGGGTGTTTAATATGATGGCAAGATTTATGGTCTTCAGGAGCTATCCAAAAATAGTGCTATAAAAATGGACTTAGAGCCATCACAAGCAATAAAGCTGCTATGCAGACTCAACGCTTGCAGTGAAAACTTTGCGTATGAATGTGTTTTACCATCACGCATAAAAGTTCACTTTGGAGGATTCTGAGTGTTGACCCTGAAATGTGACCCAAAACTATGGGGTGAAGGAAAAGAAAAAAAGCTTCACAAAAGAGAGCCAAGCTCCGCTAGTACGGATGCGCTGGTGTTTGTTTTGGAAAATATCTTCACCATCCATAAATATTTCTTTTAACTTGTTGCCATTAAGATGCAGCGGGGACTAAGTTTTCCAGGAGGAGATAAAAAGAACCATAAAGATACACTGCTATTGTGTAATAATCAGCCCACATTTCAATGAATAAGTAATATTTCTCACAAGCCAAACTTAGATAGTGGATTTATTTAACCTCTGAGGGTCAGGTAATAAATACTAAGTGAATTATTCAGACCAATGGCTAATCAATACAATTCAGTGATATATTTTTTGTGTTTCATAAAAGGTTGTACACTAAAGGCAGTGAGCAATTATGGAAATTGGGCCCGAGCGGCACTCAATTCTTCTCTTACTTGAAACCCCAGCACCACTACCTTGACAGCAAATCGATTAGTGTGCTAGTGAAGCAGCTCAGCAACCTCTGACCCCTTCCAGCTCTGTCCAACAGCCTGGAGAGTATTTTATATTTATTTTATTGAATTAACCCCTTCCTGCCTGCACACAGGTTTACACGTACAGTGAGGCAGTAGGAGAGAAACGACAGGCTGCTTTCACTTAAATGCTCCTCTGGAGGTCTGAGCAAGGCAAACCTAACAGACTCCTTTGTTCTAGCTTCAAAACACTGATTTTTGCCACAGCACAAGGTTTTTAAGTCCATCCCAAAACGAACATAATTAACAGGATGCCAGGAATGTCCTAAGTGAACCCCAGACATTGAATCACTCCTATTCATGCCTGGCTTTGAACATGGCTACTAACTTCATACAATGCTCAAGTCACTGTTTTGCACCAACAATAAAAGCTCCTCAATAAAAGTGAGTTAATATTGCTATAGGTATAATATCCTGTTTTACACAGTGTAAGGGAGAACACTAGAGATTAACAGCATTTTCCACCAGGAAATTAAAACTAACGTAAAGCCACATGAAGTGCCTTGCTGGCCTTTTAACTCTGCAGCCACTGCTCCTGTATCCTTTGCCCACCAAAGCCCTGCCTAATCTCAGTGGGAGTTTGCAAATACACAAGGCAATGCAGAAAAAGACAATTTTAGGTCTAAAACCTGCAGGTTTTTCCTTTACACCATGCCGAGGGTGCAGCACAGAAACTTCTGGTACAGCCCTTAACCCACAGTGGCCACCAAGTCATCAGCTCTGTGTTACAGACTTACAAGGGGAAATGTAAACCCTGCAAAGGAAAGTGTCTTCAAATGCCCAACAAGCATTCACTTTATACCTCAGCTGCCTCACAGCCCCTTTACACAAACTGATTCCAAATTTACACTGGCATTGTTGAGAGAAGATTCCTAAACCCGGCTCCATCACAGGTACAGGTTCCAGTACTAAAAAGACTTAAATGACAGGTAAATACTCCAACACTTGCAAATATTGCATCCTACTTGTATTATGAACTGTGAGCTAAAGATATAACAACAACAAGTTGTCTGCGAACAACAGGAGAGATTCCTCAGGGGTAAATCATTCCCCCCCCAAAAAAAAAGCAAAGACATGATGCTGTTCCCATTGAGTCTAACAGGAACCAGATTAGATTGCCAGTAGCTGGCCTGTTCCACACCAAACAATGCTAATCAAAGCAAAAACGGCATTTTGTAAGGGTCCAGAAACTCATGTACTCTGTCTACAGGTCGTGTTATGTCACTTCAATGCTGAATAAAGCATGCACACATAGCAGGATTCATCACTTTTAATAAGACTATCCACACAAAAAGGGACCTCTCAAGGTTCAGCACATCTGACCGTAAGCAGATACACAGCACAGGCGTGAGCAGTGAGGTCTAAAAAACCCCTATATGCTTTCATAACACTGCATTGAGCTCTGAATTATTCTTTTCGTCTCTTTTGCTCTCAGAATCCACACAAAAGTGATTACTTCAGTCATTTTTCAATATTACTTTCATTCCTGGAAAATGCATTTTCAAAAGGTATTTATTTTTCACAGCATGTCATGTTGTTATATTATACTAGTTAAAATAAAACCACTGTAGGCTTCGGCACGCATTCATGTTTCTCTTCCAATGGGATGGAGTAGGATTTTTCAGTTTTTATGCTGAGTGTATTCTACATATTACATTATCAATCTTTTATCTTAGGTTTGGTGTCGATTTAAAAAACAAGCTGTTAAATCAAGCGACTAAAGTAATTGAGCAATAAAACTGCTGTCTTATTTATAATCACCATTCCCCTCCCAAAAAGAGTTTTTAAAGATCAGCTGTGGTTTCTGTTATGCAACCTCTCTAAACAACTTTCCGCCACTGATTCCACTTAAAACCTAATTAAAATAGTGGAGGAAACTTATGTTTCCTACACAGTCAGTGAATGGGATTTTTTAGCATATTGCAGACTTGGGGTTACCCGTCACCCCTAGCTCATGGGTACCCTAGGGCTGAGCAGCCCAGTCTCTGCTCACCTCTTACCCCTGCCCCAAAATTCACCCTAGGAAGCCTCTTCCAAAGGTTTAGTTTGTTTGAGTTTTATAGCATCTAATCCTGGGTAATGCTGGAATGCAGAACAACATTATTTCTGAGTGTAGGAGGATCTGTAGCAGAATTTATAGAAATCCTTTGCCTGCCTGGCTGATAGACAACAGTAACCATCCTGCCACCTCTCAGTGGCAACGTCTTTGCAACCAGTTCAGTTAAGCATCATGAAGAAGACTGTTTATCCAGCTGTTTGCCAATAAATCCCTAAAATCCTCTGGCTCCATGGGGTGCTACTTCAGCAAAGCGTGACAGCGTGGCTGCCTCAGCACAGACTTTCTCAAGCTGAGGACAAGGCAGAAGCTTGGGGACTCCATGGCAAAATCACTGCACACCACAATCACCAAACTTGGGTGCCACTGCCCATGAACACAAAACCAGCTGAAAGTCCTGCATCCCTGTGGTCATTTCTTCAGAGTGGGCAGAAAGGGAGGAACACAGCTGGTTGTGTAGGGAACCACCAGAACAGGGGAATCCAGCCCACAGGTGGCCGAGGGAGGGATGAGGCATAGCGTTAATGGAGAAGTGGGAGCTGCGGGATGGTTTTGAGGCAGCTGAGGATCCCACATCACTGCATCATGACACATCTTACAGGCTGCTTCAGCCTTGTGTCCCTTCTCCAGCCAAAATCTCTGTGTGACTCTGCCAGTCCCTGTAACACCCCAAACACACCCAGAGGAGGGAGCAAACCTGCCCTAACCCACCACTAAAACGTGGCTGTGCTGCAAAGGCTCAGCCTCCCAAAAAACACCTTATCAGGCCCTAGAAGCACTTGGAAATGCTGCTGCCATGGCTGAACCAGAGGGAAAATACAAAGGAAGAGCTTAAATATTTAACAAACACTTCCACCAAAGAATTCAGAGTGCAGCTCTGAAATGAGTCTCTGCTCTACGCCCACAGAGGTGGCCGGGGAGGTGGCCGAGGGCCAGATGAGAGGGGACTTTTTTTCTGAAATAGCACTGGCAGAGCCCTATCAGGAAATCTTTCAGAATTGCTTTAATCTTTCATTTTAGTTTGGTCTCTGGCCACACAAGTGCGTCCAGCCCTCGGAGACCCTGGAGGTCACTATCTGTGAGTTTTTAAAAACAGGAAAGCCATTACAGAAAATCAGAGGAGCGAGGGAGAAAAGCGCTCGCAGTAAATATGTACATTTTTAATGCGACAGAACGGCAGCTACCGTTCGTTCTGCCGGCGCTTTTAACTAAAGAGGAAGAGGACCTGGAGTGTTACAAACACCTCCGAGTTTTTAGCTCTCTGACAAAGAATTTACCCATTACACGCAACACGAACTATGAATCTCAGATCTTGCTTTCCAGCATATGAGCCAACTCCCCCTTTGATATGCATGTGAAGTTCTCGTTGGCACTAATGGGACAAGCATGTGCTTATTAGGGGATAACTAGATCTCTCAGCGTGAACACAGACTTCTAGACAGACAGCTCTGCTTAAGGTCAAAAAAAAAATTTAAAACAATAAAAAGGAAGAAGATGGGAGGGGTGAGGGAAAAAAATCCATTACAGGTGTTTTGCAAACAAAAGTGCCATCCTCTGCATTTCTGATCAGCAGGCAGCTTTGAAAAAATAGACAGAACACGCAACGGCATGAACATACATCGTCCCTTCAGCACGCGGGGACGCATCCAAAGATGTGCATGAGGGTGTGATGTACTTGAGAGGAAGAGTCTCCACTCAGCTCCTGCGAGGTTCAGCGCTGGTCCCAGTCTCTGAGCTAGTGTAAATCAGCTCAGCTGCACTGAACTGCCCAATTTACACCAGCTGAGCGGGTGACACGGGGGTCTACGGGAGTGCTGAAAGCCCCAGGTCTCTCCTATGGGGTCTGTGTAAAGTAGCTGCTGCGCTGAATGCTAATGGGTATGGAAGCACAGAGCAGTGGTATCGGAGAGTTATTTCTTTTATGGGAACATTTCTTCAGATGTGTATTTCATTTTTTAGCTTGCTGGCTTGAGGTGTTCCCAGGGACAGCAAATAGAGAGGGAGAGTCATGTTAAATTCATAAACACATGCTGTAGAAAGTAAGTGGTAGAAAGGATGTGGTGGGTTGACCTGGCTGGACACTGCTTGCCCACCAAAGCCACTCGGTCACTCCCCTCCTCAGCTGGACAGGGGAGAAAAAACATAATGAAAGGCTCATGGGTCAAGACAAGGACAGGGCGATCACTCAGTAATTACCATCACAGGCAAAGCTGAGTCAACTTGGGGAAATTAATCTACTGCCAACCGGATCAGAGTAGGGTAAGGATAAATATAAACTAAATCTTAAAAAACCTTTCCCCCTACTCTTCTTTCTGGGCATAACTTCACTCCCGATTTTCTCTACCTCCTCCTTCCAGGCGATGGGGAATGGGAATTGTGGTCAGTTCATCACATGCTGTCTCTGCAACTCCCTCCTCCTCAGGGCAAGGACTCCTCATGCTCTTTTCCTGCTCGAGTGTGGGGTCCCATCCATGGGAGACAGTCCTCCATGAACTCACCCAGCATGAGTGCTTCCCACGTGCTGCAGTTCACAAACTGTTCCAGCATGGGTCCCTTCCATGGGATGCAGTCCTTCAGGAAACAGACTGCTCCAGTGGAGGTCCCCCTTGGCATCACAAGCCCTGAGAGCAGACCTCCACCATGGGCTTCTCTCTCTGTGGGGCCACAGGTCCTGTGAGAAACCTGCTCTCACACAGGCTTCTCATGGGATTACAACATCCTTCAGGCATCCACCTGCTCTAATGTGGGGTCCTCTATGAGCTGCATGAGGGCAAAGTGCCTCATCATGGTCTTCACCAGGACCTACAGGGGAATCTCTGCTTCGGTGGCTGAAGGAATCCTTCCCACTCCTTCACGATCTTGTCATCTATGTAAATTGTTTCTCCCACATATTCTCATTCCTCTCTCCAGCTGGGATTTTTTTCCACTTTTCTTAAATATGTTATCCCAGAAGTCCTACCACCATCACTAATGGGCTCAGTCTTGGCCAGTGGTAGGACCATCTTGGAGTTGTCTGACATTGGCTCTACCAAAATATTCCATATCTGCGTTTATTCCATATCTGCATTTTTATAGCACAAAAGGATCTCTGTGTATCTACGGACATGTGTGTCTTCATACATGTCTCAACAGACTGCAGCTTAAAATTATAAACTGTCCACTCAGATTTTTTTTCTTTTCTAAATCCAAAGCTTTTACTGGAAATACTAGTAAAGGGTCAATTCCTTTCCATGCACCAAGTGACACTTTTGAATAACTGTGTTATGCACAGCGCCTTCGGAAGACTTATAGGACTGTCACAATATTTAACTACTCATTTTTGCTTGCATGATTGTGGTTGATATGGCCACAGAATACTGATCTATCCAAAAGAGAAAAATTATAGAGTGGAACAGTGGGATTTATGAATGAGATATCTTTGGCTGCAAAGCATTCCCATTTATAGCACTCAGCCACCACAAAACTGCTGTGTAATTGGAAGAGAAATTTTTCCCATGTACTGGAGCTATAGTCAAACTGCCAAACAATAAGAGACAGCCTTGTCTGAATTAGAGGAGTCACATACCTGATTTTTCTCCCACTCATTTAGAAACAGACCTCATTTCCCATCACTGCTCCTCTTATGCTGGGGCTAGGGGCAGGAAGGCTGCATTTTGCGAGTGTCAGAGCAGAAAGCTGATTCAATTTAAGCATCGAATCAGAATAAATGTGTGGACAGACCAGCAGGACTCGTCAGAGCTGCCAATTTTAACTTCCTGAGTATCCGCATGTGAAAACTGTTATTTTCCCAAGGAGGCACATGGGCTTTTGTTATCATTATTTATTTGTATTATAAGAGGCCAAGGAAGCCACAGAGAGGCCCTGTAATGTGAGAGGACACGCAGACACAATGCTGCCCCAGGGCACTCAGGAGGTGGAGGGATGCTCCCAGGATGGACAGACACTGCCAAGACACATGGACACTCGCCCACCCAGCACCTCCACATGAAGGAGCCAGGCAAGTCCCTACCAAGCTCACACACCCCTCACTGCAAGCCAGAGGCTCTGGGGCTTTGTGCATCTTGTGTCAGCTAAGCCTGATGGGTTAAACCACCCCACTGCACAGCCCCATAGCACCGTGTGGATGAATAGACAGATACGCAGAGATGCTCCTCGTCTTACAATCCTCAGGGCAGCCCCTGGAGTCAGGCTGGCAGATACCTTTGCAGGTCCAGCTGCCTGATGAGCCACAACTAAAAGCAGCAGTTTGAAACCAGGGAAGAAGTAACCTCAGAACAAGTACATTCCTTGCCCTAGAAATCTGCAGCCTCAGCTCTTTACCTTTACAAGCAGTGCCACAGGTCAGAGTCCACCCATGGCATGGTCCTCCTGGGAGCAATAATCAGCACTAATTGGCCATGTCCTGTGAGGACAGCACAGTGTCACCCCCTTTGGAGTGAGCAGGATGAGTTCCTTTGCCATCCCTCCATAGTGTGACCCCTTTTCTCCATTGTCCCTCGGACAGCCTCTACCCTGGAGGCTGCTTGCAGGAAACAGATCACTGTGCTCAGCCAAGTTTTCACTTCCCAGCCCAACTCCTCTATCCAGGGCTTCTGCAAGTTTCATGACAGCAGCATGAATAATGGCACAAGGCTTCATCTTTACCTATATTTTTGCAAAGGGAAAGTTCTCTGACAAGCTTTTCTATGAAAATTCCAGGGCAAAAGCAGCACAGAGAGAAATCTCATCACAAGCTCACACCAGGAAGCACATGAAAGCATTGGGGAGTGGCCCCACTGTCTTAGAGCCCTGTTTGGAATGAAGAAGTCAGGAAATGGGTTTACTTGCATCATTACAACGTGATTGCTGCTGGAAACACCTTCCTGCCGAGGTCCCTCCAACCGCATCCCTAATCACACACACTGCCAAGGACGCTCTGCACAACCTCAGATCAACGCAGGATGAAGCACCACTGGCACCGCTCCCTAGTGAGCGACAGCACAACCAGGGTGGGGAAAGAAGCAAACACCTCAATTAACTGACTGCAATGACAGTGGGGAGCAGATACCACCCCAGAGTAGCCCATGTGGGGTTCCTCCAGGAGGAGGAGTTTCACCATACCACTGGGAGACCCCCAGAGGGGCCCGTGGCTGCTTCAGCTCTCAAACCTGCAGTCTTGCAGGGCTCAGTGGCTTTGGAAGCCAAACTGAGTGAAATTCACCATGGGAATGAAATCTCTGTTCTGGAAATCAGGACACACCCGACCCCTCACAAAACAGCCTGGGTACCCCAGAAACCCAAGCACACTGGTGATGAGTTTCTCTGGAAATACAGGACAACACTTTGTGCCAGTGATCACCCAGAGGGTTCAGAACAGCTTTCCCCAACTGCCAGTATGTTGGGTCCACTTGCATTTTCTCTTTTCACATCACCCACAAAGAAAATCAAAACACCAAAGGACTACAGTAACACAACTGTATGCTTTAATGGGTTTCATAGTTTGTCAAGAGTTCTCTAATCCACTGCAAATTCCCTCTTCACAACAGGATTTCTTCTATTTCTACATTTGAACTGCGGGTGATTAAACAACAAGCAGCAGAAAATTAATATGTTAAATTCAAAGCCATAAAAAGAAAATCTCATTGTCCAGTGAGAATCCCAGGAATCCTTGAGTTTCCAGGAACAAAAGCTACAACTCACTCAGGCTTAGGTCTTAGCAGAATTAATGTTGCTCAACAGCAAGCCCTGATTGTGGGGTTTTTTACTAACCTACAATACAGAACTTGGCTAATACCTAAATAAATAAATAAGCCTTATTTATATTTCAACAAGAAAAATAAAAATTTGAGAGAGGTCACGTGTGGCAGGAAGCAATGAACGCTATGGATTCAGAACCACATCTGAAAACCTCTTCAAAGTCCCCAGAGATAACCACAGGATGCTTTTCTGAGTCCCTGCCCCCAGCCAGCCAAATTATAAATATGAGCAATGACTCTTGTTTTTCTGTTAAAACCCACTGGGTTCATTACTTTGTTGTGTTCTTGTGAAGCACACCTTGCACACAGAAACCCTGGAGCAGGCTCAGGGTGCCAAAATATTTCCCTATCCTGCACATCAGCACATATTGATGGCGAAACTGAGTTTCAAGGACCTGGCCAGGATCCTCTTCACATAATGAAATGATTTCCCTTCGAGCAACGACACCATCACTGGACCTTACAGATGGCAATACAGTACATGGGCAACATGAGAAATGAGGACCTGAAGGAGCTTGGATGCTGGCAGAAGCGATGCAAACTATTTATTTGGGGAAAAACAACCCCACAGCAGTAACAACAGAATACCCAAAAAAACCCCAAACCATCAATGACTGCTACAGACCTCATGGAATTTTTGGGTAATGAGCAGTTTTCCATACCACAGTGCCCCATATTTCCAGAGGGACTTCGGTGGAAAAAGCAGACAGGAGGCCACTGGCTGACAGGGATTTGCCACTGGTGGGAGTAGGGAATCCCATATTCCCTGGGCAATGCATGTCAGGGACAGAAGCATCCCTCCTGCAATGCCCAAACAGAAGTACACAAAGACAGGGCTCAATTAGTCTGCACACAATTAATATCACCACTGGAGCAGCCACATATTTCCTGCTTTAAGCTCAGCCCCACAATCCATAGCAGTGAGGCACAAAGCTGACAGCCAGAGCAGTACCGTCTGTACATTTCCATATGGATTCCTCCAATGCCCTATTGATGTCCCTGTGAGAAAGGACTCGCTAAAATACTGCAAATTAATGACATAAGAATACATTCTGCATCACATGGTTTAAACAAAAAACTAGCCTCAGATGGGGAAACACGAAGTAACAATATAAAGGCAGAATGAAGCATTTTGATCTGCTGAATGCCTTTATAAATATTTGAGTATCATTTATTTATGTTTTCCTTCTTTTCATTGTAAAGCAAGGGTTTCTGACAAAGCCCTCATTTGGAGAACACTGCGCTTTATTATTTAACTTCCTAAAAGCAACATCAAAGGCTCAAGTTTAAAGCTTTCAAACAAATGAACTATTTGCAATATTTTAAAGATTTAGAGATGAGAAGAGCAGGAGTTCTCCACAGCTCAGATCTAAAAGCCTCTGTGGTCTGTGCTGGGCAAGGAAGACACAACAGCTCTGCCAAACGCTGAGGAACAAAATCCCTGACATCCTTTTGCAAGCACCAGCTGCAGCGTGTGCCAACAGCTGCCAAAATGCTTCAAGTTCTGACATTCTCCTTCCCACCATCGTGTTTCACCTGCAGTCACCCTGCTGTCTCTTCCAACCTTCCCACCACCACTGTCTGGAGCCATGGGTGCTGGGAGTCACCTGACCCACAGCCCGGAGCAAAGACAGTTTGCATCACTCACATTACTCAGACACTGATCCATTCCTGCCCTGGCACTGCTACAGTACAGACCAAGTCATCCTGCTAGAAGAAAATTAACCCGTGTCTGGCACCTCTACGTGGCATAGGAACGTGGTTATTACTGGCATTTGCACAGCACATGACAAATTTCTCCAGCTTTGCAAGGCGTTGAGACAAAGCCTGGAAGCTCCTCTGAAAGGAGCTTCCAATGGCACCCTAATAGATGTGGTTCATAAGGCAAAGTGCAAGACAGGCAAGAAAACATTTCTCCAGCATGGAGCCATCTCAGGAAGGCTTTCTCCAAGGGAGCTCAGTGAGACTGCACCCGGGAGACGGAGCCATTCAAGTCCAGTGAATAAGCTCTGCTCTGTGATATTGCCACGCAGAGGAAACCCCTCAAAGTTTCTACACGTTGAGGCAAATGTAACACAGCTCCAATCATCCTTACTCCTCACTGAAGCCAGAAACCAAGTGACTGAGCAAGCAGCAGATCTGGTCTTCATTATATAACTCATCTCCTGCTTGCCTCTCTCTAACGCTTGAATCCACAGATGCTAAGGGAGTGCTCATACACCACACTGTCCTTCTATCTTTTGCCTGATCCCAGGCTCTTCACAACCAGGGCAGGTTGAATGGTGCTGCACATAGTACATCAAGACCTCAGCATCACTCATCAACCCTCACAGCTAATAAAAGGACATGAAACAAAAAAATTTGCCCTATGTTAACACTATGGACCACAGCAGCAGGAAGTCTGCAGAGCTGCACCAGCTTCTATTTTACATATAGTAAAAAAAAAAAAGAAGCAGCTTCATTAGGTGTCATGCAGTTGGTAACAAATAAATAAATAAATCCTTGCATTAGTTTATTCTGGGGAAAAAAGTCTCTTTAAGAGAATATTAACTTTCAACCTTATGCCAAGACCATTTCCTTACTGGCTTTCTCTGAGACAACCTGCTTTAGGTCCCATGAACTTAAAACCCCTCCACAGTTATGGAAATACTAAATTCCACCTAAACTGGCTGAAGTCATGCAGGCACCTTTAAAAAAAAAAGACAAATAAAAAAACCCGAGTTTGTGTTTTAAAGCAGAATGGACTCAGCCATCCATTAAATATGACAAGGCCTGCATTTTATCTAGACATTGCCATTAATAATGAAGTGATGTATGATTTCCATTCCTGCGGTTCTTCCTTCCCTATGCAATCAATTACCTATTTAAGAAAATATTTACTTGGTATGAAACTCTTCTAATTAAGCATCGCTGGTGTACTAAGATGAGTTTGAACAATCAGAAGATGATCTCTAAGATGCATTAATGAACAAGATCCTCCAAATTAGCATTTTTTCCTGTTGGGCAAGAAAACAAATAAACCTTGGAAGTGAAAGGCAAACAAGGTTCAGAGAAGTCCTGCAGATCCTTTTGACCAAAAGAGGTGGATCCTCCTTGTGAGACGATCCTTGGGGCTACTCACATTCATAAAGCAAATAGAATGTGACCCTAGAGAAATCACATGTAAAACCACATGGATGAATGCTGTCAAGGAGAAGAAAGATATTCCCAAAGACTCAGAAGTTTACAGGTTGCTCCCGGGTGAAGAACAGGATCCTAAAAATAAGTGTAAGACTGATGGCAGAGACCAAACTCTCTTGAGACTGCAAAGTTCATTGATGTCCTGGAGAGCATGAGCTGGAAATACCTTTCACCCCCAGAGGGATGATCAGAAACACGTCTCAAGTTCCTCCATTACAAATGTAATTGCCTGATTCCTGTTGAGTTGATGCAGTCGGTAGGGGAAACACTGCAAGGCAGCCAAGCTGCTCAGGTCACTTCGCTGTGCCCCAAAGTCCTAGCACAAGGAGTAAGCAAATGGCATCTACAGCTCCTCTTTGCTTCCCAGGGTTCACTGGAGACACTGGAAAGCAGAGCATAAATCGCAGCAGGCTTCAGAAAACCACTCCAGATCACGTCGGGAGAGCAGCACCCTGCCCAGATGTAAGCCTATGTGGGACCTAATCCTGGCACGCAAAGGTGGTGTTGGATGTAGGAAGGGAAATGAAGAGAAAGTGGCTGGAGGCCAGAAAGCAGCAGCCCAGGAGATAGCAATTAGGATGCAGAAGCAGCCAGAGATATGGCATCACCAGAGATTTACTGCGTGTACACACCTCCCTCTCTGCTCCCAATGTACTCGCTCTTTCTTTCTGTCCATATACATACAGTAAATCTTCAGTGACTCCTTATCTCCCAGTCTGCTTCTAGATCCTAATTGCTATCTATCTCTGTCTGCCTGCCACTTCCAGGTCTTCCAGCCTCTTTTTCTCTTATGGCTCCCAGCCCCCAGCAGCCTCCCTGGTTTTTCCACCCCCTCTCCTCTTCCTCTGCCTGCACGCAGGAGGTTTCTGCACAGCATCTGACACGGGCAGTCAAGATTTCCCCTTCTCAACTAAACATTGCATCCCAAAACATTCAAGAAAACACCCAGCTCTCAGTGGCATAAAGCTACCTGGGCATCAGCAAACCACGGGGCCACAGTGTAGGAGGAAGAGCTTGAAGCAGAGCAGCTGAACCCTGTTCCTACCCCACTAGCTTCTACCCTTGGCTTCCCTGTGCCACCCAGCTACCGCCAAGCACCACCCTCCCAGGCTGATACCGCTTGGGCAGGCGGAAGGTGCCTTCCTCAAGGCTCAGCAGGCTGCTCACTTGATTTCATTTTTATTTACTACTATTCTTTACTACTATTTATTTATTCACTCCTATTTTTATTTCACTTTGAACATGCCCAGCTGTGTCATCTTGGTTTTGCTGGAAATGTAAACAAAAAAGCTGCATTCAAATCCAGCCTTTCATTGCACGAATACATTTCCCACCCAACACAGCTCCAGCGCTCCCACCCTGAAATTAAAACTTTAAAAAAAAGCAACGCCATCACTGTACATTACATCTTTCCTCCCCCACCCTGATGCCTTCTTTATTTGTGCTATTTATTCTTTTTGAAAAACAAACACATCAAGAGTTTTAATAGCTAAGTTTGCTCTCCGCAGAGCCGGAGTAACGGAATAAATAGACATAAAGCTAATTTTGTATTCCATACAGTGACAAACCTGGATGCCTCAGTTTTTCCCTTGCAAAATACCACACATCGTTTCACAGTCTCTGACACAGAACTGGTCGCCGATTATTGGGGGTTTTTTTTAGTAGGGAGTTCAGTTTTTGTCTTGCGAAATGAAACTTTACTCCAGTGATCTCCCAGCCTGAGGCTTTTCAGTTTGCCTTAGCAGTAATTATGTAGATGTGGGAAAGGGAAACAACATTGTACATTCCTTACACTTTGCAATGTTTCCATGCTTCCCTGCTCCTAACTGGGAAGGAGTATCTCTTTCACAGACATGACAATCTCTGAGGATCATGAGGATCCAAAAGGAAGACAGCACACTGTGCAGAAAGCACCCCAAACAACACCACAAACCACAGTGCTCAAGCAGCACTTAGAATCATAGAACATCAGGGATTGTAAGGAACCTCGAAAGATCATCTAGTCCAATCCCCCTGTCAGAGCAGGATCACCTAGACCAAGTCGAATCAATCTTAGAATCATAAGGTTGGAAAAGACATTCAAAATCAAGTCCAACCATCCGCCCTACAACCCTTAACCTCCGAGCCATCTTCTGAAACACCGTGTCTACTCGTTGTTTGAATTTGTGATTCTGTGTTTGACTTTTAGCAAAGGAAGGATGAGAGGAAAGTTAAATAAAACAAGAAAGAAGTGGAATGAGAGAAAAAAGGAAATAAGAAAAAAAAGAAACAGAGAAAGGTAAGAGCAAAAAAGTGGAAAAGAAGAAAAAAGGGAAAGAAAAATGATGGCGTGAAGAGGAAGAGAGGGGAAAGAACAAGGAAGCAAAAAAGAAAAGAGGATGAAAAGGAAAGGAAAATGAAAGAGGATGGAGAGAGAAAGAAAAAAGGAAAGAAGAAAAGAGGAAGAACACGAACGGGTTGGGGAGCGGAGCCCCGGGGCAGAGCTGGCGGTGCCGCCCGCTCCCCTCCGCCCCTCCCCGAGACCTCGCGGCCCTGCTGCCCGCTGTGAGCGCAGCCCCGCGGGGCCGGGGGTTTCCATCGCGGAGCCCAGGCTGTGAGAGGCGATTCACGGCCCCGACAAAGCGGCCACTGAGAGGCGAGAGGGAGGAAACAAGCGGCGGCGTGTCCGCTGCCCCCGCCCCGGGCCGCCCCCCGCCGCTGCGCACCGCGGGCTCCGCACGCAGCGGGACCGCGGAGCCGAGCGCGCTCCTGAGTTAGCTTTGCCATGAATCTTTTAGGCTCCTAAACAAATAAATAAATAACGCTGCTCCCTGCTGCCCTGCTTTTCTTCTTTTTTTCGCATGCCACTCTCCATCAGCTTCAAGCCACTGGACTTTTTCTGACGGTGGGAGTGGGAGACCGATTGAGTCTGCATTTGGGGTTTTCGCTTGGCTTGGGGGTTTTTTGGTTGGTTTAGGGTTTTTCCCCCCCTCTCGGCAGCAACGTGCAGCTTTTGCACTGGGCGCAGGGCTTTGGGTTTGTTTGTTTCCCTGCTTTTAAACGACATTATTTAATCAGAGCCGACTGGGTTCTGCAGAAGGCTGGAGCAGGCTGGCACTGGGAGGCAGGTCCGTGGGGTTTATGGCAGTTCAGAACAAGGTTTTGTAAACAAACGCAGCTCTGAGGTAGGAAAGCAAACATAGTGGGTGAAGTCTTGGCCTCCTCCGAAGGCGATGGCACAGCTCAATGGGGCCAGTATTTTCACATCCACACACAACTTTTCCTCCAGCAAACACAAAACCAACAGAGACGCAAGTAATGGAGAAAACAGCTCCAAACCTCTGTTACTACTGCCTGAACAACTTGATGCTGTCAGGGGAAAACAAGAAGAAATGCAAGTGATGCCTAAGGAGGAGGAGCAAACATCCTAATAGGGTTTTCTAGCTAATGGAGTCCTCCTGCCACCAGAGTCTCTCTTGCAACAAGGCAGTATCATGGACCATTGCGCCAGCCTGGTAGGGGTCCCCGAGCAGTGTCACAGACCCCTTTGGTGCTGACCAGGGCTCCTGTACCCTGAAACCTCAGAAGAACCACAGACACACAGCTTTAGCATTCTGTTATCCAGATATTTTGCTTTTAAAACCTGGGGGAGGGGGAGAAAAACGGGTCAACTAGACAAGGTTGCAGGACTGAGCCATTTTGGGACAGATAAGACAGTAAATTCCCCCAGTGAGGTATTAGAATATGGCAGTGCTCCTCTGGCCATTTCCACAGGGCCTGGTTTCGGCAAGGAGACCAGTGGAGAGCCAGCTGGCTGTGCAGTGTACAGGATCTTCCACAGCACGTACGCACTGGCAGCACCTTGGTCTTGCAGCTGCAAATCCAGAAGCAGCTGCAGCTCTGCCGTGGCACGCAGAGGGACACCTGAGTGACAGAAAGTTCACCTTCTCCCCAGAGGAAGTGACGCAGGCTCTTATTAAAAAGTATAAATTAAAGTCTCTCTACTAAGCCTGTCCCATTTATTTCCACACAAATGAATTGCATTAAAACACATCACTGACCCCAAGCTGCTGGAGAAAGGACCAAATCATGAACCCAGAAGAGCTCACCACCAACTCAGCAAGGTCAGAAAGGGTTCCCAGAGCAAACCCCAACCCTGCATCTGGTCAAGAGTGAGGAGTGAGGCAAGCACTGCCAAAACTGTGGGCCAGATCTTGCAAGAGCTTCCACAGTATGTGGGCAGCATAGAGAGCTCCAGTTGAGGCTTTTCAAATCCCACTGCTCCTGAAATCTTTCTGCTGGCCTTCGAGGGCTAAGCAAGCTGAGCTCAGACCCAAGGTCTGGGACCTCTAGGCGTTTGGACCTCTCAGAGCCAGGAAGGACCACTGCATGATGGTTTTCAGCATCAGAGTCCTTCTCCTACTCTTGTCCCTTCCCTACTACAGCATAGGAGCATCACTTTAAAAAAAATCATCAAAGGGAAAACATTAATAAATAATAATCAAGATCATCTGCAGTTTTAATGATAAGCTATTTAATGAATTATAAAGTACCTATAACTCAAAGTATGAGACTGTACATTGTCAAAACTGGCATTAAAGTGTATGGAGATAATTAAGCAATAATGACCTCCACAGAGGGCTTTTCCTGGGAATTAATGACCAGTCGGGAGGAGCTGATGGCTCAAGGCACAAGCAAGGGCCATTAACCCCAGCTGGTCATTAATACTCAGGAAATGCCCAGCTCTGAGGCTGTTATTGCGAGTATATGATAAAATAAGGGGTGAACAATTATAAATATCTGAACTACTGCTCATAAAAGTGTTTGCAGGCACTGGGGTTCATACCCAACCATCTGCCATTGGTGGTACTCCCAGACTCAGCTGTGCTCAGAAGCTCAGCCCTTACACAAACCCACTCTGCACCCCCAACAGCAGCATCTGGTGCTTTGCCAGCACAAACAGAGCCCACAAGTCATCTTTGTGACCCGTAAGTGTTCAAACATCCTAACAGCAGTACAAAACCAAAGGTTTTGTTTCATCCCATGTATCCTCATGCTTATCAACTCATAAATCCTTAGGAGCGACAGCACCAAAATCTGAGGCTTATCTAGGACACATCATGTGAGTTAAGACAGTTTGGGGACCACCACAGCCAAACCTGATTCCTGGTGCAGCCCTGGGCGCTGTTTGCAGCAGGGTTCTCCCAGGCTCTACCCAAAAACAGAAGGGCAGAAGAGCTTCCTTTCAGCCCAAAATGTGCAGCCATCTCTCCCCAAACTCATCGTGACTTTAGGAGAACTTGGAGGAAGAGAAGTGTCACCTTCTGGTGGAGCAAAGCAAAAGCTAAAGCAAAGCTGAGCCTTTATGCTGGACTTGCATCCATCCTGCTGTGTTTTGCAGCAGTTTGGCACCAGCTTGGAGCCTCTGCTGGGCACCAGAGAGCCTCACCAAAGCATCAAAGGAGAGCCAAATGCCAAATCCCTCCTTTACCCAGGCAGGCATGGAAGGATTTAGGGGCACAGTCACCTGGGATGGATGCCCCAATTCTCCCACGTTGTAAACTGAGGAAGAAACTGGCACGAACTGTTTTGCTGGGGTAACAAAACCCAGCTGCCTGCTGCTCCCAGCCCTGTGTTTGTACCAGTCTCCCCCATCCTCCTCTCTGAGTCCTCTAAAAGCCTGGAGTCACTTGTGACATTTTTCCCTCGTTGGGAGAGGAGGGGAGGGGATGTTCATTGCCCAGCCCCTCACACATGGAGGTGGGAGCCCAGTGCCCAACCCAACCTGCAGCGGAGCGGAGGGTCTTGTGTTTCAGCTATAGCCCCTCTGGTCATTTATTTACCCCGGTGCCATATCCTTTCACTGAAAATGCATAAATGTGCTTGGAGGTGACAGTCACAGAAGGTTGTGCCCTGTAGGATCACAGCATATGTAAATTTTCACCTACAAAACCAAATCTATGCTGGTTGTAAATATTTCCAGATTACTCTCGCCAGCAATCGGCGCGAATCGTGCTGTTTGTGAGAATGCAGCGGCGATGTTTGCTGGCAAAATAAAGGCTCTCTTTAAGTTTCTTACAATCTGGAAAGAAACCTAAAGCAGCTCCTCGACCACATCGTTTCTTCTTAACCATTTATAATCACTCAGAAGAGAAAAATTAAGTATCACACTGGCAACACAGAGTTTCTAACAATTACAGGTTAGAAACAGCTCTCCCTTAGCGGAGGAAAATTCTCTGCGTAAGAAGAATTAGTGCTTGTTAGTACATGTAATATTCAGAATCACGGCCAGAATGAAAGCAGCAATGCAGAAACTGTTATCAGCAGAAAGAAAATTATTCAAGTATGCATTTGAGTAATTCTGCATTTTAATTTAACCCTTTGAAACATTAATCAAACCATGGCTAATTATAGGAATTAAGGAATTAAACGATGGAATCTTCTAAAAGATATTATTTAAAAGGCAGTTTATACAATTACTTGTATAGATGTTTGCTTTAAAGAGGGAAACATTTCTACTGTAATGAAAAGGGTCTTAGAAAATTAAATTAACAAGGGGGGACCAGGCTGATATGAAACTAAATTAGCATCAAATGCAAATTACAGGGTACTTAATGGTAGAAACAGGTGCAGAGCAGGTCCCTAAATGAGATAAATGAATAAAACATCCCTCTGCACAAATGTGGAAGCTGACACAAAGTCAATGATATGAATAATTCAGCAGCCTCAACACTGCTGTTGAGGTCAGCTTTCCTTGACCTTTGAAACAGGAAGTAAAATTCTGTCCAAATTTGAGTGACTGGAAATGCAGCAGTTATTTGTTGGGGGAAAAAAATAAATAAGAGAACTCAAAAAAACACCACCAAAAATACAACACTACCGTGTGCGTGTGAGAACGTGTGCGCGTACGTGTAAGATGATAAACTGAAACACTGAATGCAATTATCAGCGGAAGAAAACCTCTTCTGCAGAAGTGGAAAACCTCTCAAATATTAGAGTCCTGGTGATTGCAGAGTTTTTGTTCCAGCCTAAAACTCTAAAACAATGTGTGTGTGTGTGTGTGTGATATACGTGAGAGTCTTTAGGTCCCGGTGTGATCTAAGCATGTTCAGAGCAAAATGGTTTCACCTTTCAAAAAACAATTTAGTTTTGGGAAAAGGGATATTAATAGAGTCCAAGCCATTATATTTCAGGCATTAAAGAAAGCAAATCATATGAAAAGTAGCTGTTCAAAGCTCAGTGATCGATTCTTTTCTCTACCATAAACTTTTGTTAATAAAAGAACCGGAAGACTTCTTTTCTAGACTTCCTACCTGAGCTACCAATGTAGTGACTGTTGCATTACAGTCATTCAAGAGTCACAATTTCAAACCATCCAAAGAACTGTTTGCAGTGAGCGAGGGTGGGCAAGTGTGCACCCTGCAAAAGAACCCTGCAAGCAGAAGTCCTATAGATACAGATGACTTTATATTGAGGTTTCATAGTCTCGGTAAACCCTAAAATAATCCTTATGTTCCATAATACGAACACTCCTCTCTCTTGAAAATACAGAAAGCTGGAGCTGCTGCCTCGAGCCCAGGGGAGTATTTCCAAACTTACATCCTCCTAACTAAACAAAGATTTCTGTACGTTTCGCTGTGACAAAAAGATAATAGCATAGCTCAGAGAATTTCTGACTAGACGTATGGTCCTAATTTCAAATTGAATTTGGCACAAAAACTAATTGATAAGGCATGGCAAATACCTAACTTCTCCAAGCTGGAAAGAAATGAAGGACATCAGCCCTGCAGCTTGTCTTCTAGGGCAACTGAAGATGTGAGATAATAGAAGTTATCTCTGCTCTTTGTTGTACAAATCTCTTTTTACCTGCTTCCCTGTCATCTGCAGAACACAAGTCTGATAGCAGGTTATCAAGGATTGAGGGTTTAGTTTTATTTTCTATTCTTCAGGCAGGTGAAGCCTGGGAATGGGACCGTGGGGTACTGCCTCTGCCTCGGTGAAGTTTTGTGAGGAGCTGAAGCAAGCGTTGGCAGCAGCCCTCTGAAGATACGTGTTAATGAGGTAAACCAAAATCAACCCCAATATTGCACAATCCCATGTTTCAAACCAAGCACCGGTAATTTGGGGGTTGAGTTCACAACTGCTGAGCGGTGGGTTTGTGAGCAAAGTGGTTCCCTCCAAACGCCAGCTCTGAGAACCCAGCTGGTTCTCATTTCCAAACAACCAGTTTCTCTATCCCCAAGTGCTAAAGAAAATAATCCCAGCAATCCATGACTACACGCTTTCACAGGGACAGCAGTGAGAATTTGATTGTAGAGATAATTAAAGTCATTCCTGAAACTTCCAAGGAAAAGAAGTCGGGGGGAGCAGGGGAGCCAATGATGCTCGTGTTTAAATTGAACTCAGCAACTGGTTTGGATTGGAGAAGGGGCAATGGGAGGGGGGCCACTACTTCTGGGGAATCTGCTTTCCTGAAAATTCTGTCTCCTGGACTCTAATAGTAAAAATATTTGCAAAGAAAATGTAATAGAATGTAGCAAGCAGGCAGATTAGAGTGAGGTTTGGAGCCTGGATGTTCCTAATTTGGCAAGAGCATCCAGAGGGAAATGCTTTCACGTTCTGGTAAACTTGAATAAAATTATGTACAGCCACTTCGATTAGAAGGGTTTAAAGGGAAATGATACCATAAAAGCAATAAAACCAACTGCTATCTGCTTCAAACACTGAAAACATCTTTTTAAAATTAATGCTTCCTGCAGCCCTGCCATGAGTTAGGTCTGAAGTAATTTCAATATTAACAACACTCAAGAGCAGGTCAATCTAGAGCCAATCACGGTTGTGGATTAGTCCTCTCCATCTTTCCAAAACAGTGGAGTAATTTACACCACTCCAGCTGGTGTAAATCAGCAGGGTGTCTCTGGCATCAGGAGAGCAGCGAGGCTCCGGCCGCACTAAAAAATAATCATAATGATGATGATTAGGAAAAAGGAAAGAAACAAGCCATGCCTTGCTCCCAGCAAAGCCGAATTGTACAACCCCTGTGTCACACGTATGCTCTGACCCTCCTCATCCTGCAATCGGTGTGAAATTCAGAGATGGAGAGAAAGAGTTTAAAGCACTTGTAATCTCTCTGTCTGCACTATCTGCCTTGAGCAGGAAGGAGGGATCCGCTCAATGAGAGCTATTCAGGGCCTCTCAATTAACCTGATTAGTTCAGCACGCTGCTCTCATGAATGACACCTTATCTTGGAAATGAAGGGAAAAAAAAAAACTTCCTTCCTTCTGGAGATGCAGGCGGCCCCTGAACCCAGCGCAGCAGCAGGGCGACCGCCCCATCTCCCCGGGGAGCTGCTTTTGGGGTGGCAGGGCCAAGCAGCCCAGGTGGCCCAAGTGGGGAGGGGGTCCCCTTCTTTCAGAGCCAGCCAGGCACATGATGGGATTTGCTGCAATGATTAACCCTCCCCGTGCTGCACAGAGCCCTGCAGGTACAAGGTAGAGCAGCCGAGGGGGCGAAGCCCCCCGGGAACACTGCCTTGTTTAAATGTGTTGTAGTCTGGAACTTGTTTCATATGTGACAGATTAATGAGCGATAACTGGGTTACCATGGCAAAAAGCCATTCCCAAAATTCTCTTTTGTTTCCCCAAGAACAGTCATCTTTTTTTTCTCTTCTCTTTTTTCAAATCCTGCCCCTTCACCATCACACAAATATTAACTAACAGCGAGTTAATTCTCTCAAGTGCAGACGGCTGCGAGTGTCAACAAGGCTGACTGTTACACACAAACTCCAAGTATTAATCAGGGAGAATAGGTGTCTCAATTCCAATTATAATACTGAAAACTCGCATTTATGAATGCCCAGCCGACTTTGAAGGCATTTATCAGAGAAACTCTCGTGACTTCGCAAGTATTCATGCGCTGATGACACATTGGGGCGTGATGTATTCATGTTTGTGTAATTTCTGACAAATTAAGTTAGCATTGTCGCAGTGGGGCAATCCTTCAGAAGAAATAAGCTCCTCTCTCGTGCCGCGCGGTGTACAGGATGACAGTTTGGGTACGCGTAACGGGGGTTAGCAACAAGTACTCCTGCGATGCCACAGTACAGTGGGTACCCTGTTCAGAATGCCAGAGCTATTACTGAGCTCACTATGCTTTTTAAAAAAAAAAGGGGGGGGGGCAAGGAAAACGGTAGTTGTGGCCTAGGGACTGTCTTGCCTAAAGAGTTCCTTAGGGTAGAGGCCACTGCATATCCCTTACTCAGCGGTACTCAAAGCCCAACAGCCCAGCGGGTCCTGGAGACCCAGTAACATCAAAGCGTGGTGCCAGTGGGCACCCAGGGCTCAGAGATAAGGAAGAAAGCCCAAGTTTTATAGATCTGTTTTTAGCACATGAGAAGCCACAGCTTAGGAAACAAATTCTGACCTAGACCCCAGCAGAGTGTGGGTTTACGCAGGGTACTCCTTTGTAACACGGTGGGACTCCCTCATTTTTCTTTCAAAAGGGCCAAATCCTGATCCCAGCTGCAGGGCAGTTATCACAGAACATGTGCAGGTCCTTTCCTTCTCGTGCCTGCATAACCCCTAAATCGATGTGCCACGGGGTATGTTCCCATCTGCAGCTGAATCCTGGCTCGTGGGCCACTGTGCAAGCGAGACAGAGGCACTTGGAGCAGACTTGAGGAGATTCTGCCTTCAGATCTTAATAGCTCTGAGTACAGCTAATTTTCTTCTTCTTTTAGAGCAAAGAACTTTATAATGAACACAGAATACATTTCTCCTTATGTCATCCTTCTGCAAATCTGAACTAGGTAAAGTGGTTTTTAACATCCACTTATCAAAGTGACTTAACATCTGGGAAGTCAGCCAATGGTTATGTAGTGATGCAGATGCCAAAAAATCCAACTGAAAGTTTATGTTCAAGGAGAGTACAGAGAAGACCTGACTCAAATGGGTGGAAGCGGATGGTTATCCTGGTCAGGAAAGCCTGAGAGAGTCCCTGCGAAACCATGGAGAAAATGAAGGAAAGTGATTATATTTCAAGCAGCTTCCTCTTAGGCAGATGTAGTCACTGGCTGTATCCTGCACCAATCACTTTTAGCAAAGGCAAATTTTAGAATCAATAGACAAACAGTTTGGCAAAGCCCAAAAGAAGATGAATAGAAAATGATTTTCTGTCTCTGACAGTCATCGAGACAACACTAACAAGAAGAAGATCCCTTTTTTTATTGCCAGCCACTCACAGTGGGATATCAATTCTTCCTAACACTTACTTTATATAAAATTTATCCTTTTTGTGGTCACAATCACCTCACTTAGGGGTGTCTATCTATTTTTTTTTTTAATTAATCTTTTAAAAAACAACCTAAACATGAATGATGTGATTAGCTGAAACAGTTTGCAACTCTCATTAGAAAGTCAAGGTGAGAGGAGCTGAGTGTACCACAAGCCTTTAGGACCCTGGCACTGTGCCATTGTAGCATCACCTGTATTTTTTTATTATAACCCCATTTTTCATCTCTTTCTAGCCTGGCGTGGCACTGGAAGAGTTAAAGAAAACAATAAAAGAACAACTGAGTGTACAGGGTAGGATTTACTGGCATTTACTTTTAATCTATGGTCCTTTGCTCCGTGGCTTATCAGCCCTATGTCAGCCCTTTTTCCTCCTTTATATTTCATGAGGGGACCCACATGCTGGTACTGAGAGACAGAGCCCAAGTGTCTGTAAGCTTTTTGTCAGGTAAAAAGAGAAGAAAAAGGAAAGGAACAAGAGGAAAAGCAAAGCTGAGAGGCATCTATTAGATGTCACTAGGCTTTTGTATTCATGTCAATGATTCAGGATTAGAGTATTTGAAATAATCTTATTGAGAGAACTCAAAAGCCCCACAGAGGGAAAGCCTGCTCGGGAGCATATGGCAGAGCAGCGGACAATATCTTATTAAGGATGTGTTAGCTAACACCATTACTTTTTATATTACATTACTGAACTATTGTCCCTCAGCCGGTTAGCGAGATGCCATAGTTGTGGAATGCTGTTCTGGATGTTACCGCGTCGTTACAAAACCGGAGACATTTGGCCGGGTGTCCGCGTCTAGACCAGCGGGAGAGTGGCTATGGGGCTGCTGCTCCCTTATCCCCCCAGGAGTCCCAGGAGGGGCAACCCGCACTTGATGGGCAAAGGGAACACGACATCACCAAGTGTGCTGGTGGCCACTCCGCTCTCACGGTGTGTGACACCCTCCAGCGCCCGCCCACCCTTCTCCGTCTTGCTCTCCCCCAAATTTGGGTCCTTTTCAGGGCTGGCTGGCTCACTGGGAGAAGCCAGGGTTGTAGATGGCAGCTTCTGCTGTATCTCCACCAAAAAAATGCCAGACTATTGCCAAACCCAGCTTCTTGTCAGATGACGGGAATTTAATTTTGTTATAGTGAATGCTGTTAGTCTAAAAATCTTTCTTTGCTCTTGGACAAAAGCTTGTAATTGGAGAAATAGCTCTTTTTAAAGTTATCTTCATCTGCCTACACCTTTAGAGGCAGCGAGGAGCAAAGACAAAACAGCACTGTTCATAGCACTTCAATGATTGCAGTGAAAGCCTCTATATCTGGGTCACCTTACTACTGTCCAGTATATAATTTCAGTGCCTTGAAATAAAGCCTTTTAATAACTAACTCCGTGTAATTCACATACTAACAGCACCAGAAAATTTGTTTTCACATTCCTCACTTCCAAACACTATTTTTAAAAAGCGGGTAGAAAATTATTCGTTCAGCCTTAAAGAAAAAGCCCCACCTCTGAAATACTGTCCTGAGCAAAACGAGTAAACACCCACTTGGTACAGTAATATATTCTGATCACAAACTACCTATGCAAGGTTGCTAATGGGACACACTGGGAACTTTGTATGGCCTTGCGGTACTTTTCCAGAAGTGCTACAGAAAGAAAAACCCCACGATGCTACAGGGAAGAACTCATACCAGTGTTTCCCAGCACTGTTGTAGAGACACACACTGTTCTCTGAGGAGAGTTAAACTCGTTTCTAGAAAGTTAGCTCAGACGTGATTTACACAGAACCCCGCAATTGTTTCTTACTCTCTTTTCACTTTATTAGTTGGATGTTGAGTTAAAATTAAATCGTTCCAGCAGGCAGGAGTGAATTTGAATTTAGGACAGTTATTTTTGTTGATGCGGGCGATTATTTATAAGAATACACTTCGGTGGTTAGAACACGCAAACATTTATGGCTACTCGCGGGAAGAAAACTACTCATGTACCTCAGCTTCTGCAGAATAAGGCTTGGCTTGTGCTTTTACCAAACAAACACCAGGATGGAGCTAAGATACATTTTTCATGTTCAGAACCGTTTTAGCTAATCTGCATTAAAACAGAGGATGATCTTTGCTGAGACATTTTCCTATCGCTCTTAGTCATGTGTACATTCCCACTGTGACAGCAAATACGGGAATAAATCAGGGGGTGAGATGGGACAGGAAATTCATCCACAGCAGAAACTGTGTGTACATATACATGCATGTGAGGAAAAGCCAGGATTTTTTCACCCCAGAAAACCCCACTCCTGAGAAAAAGAGCTGGCACTGAACTGCGTGGAGCTGGGGACCTCACTGCAGCAAGCACATCCTTCCCTGCTGCGGGACATGCTTTGAAGTAGGAGTTCATATTAAGAAATTGATAGGTATAAATAGCACATTTGAAGTTTTAAGACCAGAAACAAAGGGACAGATCGCACTGCCAGGCCCTGGGCTCCGCCTGGGACCAGCCTGGTGCACTCGGAGCTCTCCTGGTGCTGCACAGAGGAAACCAAACTTTTTTAAGCACCTCTAACCTCAGATGTCCAAATCCTGCAGTCTGAACGGATCAACAGAGTAATCTATGAGGTCTCAGGACTCAGGGTTCCTCTGCACAAACAAACCCATGCAGTCTTCAGGATGGACTTCAATGGCTTAGACAACCAGTGCAGTTTCCTAAAACCATTAACCCTTGCTGAGCAAGACTGAGATCTTCAGAAAGAGCCCAAGGGACTTACCAACTTGCAGTTCTAAAAGGCAGTGGATGCAGAGCTGGTCACCCCAAGCTCACCATCCACTCAAGGCAGAGCAGAGCTATATGGACATGGACATGCTGACCTTAGAGTCTTGGGGCAGCAGTTCAAGCACATCCCATATGTGCACTCAAGTCACTTTTCTGTACTGGCAGCAAAACTGGCCAAGGCCCAAAGAGCTGTGGATAAGCACTGAAGATGATAGTCAAATGCCAAAAGCAATAGAGTAGACTGGTCTTCAGTTTTCCTCATCCCCAAGACATTCAACGCAAGCCCGAGGTTTTCATTCACCATAGAAAAACCTCAGTCTCAATTTTCAAACTGCATCAGGAGAACCACTCTTTTTCAGGAATGGGATCATCCTACCTACCTAGGGACTACACAGCATCTCTAGCACAATGAACCGTCTTAGCGATAGAAGCCTCAGTTACATCACCATAATATTAAATAGTAATAATCAAGCATAAGATCACAGCAAAATAAAGCCCAAAACACTAGCTGCAGATCCAAAAGGCATCACTGCAAAAAGCAAGTAACTATTAGAGTAGTGTGAAATGTTTGCAGTGAAACCCAAAACCACATAAAACTTGCCTGGTTTGGGGGTTTATAACAAACTGAAAACTCAGAACAGGTTTGCTGAGAAAAATCACAAGCCTCCTGAAGCTGACACCCAATTAAGATTTTGCATAATAGTTTTGAGATTATACAGAAACTCTTGGAGGCAGAATGGAGAGGAATCAAACGAACAATAAGCAGAAGCTGCGCTGACCCTGCCCAAGTTCACTCAAGTCCAAGAGCAAAATAAATGAATTTTGAAGCGAGAGAGATATGTGCCAACCCAAACAGGCTGGAAACGAGAGTTTACAAGAATCCTTGCAAAGTTACCCCCAGCTCTAGAGATTTCATCACCACAAAGAGGACTGACACCACATGCTTGAGGAGCACTGGTAGAGGGGCAAGTGTTTATGTCTGAATCTCTGTGTGAGAAGCATCTACTGATCAGAGTCTCCCATTTATCTCACGACAGCTCAAAATGCCTTTGGTTGCCTAAGTCATGTGGGAAATGTTTTGGGTAATGTTTCTCAGCTGCATCAATCACAGCCAAATCCTCGAGGACGTGTGTGTCAGTCCCTCCTCTCACAGAAATGAGTGGGTTCACAATGCTCCAGGAACTCGCACGCAGTGCTTGAGGCCAACATCTGCCCATCTGAACACCCTGCTACGAGTTTAGTCAGCACAATCTTAAAAGATAGCCTGGGAGACACCTCAGTGCAGCACTGGGGTAGTCCTCTGCCACCCAGTCTCTGCTCCCCAGACTCCCTCTCTGTTGCATCACTAACTCCCATCTGGCTCTGGAAGGGGCACATCAATGAGGTGGACACTTTCCAGTACAAGACTCAAGTGAACAACCAAGTTTGCAGGCCCAGAAGCATTTCTCACCTATCTTGAGATCTGTCAGAGTGTTGCAGTTCTAGCTGTGTAATGTACTCTGGGCAATCCTGCTTTAGCAGTGGGTAGGACTTAGATGATCTATAGAGGTCTCCTCCAACCCTGACAATTCTGTGATCCTGTGCCAGGCCTGCCCTTCTGTTCCTCCTGTGTATAAAACCCACTCATAGTCCCAGGTCAGATGGGACCCACAGCATCCTGCAGTCCCATCCCCAGCATGGGCAAGGGAAGAGCAGAACACCAGTGTGCAGACTTTCCCCTGACCCTGTATGGCAAATTTCAGGTACCACATATCCAGGAGCCATGGATATGACAAGGACAGGGCAGGAAGCAGTCTGCTCCGGCAAAAGGACCACTACCAAAGCATTCTCTGCCACTTTGCTGTGACACCAGTGCTGTGACGAGCTCATGTCTCGGTAGTGTGGCTGAGGATCAGCTGCGGTGCTGATCCCACGCCCTGTAGCAAGGCAATCCTCATCAGCTCCCTCACAAGAAAACCCAACCTCACCCTCTTGCTAGCACTTCTCCCCAAGCTCCCCAATTCCTCTGCCTGCATCTCCATCACCCTCCCTCCAGGCGTGAGAAGCTACTGCAAAATACATTGATCACCACATCTGTCTAACAAGTGTGTTTGTGGGGAGGATGCAGTGAGTGCAATACAGTCCTCTGTGTCATTTTCCACCTGCCTGGTGTTTAGGATGAAAAGATGATTTGGCCCGTAAAATACAATCCACTACAGGACGACTTGGAGACACTGGAAGTCATTCACGCCTCTTTGCATGTCATTGCATGGTGAATTCCTACCCACAAGCATAAAAATGTTCAAGTTAAAGGCTGAAAGATTTCAAAAACATATGTAGGTAAGCTGGCTCCCTCTGTAGCCACAGCAGCTGGCATGCTGGGGACAGAGAAAGAGAGCCCAGCTTGGCACCCCGCACAGCAGGTGTCGAAAGCACATTGGCCTTTCAAATGCTGGTGACAGTGGGTCATGCATTGAAATGTACACCTTGGTGTCATCAGAATCAAAGTCATGGGATCATTGGACTAGATGATCTTTCGAGGTCCCTTCCAATCCCTAATGTTCTGTGATTCTGTGTGATTAAGGACCTCTAAGGAGCTCTAAGATCATCAAGTCAAACCTTCAACCCAGCTCTTCCATGACCATTAGACCATGACCATGTCCTAAAGTGCCACATCCCCTTGCCTTTTGAACAGCTCCGGGGATGGCAACTCTACCACTGCCCTGGGCAGCCTGTTCCAATATTGAACCACTTTTTCACTGAAGAAATTTTTCCTAAACTGAAATTGTTTGCCTGAGTTCCTATTATCATGTAAGTTCCTAAGTTTCTATTATCAGCTGATAATAAAATCTAAGAAAATGTTAATAATCTCCAACCTATGAGTCGTCACCCCTCTCCACAGACAACAGCTCTGGTGGCACTGAAAAGTCATAAACTGTGTCTTCAAAGCCAGAGGGAACCTTGTTTCTCAGAAACTGCATCTGAAGCAGCATGTGAAGGATTTCAGTACATTGCCAGGCAAGAGCCAGAAGTCACTGGTCATCCCTGGCACACTGACCTGCCGCCTGAAGGCACAGTCTCACCCAGAGACCTTCAACACAAAGCCCGCTACCTTACTCTGCCAATAAAGTTCATCTCTGCAGAAGGGACGGTGACAAAATTTCTTAAGCAGGTCTTGGCTGAATTCTCTGGGAGGAGGCAAACGCTGGGATGCACCAGCAATTGCCAGGTAGGCTGTTTTCAGTCCTTTCTCCATGCAGCTGTCACAAGCTGGAGGTGTATGATAGCGACCCTAAATGCTGAGATTTTTCTGCTGCTGGATTTGGGATTGCAGTGGTTATTCCTATTTTATCAGCAGTCAGTAGGGCTCCTGCTTACTGTATGCAGCCATAAAAGGTAAAGGAGCCCCAGCAGGCATGGGTAACACCGTTAAGTGTTGGTCCTGACAGTGGTAACTGGGGTTTAAAAGTTTGGAACAGAATGCCAGTAGAGATGCCTCCTTCCTGAGCCAAGGAACAACATAAAGCCCCACTTTCTCCCCTATGTGACTTTTGTCATTATCATCTTTTCTGATTTGTACAAAGCAAACCTAATTAGGAAGCTCTCTCATTAGTCTTCCAGAAAAATTAGCACAGCTTATGCTAATTACTCCTGTAAAATTTAATAAACTCGTTGAAATGGGAATAGTCTAATGAGGTTTTATTTATTGAACTAAGATAAGTGTAAGGAAAAAGGTTAGGACACCGGGATATCCAGAGTGGTAATAAAACCACAATTTATTCAATTTCTTCACAGGAATTTTATTGCAAACCTTTTAAATTCAAATATGAGTTACAATTTGGAAGTTAAATCAATCTAGAATTTAATTTAATAACAGGAAGTGCTCTGTGTTTTCTTTACGTGTGATTACAATACAGCCCCGCCAATGCGCTTGGAGGAGGAATTGTGCATTTGTATTGTGACAATAATACTCCTCTTAAAATGAGTTCCTGTTCATCAGATCTTCATCTCAACACATCTAACTGGATTAGCAATAAAATATACGGGCTCTGCTAAGAAGATGATTCAGATGCACACAGGTTTCCAAGAAACTTCCTTGAAATGACTGCCCTACAAGAATAATAAATGTATTTTGTTCTCCAGAGAAAATTTAGATCACTATAGGAATATAAATCTCTCTAGGTCCTTTTCAATGCTGTATCTGCTGATACTAAAATAGAGCCAACTACAAAGCGATTTTATAAAGGATAAAGTCGTATCCTGTTTCAAACACAACTACAGACTCTTTTTAAATCCCACGTTTGATTAAATAAAAATATACCATTTACTTTGCATCTGTATCTAGGGGTTGAAAAAGAACACAACGCGTGTAACTTTGAAGTTGCCAAACAGCCTCTTCGCC
The DNA here is from genome assembly GCA_028565055.1 of Phoeniculus purpureus. Taxonomy (NCBI): domain Eukaryota; kingdom Metazoa; phylum Chordata; class Aves; order Bucerotiformes; family Phoeniculidae; genus Phoeniculus; species Phoeniculus purpureus. The sequence continues at coordinate 10,122,985 of JAOXOE010000765.1, read as the reverse complement.
GAGTTCCCTCAACCACCACAAAGACGGAGCTCTCATCTACCCCAAGTTTCTCCAGCCTCATCAAAGAGAATTAATCAATCCAAACTAGAATTCCAACATGTAAGAAGAGTATAGAATTTCCATGTAAGTACATATGTCAGAAATCCCGTGGATAGATCCTACGTTAAATTCTATGTTAGGTCAGAGGCTGTGGATTCACGGGATGTGATGCAAGAGTTAGATTAGATCCATAGGCAGGAATTCCTCAGTGTGTAAGGCATGTGGCAGTGCTTTAGCCCAAATGGTAAAGGAATTGTCTGAGCTCACATGCAAATAAAAATAGCTAAATATGGCTTTGCATATCAATTGACATAACAGTTAAAAATTGTGCACATGGGGAAGCGACAACGGAGTCCAACCAAACACATGTTCTGTCTCGTGCAGCCATTTAATGTTTTAAAGGACTCGCTTTAAGGTAAAAAGGCTCCATATAGATCACTTCATCTCTTCCAAACCAAGAGGAGGAAAAAAAAATGAATAGGATAAATGGCACAAGAAACATCACTAAAGCCACTGACTGTATAAAGCACATACTTATTTGGCCTAAATTGTTTGAACTAGCCCCAGCCAAGAAAAGGTTTTAAGTACCCTACTGGGACAGATGCGAAGCGGCAACAATAGAAGCCACACTAATGCAATCCAGGTAACACAATCCTATTTCAAAAACACGGGGAGGGCTAATTACAGTACTGCTGAGTCAAATTTCTTATACCATTGCAACCCACAGGAACAGGTCAAAATCAGATGTTATTCAAACCACAGTCATATCAACCCTCTGTATCAAAGTCACCATTTAAAACCAAGTGAAGAACTTAAAAGCTTAACCCATTCACAAGCCAAGAGTGATTCAGTGCGGGTGGCGAGGTAGGTAGGGTTTATGTTATCATCTTTAAATTATGTTTAGCTTGTATTTTAAGAATAATCCTGATAATTGGAACCTTTTGCATCAATTTACACAGAGACTGATGAATTGATCACTGCTAGGAAGCTAAACCTGTGCTTTTTCCTGGTTTTTTTTTTTTTCATGTAGCTAGTTTTGCTCATTTTGCAGGAAGCACCTAACTGACAGCAGATCTGGCTTTCATAACCCAAAGTGATTTGCAACCAGCAGCTTTGCATAGTAGATAGTTAAACAAAATATTTCTGTAAACCTGCCATTAGCATCTTAACATCTCACTTTCCAGTACAATGAAAAATTCATGTGAATTTTGTAGCTTTCATGTTGCTCCAAATGCCACTGTAGCACCATGTTTATGGTGTTCAGCTCTGCAGCACGCTTATAAAACACAGCTCCGTACAGATTTCTCTGTGGAGGTTTTTTCCCCCGCCACACTTTACCTGGTACCACCTAATGCTCACAGAAGATAAAAATACACCTAGTTAAAATAGATAGAGCTATCTTCTGAGATTTAAACATTCTCAGGTTTACTTATTATAGCTAATCAAAACAGCTGCTATAAGCTACCAATATATGCACTTTCTTACCAAATTCAAACAAGAACTGTAGATCTGGAAGTCTGGATGAGCACAAAGCCAGGCACGGCTCTGCCACATCCCTGGACTGCTCTCTGCGGGTGGCATCCAACACACCAAACCCTCTCCACCTTCTGTCATAAAATGGGCACGTTGGCACAGAAGCTGCTTTAAACTTAATACAGCAAACACTAACTCAAATGCAGGAAGAACCACACTGCTCTGTGCTCTCAGCCTGCATGTATAGGCAGTTTCCCTTCAGGATCCCTCTGCTCACAGATCAGTGCAAGGGTATTGCTTTCTCCAGCTGATGACAGGCACTTTCAGTACTTCATGGCCATTTAACTCCTCTAGAGTAATGCTGTATAATAACCCGCTTATCGCACACGGCTTTGTACAATGCGCCCGGACAATTAAAATGTAAAAATGACTACATGGCTACCATTTTGCATAATTTGCAAGCAGGAAAACTAAGCATGGCTCAGAAAACCTCCAATCGATGCACTACAGTGATTTACTCTGTGATGTCAGATTAGCAATATGGATCTGTTTAAAAACGCAATAATTAAGGCAGGCAAAAATGAATTAATCAGCTGACAATACAGTCAAAACAGTATTCCAACCAGAGAAAATAACAGGAGGAAAAAAACCCCTGACTTTGCAGATCTATTTTTTTAACTGTTTTTATGCATAAATAAAACCGTTAAAATGTAGATGGATTGCATCCAACAGAAATACTGTAGCTAAAAGTGATAATGATTCAAACATTTTTCAAATAAAAGTTAAATATTTATAAGCACCCAACCACATTTCATAAATCACAAACTATTATTATTTTATTCCTGAAGCTTCCCTAGCACAGCATGTGAATTGAGCCACAGAAAGTCAGAAAGAAAAATCTCCTCTTTATGCACATGAATCAGTTACAAGACGCAGAGCCCTCCACAGAGCAGGTCGCTCCGTTATCCTCCATATGGCCCTTCCACTGCAATCGCAATTGCAAAGCACAACTAATTCAGTATCAAAAACAAAATTTCATCCGTATAGACTCCTAATTCTTCCCCATTAGCGACACAGGGCAGGTGGTTCATTATAATGAGGGGTGGGGGAGAGACAAATGGAAGGAAACAATAGCAGTCCTTACCTGTCAATTATCACTGGATCTGATGGAGTCTCATTTCTGTTGCCACAGCTTTTCTTGTCACAACAGCGGCTACAGAGCAAAAGTGAAAGGATTTAGTGCGACCATTACACTGTAAAATCATCATTACGAACATGGTAGGTTCAAATTGCCGGCTAGAGTTACCGCTCGGTCCCTGCCTGGAAATCAGTCAAATGTAGTGGGTCACATATGGGTTAATTACTGTGTTTAACTTCTTGCACAGCTGGTTAGCAATGGAAAATAGAAAAATAGAGGGGCTTTGCCCCTTTCAGAAATAACAACCCGAGTATCACCCGAAACGGGGAGACCTGCCTATTTGTACGCTCTTTTCCATGGGGTTTAACAGTTGTCCCACATACGCTCCACACACAAAACGAGGCAGCTTTTTCCCTGCTGAGCCTGGTTTTTACATTTGCTTAACGCTTATGTCACACGTCCACAAGATATTCCCGCTTCTACACAGAGCCAAGTTCTCAGCTACTGGGCGAGTTCCCCCGAAATCCAAACGCACAGTTATTCTCCCTGTAAGAAAAGCTGTTGTTAATGGGGGAGCTAAAATGCAAGCGCCATTGGCAGCGGCTTTTTTATGCTCAAGCGTGCCTGTTTCCCCAAGTTTTCAGAGCATGTTAATGATCACTAATGCCATGGAGAGCACAGCTCTGGCGGCTGGTGCCCTGCGTCAGGTCAGATACAAAGCAGCCATGTGAAATATAAGCTCCGTCTCCCAAAGCACTGCTCCATCGCTGACCTCAACGCTGGGATTCTTTTCAACTAAGGTGGCTCATTGTTTCCTGAGAGAAGTTAAATTGTTGTTTGTGATGATTTTTTTTTGTCAGGGGTTATTATCCATTAGGAGCCATAAATATATTGCAGGTAAGCTCAGAGGCAACATGAACGTTTCTGCTTGGGGTGAGTCTCCCTCGTGGTTCATCTAGAGCTGGGGCTGAGCATCACAGGGCTGCCCTGCTCTCCCTAGCAGCCCATCTAAACCCAAGAGACAAAGTCTGAGCAAAGGTGAGCAAAGCCTCAGTCTTTCACCCACTTTGCCTGCTCCAGGGACGAGCAAAGAAAGGTCCTGTTTGTTGACACCCCTTAACAGAGATTCCCCCCACTGAAGTCAAGGCTCTGAGGAATAATAATAATTAAAAAAAATATCAAGCAGCTCCTGGTCTTCCCAAGCCCTCCTTGGTCTCCAGGGACCTGCTGGATGAAGCCTGGGCAGCTCCTGTGGCATGTGGGCTGCAGGGACGCCATCCCATGGTGGGACCACCCCGTTTGCTTTCCCTAGCTAGACCTGAGTGCATCTCTCCATTCAATAAACTTTCTGGTAAACCTCAACCACACACAACCAAATCTTTGAAAACCACTGAGCTTGTTCCAAATGGCATCCCGGGGGCCTGAGTAACACCCTTATTTCAGCAGCTGGCTTTGGGCAGCTGGCAAGAGCAACCACTGCTCACGCTCTTGCTCACGTGAACTATTTTCTTTTCCCCATAAGGTGGAAGAACATCAGGGCAGGAAGAAGCCCTCAGAAGTGCCACACTATATAAATAGCCCTGTTGGGAGTATGACAAAGGTTCTCTTGTGCTGCTGAACAATAGAGCGAATAATATACAGTTACCCACCAAGATTAGCAATAAAGCAACTAACCACACTAAAGATAACAAAAAAGGGGCCTTTTACAGAAACAGCCTGTTTGAAAATGGTTTTAGAGAAAAATCATAATTTTGTTTTCAAAGAGAGGAAAATACATAATTCTTCTCACCGCAAAAAGCTTCAAGGCAACTATTCAGAGCTACAACTTTTCACAGTTAACACATGTGTGGTATCTTCATTTCGGTGGAAGTTACATTGTTTGGGACTGCCAACAAAAACTGCTTAATTTTACAGCACAATACCACAATTGATCCTCCAGAAAAGGCAAGAGCCTTGGCACTCAGAAAGTATTAAAATGTAGGAAGAAATAAAATATGCTGTAGGTGAATAGTCATGGGGATGTTCAGGGGGCTTTTTTGCCTATAAAAGGACTTGTCATTGGAGTGCAGCTCGAATGTGTGGGGTGAGAAAATTTACCCACAAACAAGGCAATAAAAACTGCTAATCATTTTTAAATGATTAAAATGTAATTAGAAACAGAGTTGGCACAAGTTAAGACAATGCAGTTCTTGTGACTGAAGCGAATCAGGGCTAGTCCTGACATTCTCACAGCAGACTGGAAGGACAGAATTGCCACACTTGCTCAGGCAAGCAAAGGTTCCCAGGCTCCCAGCCTGGCATGGGCAGATACCACCATCCACACTGCACCACGATCAGAAGCCGGCACCGTCCTGGGGTGCTAACCCAGCAGGAGAGGCAGCCACAGGGCCCAGAGATGGGGCACCTCAGTTCAGATGGGGCACCAGCAGGATGGGGTCAGGCACTGGCCAATGGGGACAATCCAGCTTCAAGACTGGGAAAACACTCATTACGCATCCGTTGGACCTCTTGGGCTCCCCAAGAGCACACCCCAGTCATCCCCTGTAATACTTGGAGACCTCACTCCTTGTACCAGGTTTGAGGGTGATGTGGAAGAGGTGCATCACTGGCTCATCAGACTGTCTAGTGTCTCTGTGGCATGAGAGGAGGCCCAAAATATTCTTTCATCTTCTAGATAACTACTTTTTAAATATTAGCTCTTTTTGTTCCCCCCCAATGACAGAACCCAAGAGCTACTCTAGTTTTCCGTGCAGACTTAAAACATCACACGAACCCTGAGTTTGAGACTGGGTTGCATGGCACGAGAAGTGCTTTTAATTCCACTTGCCTCAAAAGCTTTGGCTTTTAGTACCTACTTAACACTTGGAAACAGGTTCCCAAATATTCAGTGCACTTTATGCTTTCCCTGAAGGAACTTAAAAATTCCCAGGAGTTTCTCCATGTCACCCAGAAACCCTCCAGTTCCCAACAAGGCTCTGAGAAAGTGCAGAGAGAGTCTCCAACTATCGGTTCCTTGCTGTCAGGAGGGCAAGGACTTGTTCTCACTGTCCTTCCAAGATGCCTCTCCCCAAGTGGGGCCAGGAACCATAGCTCAGGCAAAACACTGTTCTGGTCCACAGAAGAAGCCTTGTTTTATTTGGGGGGGTGTTTGTTTTTAAAACAAGTAGTCCTCGTTAGTAACGGAGTCATCTTGCCATCACAACCTCCTCCACTCCATCAATACCTACCCCACATTTCCCCCCATCCTACTGCCATCTTCAGAGCTTGTGCTCAAGCCCCACACCATCCCCATCCTGCCCTTCTGCAGGCCTCCCTATTCCCTGGCTACCACCACTCCCAGCTTTTTTTGCTGCCTTTGTCCTCACCCCAACCCTCTGGGGACCTGTTGCCCTCCTGCTGCCTTGCTCCACATCTTCATCCTCCCCTTCTCTTCCCTGCCATGGAGCATCTCTACCCTGCACTGCCCAGCCCCACTGCAGACACACAATAGATGGTCTCCTCACCCCAACGTCTGGCACCCCTAAATCCTCCTGTCCCCACCCTGGCGTGAGGGCCAGGAGCATCGCTCATGAGAGGAGCCCTGCTTTGTGTATCTGCATCGAGGCTTTCTGCGGGGACAATGAACAATGAGAAATTACGGGGCGATGGCACGTGGCCAGCGCAAATGCGACTTTCCGATCATTTAGCTGCCAGGCTCTAACAAGTCGTTAGCGAGTCCGTATGGGAGATTTTGCAGAAGCTCCCAGCGAGGTGGGTTTCATCCCACAGATGATGTGGTCGGGACAACCCCTGCCTCAAACAGGCTCCTCGCCCCGAAGCGTGGAGGTACGGGGGCTGCCAAAACAGCTGTAAGATTTTATTCTACACAGACAAAAACCATATTTTACTCCAACCTCATTCTCAGAAATCACTGAACCATTTTAGCTGAAACTTTCCAAAGAAAGTCAGCCTGAGGCTGACACCCTGCAAAGGACATTTCAGCCAGAACAGTTTAAGTTTGGCAAGGCTGTAAGCCACTGAAGGTTTCATAATGGAAACTGTTGAGGCAATATTAACTATAGATGTCCCTCCCCGTGCTGCCTACAATACTAATAAATTCCACTGAGGCTGTGAGTTCTCCCCAGCTATTAACGTTTTCCCCAAGAGCGCTGAATTTTTATATTTGACAAAACACAATGAAATCCTTTGAAATAAACATCCACCTGAAGCAAACCTCAGCTCCGCTTCTCCTACTACGAGCAGGACTCTCCTATACATTTGAATTCTTTGTCTTCCCCATGCCAGAGCCGTAGTGCGCTATAAATACCCAGCTTTGTCACATAAATGCAAAGTTTTATTGTGCAGTTAGCCTTGATAGAAAGCACTGCTGAAAGTTGTTTAGAAATTAAATATCTAAAACAAGCTATTTTAAAATACAGAGCCCTCACTATTTCATGTCTGAAATGAAGAAATTTCATCTTAGGGAGAGCAAGCTGTCTTTCACACCATATGGCTAATGGTAGTGCATAGCAATTAGCTGGGCTGATTAATGGGGAACAGACTCTAATTTTATGCTTATAATTGAGGCTGCATTTGCACCCCTGGTGCAAATTCAGCACATCCCAACTTCCACTTACAACAGGCAAGAAATCAAGAGAAACAGAATGTTGTGGAGAGAGAAAAAATTTTTTCCCCTTCCAGACCCCTAAAGAGCATCAGATTTGCAATTTAAAAGAGTGTTAGCAGCACAATGGATGACAGATTTGTGCAATGGGGTCAAGCGGCCCGGTAAACAAACAGCACCCTCTTACACACGAGAGAGAGAGAGAAGGAAATGGGTAACATCTCATGTGGGCTGTAAGACAACGTTGGTGTCTACCCCACCCCACCACGCAAAGAGCATTTGCCTACTATGGTCAGATTTTGCCTTATATTTTTTTGCTACCCTTCCGCTCTGTGGTTCTGAAACTGAAAGCAAGGGCTGCTGCCAGTGCACCAGTAGAAGGAGAAGAATAACACTCCTCACCCAGAGAATTTTAAGAACAAAGAAAGTGTAAAGAGCTAGACTAAAGGGAAAGACATCTTTCCACCTTCCCGGGACGGAAGGAGTTTTGTCTTGGTCAAAGGATATTGAACAGCTGTAAGACTTTGATGCGGGGATTTGGTCTTATGGTTAAAACTGAGCCCTCTCTACATAATAAAGTTTCAGTGTATTTCTTACTCTTCATGTTTCTAAAGTAGATGTAAAACAGTGAATGTGTTAACATTAGGTGATTCTAACTCTTGCTGGATGGCTCAACGAGTGGCTGGCGGGTGTAATGCCTACTTCAAAACCGTGCCGTTTCTGAATGAGGAGGGCACATCACCCAGGACTAACAGCAGATCAGACCCTGAGGCTGCAAGCACTCGAGCTTGTGCTTAATTTTACACACAAGAACAGTCGCACTGGTTTACTGGTCTCTTGCAGGAGAAAAGCAAGTCATGCACTTCAGCCTTATCAGGTCAGGGGCCTCCTGTAATATTTCCATGAATTGTTCCTGGTTAGGTATCTAGTGTGAAAGTGGTGCTAATTGGGCCAATGAATTTTAGGGCAATTATGAGTTGTCAGCACAACTGGGTTTCCATTTGGAAAGAGAGAACTGGCCAGGAATCCTCAGCAACATGATGCTGCAGCTCCCATCACAGCAGAAACTCAGGTACCTCTAGGAGACACCAGTGTGCTCTTGATTGGAATGAGCTATAATGGGTTATCTTTGGTTTCCTGGAAGTCGTCAAACCTACTGTATAGAACAGCCTAGAAAAATACAATAGGAAAACTAAAACCTCCTAAATCCTGTGAGGAAGGATTGGGAGCACTGCATGGGGTTTTGCCCAGGGTGTGAAAGCAAGGGGAGCAGCTCCTTCTCTGCTGGCATCGCAGGGTACTGCCCCTGAGCAGGGTTTTATCAGGGAGGAGCTGCCAAGGAGGACAAAACATGCAGATTGCCAAGAATGAAAAAAAAAAAAACTGGAGGGGAAAAAAAAAAAAAAAATCAACCAACAGAGAAGTTTCCATCTGAATATTTTGTCTAAGAGTCTCCCCCACCAGGAAACCCTCATCCAAGTTTATTCTCTTAGAAGTGGGCACTAGTTTTTACCCTCAAGTTACTCCTTTTTAGTAAATGTGTTTTGTAAAAAGTTACAACGCATGCAATGGCATTTTTACAGTCCTAAAGCAACTGATTGTAACAATGAGCTTATGCAAGACCGCCTCATCTTCCACCAGGCAATTATTTTCTGCCATCGAATAACACGGAACAAATGACTTTTTCAGACATGCAAAAAACACCCACTAACTTTAATGAGGCTGCAAGGTCAAGCTCTCCAAGGTGTCAGGGGGGTCCGCGAGAAGATGCTGCCTTCTCCAGAGTAAAAAGGAAGTAGATGCAGCTTCACCTACTTCAATCAGCAAGAAAAGAGAAGGAAGCAGCTGCAGAACTATCATGATCGAGAGAGACAATATTTGACTGTCCTGGATTTAAGTGACTGACCCCAGGCAGGCAGGTTCAGGGGAAGGGAGTGCAGGACAGAGCTCTGTCTACACAGTGAAGTTTAAAGAAAATTAACAAGATGACATTTCTGCATGGAGGAGCATCACTTGCTCCACTCCAGCCAAGCAGGGACCTTGCAAGAGCAGCAACCAGGGCCAAACAGGCCTCCTGACCTCAAGTTTTAGTGCTCATCCAGGAAAAAAAAAAACCAATAATGAACAACAAAATTACTGTTTTGTCATTTTACTGAGGAGATTTTGCTGGGAATTGGGGACAGTGACGTTCATTGCTAGAAGACTATAATTGACTGGTAATTTAGGTGAGAAGACCTTTCACGAGCTGTAGTGTCTAAACGAAACCCGGTAGCATCCTGTTAAGAATAACTCTTTATAAATAATTGAAAACTAGTGTGACGACTGAGACCTTGCTGCTAATTACACACACCCAACCGTGTTATTTTGGGATTGTTTAATGCGAGATAAATTTAAGTCCGAAAATAGCCGCAGGTTCAACCTAGATTCTGAGAGACACGTCCATCTTCTCATCACTAATTAACTGGAAGCAGGGTATTTCTTACCTGCACATTATTTCATGCGTGAGCAGAACTCGGCACATTTCTGGGTTCTTGTCTTGGCCTTCGTATACTATCGCCTAGAAACAAAAGACATTTTTAGCTGTGCATCGAGTTGAGTCTAGAGAAAACAAAGACACATCGCGGTAACCAAAGGCGCAGCCGGAGCTGCAAGCCAAGTTGCAGGCTAAAGAGACCTCGTCTCCACTGAACCTGCTCCAAGACTTGCACTTGAAAAACAACACAAGCCGAGTACAGCCGATTCCCTCCTTTCCGTCGCACATCTCTCGAGCGTGTGTAGGATGGGGTTTTTTAGTAGTCAAGACAACCACAATTTTCTTTTCAATTCAGAATAAAATATAAACCTAAAAGCATTAAAAGAAAAAAAAAAACCAGCAAGGCTTGGCACACTTTGGGTCCTATTCATTAAAAAAAAAAAGAAAAGACAGAAAAGAGAGAGCTCATGTATTTTTAATTACAAAAGCTGCACAGCACAGGCATTTCTCTGGTAACTCCTGAGGAAGCGCCTGAGCCTGATTCTCCCCTTGAACCTCATGATCCACCACTTTCCAGAGAGCATCTCTGGAGTTACAGGGATATAAATAAGTGAGAAGCAGACCCTACCCGAGCAGAGGATACCGAAACAAACCGAGAATCAACCACCTTGGGAAATTTGACTCCGAGATAGCACGGGGAGAATCCTTTCAGTTAAAACTGTGGAAAGACAGCGTATTCACGTTTCAAGAGTCGTCTGTGCTTGCAATGTCCCACCAGCAGGACCAGCAGCGATGGCGAGGGATCGGCGTTACACGGTAACTAGGTTAGCGCTCACAGCCCGGTACAGGGTTTCCTTCTGATCAGGACAGAGTTATGTTTTCTGAGCACCCGTGGTCCTGGGCACCAGCCACACCGGCAACAAAACAAGAGTGCAAAAAAAAGTTGCCCTTTCAGCAGCATCTTTTGATAGCACTGAAGTTCCTAGATCTTTTAGGGTACCATTGCAAAGCTGGGATCAGTGGTCAAATCCCCAGCCTTGGAGCATCAGGAGGAGATGCTCCTGAATCTCAACATCAGCTCTACCCTTGACTTTGATCTGAGTTCATCAGCCTCTCAAATACAGACTTAAAGAGAAGAAAGTGGGAAACAAACTCTGCAGATAAAATGTCGTCTGATGTGGTTATCCCCAAAGCTAACAATGAAATACATATTGAGAAAACATGTTTAAAGTGCTCTGCTGGATGGATGAATTACATTTTATAGAGTGAGACCACTCTGAAACAGAAGTCTGAGCAATACTGAGAAATAAATAAGTTATCTTAATGTACGGTGAAGTAAGATCACATGAGCTGCTTTCCTAGTCCTTAAAAAACACAGATCACCATGGGTAAGAGGTGTTGTACCTGCCAAAGGGACGTGCAAATCTGAAGAAGCACGAGATGATTTTTAACACCATTTTGATAATAATGTCCAATGTTAACATTACGCCCTATAACATTATTTAATGATTCCATAAATAATTTCAGGAATGGGGCTGTGTTGTCTTTGCTAGTCTTAATGTTGTCATTTCACTTTTGCTATGTGCATTCCCCTAAAACCTCAGAGGCTGTGGGCTGGGGTTTTTTTTGCTGATAAGAGGCCACTGATGTCACTGCAACTATGGGGTTCAGAGTTTCACCCAACTTCTGCCTCCTCCCACCAGTAAGGCACCAAACCTGTGAACTCAGCACTCTTATAAAGGGGACACGTAACTTGTCACAGGAAAGTCCCCACAGCAGAGACAACAGCAAACCTCCCTGACCTCAACTGGTGCACACCTTCAGGCTCTTCCATATCCATGGCCAAGGAAGCTACAGATGGTTTGCAAGAAGCCTTGAAAGTTGGCACTACAGCCATCTCTGTGTTACATCAGGAGGCGGGACAAATTCAGATCTTCATTTCCATGTGTTAAAGAGGAAGTTGGGGAGAAGTTTCTTCCAGTAACCAGGGAATCAAAGTCACCTGATGGGGCCAGAAGACATCAAATCGGGTTCCCCTGGCAGTGGGACAGGCCAGGCAAAGGGGAAGCTCACAGCACTTTTTTGCACTTAATCAATAATTAAAGAATAATCTGCCTCTGAGCACACAGAACATGGGGATAAGGAGCAGATTTAACCCCTAGGCACTCAGTGGAGACAAACACCCCCAGTCCGATCCACTTCTAGACAATCACAGCATGGCACGGGGCAAATAGAGCCTGAGAGACAAATGCCCGGCTCGGTTCATTCTTCTCAGTATTTCAAATCTAATAAAAATTTACCCAGTACGGGTTTATCTTGTTTCCAGTGAAACCAAGGAAGTACTGGAAGTCACGAACCAGGGCACAACATCTACTTTGTTTTTTCCCCTCCCCTCTGTCTTCCTCTTCTCCCGCTGCTGCTCTGCTTACTTAACCTCCAGGTACCCGCTTAAATAACTCAACTAAATAGCAATAATGAACGGGCAGAGTCAACACTGCGGTACATAATCACCTTGTCTGTTGTGTTTAGCATCAGTGATCCCTTCTTTACGTGCATGACGTTCTTCTGCCTTCCTCTACGTTAAGGATTGGCTTTTCACTTTATTTGCATTTAATCAGAGACATTGTCCCAGCGCTCGGTTTGGTTTTGCTGCATGAAGAGCAGATACTCCCTCATACCCTGTTCCAGCAGGAGTTTCGAGGAAATTCTAGGAAGCAGGAGGAACTGCTGCACTCATTTCTGAGCAACTCATCCTCAGCTCCTACTCCTATGTCCCAATTTGCTTGTGCGGACGGGTGTGTAAAGCGCCAACTGTTCACTTCCATGAATGGCTGCCCGAGAGCACTGCAGATACTCCGCTGTCCTGCAAACTGCGCCGCTCTCAAGCACTAATTCTACAATTAGTTTCAAAAAGGAAACAGGAACTGCTAAAGTTTCAGATCGTTATAGCTGCCAGAAGTATTTTTACAGGACGGGTCTCCGTTGTGAACATTTTTGACCGTGAGATTTGAGAAGCTGCTCTTAACAAAAATATCTGCGAGGGGTTTTATCACTGTTTTCTAAAGCTCTGGCGTTAGAACAGGGGGACTGCGGCAGGGTTCCCTGTCGCACTAACAGCGTCATGATTTTGTCAAGTAGGGATCACATTAATGAGAGATAAAGTGAAAGTTACAGCGTATAAACTTAGACCACAGCAGAGCTAAAAATAAGCCTGCAAATGCACATCAGGGTTACACAACAAAGCACCAGCGAAGGAAACGCAAAATTATCGACCTTGTTTTTCTCCTTTAGTCTACTTCGTGTAGTTTTACCTCGGTCTCATCTCAGAAGTGCTTCAGAATAGCTTTTTTTTTCCCCTCCTGAACAACTCAAACACTTGCCCACAGAATTCATCTTCCATTTTGTAAGCCATTACTCGCCCAAATAACCTTTCTACAAGAAGTCATTCACGGCCAGACTTCAAAATCAGGGCCCGAAAAATCAGTGTCAAAATATAAAACTTCCTCACTGCCCTTGAAACGAAGCTGCGTAAGAAGCTAAATCAAATCCAATTCACTACTGAGTCGAGCACGTTGTGGGCATTTCTAGACGACAAGTGCAGGCAGCAATTCGCCTCAACTTTTCGGTAAAAGAAAAAAATTAACAACTAAAACTAAAAAAAGAAAAGAAAAGCGGGGGATGTAATATAAAAGTCAAGGCTACGGTCCTCCTTTAATCCACTTTTTCCACAGTAAAGGCGGCAGGACAAAGCAGTAAAAGAGTTGATGAATAAGTTGGAAAAATATAGAGCCAGATTTTGTCCTTTGCTATTCCTGAATAAATCCAGATTTGTGCTGGTACAACTGAGAGCAGAATCGTCTCATGGTGTCAGTTTGCCAGTCAAGCAATTCTCTCTTTCTGAACTGGATGAAAAACAATCTTGAAAGAATGAGATCATGGTCATTATATTATTCAGTCATGGCCTTGATTTTAAAGGAGTAAGAGAAGGAGAGAGATCACCAGCATGTAGCTGAACCCACTTGCTTTCAAATTCCTCATCTGTTTTGCAAAACAAACTATCTCCTTTACTGAAATAAAGGAGAAAGAAAAGCTCATTAAAATTAAGGGTCTTTTCAAAAACAGAACTAAAATGATTTGGAATGACATCTACAGCCCTACACACAGAGAGAAAATAAAATCCTGGCCCCACCGAATTCAATAGGAGCTTTGCAATTGACTTCAGATGGGCCAGAATTTCACCCAGAGAGGATTAGGCTTGTATCCACTGTGCATCTACACAGAAAATACTGTGAATTACATGTATTTGGCTTTAAGTATTTAACCCTTTGTTACCCGAGTTTTCACCCATCCCCAGGCAAAATTTTGACTCATCCCAGTGAGGTTTATCCCGGACAAGCAGCACAGCACTGGGTCCCGGGGCAAGGACGGTTAGTTCTCACAGTGTCTCTCAATGCACAGTTCGGAAGCATCCAGTTATTTCATCTGGTCTCCCTCTGCCTTTGACACACAGCCTGCTTATCAACGTATTCACACAAATTAAATAAATTTATCTCTCCTAATATGTTCATTTTTAATGGTTTTCAAACATTCACATGGAAACAGCTCTAGCGTAAATATCCCAGAACAAATGGCTGTATATTATACAGGAGGGAGCAGTTGGGCTGCCAGACTGGGAATGCACCAGGCCATCTGGCTCAGGCAGTCTCTCCAAAATCCTCAGCTTTGTTTTCACCCTCAGACTCCAAACAACACATTTTCCACTGTGATGAGTTTACATTTTCCCAAACACAGGTCCTGATCATGCATGCAAATTCCAAACTTCCCCAGTCCTCCCTGCGCAAGAAAATTAAAATCACCTGCACTTCTGACACCGCACCAAAGGCACAAGAAAGCTGCTAAAATCTGGCGCAGCGTAAACTTTCCCCGGCACAGGGGTTACGGTTTGTTTTATGTTTGTGTGAAATTTCTCCGGGTCTGCTGAGGCCCCTCTGAACTTATTGATAACATTTTTTTTTCCCCCCATGTGTGTAGCTGCCAGTGAAGGGCCAGGCTACGCTCAGAGTAGAGAGCTGATCAAATATCTGCAGACATCAGAGGATGATAGAGAAGTCAAGAGAAAAACCATTTGCATCCAGAGTTACTGTACTGAAGAAAACAAAACCACCACCAAAATATAAACAGTCTAGGGCTGAAGGAAGGATTTTTGACTCATGAGGACTCTCAGCAATAGACAATAGCCATCATGCAAAACTTATGATTTTTAAGACGCCTGAGATGTATTAGCATCCGTTATATCTTATGGATGAGAACGGCTGAAGAAAAAAAGGGGTGGGGAACAAGTATTTCAGATTTATTTCCTCCATCTTTCCTAATAGTGAAATATCTCAACTTTATGAAAATACAGCTGAAGAAATAGAAGGCATCTCTTCTCCATAAACATATTAAAATCCCTGGACTTGCCTAAAAACTCCGGTTTTATTAGAGCGGGCATATTTCACATTTTGCAGGCAATTTCCAAATGCATCATTGTTAAAGCCAGACCTACTGCGGTAGGAGCTGCTGCTTTACGGAAAGAAGAGCTATAAAGTTTGGGATCCTACAGCGTTTCGAACACATTAGGAATGTGATCCCAACATAAAACGAGGTGCCAAGATAGCATAAAAGAAAATTTAATTAAGGCAGCACTGACGCGAACGTTGCTGCTCCAACCAAAAAGAACGTTAACGACTTGTGCGCGGTATTTACGATTTTTAAAAGATAGACAGAGGAGCATTTTGCAGCATAGCGAGACCCCTCGAAAGCACATCACTCCCGACACTTCTCTGGGGCCACCACCAAAGGCCAAGCAAGTTATCCCAAGTCTAACTCAAAAGGATGCTCTCTGAGGCCAGTCATGCCTGGGTTTCCCATTCAAAAGTCCCACGGGCCCAGGCTACCACAGAGCGAGTGTGCAGTGAACACTCGTGTTTCGGGGCAGCACATGCATAGCTCAAACTCACACCCCAGACCTGCCCCGGGATGTAGTTCACAACAAAATTCCTGGTTCCTTGAGTAACGCCACTCTCCAGCTCCACTTCCCATCCTGCACCACAGCTGACAGGGAACGTACTCCCTCACACCAGGACACATAGAGCTCCGTATTCCACCTATGACAAGACTCATGCCCAGAGTTTTAGTTGGGCACAGCCACACAAACAAATCCCTGACTTGCGAACTCTAGAGGAACAGGAACATCCCCTATTTATTACACACACAGCACCCAGCACAGCAAAGCCCTGCCCGTCTACCTGCTGGTACCGTGCATGCTGTTAATGGGAGGTTTATGCTAAATCTGTGAGTAGCAATCCCACAGACATCTCAGTCTGATTTGCAGAGCAGATTTTGTTTTTTCCTACCTAAGTTTATAATCCAAAGCTGTACAAAACCTTGCTGCATAGAACTGTGAGACAAAGACAATTCATTTAAATCTGATCTGTCCATATTAAAATAATACCCAAAAAAAATTCATTTAATATCGAAAAGAACCACAGATACTTCCCTGTACAATCTGGGGAACCTACCTCATTCGAGTTTGCTGCTGTGGGATTTTTAATTTGCCACCAAAAACCTCAGAGTAGTTGTAATTTCAGCCTGGGAATTCACAATTATTGTGTGTGTGAATGTCTCTGTGTGTGAGTATTGAGGAGTTACTTGCCAGCTGAAACATGCACGCTCCTGCAACAGTTTCATTTAAAAGTAATCTTTTCATTATCCAATTTGTTCTGAGCGTCAGGCCTTAAAATACTACACCTTCAAGTCGACTGACAATATATATTTAACTTTCATTAAAAATTAAAGAATTTTCAGACAGTCTTTGCAATATTTAATTACAGTTTGATGATTTGAAAGTTACTTGAGAATCTTCTATACAATTCACTGTCTTAAAATATAAATGATATAGTCAGCGTTTGGGTGAGCTCCTGTCATGTGTTGTACTTCACTTCCTAATAAGCATTCAGTAACCAAAAGGATCACAACTCCGAAATAATGTCACTTTAGAAAAGAATGATAAAAAGAAGAAGAGGGAGAATTTAGCCCCCAGCCCCTGAAAAAATTCGAAGTGGCACATGCCACAGCTTGGGCTTGACAATGCCCTATTTTTCATAAGCAATTACAGTCATGCCTAAAGAAATTATATTCATGAAATTAAGACGTAAGCAAACATGTTTGCGTCTCAAATAGCCTTTTCCTCCCCGTTTTCTAACCTAAGTTCTGAGAGCTTTTGTTCTTAAGTCCTCGCTGCTCAGCTCCACTGCACTTTCCCCAAAATCTGCAATTTGCACTAACTTTGTTTTTGTAAGACTTCCTGAAATCACACTGAGATTTTTTTCCCCCCTTCTTCACTGCGAATGTGCAGTAAAGCCACACAGTAGGCTTTACAAATAAACTGTATCTCGGGGATTTTTTTCCCCCTTTCTCTCCAAAGACCCTCTGATGACTTGATAATAATGAGAGACCAAGAGGTCAAACAGTGCCTTAGGATGAACTCTTCATATGCAAGATGCCTTTGTTAAGAAAATTATTTTGGATCCGCGGCTCTACGTGAGTTCAGGGCTCTGTTTTCAACCGGATTATGAACAGAGGCTTTTGCATTTCCGTAATGATAGGATGGCTATTTAAAGATAATATTTATTGATAGCCCCCTCCTCTCTCTCTCTCTCTCTCTCTCTCTCTCTCTCTCTCTCTCTTTCATATGGTCTACAGTGAAATACAGAAGCTCCAAAAGGACTGAAGAGAGTTCATGTATCAGGAACATTTTCTTACTTTTAACACAAACTAACCAATTTGTGCCTGAAAAAACAAGGGATGACAGCAAATGCTTTTCAAGATTTGTTATGAGGAAAGGACTGTTGCTGTCGTCTTAATTCCTACAGGGAATGGGCTCTGTTTGGAAGTGTACAGTTTAACAGAGTTCAGATCCACAGGATTCTTTAGTAAAATTCACCCAAGTTTCCATTTTTCTATTTTTTTTCATTTCTTTTTTTTTTTTTCCTCTGTTGAAAGACAGTCTTCAATAGCAGGAAAAGATGTTTTGGGACCATCAAAGAGAGTTTTCTAAAACAAACTCAGCCCTTAGAGCTTTATGTTTTGCTGTAGAAAAGAAACCCAAATACAAGCCAAGAGCTTTTTTCCCTACAGACAACATACAGAGACTGACTTTTCCTATCGGTACAAAGAAAAGGGCTCAATGTTTTTCCTAAATAAAATGTAAGAATTTTCTTTAACAAGTAAAACAGATTAGGAGGGGAAATAACATATCTTAAAGATAAAAGGGCTTAAAAGCAATTCCAACTATTTACAAGAAACGTATTATTTCTTATGACAGCAGCAGAAGAAAAAAACTAGAGTAAGATTTAAAATTTTTTTAAAAGAAATAATCGATTTGTTCAGACAGTGTCTCTGCAGAGATACTATTTTCCTATAGGGAAGTATTTTTACAGGTAGGCACTGCTTCATTGCTCTGTTCGGGAAGCTAAAGCACAAGCTTCAAATGAGGATTCATCCCC
>JAOXOE010000765.1:10041770-10104613 GCA_028565055.1 Phoeniculus purpureus | reverse complement strand
CCTCCGCCCCTCGAAGCCCGACTCCGAGCTCGCAGCTCCCCGCGCCGCGTGTTAGGGCTGTTGGGACCCGCAGATGTGCCAAGATGCGGTCACCCACGGACCCGGCGGCAGCGCGAAGAAAGGACGGACAGACGGAGCCTCGCGCCTCAGCCGCGGCTTCTGCTGCCGGCGGGCGGTGGGGGACCTTAATTCTTATTAATTAACAGGCAAAAACAGCCTCAGCCCGGACCGGCTGGACAGATCATGTATTTTTCGGAGCTCTCAAGCCCGGCGGCGGGCAGGGTCCCGCGGAGAACCTCCGCACCGTCCGTTTGATCCCTGCTTCTTGGCCCTGCAGCCCCTTCTGCTGCGCGGGTGCCGAGGTGTGACAGCCCCTTCCCCGCTGGAGCAGAGCCGCTCCGCGTCTCAGCGGGGGCGGGTTTCGCCACTGCGGGCCGCCCCACCGAGCTCCCGGGGGCCGCCCCGACGGCTGCCACCCCCCCCAACACACACCCTCCTCCTCCTCCTCCTCCGCGGGTGTCTCGGAGCACCTACCTGCTTGGTCATGGAGTCAATGAGTCGAACGTAGAAATCCTGCTCCGTCCTGATCCCTGAAACAAGGCAGAGGTGTGAGGGCCAGCGGAAAGGCGCCAGGTCTCGCCCGAGGGCTCAGGCCTGACGGGGCTCCTACCCCGGGCCACCCGTTTTCCAGCAGCTCTGACCGCGGCCGGACTGAGCCCAGACACCGAGTGTAAGGATGCGCAGGGGTGCGCGGAGCAGAGGGAAGCCGCGACAGCGGCTCTCCAGCCGAGAAGGCAACGGGGAGTGGTGGGATGACACCGGGGGCTCCCAGCTCTTACCATTGCTGTAGAGAAGCTGCAGGCGGTAGTGAATGCCGTTGTTGGTCTTTTCACTGTTGGCTTCCTGAAGTCAAGGAGGACGCAGGAGGCCAGAGGAAAAAGTGAAGAGGAAAAGAAGAAATCACATGAAGCATCTCCATCGCTCGCATGGCACAGTATCCCCAGGGCTAGAAGGGACAGCTCTCAACCCCCTCCCCTGCCGCAGAAACAACGAAGAAACAGGGGGAACCCCCTCCCCGGCGTCCGGGAGGAGAAGGTGCCGCGGCCCCGGGGGACCGATACGGGGAGGGTCCAGGAGAGGTGATCAAGCCCCCGCGGGGCACCGGGCTGCTACTCACCTTCTCCTTCTCCACGAAGCCCACGAAGGCGGTGCGCTCGATCTCCACGGGCTGCCCCTGCCGGTCGTATAGAGCCAAGACGAAGTGGAAAAAGTTGGACTTCCTCAGGTTGGAAGGCGGCTGCTTCTCGAAGTGAGCCCGGGCCAGCCCCACTCCGCTGGGACCACAAAGACGCGGGTTAGCGGCAGCCCCGACGGCGCGGCCTCACTCCCCCCGCCCCGGCCCGGACGTCTCCCGGGCCCATGGATTCTCCCATAAGGAGCCAGCTGGGCTCCCGCGGGCCTGAGCATCCTCCCCTCCTCCCCGCCCCGTCCCCTGACTCGCCCCGGGGCTTTACTCTCCGGGCGAGGGGGAAAGGCTCCAAGGCGGTCACGCAGAAACCTCGCGGCGCCGGGAGCTTGGGGCAGACCCGACCCTATCCCGCCCCGCGGGAGCCCGAACAGCCAAACAACCCTCCGGCACTCAGCAATCCCTCCCGGGGGCCGTGCCCACTCACAGCCGGCCCTGCATGGCAGAGGAGCCGCGCTTAGCCCCGCCGGCGCGTTGCTCCATGGAGCGGCATCGGTGCTGCTAGAGTTCCAAGTCACGGAGCTGTCACCGAACAGCACCCATGTGCCTCATCCTCCCGTCCCAGCCCTGAGAACCGTTCCCGACGGCAGCCGGGGAAACAACTTGGAATATTTCAGGGTTGTCCCTTGCAGAAACTTTCTTTTCCTTAGAGGGCTCCAGAGGGAGGGGTGCGGGGTGAGGGGGGAGACAGTGGGAGATGTCAACGTTAAACTTCTGGACTGATGCTCTGGGCTCGGGCTGCGAATCAGGCACCGGGATTTAGGTGGGATTTATTATTTTTTTCTCGGGGAAGAGACTGGGGTGAAGCAGGAATAAGAGAGAAAGGGAGGTTGGGCACAGCCTCGCCAAATCTACATCCCGTTTGATGAAGTGATTTCTTTTTTAAAAAATCTAAGATAAGTGGCAGCCGGTTTACAAAGGGGTTTCGAATTAAATTTCTCCTCGAGAGAGCTTTGCAAAACTCCCGGCTTATCAGAGAAGAAGAGAGGCTGCTGATTCCGATGAGGATAAGAAAGCGAGGTAGAGGAGTATGTTTTGGATACATTTGTGCCCAGATCGCTGCTTATCGGAGGAGGAAAGTGTCATCTGGGGATCTTAAGACTAAATCAGCAGCAAACATAGTTTTGAAAACTCCTTCCTCCGCGCAAACACAAGGGACCAGAGACATTAAAACCCACCTATGCAGACCTAGTGGAATTCTCTGCTTCCTTTATTTTTATTACTGTTATTACTACTATTATTGTTATTATTTAACCAAATAGTCATTCCTATGGGACAAGAAGAGGAATAAATATTTAACTGGCGACATCTAAGCGAAACTCACAGCTGTTAGCAGAGCTCCAGAGCCGGCTTTTTGTTGGCTCGCGAGGAAAGGCTCTGCCCGCCCGCGGGGAGCAGCGCAGGAGGCGGCGGGAGCCGCCGGGCACGGAGGTGTCCGCGGGGTGCGGAGCCTGCCTACCTCTGAGCGGCCGTGCTGGCGTCCAGGACACCGGCTCCCTGCATCCACGTCCGCACCGCGTTCATCCCCGCGCCGAGGGGCTCTTCCTTCATGCTGCTCCCACTCCGCTGGATGCTTTCCTGAATCCCAAACATGAATCAGAAACAACAGCGCAAATCTTCCTTCTTTTCTCAAAAAAAAAAAAAAAAAAACAAGACAGCACAAAAAAGTGATCAAATCGCCAGGCGGTCTGTTATAGATGGGGATTTTTTCTCGCTTTCTCTCTTTTTCTCCTCTCTCTGCAGCTGATCTCTGGAATCAAAGCAAGTCAGAGAAAGCAAACACAGGCACGCACATTAAAAAAAAAAAGAAAAATCCAGAGACAATCAGAGCCCGGGTTTGTCGCTGCTGTTTGCTGCGTGTGCAGTTTGTTTGGGTGCTTGGAGGGGCTGGCGGGGTGCTGGGGGCCGGTTGCAGCGCTCGCAAGCCGGAGAAGTACTTGAAGTCCCTTTTGTATGAAGACACCCCTCGGATGGCAGCAGGCAAAAAAAAAAAAAAATCTCAGATGGCAGTTTAAGAAACAATAGGACGAACGGGAGCTGCGGCAGGCGCTGCTACATCAAGTGTCATTTTCCAGTGACAAGAGAGGCAAGTTCCCCCCCCCCTCTCCCCCTCTCTCTTTTCTTTCTTTTCTCCCTCTTTCTTCTCTCCTCTCCCAGCCGAAGCTCTCTTCTCTCTCCTCCCTCCTCTAGCCGCGCAGGAAGCGAGTTGCCGGAGCCGGGCGCACGCCGGGAAGAGAGCGAGAGGGACGCACCCGCGGCGCGGACGGACGGACCGACGGACGGAGGGAGACCCTGGGGCTCCCGGTGCCCGCGCCCCCTCCCTCTCCCGCAGAGCCGGGGCGGACTCGCCGTCTCTCCCTATGGGAGCCACTTTGACTGTCCCCGCCGCCGAACACGAGCCCCGCAGCCCCGGCGGGCGGGGGGCGGGACCACCTCCGACACGCCCCCTCATTTGCATCGCGTCACCAGTTCCCCTCCCAACGCGACACCGTGGCCAACGGTCGCCCACGAATTGCCGCGGCGGGGGCGAGGTCACGCCCCCTTTATTAGCATAGCCCCGCCCAGAAGCTCCGGTCGGTCCAGGGGAAAGTTGCCCCGAAGCCCCCCGGGGTGGGGACATTAATACAAACGCGATCGCGCCTTTGTTCATCGACGGGGCGGCCTCGCTACTCGCCCGGGCCGGTACCCGCGCAGGGATAATGGGGGAGGGGGCACCAACACTTTCCGAGGGGCTCCCGACACCGACACCCTCCCGCAGCACCGGTGCCGCACGGCCCTGGCGAGGTGGCTGAGCCCTCCTTGCGCCCCCGGGAAACGCCGCTAGAAACACACGTGGGGCCGGACCTGCCCCTAGCCCTATCAGCTTCCCCAAACCCCCGCCGAACCGCCACCGCTCGACCCCGGTCTTGAGCCGTTCCCGGGAAGCGGCTGTGCGGCGGGGCAAACCATTTCCCAAGACACTTCACCAAGAAAGTCCGATTTATCTTTTTCCCCCTAGGGAAAGTAATCATAATAACAACAAACCAAATTCCTGTCTGTCCTCGCCGGCAAGCGCTGGGCGCTCCGCGGCTGCTGGACCCGCTGCCTCACCGCACCGATCCCATACTTCCTCCGCACAGCTCCCGCCAGTGTGCGCCCCGGGCTTTGGCCACCGCCTCCCCACGGGCTCCTGCCACGGAAGGGAGGTGGCTGCGACTCCTGCCCGAGTTGTGCCTCCCCACGCATGGGCTTCCGCAGCTTTTGCGCCTATAATAAACAGAAACGTGGGACATTCCGGCTTCTCGCCCTGCTCACGGCGATGTCACACTGCGGAGGCTCGACCCCTCTTTGGGATGGGCAACCTCGGTAGTATCTGAGTTCTCTCTGAATTTCTCATTCCGTCCCCTCCGTCCCGAGGCACGGAAGATGCTGCCCCGGGAGCGGTTGGGGATGGCGAGTCGGGTGGGCGGCCGCTGTCCACCCCTCCCAGGGGCTTCATGCCAGGCTGAACCCGCAGAGGTGTCGAGCACATGTCAGGGCCCCGGAGAACAGACAGTCCGGGTACCACACTCTCTAGGCACCGGTATTCAGCTCCACAGGCACCCTGAGGCTATGTGACAACTTTATAGGACCCTTCTCCAGCCACCTGTATCTCAGTTGTGTGAGCTCGTACTACAACTGCCTCAGAGCTCTATCCCCAAGCAGGCACAGAGGACGCTGCCAGCACCTCATTAGCACCGAGAAACCACACCAGACTTCAGGCAAGCTCCCCACAAAACATCCCCATCCATACTATGCAGCATTCTCACATAGGAACCGTTACAGTGAGCACGTTTTCACATTCCCTGCAGATGACATTTGAATCTTCACATAACCCTACTGTGTCATATCTCCGGGACATGTGGAAGAACACAAACATACAGCCAGACATGAATATTTACGCCATAGGTATTGCATAGGGGTAGATTGGCCCCTGCAGTGCTCCAGCTTATTGGTTGTCTTCAGGCTGCTGCTCTATCTCTTGTATCATATCCATCCTAAATGCCTCCGTGGTGAGATATATTTTGCAATTAAAAGCTATTTGCACCTGCACTGATTGCTCCTTTCCCAGGGCAGGGATCTGCCCAGGGAGGAATAATCCATTTGAATCAATACATCGAGCAGTTGGCAGATTTTACCCTTCAAATCTGTCCAGGGGATCAGGGGACAGTTTCCGTGCCTCTGTTTGGATGCTTAAGGGAACAGCATCCCAGCAGCAGTCTGCAGGCACCTCCGCCGGGCAGGCACTGCCAGCCACAACAATAAAAGTGACAAATCCTCCACGACTTCCCTCCTTCACGCACACACAGAGTCAAGTTCCTAGAGGCTCCTGCTGAGGGCCAGGGGAGATCCCCTCCTGGGGCTTACGGGTAGTCTCAAAGCCGTAAGCTAATTGCTGCAAGGACGAAAGAGTTAAACGCTAGCTCAGACCCCCACAGGAGTGTGAAAGGAAAGCAGAGCTGAAACAAGGAGGGGGTGAGAAAGTCAGGACTTCAGGAAGAAAAAACCAAAAAAAAACCCACCAACCCCAGAGAAAATAAAAGATCTGGCAGCAGGCGAGGAGACTTCTGTGCTCCATCCACCCGCAGAGGCCAGCCCTGGTGTACCAGGGCTTTTATTTTAAAGAATCCCCAGTTGCCTTTAGCACTCACTTTCTCCACATCACCCGGGTCTGGTCTCTGGACCATGGCCACATCACCACCGCACTCAAGCAACCCCAGCAGAGCCACCCCAGCAGAGCCACTCCAGCACAGACACAGCTGCCATGCCATGCTCCTGCGAAAAGCCGGGGTTTGTCGTCCCCTCAGCACAGTAAACTGCGCTGGAGGACACCCCACAGCTGCCTCAGGGGACAGGCTGGGACACAGCACTGAATTGCTCTGCTGCAGAGGGAACACGGCACATTGCGGTGAGGCTTCCCTATGAGCCTGAGTTAAATGCTCTCAACACATAATGCAGAATTAAAACGCACAGAGACTCACGGGCTGCGATTTGCTCCTAGGGGTGAGCAAACCCTTTGCTCCCAAAGCAAGCGAAAGCCACAGGGTTGAGTTGTGGGTTCTGCCCCAGCAGTGCAAACCCAAAAGCTGCAACTTCACAGCACAGGCAAGAGCAGCTTCCAGACAGGACAGGGACATGGTCACGGCATCCTGGTTGTAACAGACAGCAGGGATGGGACAACGCTGGGATTGAAATGACAGTGGAGAAATGAGGTGCCTCTGGCTTGCTAATTCTATAGGAGAAAAGAAGGCTCCAGGGTACAACTGTTTGAGGCTTTTAAACAAGGGGGCCATGGAAAGAGGCGTCGCTCCAGAGAACAAACACAGCCCCAGTGAGGCTGGAGACAGAAGTCCTGGAGCACAGGATCATGAGCATGGAGCGAGTCATCTCCCCTCCCCTAAGGCAGTTTCCAAGCGGGCCCAAGGCCTCTCTCACCTCTGACCTGGAGTTTGTCCAGGCCAACTCTCTCCTCTTGCCTCTAGTGCTGACTCCCTCTGCCCCAGGGCTCCCAGCACAGAGGGGATGGTCAGGCCATGCTTCCCAGTGCCCAGACCCTAAAGGAGGGGAAAAAGCAGTTGGAAATGGGAATTTCTGAGAGAAAAGCCTTCTGCTCTTTCCTCCCTGAACTTTGCAGCTGGATGAGACACCCCCAAAGGGACCATGCTCCTTCCTGCCCTTCTCAGAAGGCAGCAAATGAACAGCAGGCTCATGCCGATGAGGGGAAAGGGAAAAGCAACCTCTCCTCTCAAGGTGGGATTGAGGAGAACATTCGGGGGTTGAGCACATACCTGCACTTTCTGCTGATACAGAAGTGGAAGGGGACTGAGGGTCTGACCATAGATAACTCTTCAACTCCCCAGTAAAGAGGCTTTTAATGAGATGGGTGGGTTTTGGTTTTTTTTACAGCCAACAGGTTTCTGTTTTGATGCAAAGACTTGCTATCAACAGATAAATCTAGCATCTGTCCTGACAGGTGATGACACTGTTCAGCTACTTGGGGTGTTTTATCCCTCCAGCCTGGCTTGGTCCTGGGAAGAAAAGAAGAAAAAAGCTCAGAGGACCTTGATCTGCCTGCCCTATTCAGGAACGAGCCTGGATG
The DNA here is from genome assembly GCA_028565055.1 of Phoeniculus purpureus. NCBI lineage: Eukaryota > Metazoa > Chordata > Aves > Bucerotiformes > Phoeniculidae > Phoeniculus > Phoeniculus purpureus. Next base: position 10,097,249 of record JAOXOE010000765.1, on the reverse strand, counting down.
CCTCTAGGATCAGAGGGTCTGTCCACAGCGTAGTGATGACAGAGGATCACTTTCCCCCCAGCCGCCAGGAAGAAGCAGTAGCAGGCAATCTAGGTGGAAAGGTTTCATGCAGCAGCACCTCCTCATACCTCCCACACCCCTGGGCTCTGGAGACCCTTGGGTTGACCCTGGCCAAGATGGGGCTTTGGGGGTTTCCCCACTGGGAGGCTGCGAGCTCCAGGCAGACTTAGCTCCTCAGGGTCGAGCAGTGGGGCACAGAGAGAAGCATTTGCCCGCCTGGCCTGCAAGGGGCGTGGGGGGACGGACTCACCTCGGGGTTCTTGGGGAGAGGTTTGCGAGATGCAAGGACAGGGGGGCTATCAGACGGCTGCGAGAGTGCAGCGGAGCAGCCCCTGTCTGGGGGCTCATGAAATGAAGGACAGGATAAGGGTTGCCTTTCCCTCACCAGCCCTCGCCGTTACATCCCGTGGCAGGAGCCCCTCTCGGCAGCTTCCCGAGGTGGAAGGCGAGCAGAGCTGTGAAATTACGTCGGGGCGAGCCCGGCACGGGTCTGCACGGCGGGGCAGAGGAGAGAATGACCCCCGGGTAGGTGGGGGCAGTGTGCGTCAGACGAGACCCCGGCACCCCCACGCGGCGGAGCCCATCGCCCCAGGGGCCGTGGAGTGGGGGGGCGGTGCCGGGGGCTTCCACGCCGCGTGATCACGTCGCCACCTGGCGGCCGCGGTGGGGAGCTGCTCCCTCAGGCAGCGGGGCCGCGCAGCTCTCACAGTACCCCCGCATCACGGCAGCCGCCTGTTCCGTGGAGTCCCCACACCGGACAGCAGCTCCACCTGCGAGTGTTGGCAGTGCGCAGTTACCTGCCCTGGTTGGGGGGCTGGTTGCTGTGGGACGCCCCAAGCACAGGGATTGCTCACAGGGCCTGTAGGGCTGCCAGACGTGGACAAGGGACATGTCCAGCCGTTGGGGTGTTATTGCCACCCTGGGGAAGCTGGACCACAGCAGGGCCTGGACTGAGGATCGTTCATGACAGGGATCCGCTTGCCCAGATCCAACAACTCCCTCCAGTTCCAATGCACTGTGGGACACTTTTAACAGCTTTACTCATGCCAGAAGGGCAAACTGACCCTACAAAGGGATCAAACCCTCTGCTTGCTCTAGTAAGAGCAGATTAGATCTATTTCTTCAGTATATCAGTGGGAATTGCCCTACACTGGAGGAAGCTGCAGATTTCCATTCACTACAGGACTCACACAAGCATGTGATGCTTTTACAGGTACCTTGTATTTATTTGTTTATTCTGGCAGCCACTGGACTGGTTATTTTGTCACACAAAATCCCACCGTGATTTTTACATTCTCTGTTCAGCAAAGCATGTAACTATAAGCTTATAATCAACTGCTATCAGCTTCAGGGAGACACAAGTATGTGTCTCCTTATTTAGAATGGGAAGGAGAAACCCAGAGCCATGCACTCTCTCCCTCACTCTGAGAGGGAATGAGTTTAAGCATATTGCATGGAATAAATCCACTAAAGTCGTCACACGCTTTGCTGAATCGAGACTGAACACTATCACAAGTATTTAAGTGACCAGGGAACCTGTATCTCCTTTTGAACTCTTACATAAGCTCTGAGGACTTAGAGTCTTGAGATTTTGATTTTAAAGGTACACAAGCTCTTTTGAACAGTATGTTCCAAAATCTCAGGCTCTTCCTTCAAATAGGGAAATGATAAGAGACTCATTACATGCTGGGTTGGCAAGTGTTGTGTTCTCTGTGTCTAGGACCTGATTGCTCTGGATTTGGCTGCTCTTTTTGTGCTGACCGTTTTGAAACCTATTTTCTCTGGCATTCATGTTAACATCAGAAAGTCTTATGATTTCAGCAGAAGCAGAACTAAGTTCATCATCCGGGCTCAGACATTTTGCCTAGACCAGTGAGATTTTGCCAGAACATAGCCCAGCAGTGCTTTGTTTAACAGCAATGGAAGTTCAGACACAAAGCAATACTCACGGCTGTATGTGCTTTCCAGTGCTTTGGACAACTTCAGCTTGAGGTTCTCAGCTTTGCGTGATCCAGAAGAGGGGATTTGTTTGGTTTTATCCTTGCCCAGGCTCTATGACTTGAGGCAGGCCAAAGATATCCACCTAGACTCCTCATGAGCTTGTCCTCAAAAAGTATTCAACCTGTGTGAAAAAGTAATAAAAGGTCTGGGAAAGGGACAACTAGGCAGTATCCGCTACTTGGGAAGGAAGCACCATACCTGTTAGGAACTCAGGGTTATCCCACATTAGTTAGGAAGTCTGTACCTTTTTTTAAAGTTCACATTTTAGCAGAGCTGAAGTGTGCTTAAACACTTCCCAACTAGGTCTGGGGAAATTACTGTTGACTACCCAGCATTTGTGCAGTGATCAAGACACCATAGTTAGTCCTTATTCAAGCAGAACTCTCATGAACTCGCACAGGAAAAGAGTGGCCTGTCTGAGCAGGCATCTGTGTGCGTGTGTGTGTGTTCCATATGCACACACATTCATTATGGATGATACACAAATGCTGCTCATGCTGTCTGAGCAGATTGTTATGGTAAGGCTCACATCCCACTGATCTCACTGCAGGGCTTAAGAAGTGTTCAGAAGCCTCCCAAAATGCGTTTCAAACAATGTATGGAGAAATTACTTCCTCCAGCGCTGAAACAGAGCCATTGTCATGGCATGATGAAGGAACTGTTAAACAGACATAGCAACAACCCTGGAGCTGGATTCCAGCCAGAGTATTTCAAGCAACTTGTAAAAAGTTCACTGATTCTTTAATGACTCCACCTGGTTAGAGCAGGACCTCTGCTTTATGTGCCTTCCAGAAGATGTGTTGCAAGAGAAGCGTGTTTGAGATGATATGAATCAAACCGGTTCCTCTAACATCATGTTGGTCTGGAATAGCTGTTGACCTGATGGAGTGTTAATGGGAACATTTATTTGTTTCTTTATCACTACAAAGATGTCATATATACTTACCCTGCTGCTGCCACTGTTCCCAAAGGGCTGTCAGCACAAGAGCCATTATAACATGACTGCCGGAGGTAATTTTTTTCCCCCCCCCACACATTATTTCTTCACATGATTCTGTAAAGAGAGAAAGAACTCTGATACAAAAATCGCTGGTAAAAGAACAGTGCTGGGTGATGCGAGCCCAGGAAGCTTTTCTGAGCACTCGCCAGCCTCTGCTTTTATTGCTTACAGAGAGCAACACGCACGCAGCCTGGACCTGTTCTCAGCATGGAGTGCTTGTGCTGCCCTGGGCACAGAGAGGAGGGGCTTTGACACCAGCACCCTCCAGCTCTTCCCCCACCCATGGAAGCAAACAGGAGAAGTTTGCGTGGTACTGCAGGACCACATATCTGCTCTGCGTGGAGGGCCAGCAGCCAGGTCATAAACCCCATCTTTGCATGTCTTCATATTTCTCAGTCATGGGAGTGCACAGAGACTTTAACAAAGAACGTTTTGGTAACACAGTCATTAATAAATAAAAATGAAGTAGAAACCCACTGCCTTTACCTGTGGAAAAAAAAAAAATCCCATTGCATTTCATTTGTGTTATGCAATGACTTGACAGTTTAAGGAAATCGCTAATGGGACCTTTTATTGCTAGGTCACTAGTTCAAACCTGGCTCTGTCAGTAATGACCAAGAGTATCTGATGAATGTTTGATGATGTGAGATTAAAATATGGGTCTCAATCCATTTATCAATAGAAGAGCCCTTCAACAACTTGAACCCCTTAAAGCTGACCCTAATAGAGAAGTCTGCAAGGCTAGAGCATGAACAAGCCCTCCAGAGCCCTACAGTAGATCAAGGTCAGGATGGGGGCATGCAGATGGAAAAGCTTACAGCAGCAGTGTCTGGGCAGAACCTTTCTGTGCATAAACAAACCTACCAGTTAATGCACTAAAATACTCCAGTAACAGCACAGTATGAGAGCCAGATCTGGTATTGTTCTCAGAGGGAAAATGATCCTGGTGTAGGGGAAAGATGCAAATATTAGGAAATCCAGCATCAACAACTGGTTTATACTAGTGCCAAACCTCAGAAACCCACAATTTTGCAAGCTGACAAGTTCTGTTTTAATTTCTCAATATTATAACACTGCCATAAACTCAAAACCCACATGCCAAGGTAAGGGGTAAGTAAAGAGTTAATCTGAAAAAATAAGGAAGCACATTTACTGACACCAAAATAAGTTATTGCCCAATTCGGTGCCTCCCAAACTGTCCCTTGCTCTCAAAAAGATGGCAGAATTTGGCAACAGCTGACAGGCAGAGACCAAGGGCTGGTGTCTGAGCAAGGAGCAGCCTGCTGCCCTTCAGAGCCCAGTTTGCCTCCAGGTTAGCACCTGGGCAAGGTGCAGATGCTGCTCTGTACACTCACGTGCAACAAGGTCCAGTTTAGGAAGGTTTCTAGGGACCTGCTCTGCATCTTCCTGAAGTCCCTCAGTGTTCCTCCTTCAGGACTCAGCCTAGAGACCCAGGAAAAAGAGGGGGACAACAGAGAAAGGCAGAGTGGTGTTTGCCACCGATGCTGGCTCCATCCAGGAGCTCACACTGCATACCCCCAAGTAAAGTGACAGGAAACACTCCCATCTCTGGTAAACTCACCAGGTGCTTGCAGAGCATTTACCAGCCGTTTAGAGGAAAATTAAAAAAGCGTGAGGGCCATCTGGTGGGAGCAGGGTGGGGGTTTGAGTTTACTTCATTGTTCTCTGCATTTTTGTTATGGGCTAAATCCAGCTGCAGAGACCCCTGGCCAGATGCTGAGAAATTGAGGAACACTGACTGGAGGAGTTGTGCTGGCATCATTTACCTCAGTAACACACCTTGCACTTCAAAACATCCTTTTTAAGGGTATTATGTCAATTATGTCTGTCACTGCCAAAACACAACATGCTCCTTGCCAAGAGCTTCTGTGTAAGTGATGGAGGCAGCTGCTGGGGCCGGGGGTTAGTGCGCATGCTGCACCATACCTGCAAAAGCACGTGAGCACCAACTGCAGCACAAGAACCTACCAGGAGTAGAAAGTCTGTGCTGCAGGCAGAGAAAGTCTCTTCTGCATCATTTACAGGATCACAGCAAGACTCCTTTTTCTGCCCAGTAAAGTTTAGCACTGACTCACTGAAATCAGCAGCATTTGCCTGACTACTGGAAACGCTGAAGGACTGGGGCTCAGCCTACCAGTGCCCATCATTTCTGCAGTTTAAGTGCATGCTGGATGGGAGTGCTAGGGTTACAGAACCCAAACTGCAGCCTGCAAACACCACCTCAATGGGCCTGTTCTCTGAGAAACGAAAACTAAACTCAGTCACCTTTCTCAGACTGTGCAGAAACGTTCTGCCCCTCTTGTTTGTGTTTAGTTTTGATATCTGGAAACTGAAATTTTATCCAGTACACCTAAGTGTCTTTTCTCAGAGAAAACAAACTCTACACCTCAGAGGGAAAATGTATCAGTGCCACCCAAAATAACATGAACTGCCACTAGTAGCTCTGGTCTCCTCCATTTATAACAGGCACTGCACAGGCTATCTAAAAAGTGAAGCCTATGCTCTGCTTTGTGCCAGAACAGATATCTTTCGTTGGAAGAGACCTTTAAGTGCATCAAGTCCAACCCTTCATACCTTAATACTTGTGTAGTCATTTTGTTGAACTCAGTACCTTCCAGGTGGAAAGTTAGAAATTACAGCAAACCATTATTTTGTTATTCCAGGAGTCTCAGACCAGTTAGGAAAGTGCTAGACAAACAGCCACCAGCCATGCAGAAGTCAGTCAAGTGGGATCTGGCAGATCCGCAGCATCTGTACGCTACTAGCAGCCAGTACTCATGCAGAAAACTACTTAGCTGAGACATAACATGACTGAACAGAATTAGTTGTGTCCTAAGTCAAACCTAGACATCCATACAACATGCCCATTGAGTTCTGGTGCACTCACGCAAATCCCATCCTACCAGTTTCCCAACTACAGCTGCAGAATGAATCATAACCCAGAGTTAAAAAGGCTGTTATGACCCTCCAGTTACACCATATTGCTTCAGCAGTCTCTAAGGCTTTGGAGCTGCAAGCATAGGAAATTATATCCTCATTCTAATTTTAATACTTTGCCCCAGGTACATAACGTTTTATACAGAAGACTCTGTTCCTGTGCATCTTCATACTTTCTGGGATTTGATCCATGTTGATCCACGTGTGCTTCTTCTAGGATCTTTTAAGGCTGCAGAAATTACAATTTCCACACTAGTTAATAATTAGCCACAATAATTTAATAATGAGCTTTCCCTTTAAATTATTAACAAAGGTAGCCAAGAAAATGGTCAACTTTAACAAGTTTAAATTCACATGATAAATGCCAAATCTGTGTTAAATGAGATCAGCAAATTAGCAATTAAAATATTTATGCAAGAAGGCAAAATATATTGTATTCAGGAGCCAAAGAGCTGTCTCCCATTGGAATATCTGACGATGGCCTGTGTTTGCATATCTCAGCCTTAAAACCCTGTGCAAAGGGAAAAGGAAAAAACATCTAAACCCGTAATTGAAGCTGGACAGTGTTGATTGGTGCCCAGTGGGATTTCAACAGAATCCAGGCAATTCTCAGAATACCCGTGGGTTATACTGAGCAGAAATCCTGACCCAGATCAAATTATTTCTATCATAAAAATATTTATCTGTGGGAAGCTCCAAAGGAGGGAATTGCTTTGTGGCACCTAATTGCTCCCTCACCAAGAATGGAGCCAACTATGCTGTCTGGTTTTTAAGAAACAAAGGGAGGGGGTGAAATTTATCTTTAAAGCTGAAAGAAAAATCAGAGCAGCTCTCTGATCGCAAGTAAAAGTAAATCCCTTTTCTCTCAGCAAACTTTGAGGCACAAAGTGCAAGCGGAGCATCGGCATCGCAGGGAATGGGTTTCAATATGGGCGCGGGTTTAGTTGGTAGATTCAAACGTGGATTTTCATTTGTTAATTGTAATTTTAATAATTTTAAATTTATTTTCTCCCTACACATTTGCGAATCTCAAGGCGAGCACCCCACTCCCCCACCACCCTCGGTTCCGTGCCTGCCGTCGGCTCCGGTGCGCGGAGCAGCACTGCCCCGCCGTGGCCACTGCCGGGGCTGCCCGGCGGCTGCTCGACTCCCCCCCATCCTCCTCACCCTGGTCGTCTCTGACAAGGCGAAAACACTCTGGAAAGCAGCCCTGGGCTTTCGGGCAGGAGTTTGCCCGTTGCACAGGGCTCATTTTCATCCAGATGTTTACACGATGGTCCAAACATCTTTAGGATACACGTTGAGGGGTTCGATCCTCAGGAGGGGTGAAGCAGAGGTTTTCTATTGGTTTTTTACCCAGGTAGAAGTTTGATCCTGCAGTCTGATACAGAGCAATGTCAGAGGAACACGAACCTACCGCAGCCAGCACTGCCCAATCCTCTCATGAAAGTCCAGCACAGATAGACACAGAATCACTCTGGTTGGAAAAGACCCCTGGGATCATCAAGTCCAACCATCTACCCCACCTTACAAGTTCACCCCTAAACCACATTCCCACAGAGTTCACTTGGGTCTGAAACCAGAGGGGACAGCTCAGGATCTATCAGAGCACAGGCACACCCAGCTATTAAAACTCCATACCAGCATAACTTTATATGTATTACTTTAGCCTGGGGAGAAGATTATGGCATCCCACCAGCAGCACATAACCTCAGAGCTAGCACCTGCCTGCAGGGTCAGGCAGTTTTCAGAACTCACATTAATATTCCTTGTCCATACCAAGGGAAAAAGTGACCCTGCAGCTTCCTTTCACTCTTGTCTCCAGCTCTCCACCTTTAGGAAAAAATGGGGACGTGGTAGTCACCAGAGCCAAGTTAAATGCGACTGCAACACTGTGAAGCAATGGCCCATTTTCTCCAGCAAAGCCACTGAGCACTCCAGCCAACCCTCACGTATTACAGCTGGACATGGCAGAGACCAGATCTCTGAGCTGTGCCTGCTGAGCTCAAGGAGCTGACACACTCGATTGTGTCTTCCACAGCACTTAAGAGTAATATTTAAGCACATCAAAGTATAATGAAGGATTCTAGTAATAGTCAACAGTTGGGTTTGAGGTTCTCGCCCAATTATTTCCTACCACCCATGCAAGTGAAGATCATTGCCAGCCTTTCTCCAGCAAAATGACCAGACCAGCTCTAACCAAAAATCAACTACATGCAAGCAAAGACTTTAATCCTGAGGAGACGTATCTCAGCAGGTTATAATTTGGGGGGGGGGTTACATACCAACCCACACTTTCTGACACAGAGGGCCTTTAAGAAATTAATTTCCATCAGAAAACAAATGAGGGCTGAAGCAGTTTACAAAGGAACCCATCTTCCAAGGGCATTTTCTTTTAACTTGCACAATGTGGCTCTTAGCAAGGAAAATAAATAAAACTTAATCCCTCGCATTCCAGCTGGTGTTTTTTCCCCAAGCTAGAAGCAAGCAATCAATTTAAAGAAAACTCAGTCTACGGTCAATTAAGGAACTGTGTAACATTTCATTTCTAAATACCAGATACCCATTCTATTGATTATTTTTATCCAATTAAGTCAGTTATACACTTTAAAATCCTAAATAGTAATTTATCCACATTGAAGTGCTGGGCTTTTCAGGACTTTTTTTTTCTGTTGCTGAAAAATTCTGCAAATCATCTGGTCTTTGGCTGCTGTATTTACTGAGAGTCTCCCAGCTACCAGACTTACTTAAGTACATGGATTAGAAGCCTCCAGGAAATGGCAACCACCGAGAAAAATTTGTCTAATTACTTGTAATACGTAGAACATTTTTAGTTTTTTCTTTTTCTTCTTTTTTTTTTTTAAAAATTGGATGGGTTGCATGTGATTTTTTTCATATCTTAGCTCTGTAACCAGGATGGACATATCTACAGGATTAGATACGTCTCCTTGCATCGTCTAACACACTCCAAGTTGTAGAGATCTCACAGAGTGTTGCAGGCTCCTGCCTCCTCTAAAATACAGCATTTGTTTTCTAGAGAATAATCAATACCTCAGAGCCACAGAATGTATTTGCCAAGTGATTTATCAACTGGATTGTAACTTCCTTTATGACAACAGATGGAATTTCCCTGGCCAGTCTCCACTCTGATACCAGATGTTCCCAGGTGCAGCTGTCCAGTGCTGCCCTCCTACATTGCACTGAGAGAAGTCACTACACCTCTAGCCCTGGACTAGCAGGGTGCTAGTAAGTAGAATAGTCATAGTTAAAAGAAATAAGCATTGCCAGAAAGAAAACTGGTACCTCTAGGGTGTGATCCTTCATGCAACTCAACATGCATGTCACAAAAATGGGAGGCAATTGGTTTCTAAACTCTACACTCTGTCCCTGAGAAATATTGGGTTTGAAACTGCATTGACTGAAATCTTTTTAAGTGCAAGCAAAGCCACAGACATGAGTAGGGAAATGTATTTGTCAGTGTTTCCCACAAGTGGTTTTGTGGGGTAACATCACAGGCAAGACTTTGGAATAAGCAACCCCTGCAGGACAGACATAGCTGAAGTGCAACTGCTCAGACACTGCAGAGCCTGAAACATAGCGAAGGAAAATTAAACATCTTTGCATACAAATTTATCAAGTGGGAGGAAAAACGCCAACACCGATCCGCTACCACCACAACCTTCCTCTGAGCAGCATAAACCAAGTCCATGGATCATTTCTTCTCAAGAGCTTCCACCCCAGTGAACCGTGATGTGCAGCCTGCTTCCTGCCATTCAAAGTCCTGACCCAAAAGGACTCAGTAACACCAGATTCACTCTAATTTGGTTACTTCCATTCTGAACACAGCCAGCTCCCCAACAACATGCTTCAAACAGCCAGTTCTCCTTTCCAAGTGAGGTTTGGTTGGTTTTTAGTCATTAATACCAATTTTCTTGTATTTTATATCCTATTTGCTAGGGATAATTTGAGTTTTGAAGCAGCTGAAAACAAACGTCTTTAACTGTCCTTGTCAGTTAGGAAAAAACACGACAAGTTTGTTCTTAAACAGATAGTTTAGCCCAAACTCTGGTCTATCTTAGGAAAAGGATTGAGGTAACTTCGAAATTGAATTTAAAATTAGAGAACTTGGAATGAAGAGACTTTCCCACACTGAAAAACCTTGTGCATTTCAAGAACTCCCTGTCTTGACATAAAATGAAGTGACTGGCCAGGAATGAGGAAGGAAGTAGATTCTTCTGCTGCAAAACAGCCAAAAGACAGGGTAGCTGAGAGCAATTGAAACCAACGCTTTCAAAGCAAGTTTCTAGACACTGACTTCTTCGCACTTCTCATGGAGCCACCTCACCTTGAGTAAACATACTTCCTTGAGCACAGAACAAAGGACTCCATCACCATTAGTACTGCACTACTCAATAGGATTTGCTGCACACACACCGTCGCTCCACGTGATCCACTCTCCCATTTCCAACCAAATCTCAAGCAGCTCTAAATGCCCCAGCTGTTCCCATGGTATCACTTAGCTGGAGGCATCTTACTGAGTTCAAACACTTGTCAAGCACTCCTGATGGGTCCCTATGAAGATGATATCAAGCCTCATGAATACTCAAAAAGCATTTGTTTCCCATTAATTCAAGCACAGCTGCAGAGAAAAATCAACCCAAAGCAAGCAGTGTCCAAGAGAGATTTCTGAACCAGGCAGAGCTTAGAGGTCAGGAGCACTCACCCAGAAGCTCGGCAGAGCATGAAGGCAGAAAGTTCATTTCATCCCTTACCTCCTGCTTATCAAAGGCAGCCTTACTCCTCTTTCTCCTGTTCTACTTCAAGTTTATTTCTTCTGCAGGATCTGTGTTTCAGCAGCTCTCACTTCATCTCTGCACTCCCTGATCCATAAGATACCACCTGTTTGTCTTATCAGTATTTATTTCCCATCCATCCCCATCCCTTGCAGGATCAAGTTCCTTCTAGAGCTCACTGTCCCTGGCTGTCCAGAAAATGGCATTCTGTCAGCATCTTTAGAGTTGGAAAGAACTCAAAAGAACACTCACGCCCCTTCCTTGAACGTTCTACTCCAGCTGATTTTATTAACCAGTTACCTCCACCTCAGGAATCTTGCAGCTCACACCCTCCACCTTGGCTTGTTCTCTACAAACAACTCTTTGTAATGGTGTTGGCATTTCATGCAGGCAACAACCTCTCCAAGCTACCAGCCTCCCCACTCCTTTCTCTCCTCTCAAAAATACCCTTATTGCAGTAAAAATATGGGTCAGAACTGTTTTCATCTCATCGTGCTGGTCTTGCCAGGATGTGGAACTCTTGCTATGACTGCCTGAGCACTTTCTCTACAAACAGTTGCTTTTGGTTTGCTCCAGCAGCAATCTTGCAGCATCATTTATCCTGAAAAACAGCACATACCTTCCTAGTCCGTCAGGCTCCTTTCCAGTGCCACATCCAATTTTCTAATCCGCAGTCAGGGCAGCCAGTGCATTTGTTGAGTCTGTTGTCGGCCTATTGACACTCTGTGCAAGTCTCCAGGCTCACTTACCTCTTACTGATGTCGTGTAAAACCACGGGCCTTTCTTTCCTCTAGCTTTTTGGATTTCAAATTAGTTATGAATAATTTAAGGTAGAAATTAAAAGGTTCATTGTCAAGGGATCAGATCAGTCAGGCTGAGAATCAGCTTCTCAGCACAAGCAGCGAAGGAAAACATGTTTCTGTTACTTTTCTAACACCGCTTCCTATAATTAAGAAAGCGATGACTGTGCGGGACAGCAACAAACTGGAGTTGGTGACCCCTGAGATTGCCTTCTGTCCTACTGTCCTCATGTGAAGATTGCAGGACAGTACCAGTTCCTTTTCTCCCTTCCTTGCATGATTGGTATGGCTGCCATCCCCTCCAACCATACTTTCACCAGACTGACAGAGCCTAGAGCTCTCATCTCCCGCTTCACTCACCTGGGGTAGTACCACTTGCTCCCTACCACAGAAGTGAGGTGATCTTACACAAAGGAGAAACTTCCCATCACTGGTGCGAGGAATTTCTGGGGCTGTTTTTGCACACACAAGGCAGCAAGCAGGGTTTTACAGAGCATCCCTCAAGAACATCTCTGAACTGAGGGAGTCTTTGTTTCACAATACTAAATAGCACTCTGTAACAGCACTGCCCAGGAATTCCCCGTTTCCTGCCGCTACAAACTGTAAACTGTGGCTAGAATGGAAACAGCCCAGGTTACGCAGTGCCCCAGCATTCCGCTTTAACCAAGAATGGGTGGCAAAGACTAAAGGGAGGCCATGAAGTACCACAACACAGCACTGAAATGGAAATGGTGGAGAATACATGCATCAAACAGACGTTCCAGTGATCTGCAAAGGGAACAGAGAACTACTGTTGCAGAAGAGCCTCCTGACACAAACCGAATGCATGGCATTTCAGTGCAAGAATCACATAACCAGGTGTAAAAAATCTTCAAATGTAATTTATTAAGACATTCAGCTATGTCTGTCAGTCTACATCCAAATTTACTACTAAAAATAAAATAGTATCACATTTCACATTAGGAATACCGACTTTGAAAAACACTTGAGTCAAGCCTATCGTATAAATAAGTGACTAATTTCTCTTCATATCAAAATTCACATAAAAAAATTGCCTGCCCCCTACTCCCACCTATTCCCCCACCCCAGTCCCTAGTTCTACTTGAAGCCATGATGCATGTAAAAATTTAAGTATGGACATGTCCTTGTCAAAGAAAGAAAGGTGCAAACCTAGTAACAGCTTTAAAAGTGGCATTTGCGGAGTCTGATCATACACAGTAATGTACTCATTCCCAAAGTGCAAATATCGCCAGAGTTTAATACTGTTTTAATTCAGCTGCAAGAATTAAACATTACGCAGCACAGCACTGTGAGGCCTCTATCTGTGCCCTAAAGCCCATCCCACTTTGCTCCTGCACGTGGTAGCAGCAGTCAAATTGTTCATGAGAGCTTTAGTTTACGTCATGCAGCCCAGACTGTGCCCATTATTAGCAATTCCATATACATCAAAATATTCAAGACTCCGTCATAAAAGTCAAGAGTCACTATAGATTACATGAATTCAAATGCAATTGCCCCACCAAGCACACCCAAAGCATACACAGGACGTACTAAGAGTGCTTCCATCTTCCAGTACAACCACTGCTGTTGAAACTTTGATTTTTGTCAGCGACCAAAGCTGCACCTCAGTCAGGGACTGGCAACTCACAGCATGTAATGTGTCTGGGGAACCCTGGGACACAGCTGTACGTGATGCCCAACTCCTGACTGCAACTAAAGGACCCTTCTGTCCATCTGTCTACAACTTCTCACAGATCTCTCTTCATTCCTCTTACCCCTTCTCCTATGTCTTGAAAACACTCTTTCATTGCAATTTCCAGACATCCTTCCTATGCCCACAGTTCAGAGAGCTTCTGGAGTCATTTCTACTACACCTCACTGGAGTTACCACTACCAAGCAGCCCATAAAAATCAGCACGGGAGATTACATTTGGACCAGCATTAAGAGCTAAACTTCTTTCACAGCTGTGAAAGAAAAAGGTTTCTTCTGAGTCAGACTTCATCTCTGAAATGTGTTTGCTGCTGTGTCGTTCTCTGTCACCTCAGAGCTGGACACAAACCCCCAGATCTTGAGCAGAGCACCCCTCTGGGGTTGCACTTAGTTCTGCAGCACAAGCTGCTCCCTGGCTGGCCTCACACAGGCTTGTGCCACTGTCCGCATGTTGAGAGCCCTCAGCCCCAGTAGAGGCCTCCAGGCTGTCCTGTCCATTGCTCCTGCTAGGGCTGTCTTTCAAATTTGGTCCACTGTCATGTCCAACACCAGGGGTCCCAGCTGCATCTCCAGGTCTGGTATTTTGCTCTGCACTAGGATTTGGCTGTTGAACTGGCTCAGGTCCCAGTCCCGGTAGCTGTGAAGGGCTCTTAAGCTGGCAGTGGCACAGAGGGCAGGTTTCTTGCACATACAGCCATTTCTTAAGACAACCCGCATGAAAAAAATGGCTACACGGTGTGATTACAGCAGTTTTCATATCCTGAAAGACACACAAAAAAGAAATATTGTTGTTATTTGCAATCTCATTCATCTCTCACCCTGTATCAGTGCAATAGCCCCAGAGGAGACAGAGGCAGTCTAAAGGCAAGTAAGAGAATGTTCCCTCATACCAACAAGCCTCCACATTCAAACACACATACAATTAAAACACAGGCCAGGTCTGGCTGTTTATGTTACAGGGATTAGAAATTAAGCAAAAAGCTTCATTTATAAGGCATTATGACATTTAAATGAAAGCTTTTGTAGGATGGGAGTCACAGGATCAGCTGTTAAAACAATTGTGCAAGTCCAAACCACCACGCTGACAGACACAAGATGTAAGAACAGCAAAACCAGGAACACAGTAACACCCTCCTCTCTCAGCTGAGACCAACATACTACTGTCTGGTGCTTCAAATGCTGTCATGAACCCGTTCAGCTACCAGCACCAGTAGTTTTTCCCCTTCAGAAGAATTTGTGTCAAGCTTGGAGTCAATCCTTCAACTGCACACTAGTAATCCTAGGGTGGTTCTACAATTTCTATCCAAGAGAAAGAGCCTTTGGAGCTGGAGGTGTGATAAAGATACTACTTTGTGTTGATTTTCAAAGGCCCTTACATGTGCTGGCTTACATTAGACAGACCCTTAACCTTTTGATAATTAGGCTTCTGTTAGAGAACTGATATTGCACATGAAGTGGAAGCAGCGCTGTCTGTAGAGACTGAGCGCTGTCTGTAGAAGACATTGTCTTCATTGTCTCCTGCTAACAAAATCTTCTACTTATGAAGAAAGGGCGCATTTGCTGTTGCTGTTGAAACCAGCTCAACCCAAACACGAGGGGTTTCAAAGAAGCTCAAGGACACAGTTTGTGGAGAAACAAAATTAAAAGCCTGAACACATCCAAACAGTCTCTTTATTCACAAAAACCTGAGTGTTAGCACTCTGAATCCATTTAAACAAAGCAGAAAACAGGGTAATTGAAGTAACTTACTGAGCATAGCATTACTCATTAAACATTACTCAAGTAACTTATTTTACTAGTTGCAGATTGAACTTCCTAGTCTACAGTTACTAACATTCAAGTCAATCTTTTGCCACTTCCATTCTTACCTGGTAGCAGATGGCACAGATATCATTGTGCTGCTCGAGCTGCTCTTTTGTGGCAACAGGCAGTGATTTGATCTTATTCACAGCATCTCTGCGAAGAAGGAAACTTTTCCACCCCAGCTGGGCCCGCAACCACACGTTGTAATAGGAGTGAATGAAGATGATCACAGAACCCATCACAGTCCATTCACCAAAGACTGTTTCTGAGACACCGTATGCCACCACACAGAGAGCGACGAGGAATTCCAGCAGCCGGTATGTGCCATTCACATAATAAATTACATCGTCCATATTTTCCACTGGTTCTTTTCTGAACTCCTCCACCATAAACAAAACATAAATGAAGAGTGTCCCAAGCACCTGTAACACAGTGCAAGACCAGGAGCTCAGGACTGAATTCTGAACTGGAGCTTAAAGTCATCAGCATCATCCATCAAGCTCTGAACTCACAATCCACAAACCAGACAGGCAAACTCCAAAGTGGTAAAGTGGGTCCTTAACTTCACACAAGTAAAGTCACTCTTTCTGGCAAAGCATTTAAGCTTGTTCACTAGCACTTCCTCTTCTGTACTTCCAAGTTCAGAAGGTAGCTGAGGTGATTAAAGAAGTGCGGAGCATTGTGGAGAGGGGGATTTTATAAGTTGAATAATTTTTTTAAAGTTGTAACAAATACCCGTAGTACAAAATATTTCCTGTATTCACACTCCCTTGTTTTTGGACATTAAATTACTTACCAAGACCGACAACTAAGTAACAACACATTAGTAAGTACTCTAGAAAAAAATCCACAGTAACTTTTAAAGTGACAATTATGCCCTCACAAAACTTTTGGCATTATGATTTGAAGTAAGACTTCCACTCATCGACATTCTCAGCCCAGCCCTAGAAGTTCCCCATTCTCAGATAAAGGATAAAGATTTTACATCGTATCTTGTACTTCCTGCCCTTCTATCATCTCTGATCTCCTCTCATCATGTATTTCCATCCACCAGAGCAGCAGGATCACAATTAATGCAGGGCTTCACAGCTAGTGCAGGGCTACCACCATTCTTACCTGAAGAGAGGTTAGAATACTGCTGGAGATAATGATCAACAGCCAGAAATCCATGTGGAAGAACTGACAAATCATGTAGGCCATGTACGCGGGGAACACAAGCAAGAACAGACAGAGGCTGACCGCTCGGAAGTGCTTCCACAGACTCCTGCAAACAACACAATAGGTTTTTATTTTTCAAGTCACTTTTGAGTGTTAGAATAAGAACAGGCTGACTGCGGGATGTAGTCACGTTAGATGTTTGCTCAAGGCTTTAACTTGTTAAAAGGAGTTTCTATTTTACTTTGGCACAGCAGTCACACCTACAGCACATATAGTATGAAACATTTCCTCCTGTCTGACCTCTGCTGTTTTCAATACAAAGATTATAGGCTAGAAGTTCAGCTATGGTAATTGCCATAATGGGTCCAGCCAGTGGTTAAGTACCCAAGACACTGAATGTTCCAGATGAAAGTCCATTAAAATAATTAAAATTATTAAATGTTCATGTAACTGTACACTTTCCTGTATAAACAGAGTTCTCCCAGGTTATAGAGTTACTACAAAAATTCTGTGTCTTTTTGCTAATATGCAGAGAGTAAAGATATTTCTTTTCATCATCAGATTCAACCCTGCTGCCTTCAGAAGTTTATTCTCCAATTCAGGGGCCACACAACAAGAAATGTAGCAGGACATGAACATTCATCTCTGCCAGTCCTTACTCTGCTCCTATCATTTACTTCTTCCCTAATCTCCTCCTCAACCTAAACACATCACCAATCTTTTTACACACCCCTATCTGGGAAGGTTTTCAGAGTGTCCCCAGTAACTGATCTACACGCCCCTCAGGTTGTATTTTAACCTCACTTAGCTCTGGAAACAAGGTACAGCAAAAGTGAAAGAACTGCGGGGACAGGGCAGCAGCAAAAAGTTGTTAATACAGTCTGATGAAACATCAGAATGGTACTGTGAGGTCTGAAATTTTCTCTGTAGGTGAGAGAAAGGGAGAAGTGGAATTTATGCTGATCCTAGTTGATTTAGAACTGTCTGGGAGATTTGGCAGAACAGAGTAAAAACTCAATCACCACAAACTGCCTGTTTAAACTGGGCAGATGCTCATATGCTGGCTCTACTCCTTTTATCTCTGCTACTATATTTGAAGCTAACATTGCTGCAGGCAGAATAGGACCGCTATGAGTAGCCTGTAAGCTAAACAAACTCTCTACACATAAATAAACCTTCTCTTTAATTCACTTACAGGTTACTAAAAGGGAAAGACACAGGCAATCAGCAAAAACACAAACAGATTAAAACACCACCACTAGATACCAAACAGTTCTTCAAAACAAATTAAACTTAACAACAATCCCACACAATCCAAACATCTGGTGCAAGCCTTCCACCTCTTATTTTCTGCCAGTAAACCCTATCATTTTGGGATCACGGCCTCACAAAAACAGAGGTTTCACAATGTCTAACACAAGGTCACTCCTAGAAACTTCCCACCCTCAATAGCTGTCTGAGGGCACTGCATTACATGGAAACCCACCCAAATGCAGAGGAGGTTAAGCAAAACCGTTCTGTAAATCCACACAATAGAGTGTGGGTGGGGAGAGGACAGGCACTGGAGTCTTGGATTTGCTTAATAGAGACCACAGTGCACTGATGCTCTTGCAGAGGAGAAAAACCAATGAGTACTGTAGTGCTCAGGAGCACGCAGCCAGCAGCTGCAGAACAGCATGGCCTCGCACAGGCTGCATGGACATGGTCCTGAGCAGGAGCAGGTAACCAAACTCACCCGTTTGCCAGCACAGGGCATGGCAAAACGTGTTGCTGTGTGCCCTTGAGCAAATGGGATGGAGAAAGGAAAGACAATTTGGACTAGAAATTTGCTTACAGAAACAGGGTCTTTACACGACACTAAAAATCTAAATTAGGCCATCAATTATTAGTTTATCACCTCCTAAACCAGCATTGAGTAACTTTCAGTTTAGGAAACCAGTCTCTTACTTGTCCCTTGAGGCTCCCAGTGCCAAGACAATGGGATCAGCGATTTCCAGCATGGACTGAAGTATGGATGCCACCACAATGAAAAGAATAATACTGAGCAGGAACGCCCGATGCACAACTTGGAGCTCAATCAAACCTGTCTGCACAGCCAGGATCAGGAGTGTCACTCCTTCAGTCATTCCCCTGCAGGTCAACAGTCAGAACAACAATCACATCTGTGTGTCAACATTGGTTCAAAAATACATTTGGTAACACTGTGAATCAAGCCACAGCCCTTCAAGTGTCACGGACTTTAGCTTTTACTGACGTCCCTGCTAAGGCTTTAACCAGAGAGGATTGCTTCCAAAAACACTGAAATGTCAGGGCTCAGGCAGGCCTTAGGAACTAGGGGATTTCAGAACTCTGCTCCTGACAGTGTGTGCTACATCCAGACCAGTAGACACTAACCAATTAAAAGAATGAAAACATCCTCCCAGCACAAGCATTTTATAGAGACCTAAGAGGGATGACCCACCAGCTTCAGTGTTGCCACCATAAACATGAAAGCAGCCCTGCTATGTCAACACCTAGGCACCAAACAGCCTCAGTCCTAGATCTCCGTGAGAACCACCTACAACTATGGCATTACCCCAATACCACCCCCCTGTCTGTCCTTTGCCCCTGAAGAAACATCCTTGACTCAACATCCCACCTACTGTTTGGGCAAATCAGCACTTCAGCCATTTTTCAGTTTATTCTTTGTGTACCTACACCAGACAGAGCTGTCCACTTCATTTTGGCTCGGAACCTCAGACTGAATATAACTCTTCCAAGGATCACAATTTAGCAACTTGATGCAGTTAAAGAACAGAACATCAAGCACTGCCTGCTTCTCCAGAAGATTCACAGATTCTTACAGGTTGGAAGGGACCTCAAAAGATCATCTAAGTCCAACACCCCTGCTGGAGCAGAGTAAGCCTACAGCACCTGGTGATCCCAGATGGTCTCACATCCAAGTATTATCCAGGCCCAAAGACGCTCTTATGTAGACTACTCCTCAGCAACCCCAATTTATACAATTTTTACTTCAATATCTTGGAATCCAAAATTAGTTTTCTACCACATTAAAGGCTGGAATAACTGAGAGGGGTAGTGTCACAGAATCACTCTGATTGGAAGAGACCCCTGGGATCATCGAGTCCAACCATCTACCCTACTTTACAAGTTCACCCCTAAACACCTCATCCAAACAACCTTTAGACATATCCAGGGATAATGACTCAATCACCTCCCTGGACAGCCCATTCCAATGCTCAACCATCCTTTCTGTGAACAAAATTTTTCCCAATATCAAGTCTAAACCTACCCTGTTGTAACTTGAACCCATTCCCTCTTGTTCTATCACGAATCGCTTGTGAGAAGAGACCAGCATCAACCTCTCCACAAGATCCTTTCAGGTAGTTGTAGAGAGTGATGAGGTCTTCTCTCACCCTCCTCTTCCTCAAACTAAAGAGCCCCAGCTCTTATCTGAAGAGTATCTAGTATCCCAACTTCTTATTCAACAAGTTGGGTCAAGCATTAAGAAAAGCCAGTTTCTGGGTTTTGGCTATTTCCCACAGTAATTCAGAAGGAGTCCATACAATGCCATGCTTTAAGCCCCACAGATTAGTACTGTTTCACACATGACTACATGGCAAATGAGGAAATGGAAATACAGCTGCATGTATTATCCAAGCATGTGAAAATTTCCCAGTGACTCATATACATGAAAGTACTAAGACATCAAATTGTGCAATTACAAATTCAACTAACAGGCCAAAATTTGTTACAGAAATTAACCATCTCCCAAGAAGTCTGTGACAAACTGTATTTTCACCTGAAATCCTTCCAGAACACTCACAGATTGGCATAAGAAAAGCCTGTCTAAGATACTCAAGAGTCTGTAAGTTAAAAAAACTGCAATGCAGTCCCTGTATTTCTATGTAAATATTTCTGTCTGATTCTTTTTAGACCCTGAGCACAGAGAGGCACTTACCTGTTCATAGCAGGATCATTCATGAATGCTCGGTAACCCTGCAAGTAAAACTTGCAGAGAGTCAGGACTCCCAAAGCAACAAAAGAGACTGTGAAGACCAAGCCCAGCAGTGAGTATGGAGTGCTACAGCATTCTGCAATACTGGGAGGAGAGAAGCAAAAAGAAATACAAAGTCCACCAATTAAAAGCAATATGATGAACTTTCCTGCTTTCCCATTAACAGTGCAAGGTAGTTTTAAAGCAAAAATGTATTGGATTAATTAAAACCTTAAAAGCTCTACACTGCCATGAAATCCTCCTCTATACAAATAAAAAGATGAGGCACATTCTGTTACTTGTTCTCAAAACACAAGTTCTCCTCGTCTCCCTTTCCAGGAGCTGGGGCTGTGCTTTCTTTCCCCAGTACCCCTCCAGCGCTGTGCCACATGATGGCACTGTCCTGCCTGCGTAAGGTACTGGTACCCAAGAGTCAGCCTGGTAGCCACAGCTCACTTGGACTACTACCTAATACTTCAGCCAGGCACCAAAAACACAGCGAGAAAGCAGACATTCACTGAGGGATTTTCCACTCAGATACACAATAGTGCAAACAAACAAACTGATAAATACTGTTTGGAGACTGGGGGCTCTTTGGCCGTATTCACACCAGTCTGAGGCACACAGCACCTGTCTTTCAAACAGCTAAGCCAAAAGCAGCAAAATAAGGCACTGAAGAATATTCCCAGCCTCATCAGGCTTCTTCCTCTCTTTTGCTACAGCAGTGAAGTCTCAAAGACTGAGGCCCCGGAACACATTTAATTAGGCAAAGAACTGAGATATTTCTGCTCCTTCACCTTTAGTCTGCCCTGGCACTGTGATATTCAGAGCAGCCTAAGCCTCAGAGTATGTTTCAGCTTCTGAAACATGGGGCTGCCAGAGCAAGGGGAGCATGGGAATAAACTTGTTTACAAGGGAAGGATAGCTTCTACACCTCTACCTGCTAACTTTCTCTCAGTAAGAGTACTAACATGGGCCTCTCTAACCTACAACCCGTTTTTACAAATCTTGAGGGAATCTGCTATCTATAAGACCTTATACCTCTGCACTGGGCTCAGAATTCACTTCAGGGATTGGCTAGTTCAGCTGCCTCAATGAGGTCAAAAATTTGTCCCATACCAGACTAAAGAAACAAGACATGAAGGCTAAAAGCAGCACAATCATGAATGAGGTGTCAGCTGGCCTGAACATCAGCTGACGTATCTTAGACTTAAAACCACTTCATATACTGTTCAAAACAACTTCTGGACCAAAGTTCTAATTATAGCTATTATCTCATCAAAAGATGATTTTTTTCTTTCTTTGGGAACTCTTGCTCAGTTTTGTCAATGCTGTCTGTTCTGAATGAGATCCATCACATCTGAAGGACAAGTTTAACAGCATTTACAGACATGGTTGCTGTAATAAGTAGCAACGAGTATTTGTTTAGTCTTCAGAAGTAGTAAAGGCAATCTACATATGTAGCCTCTGAAAAACCACACGTATTCATTTTAGAAGATAGCTGAAACAAAATCAACAGTTTCCAGTTCATTACCTTGTCAGGAAGAGGAAGAGGAGTCTTTCTCTTGAGGCAGGCTGGTCCCGTGTACTGAAATAGGAATAGATCTGAAGAGCAAACAAGACAAGCCAAAACACCATGAAAAGCACTGGGACGACCAGTTGGTTCCACAGAGACATCCCCAAAGCCAGGAGTCCATACACCTCCACCACCTGGGCAAGACAGAAAAATGCAGTTTGTTACTGGTTTGATAACAAAAGGACAGTTAGCAGCACAGCCCCAAAGAAGTAAGGGGTAATTGACACATCACTAGCCATCTAAAGGCAAAAAAGAAGGTACATCAAATTGCACTTTGATGGAGGGAGAACCCAGGTTCAGCAGTGACATACTACCACTATCTTGAGGCAGGGACAAATACCTGATTGTCCAGCAAACTGTCAGATCAGTGGAATGCTCCCTTCTATGAATAGATGGCTAAGAGCAGCTCACTGCATAGTTCACACACACTTCCAGCTCATGCACAACCTTCGGAGACCTTTTTGCTCAGCTTAAGTCACAATAATGTTGCATTTTGTTCTTTTTCTTTGCAGCTACCACAAAGTCACTGCACACACTAGATACTGAAAATAGGAGCCACATCACTTCAGGACAGCAAATCTGCTTTTTAAAGGAAAACTTAACACCTCAGACATTTTATGTTTAAGCATCTAAAAAAGAACAAGTACCAGACTTACAACTATTCCTAATCCTCCAAGTGTTTCCAAGCTCATGCTCGGGAGTTATTTCAAAAGACTCTGAAGCTCAAATTATTTCTTTTGTGTTGTAAACGCAAACTCACAGAAAAGTGATTTTCCAAGAAACAAGAACTTCCTATAGGTGGGCTTAATATAAAAGGAAATCACTCGTAACTACCACTTCCTCATCACCTGTTTCTCACAATCCATGACTAGCAAATGGTAAAAAAGCTGCCTATTTAGCCTTTCATGACAAGCATGAGGGATATTACATTCATTGGATCTGCTGCAGTCCTATGGCTGACCAACAAGCAATATGCTGCTGGCAAGGACCCTGTGCCAAGGTCCTGCTTTGCACACAGACTCGTGGAGGAAGTGCATCTGCCCTCAGATTCCTCTGGCCTGAGACCAACGCAAGCAATTCTGTGCAGCTCCTGGCACAGCACTCCACCGCATCGGAAGAGGGTCATGCTACGCTCATAAAGTAGATTCATAACCATGAGGTATTTCTGGCATCTTCTGCTACAAGTAAGAAGCCAAGGTTCTGAACCTGCTTTCAAATTATACCATTAGCTGCTGACATACACACAGAGCTGGCTCGGCCCACCTGTCAGGGCTGCCTCAGGAAACACTCTGGTGTTTAACATCCCAATATTTATTAAGCTTTGTCACCATCCAAGCAGCAATCAAACTCAGTCTGAGACTGGTACCAAGGCTTCATGGAAAACTAATAGCTGCATGAAGTTACAGCAATGGAAATGCAAGCAGGAAAATATTCCAGACAAAACAGCAATAAGCAAAGTAAACTTGATTTGAGGTGGAGTTGTAATCAGTCACACAAACATACAATGAGCCAATGTTTTCTTTCCTGTTCTGTTCCAGAAACAGAGGAAGAGAGCAGCAAGTTCTTGAAAAATACACAAATGTTCTTCGTATTTCCAAAGAAAAAAACTTCATGCTTTCTGCATAAAAGGTGCAGTGAAAAAGTATGGCCACACACAGGAATACTTCTTCCTCTTGATTATAAAACTGTAATACAGCCTGGCACATAAAGATATGAAACACTGTGGGGAGACGAGAAAAGACCAGCAATCCTAGAGATAAGGCCTGAGTAACAGATGTATTTGGACACAATTCTGAGAAGCAAACCAGAAAGTCAGTAAGACACAATTATGTTCCTCCCCTCACTCAGAATGTATTTGCAATTAAAAAAATTAGTAGGATGTTGAAGGGATTAAAATACAAGTGTCTAAAAACATATACATGACTCTCAAACCTGTATTTGACTTCAGGAAGCTAAATTCCACATCCATTCATACACATGCCTGTTCCAACCTGTTGCAAGTGTTTGAGGGTTACAAAGCCATCAAACTGTTCTACCCCAAATGTTACTATTTCAAGTAAATGTGAAACATGCTTTTTCTGTCTTCAGTGGAAAACAAAGGTTTTGAAGCTTTGCCAGTTAGCCTCGAAATGAGTTTTTAATCGGCAAATCTACAAGCTAGTTACAGACAAAAATCAGATTGTGCTAGGTGCTGTACAAGCACAGAAGGATAATTCTGCTCCAAAGACCTATTAAATACAAAATAAATAACCATACAATAACAATCAACACGACAGGATGAGACCTTGGCACACCAGAGACTTACTACTGCCAAGTTTGTGTTTGCATATGACAGATATGACAGCAAAGAGAAGCTTTAAAGAGGGTTTGAAAGAGCTTAACAAGTTAGTTCTCAGTCTGCTTCTGGACCAAAGAGCAGAAAAACAGTGTCTTGATTTGACAAAATCCAGTAAGTGGTGAGAGCTGAAATCACAGGTCACTCAAAAGTCAAGCAAGCATCTATCTTTTCTTGACTAAATATATATCAGATGTCAAAGCATTAACAACAGGGATACATATCAGATCAGCCTTCTCTGTCTCTGCTGACTCTTTTGTCACAGGTCTCAGCAATGATGCTGTCCTGAAGAAAATACTGCAGACTTTTCAAATCACTGTCAAAATCAGTTTTAGTGTTAACTCCCCATTTAACATTACTATAATTACAAGTGCTTTTCATAGAGAAAGCCTTTCTTGAAATGAACAGCCACTACCCTTAATGCATGGGAATCACCTTGCTCACTTAATGAGGCTGTGAAAAAATAAATTCCATTCTGTCACAATCTCATCTATCATCTTCAATTTGGGAAGGACTACGCGAAGTCCAAGGACAGTGGCCATGCTCTGCTGGCCAGCAGCATAATTCAGACTCATGCCTGAGCTGCTCAGCCATATACATAAGATAGCATAAATTAAAGAAAGACAATGCTATGGACAGGAACAGATGTGGTTTGCTACGGAAGCACAAGTTAACATACACAGTTGCTCAGCCAAAGTAATTTTTTATTTCTTTCCTGTAAAAAAAGGCTCAGGCCAAGGAAAATACAGCCGCTCCATTTGCCATCTTACCTGGACAAGCTCTCTGTATGCAGATTTCGCCAAGTTATAGGGCACCAGAAGATTAGATGCCAGGAAGTAGAGAACTTCCAAACCAGTGAAAATCATGGCAAATTTGTTGATGATGACGATGGTTTCCAGAGGCACCAAGCAGAGCCGTGCCAGCAGAGGGAGCATGTGAGCAGAGAAGAGCCAGATCTGCTTGGTTTTCATGACGCAGGAGCAGAGCGTACAGACCACCAGCTGACCTGGAAAGGCGACACGGGCTTTTATAATCAAGCTGATTATCCCCTTCAGGAAAAAAAAATCCACCGCGCTTTAATACGTTATCTCTCCATAGCGCAGTTATCAACATCCAGCATATTATGACAGTTCTAACTAGGACATCTCTGTTATGAAACTAGGCTCCTCTGTGTCCTTTGCTGGGTCACTAAAGTTACCATTTTCAAACCATGCAAAAGTGCTTGATTTTTCTTTAGAGATTAGCGAGATGTAAACCCAAAACACATGCGGAATCATTCACAGACTAATATGAAGTCCCAGGAATAAATCAAGCACAGGGTCATTCAACAAGTCATCCCTTTTCTCCCTTAACATCCCCACCTCAGATTAAATCCTATTAGTATCTGTATACTCATTAGTAGCTTTTCTGAAGCCCAGCTAGACTACTATTTCAGACCAATTTACACAAAAATGGAATCAGAGGTCCCAAATGGCTTTTAGAGCAGCAATATTTACACTGTTGAGAGGAATTACTGGCCATGAATAGCAACAGGAGACCAGCCAGGTCAGCAGCAGAGAGTTCAGTGATTTCTTAATGCCCTGAGGCAGTTGCTCAAAATTATCACTGAAGCTTGTAAGTGAAAGATAATTAACAACTAAAATCTCTTTTAACAGTTGGCAGGGACACATGCACATCTCTCCCACGCACCCACAGATTTGGAGGGTGATATTTCTAGAGCAGACCACTCTAGTATAACTGCTCCCGTTAGAGTCACTGGAAGTTGCACCTGTTACCTCAGAAAAAAAAGGAATGGGATGAAATGCACATTGCCTGGGCAAGAACAAGCCTCACTCTTCATTTTGCAGTAAGGGAAAATTTTATCACATATTATTTAAAAGCAAAACCTTGTTCATTCACCATCTATAGTAGCTTAAATCCACAATTTGTGTTACTAAGTCCAGGTGCTTACCGTCTGTTTTTAGAACTACCTCCACTACTGCTTGCATTTCACTCTCATGAAACACTCATGTTTTGGAAAGTTTGTCTTAGCAAAACACAGAGTAACAAAGCCAAGGCAGTTAACATCTCTAGGTCAGCATTAAGCTCACCCACCTTGTAAGCCCTTCTGGATGGGCTGAGGAGTGAATCTGAGAGACAGATCACAGTACCAGAGTTGATTTCATTCTGTCTAGGTTCCCTACCTAGGAAAGGGCTTCTGCTTTCAAAATAACTGCAGCTTAGCTGAATGCAATCTCTACTACTGAAACATGCAAAGTTCTTCCTCCTTCACACTGTCCTTTTTCAAGTTTAAGCCTCCCTGTCAGTTTGCTAGATGTATTTTTGAATCAGTTCTGTCTTTCCAGAACAAGCACCCCTGCACCCAGCAAGACACCATCAACATACTGGGTCCATAAGCCTCAGAGAAAGTTACTCTACTCATCACTTTAGGAGTTCAGCAGCCTCCAGCTCTGAAGCATTCTCCCTCTGCTTTGTTGTTCTCTGCCCACACACTCTTTGCTACAACCCTATTTAAGATACCACCAGCACACTGCTGTGCTGTAATATTCAGGAGCCTGGCACAGTCAGTTTGCGAGGATTTCTGCGACTCATGGTAACTAAGGCAACCCAGCTTCACACACAATGAGACACAAATACCAGCATCCAATATGTTCTTAAATAAAATATTGCGACAACATCATGTTAAACAATCCACAGTGCTCACTGAGATGACCCTGGAGCTCTCCAATCACCAGAGAGGACCTCTGAGTTCAGGCCCATCTCATGCTACAGCAAAACCTGCTTTACTCCACCAGTGACATGCCAAGCATGCTGCTCATCGCTGTTAACCTCTCCCTCCCTCACACTCAAAAGTTACTTGTTGAGAGAGCTGTAAACCATCAAAGGAAATAAATGCAGCATTTTCTCTGGAGACTGCAATCTCCTTCCCCAAATCTGCACCTTGTCAATTCTCAACCTCTTCAGGAAGGGCCTGAGAATGTCTCCAATGGAACTTTCAAGTGACAGGTACTTCCCGTTTTAAGCCGGAGTAGCAGCAACTTAGTTCAGGATAGCCAAATCTCTTCTCAGCAGTAAATCATAGTTTATCTCCACTGAGGCTCTACACCATCAGTCACCACACACTATACCAGGATCAGTCAGAAGAAATTCATTTGTACCTTATATCAATTCACAGAAAGATTTTAATGCTCCAGCTCTGTGCTGGAGATTTTAATGCTCCCAGCTCTTAAATGCTGTGGACTGAAAACTGCCAGAAACAGCAAATGGACCTGACAGCTGGAATCCTCCCTGCAGGACACGAGGCTACTCTGCTACGAAATGAGGCAATAAGGAAGAAATCTATTGCCTTAAGTTCCTGCCCATTTTCTTCCCTTCCCCAAGCCTCCACAAATACATTAAACATTGCTGACAGGTAGCCAAAGCCTCCCAGCTCGTAAGCTAATGAAAAATAGGCAACAGGAAAGCCTGTGCAATACAGCTGCTACTCACGCCACTCTGAGCAGGAAAAAAATCCTTTATTTCATTCCTAATTTTAAAAATCTGATGTTAACAGCTTTTGTCTACATCATTAACTGTTACAAGAAAAACAGGATGTCTTAAAGTTAATGTATAATTCAATTACTGTGCACTAAGAAAAAGCAAGTTTCAGTGTAGCTTTCAGCATAGCACTGCTTCCAAAACCATGCAGCTCTCCATGCTCACAGCTGACAAGCTCCCAGAGCAGAACACTCATCCAATGGGCAGCTCTTCAAAGATGTTTATTTCTTCCATCCACCACTTTGGAACCCATTAGTAACCTTAGTCTACAGGCACGAGACTGAACTAGATGCAGGGGAAGCACTAACGAATAAAAGTGTTAAAAAAGATTAGATTGGTGAACAGAACTGTTGGACTGTACATCATCTCCTTAATTCTGACCACTGCTTTTAAGAACCTTAGGAACAACTGGTGCCCTACCACCAGCACCATTATCCCCCCCGTGCACCTGCATCAGGTGCCTCTGCATAGCTCTGCAACACAACGCTCTGACAGGACTTGTAGCAGAGATGGAGCAAAGCACCTGTATATTCATTTTGCTATGAGGATGACATAGTTCTGTGCAGTAAACCAGAGACATTGTAGATTGCACTGAAAAAAAAAACTTCATGTGTAAAAAAAGAATCCAGAAAGTATTTTGTATTGATACAAAATGCTGTGAAGCCTCCTAGCTCATTTTTACAAGTCTTCCACAAAGGCAACTGCTCACCTTCAAGATTGAACTACACTTTTGAGTTAGCGTTAAAAGAAATGGGGAAATCAATAATGGGGATATTAAGTATGTTAAAGCATATAAAGTAGTTAAGCACCTACTTCTGAAAAAAAATTACAATAAAGGGACACTTCACTCTGACACCCACCACAACCCAAAACTGTATTCGATAAAAATCACTTCTCTTTTTCTCACTTCTTTTTAATCCATATTAAAACCATGATGAAATACAGTTGGCTTGACCCTTGGTTTAGCATCTAAACGTCACTGAATTACACAATGCCTCCTGATCTCCTCCTGCTGCTTTGTAAAGCTCTCTAAGGAATTCTGCTTTATCGTGGGGCCATGCATTTTATCTAAGAGAGATTCAGAGTACTAAATATTCTCAGAAACATACTAAAGGCTTTAGCTGTACTTCAGCGTCATTTGACAAGAAGGCAAAAATTTATCTACACATTCAGAAGAGAGAAGAAACTATATCTAAAGACTTCCTTTCCTTGAAAAATACCAACATTATTTCTATTAAAAAAACGTTAAAAGCAAATGTCACATTTGAAAGTAAGGATGCAGGAAAACAGGAGACATATATGTTCTGGTAGACCTAACATACTGTAAAGAAGTCAACCCATTTTTATCTGCCAGCAGCAGCTTCAAGTAAACAGAACGCAGTTCAGTTTTGCCAACAGTACAAGGCTGCCTAAATCTGTTGATAATCTGATGAAAACCATAGATCTTAGTGAAAGGAATTAAGAAAGATTTTTCTTCCAAGCTCGTGTCAGGCTTAATTTTAACACACATGTGGGGTGTGTGTGTGTATTCTAATATCCTCTCAGCAGAACATATGGTACAGTGTAGCAACCTTAAAGCTGAGTTTATTCTCTACCAGTCAAGAGTTCAAAGGGTAAAGGAACAGCCTAGTAAGTCCAATTATTCACGATTCATTCTGTATTTTTAGTTAGAGAAGTAATTTCTGCCATGCAATTTATTCCTTAACTCTATTAGAGCTATCCCTGGGACACCACTAAAAATAAAGAAGTAGCCTGTAGTCCTGTGCACATACGCACAAATTATTTTACCAGTTTTCTGCAGAAGAATTATAGTTTCTTTAAAAAGCAAATAAAGAATAGATGGTTGTACAAGACTTTTATTGAGAAAAGCACTACAAATACATGTTACTACCTAAATTCCTACAGCACTTTCCACCTAACGATTACTACAGTTAATCCAGTCCTTCTGAACCAGACTGCAAGTCCAAGAACACAGCGGCAGAGTTGTAAGTACGACAGTACTGTAAATCAGTGGCACGGAAAAAGCCAGGCAGGGTACACCTCACCTTCTGTGCCTCTTGTTTATTAATGAGAATCACAGCTACTAAAAGTGATAAGAGAAATTTGAAACCAAGAGGTAAAATGTGCACATGTTCCCATGAAGAATTGGGCATAAGGCTCTCCTGCACCACAAATACTTAAAGCACTTACCTACTAAGGCAGTCATGAAGCGATTCATTGAGAGAGGTTCCAAGTACATTGGCCCTTCATAACCTGATTCCAATTCACTCCGCACATAATCCCTAAAAAAATAAACCCACAAACAATAAATAAGGTCCACCCAGACAAGATGCAATTTATTCATTCCACAGATATGTAACTTCAGCATATGTCACAGTCAATTACCTACATTATAAAAAACAACATTAACATCACTGTTACAGCAGCCTCATTGATGTAAGAATCCAAGGCATGACTTAAACAAGAAGTATTATCTGTAATTAGACTCACTGGCATAGCTGTAAATCCTTTGGGACATGCAAGCTGTTCTTCAGAGCGTGGCCTGAAACTACTTATTGACAAAGCCTCTTAAGCACCATTCCATTTTTAAGTATCCTTAAGTGTTCTTCTCTCTAATCATGATTTTTTTTCCCCATCAGCTCCATGTGAAAGTGAAATTTGAGAGCTTCACACAGAGATCTTCCAATTTAGTGCTTTTGCACCTAACAACCTCTTTGCATTGAATTAAAAAATAGGTATGAAAAGTGACAGTTATGGGTTATAGTCAGGAACTGAGTTGCTTCATAACCTAACATAATTTGCTCTATCCCAGAAAAAATGGAGGTCCAACTGGATACCCTGAAACTGACAGACTGCTACTGACAGAGACAGTGAGACAGTCTGAAAACCTGGTATTTGCAATTTCTCTCAGAAAAGGTTGGCCAGGAGGGGTGGTACAGGCAACCAAAGAAAAAAGTAGGAACTTGCACAGACTGGGCTTTTTTCTGCCACGGGTGATCATCCATGGACTCTGCCTTCAAGCAGGTGGACAGATCTAACAGCAGTACAACTCAAACAAGAACTCCACACTAGAGTAAGCAGCTTGCACTTTCAGAAGGCAATCTTGGAATAGTACAGCAGTAATTCTCCAGTGGCTCCTTAATCCCCTGCCATGAGACAGCAGGCAAGCCTCATGACCCTTTGCATCCAGATCGCCAGCCCCCGTTTCTGCCTTGCTCTCCACTCCCAGGACGGCTGCTGCTCCACCCTTGTTACAGCACTACTAACCCTGCCACAAGCGCACAACGAAGCCAGTGCTTGTCTCTGGCTGATAGTGTCCAGTCACTCCTGTCTAGCTGCATCACATCCCCAGAATGCTAGGCAGATACACTTGACCTGACCCCGCATGAAGCTAGCAGAGTCTGTTTGCTTGAGGGGCTGAGCACTTCATTTATTACGCATTTATTTATATCAGTGAGGCAAGCCTCACTTGCTTGGAACAGATGCAGTCAAAGCAAGGGAAACAGTACCAGAAACCACAACCAATGCAAGATTTGCTCTTTTTATTTTGGTGCAGGAAAAATACACAACTCACTGCTACTGGAAGCATTCACTTTCTTCCAGAAATGTGGAAACATACCCTTCTAGATTAGCTTGCTACCCCAAGCTAATAGTATTCACATTTCATTTGCAAAAACAATCTCTGGAATTCAAGACATAAATCTCAAAGTACTAAAACAAACACTTCAAAGCTTGTTCTTCATAGCTGACAACCCTGCCTACTCACTGCAGCTTTTCAAGTGTCAGAGTATATGCAAGGTATGTTGAAATAGCTTCTTTACACTGGAACCTACAATTAAAAACACATGAGGACTGAAAAGGCACTTAAGACAATGGCTGTAGGTAGAACTTTCCCCCCCTTATTCTCAGGGTATAACTAAGAACAAGTTTGTGTTCTTATCCTACCTTCTACTATTAACATAGTCTTTGGGTCAAAGTTGGCTTGTTCAATTATTTACTCCATATGAACCTGCAGAAAGCACTTTCTGAATGCATTTGCAACACAAACATGATAATCCTTCAGAGTTATATATAGAGAAAAAAACTATTAATGCCTTTTGCAACATGCTAGAGATGGCATTTTGCATTAGCAACACCAAACATTGGGTGAATCATAGAATCATGAGGGATTGGAAGGGACCCCGAAAGATCACCTAGTCCAATCCCCCCGCCACAGCAGGATCACCTAGACCAAGTCACACAGGAACATATCCAGGCAGGTTTTAAATGTTTCTAGAGAAGGAGACTCAACAACCCCTCTGGGCAGCCTGTTCCAATGCTCTGCTACCCTCACTATGAAGAAAACACTGGTTATTTCTATACCCCTACAAGGAAAGCAGTGAGGACATCAACTTTCTTCTCTATGTGTTAAGAAACAGGTTACAAAATCATCCAGGATAAAAACAGTAGCAGGATGATCTCACACAACTTAACAAAGACACAACAACAAAGCTGCACTTACAGTTACTTTTTCAACACCAGGGACACCTCTGGAGATGACCTAAATTCCTTCAAGCTACATTTCTTGCTGTTGCCTATCCAACAGAGACAACAGCACAATTCTTTAAGTAACTCTCATTAATTGAGTTTTAGGCCTACCAGCTTGGAGAAGCAATGTTTTAAGATCTAAATTTTTTAAACAGTATTTGTAGATGATGTCTGAATAAGGGAAGTCAAAGCAATGATTCTCTTATTACCAGTACAAACACAAGGATCTTTTGGCACAGACACCAATCAGAATATGCCTCAAACAGCTGCAGTGCCATACAAGATGCTGAGAAGAGCAAGTGCCTGCACTCAATTTTGATCAATTAAAGCCGTACCAAGCTGCAGCTTTTACATTTGAGAATTGTTCACTTTATTGCAGCAATGTAAGAAAACAAGAATGGTAAAATCATTATTTGCTAGTTAATGAAATGACAGAAACTCTATTACTACTTTAGAAAAGTAAGATATACAAATAAAGCTTAGATCAGACTGCCTGCTGTTCATCCTGTAGATGCATTCCCAGCCTCACTGAAACTGCTGGACTGTTAACATAAACTCACAGTCAGTCATGACTAACATCACTCTAAAAAGGTTAAGAGATACAATACTTTGCACACCACCTTTTTTCTTTTGTTTCTCCTCAAAGTGCAGAGAAGCCTTCTCTTATGAAAAATATGCTTTGTAACTGACTGACATAAGGCACAGCAGTTATCTGACCTAATTGACTCATACTGCTGACATTTACTTTGGCTGATTAATCTCTGCCGTCAACAAACACACACTGTTGTAGGTTTTAATGTCTACAGACAGCCCTAAAGTTAAGTGTTTCTTATCAAGAAAGATTTCAGTCTCTTTGCTAACCCTCATTGTCGCATTTTAAGCTCTGCAAAACTCAACAGTGGAAATACAATCATAACAAAACTGCAAAACAGAGGATAATAGTGCAGATTCCATTTTTTTCACATTAACAGCGTATTTAATTGCATTGCTTCTTTTCTGCATAAACGCTCTGTTCATTTTCCAAAGTTTTATTGCTCTAAATGGAGAAATGTGATCCTTTTAAGCAGGACATTCATGCAGCTACACATAAAATAAAAGCAGCATCTATTTCCCTTGCCAGGAGCGGCAGGATTTGAGTGTTTTTTAGAGCTGACTTCTCCTTTTTCCATAAACAGATGGTGTATTCTCTCTACCCAAATTGCCAGGTTAACATACTACATACAAATGTAGCATCTTTTTGGACTCTTCAAATGTTCACAAACATCAGATAATCAATCTTTGTGTGTTAAGGTAATCCTTCATCTTGCAGATGAGGAAACAAACATTTAGGAAGTTAGGTGACTTGTCAAGGTCACATAGACCTGGAAGTCTGAAGTCAGAGTTTGCTACAAAATTGTGATATTCTTATTCCCAGACTTGCAGCTGAACCACAAGCTATTTCTGGGATGGAATAAAAGCCCTGAAAGCTGAAGTCTTTCAACAGCTCAGAATTTCCAGGACACTGCAGAGTCACAAGTGCCAGATGATTCTGGTCTTGTTCTATAATTTGCATTAAATCAAACTGGCCTCAATATGAGACCTCTTCATCTGTCTTAAATAGAATCCCAACTGGTAGTGCAAGCAAGTAATTCATGGGAAATTTTCAGCTCTGAGCAGAATTATTAACTAGAAGCACTCAGGAACAGTTTGCACGTGTGACTAAGTCTTGTGACCATAAGTCTGCTAAATAGAGTCACCAGCTGGGTTTGGATAGTTTGGGCAACAAAAGGAGTAGCTCCACTAACATACTTGCTTGTATTTTTTATTATTTTCAACAGGAAAACTAATGGGATTCAAAAATTCTTTTGAAAATCTAATGTGTCACTCCCCACATTACACAAATGCTGATGCTTAGAACCCCTTGCACAGTGTTTCCTTCCAAACCAAGTCAGTCTCATACCTAGGGAACAGGTAAGCTCATTGGCAAGTGTTAGCAACCACATCTGCTTTGCAAAATAGCAAGGGAATACTGCTGGGCTCAGTGAATCTGAGACATCTTTTAATTAATTTTTCTTGTGCCAGTTGATGCAAGATTTAATTAAAGCCTTTATTAACTCACTCCAGAAGCATCAACTAGCAAAAGCTTAGTATGAATGCAGTGAACAGTCCAAGCAGTAGTTACTGTGTTTGAATGAAACCTGCGAAGTCTCAACCCTCAAAAAGCAACGAAGTCACAACTTACATTAATAACACAAACAAATCAGGTCTTAAAAATCAAACACAGTGCTACCTCTTAGTGCACCACACCATCTTCGTCCCTTTTAAAAAAAATCTACACCATTCCAGGTCTCTACTTGATCTAATGATCTCTACTTGTAAATGCTCTGGAGGCCCTGTATCTGATGGGTGTTGTTACTAGCTTTATTTTTATTTCTACATAATTCCTTAAATAATGTTTGTGTTGTTTTCTCTAAGTAAGCCCTCAATCATAAGAAACACCCTCAAACTGTATCTATATAAACTCAGAACACTCCTGAGGATGATAAAAACCCCTCTTTCCTTCCTATCCAGACCATAAGAGACTGTAATTCCTCCCTTGCACCCTTATCCATTCAGGAAATCATTAACTGCAACTCTGACAGCCACAACAGCAGTATGTCAAATCACCACAAACCCTTCATTAAGACTGAACTTCAATGTACCAAGAGATACTTCAGCAAATGCTTTAGAACAACAATTTTGATGCAAAAATAACAAACCTATTACCTGATTTAAATCAATCAAAAACACATTTTTAAATGTTTCCCATCATCAGGCAACAAAAATAAATTGGGCTCAAGTCCATATTTTCAAAACTTCCCATGTAAAGCCATTAATGTGACGGCACTCTCCTTGGTTCCCATTAAACTTCCTGTCTGTATGACAGTTTACATTGGCTTTCAACAGATTCACTGGAGCCAAACAAACGAAGACCATTGGTTCTGCCTCAAGTCAGAACTCTTGACTCAAGAGTTCTTTACCCTCTTGCTCTGCATTTTAGATACAAAATCTTCTTTTTGCTTCAATGGTAAATCTATTACATAAGCAAAGATGAATTTAAGAATAAATTTGAGTATTGTTTTCTTTCACCATCTTCCATAGCTCTATTTCCACTCATTGTAGGTGCCAGGAAACGAAAAGTAATGTACTGTCTGCTTCAAAAAATGCTCCAGTGTTGAAAGCATGTTAGCCAAGCCATTGCATAACTCAGATTACTACATTACAGGCCACATTTAGTCTTGAGGTGTCTTCTCAGATTAATGGACTTACACTCTGTAGAAATGCAGCTCAAAATTCCTTTTAAAATTACTGAAAATACACCAGAATGACCTGACTGCATATTTAATTCTGCAAATGATTTCAAGAAAACATTCTTGCTGTTACAAGATATATTTAGATGTCTGGCATAGGAAAAAGGTCTCCACAAAACCGGACCTATCCCCTTTATTCAAAATATTCACGTAAGTGTCAGTCGTTTTTTAATTTTCAAACCAATCTAACAAAACTTAGCCATTTCTTCCTACCTGGAAATTTGGTGCCCAGCATAAAGCAGCAGTGCAGTCAAAAAGTACAGGTAAAGCTGAACCAGGTGTTGTCTTGGTAAAGTCAGGAGCACAACACTCAAGATGTAACCTGCAGCAAAACAAAATTAGAGGTTGGAATTTTAAAAAGCCACTATCTAATCCCAAACTTCTCAATATGAATTAACACTAAAGTTACTCAGATTCCTTTAACGACCACCTCTGCTTTTAAAATTTGTGTACTTATGTCTTCCTCTCATCAAAACATGAAGCACATAAAAAACTTAAACAAAAATAACTCGATCAGCTTCTGGAAGATTACATCTAGGTGTCAAGAAGTGGACTGGAGACAGAATTTTAACAAGACTCAGTAACCTATGCAAAGGGAACACTGTTCTAGGCCTCCCTACTCTTCCAAGTGAAAGTAAGTTTCACTGTCGTGGGAAGAAGGCCTGTTCATCCAACAAACTCCATCAACTGATGTAAAAATCCTTCTCTTCAAGTGAAGGACACACAACACCCTTCCATGCTGATGAGCATTAGAAGTTTTAAATCTTTCACTGTATCCTCATGGTTTAAAGACACTATGCATGCTCATAATTTGAGCTGAGGACACATGGACCATTCACCATACTCCTAATATTAAAGAACATTCAAGCTATCAGTGTCGCATAAATCAAGGACGAGACTCAGCACAGGCTAGGGTTTGTAGGCATTTACAACAGCAGTTCCTTCACTTCTTGTCAGCATTTACTAAGACTCTGGAAAAAGACCTGACAGATACAGCTTTCCTCCACAGGAACACAGTCTGGCTGCTCAGCAGCCTCTCCAACAAGCCAAACACTGGTGGTGTTTTTCGTACCTACTCTCATTAGGATACTTAAATAAAGGCAGGAATCTGAAGTCCCCTTCATAACTGGGCGGTACCCAGACCACAGGTCAAAAACTCAATGCATAGTGCAATTGATCTTTATTTCCAAGCTCTCCATCACAGTGCAGTACACTCATGCTCTTTCTGAAGGTCAGTTTAAGTGCCTGGCACTGAAATCCATTTAGGAAAAAAACCCAGCAACCGCTAACAACTTCCCTGCAGCTAAGAACAAAACACTATAGAAAAACTTACCCTGACACTTACAGCTATACTGGTCATATTGCATTTGAAGAGTCGTCCATCTACTCAGCAACCCCAGGCACAGCCTTTTTAACAGTTAACTGATACTTTGAACTTTTTAAAAATACTTAAGAAAATAATGCAACTCTAGATTAAGCAAGTTATAATCAGTGGGGCAACCAGTTACTATCAAACAACTTGAGAAGACCGTATGACCCAATATTTAAATAGATAAAATTTTAGAGTGGGTTGGTATTTAGTATTTCAAGGCTACTTAGTGTCTTGCCACATTCAATAAACCATCTCTGTAAAATTCTACCAGTAGTTAGGTCTTCAAGAAGGTAACTCAGAATATACTCATAGAAAAGGCACCAGCCCCACTGATTGTTTCAAACATGCAGGAGGATAGGAGTGATTCTAGATAGACAAAGCCTATTCACCTACCATTTTAAAAACACAAGTAGTTTACACATTTTACATTAAAGATAATTTTTCAAGTACTTTTCATAAAGTAGATGTGACAAGTTGCATATTTGCTTGAGGATGTGCCTTTTCAGAAGCTGAAATAACTTACAGTTTATTTGATGTATCAAAGTATCAAACAAGTCACCAACACTAGTTTCTGTACAGTATCCTCTTGATCATTTACAAAACTCATCAGGGGGCTGGAACACCTCTGTTCTGAAGACAGACTGAGAAAATTGGGGTTGTTCAGCCTTGAGAAGAAAAGGCTCCTGGAAAACCTCAATGCAGCCTTTTTAGTACTTGCAAGGGGCTTATAAGAAAGGGAGGAAGGAAGGGAGCAAGGTATCAAGACATGAACTGATGGTTTTAAACTAAAAGAGGAAAGATTCAGACTAGATACAAGGAAGATTTTTTTTTGCAGTGAAGGTGGTGAGACACTGGCCCAGGTTGTACAGGGAGCTGGAAGAAGCTATCATTTGAAACATTCCAGATCAGGCTGGACAGGCCTCTAAACAACCTGATCTATTTGGAGATGTCCCTGCCTATGGCAGAAGGTTGGATTAGGTGACCCCTAAAGGTCCCTACCAACCCAAACTGTTCTACAATTGCACAATTTTTATTTTAAGCTTTGTGAAGGGGCCTGAAACAGAGTACTACAACAGTTTACTTCTAGCAACTGTTTTTATACAGAATCACACT
The DNA here is from genome assembly GCA_028565055.1 of Phoeniculus purpureus. Taxonomy (NCBI): domain Eukaryota; kingdom Metazoa; phylum Chordata; class Aves; order Bucerotiformes; family Phoeniculidae; genus Phoeniculus; species Phoeniculus purpureus. The sequence continues at coordinate 10,059,179 of JAOXOE010000765.1, read as the reverse complement.
TCTACTTAATACAACGTGGCAGTTGCTCTACACCACCAGTTCCTTCGCAAACACTTGGGAATTAATCTTCTCTGTTCACCACATTCCTTCTACTGAATACACAAGTGACACAAACAGAATCTCCTCAACAGAATCTCTACAAGGACATTTCAGTAGTTTGGACCACACCACAGCACCACAAGCCAGCTTCAGCAGCTCACACCATCTACAATGTTAACACTTCGTCTCTGCTGTGTTCACCACCTTCCCTTGATTGCTTAGATGGGGACAATCCTCTCTGCGGAACAACCCACACGGCACAACCATGTATCACTCCAGCACTTGAGGCAATTTCTCCCTTCTCATTGTTGCCGTGACTCACCTTCAAGTGGAGAAGTAAATGGAGTTTATTATGCAGTCTTTTATTCCTCTTGTACTCTATAAATAGTCTAAGAATACCTGTTTATCAGCATTTCAGCTCTGCTGTCTTCTTTACCTTATTCTATCACATGAAAGTCTGCTCCTTGGCTACACGATGATGTACTTGAGTGGTTCTAGGATAATTTCTGCAAAAGGAAGACATTTCAGAGTGCAGCAGCTGCACTCCAACACCCTCCATGTTACACAGGAGTATTTCAGTATTTCAGAAGTGACTGAAGTTCACTCTTCTCTACAGGATCACAACTTTAGCTAAACTATAGCGGGATCTACTGAAGGAGTGAAAAATACAATGTCCAAATACAAGTGAAAAGCCAAGAAGATTACAAACTGCTTCCAAACTGCACAGATGCTTCTAACACTACACCAGGAAGCAGCACAAGACAGCCAAGGTTACTGCAGAAGCTTAAGGGAGCCTGAACTCAACCGCTGATGAGTTTGGGCTGGAATTCAAAAGTTCACTTTGAAGCAGCTGTCTGCATTAATTGTTAGATTTTGAAGAGGCCAAGAGACAGTGAAAGTAGTTCCCTTTCACTTATTTACAATTCCCTCTTGTAACTAGGTAAGATATTTCCACACATTTCATACTGCAACATTTGCATTTTTGCTGCAGAGGACCTATTCCCAAAGTGGGTCCAAACTCACTTTTATTGACAGTGTCCCTCCCTAAAAGGGCAAATAATTCATTACCAAACCGTCTCCCTGCAGAAGAAAAAGGAAGACAAGCTCGAACTCAGACATTGTAACAACAATATTCTATTCCTTTTGGTCTTGCCTGGACAAATGGTGTAATTAGCGTATGGCATAAATGAGGTTCTACTTCAAAACAAAGGACCAGGAAATCAAATTTCTCACAACAGCTCTCTCATCTAAATCATTACATTCTGTTTTCATTTGTGTCTCCTCTGTCAGAAGGGATCACTATGCTGAGAACATATATGCCTTCTGAGAGACTCTACACACAAGAATTTACAGCTTGAGAAAGTCACCTTACTGGGTAACCTTCCGACATGCATTAACAGTAACTAATACTCACTTTTACCCAAAGCTTTCTAAGCTCTGTCTACAATGTCTTCATTTAGGCCATGTGTGTTATTGGCACTCTTGGGACACGGTGTATTATCCCTTCTAACTCACCAAGTACACTTTCATTTAAGCGTAAGGAGCAGGGTCAGTAAAGTGCAATTGCTATCCTGGTAAAGAAACTATTGCAACACCGTTTAAAATAAGATAAAAGACAGAACAGACTGTTTCCTGAATACAGTAGTAGAGCTCTAGTGCTAAGCCATCAAGAAATCTGAATCGCACCTTTACCCTTCCAGCTCTAAGGAGGACTATAGGAGACTCATTCTGCCACCCTTACAAATGCACAGACCCACCATTCAGCACCTATGCAGGAGCGCAAAGAAGCAGAGAACTTCTACTGCCTCCTCACACAAGAGGGTACAGATGCAGGTGAACTATGAAAACTGTAATAGGTAGAAAAACTAAGTACAACTTTACCAGACAAGAACACATGTATTAACCAGCTCATGACTTAATTTACAACTTGTTGATTCAGCTAGATAAAAACCTCTCACCGACAAGGCTCATTGTGAACAGTAAGTACAGTTCACAAACTGCCTTTCAGCAATCTCTTACTATTTGCATACCACCAAGGTGTTTCGAAGCTTCTTTCACCCTGTATTATGGGCTGCCCAGGGGGGCTGTGGAATGTCCTTCTCTGGAGATGTTTAAAGCCCGCCTGGATATGTTCCTGTGCAACTGATTTAGGTGATCCTACTGTGGCAGGGGGACTGGACTAGATGATCTTTCAAGGTCCCTTCCAATCCCTAATGTTCTGTGATTACCTCTTTGCCAACTCGCATGTCTGAGTTTTATCGACATGCTGCATTCAACAGAGGCTTCTGGAACACGATCAAAGTTGTAACACATCCTCCTTTTGAAGCATTTTAGTGTTCATTTGCATGATTAGAGATCCCTTGTGTCCACTTCACATTATTACTCAAAGTTTCTTGCAGGTTTAGTCTAAAATACAAGTACTTTACACATGAAAGAGTTTGTAACATTTCTTAATAAAACCACACCATCTCTTGGAGTGCCAGCAAGTAACAGCTCAATTGCTTGGATTCTACTGGGAAATGAGTTTCCAAGACTCTTAACCTCCCACTCAACCAGACTCTATGAGGATAAAGGGGCCATCTTGTAAAGCAACTTGTTGTGATGCAGCAAGTCATGAGCCCCAGAACACCCTGAAAACTCCTGTCTCTCGTGACTCAATACAGTATCAGTGCACCACTGATTTGTTGCGTTAGTATAACCCTTGAGTGACCTCATTTCAGTTTATTCAGACAGCTATCTGGCCACAATAGAGAAGTGCCAGTAACAACAGAACAGAGTTGTGAAAGACTGTATTTGATATGGCACAAGTATAACAGCCTCAACTGGCACTTTTATTTTCAGTGTGTTTAATTCTCAGGATAACCAGTAGCCAGACTGGATGTGAATCCATTCTCAGAGATTTAATAAACTGTCAATGTTCAAACTATCTCCCTCAAGAGCAAATTATTTTTTTTAAATATTAACTGCTTTGAGCTCTACAGTATAAGACATGATGCAGAAGTTCCCAGGAATATCCTGCAACCTCTTCACTAGAGGCCAGCTCAATCCCAGAAGGAACCCCAGCAGCCACTTATTGCTGCATCACATAAAAGGAGAGACAAAATGGGGTCTTCTGAATTGATCTAGAAGACTAATTTTAGCCTGTTACAAAAGACAATGTTATACAGAACCCCTGCCTCCATGCAGAATGGCCTCTCCTGCATCAGAGGCAGCTCCAACACACAGCTTATGCAAAATTTTCCTCTCTGAAATCAGGCAGAAGCCAAGCCATGCAGAGAGCTCTTAATGCCAAAACCCCAATCAGTCTCCAGCAGCTACTGCCACCACAAAGGGCAGCATTCGCCTCGCCTGTCTCACCACAGCTAAACCTCTTCAAGGCAGCTGAGCACAGTGGGCTCTAAGAGGTGTTGCATTTTTGAGGAGTGATGTTTTTGCATGGCAAAGCCAAGGCACACCTCTTCCTCATCCTTCCACTCAGCAAGAACTGCCCAAACCAATGTTACTTATTCCAAGAAGTTCTGTACTTTGAACTAATGGAGCAAATACTCTGCTCTTTAGAAAACTTTGAAAAATTGGTTCTGAAGTGAAAGAGCACACCTCTAAACACACTGCCACACAAGGCAATTAGTATTTACCTGGTCCTGGCATACAGTGCAACTATAAACAGAGATCAGAAATCCTGTTATCAACAACCACATATCTCAGTGAAAATAATGCCAACAAAACAATTTACTCATTACTAGGGTACTGCCAGCAGTTTCAACAGCTGTTTCTTGAATTTTCAAATGTGAAACAGAGCGGGCATTCCAAGTATAAATAATCCAAGAACTGAGTTCCTTAATGAGATTTGCAGTATTGTCTGAACAAATAAAATGGACTTTTGATTCTTATTCTGCCACATGATTCAGAGGCTGTTCATATAATTCAGGATATCAAACGATCAGAATCCTTGGACTAATTACAGTTGTGGAGAACTTGAATACTGGAAAAGGACACAGAAGCATAACCATTAAAATATAAAGGGTCACAGAGTATTCTAAATTATGAACACAAATTGCCATGTTGTCATTAGAGTCGATTAGCCTCAACATTTCAAGCATCTCCTATCACACAAGATGCTAAGTTTAATTTTTTTTTTTTATTTAAATAAAAAGTTACATAGTTTGCCAAAAGGAGATACCAGCTTTGTTCAGAAAAGTTACCATATGCTGAGAAAGCTGCTCGGTAAAAGCCCAAGAAAGCAGGATAGGAATCAGCAGTCTCTAGAGCTAGCAAGACAAAAAAGCGTATGCTGCATTTTGAGCACGCTATACTCTCTAACATCTTCTGTGTCTACTAACTGCAGTATACGCTGCATTTTATCCAAGAGGAGACTATGAAGACATTGCAAGTAATTTTTTTAAGAAATAAAGACAGAAATCCATGTCATAAAATTGCATTTGGTTAAAAAAATAGCTACATTTCAAAATAGTAACACTCAGAAAGTATTTCTGCTACCCATTTGTCTATATGCTGCTGACAGGAGAGAGACAGCAAAGCCAGAGATGCTGAATCTGAGTAGCACCTCATGTTCATATGCATTTACACGTTCAGTCATCCATCCTTTTCTCACAAATTTGTTTCTGGAATGAACTGACTGCTTTCTTCTCACACTGAAGCTTTAAGTGGCACTCATTAGTCTCAGAGTACCTTATCTTTTCTCATAAGAGAAAAGTCATCACTGAAAGAAGGAATGCAAATAAAGGATCTTCTAATTAATGCACAAGATCTTAAAGAGAAGCGAGTAGACCAAAGTAGAGAGCAATCAGCAAACACGCAATTGCAGTAAGCTCAGAAGTGTTCTCCTACCTCAAGCCTCCTTTCTAAAGGCAGAACTTATAACAAGCAGTTCACACCTAGCAAGTGATCTGACCAAGTGAATTAAGATATTAAATGCACAGTTCACAAAACTGATTATAGGCAGGGCTATGAACGATGACACACTTGCTACCCGCTTCAAGTATTTAAACAGGTTCTTTACGGTTCTTTCCCCAAGATTTTTTTTTTCTGTAATAAAAATTATACAAAGATAGAAAACTGCTATTATTTTTATTCTTAGGTACAAAACCACTATGTATTTAGTACAATTCTATCCCTCAGGTGTGACAGTGACTTAAATTCCAAGTCTGGCTATGATTACAAGTTTGGCTTATGACTCTTCTCTTCCCATCCAGCTCAGAGGATTCACCAGTTAGCAAAAATAACACTGCTTTGCCCTTCATAGGAGGAAATTACATGGTTTCAACTCTTTCCATCTTCATCAAAAGAATAAAAAAAAAAAAAAGACCAGTGACTTTCCTTTCAGAGTTACTCTACAGTAGAGAGGAAAACACTGAAGTCTGGCAGTATCAAAGAATCATAGAAACATAGAATCATCAGGGATTGGAAGGGACCTCGAAAGATCATCTAGTCCAATCCCCCTGCCACAGCAGGATTACCTAGGTGCTAGTTACCCTACAGGGCTTTGTGATAAAAGCCATTTCAATTAAGGCTAGTTTAAACTTGTAAAAATATTTCTAAATTATTTTAAGATAATTCTAATGAAAAATCTCGGTGCAAACACATTACATCTGTAATAGCTGTAGACAAAGCTATTATTGGGTTTGTTTTCTAAGCTTCTTTTCCCTGGTCACTTTCACATGGTAACAGCATAACTCAGAATTCTATCTGCTAAAAAGCACACTGCACTCAAATGTATCACCTGCTGCTCTTCAACCAGACTGGATGGGTTAGCAAATGTTCCCCAAACATTCCACGTGACCCTAATTAAGAGTCTCAGGAGAATTTGGTTTATTAACAACAGACTCCTAAACTCTCCAGGAAGAACTAGAAAATGCAAATAAGGCTTATAAATCATGGGGTTTTTAAGTACTCTTAAAAGAATAAAACAGATATATAGGCATATATATATATATAAATGTATTTAAACAAATGGCATGAAAGAGACATTACAGAATCTAGTGTGTAGTTGATTTTGTGTGTGCAAATCACATTACAGTGATTTTTTTCAGAGAACAAAAGAATTTTTACCATTCTTAACATAATTTCAGGTTGCATATCACTGGTACATGCACTTGAATTTGAGTTACAACCCAATTTTATCCAATTTTTGCCCATTTTTATAGATACCTAATAGATAAGGAAAACTTTTAAAAATCAAGTACACAGGTCAACTCCTTTTCATCCCACGTATCTGCACTGATGTGTTTAATTTACAGCTGGTCTTGATCTCAAAGGTTTCTTCCAACCAAAACGATTCTATGATTCTACAATCTCTAGCAATTTTGAATACATTATCTCTAGCAAGTTTTGAATACATTATCTAATTGATGTCCTGTAAAAGATACCAAAAGTACTTCCAGACTACTGAGTATGATCAATCAAGATTTAAGCCTGAGGTGACCCCATGACCATCAAGTATGAATTTACACACTTTTCAGCCACAGACATTCCTGAATTGTTGCTTAAATGAGTTTTATGTTTGTCTTTTTAAGCACAATTGGCAGACCTAGGAAAGTTTTCAGAAGTAAAAAACAGTCTTAATGGTTACTCTAGACGGTAAGTTACATGTAGAAAAATAAATATTATGAAATGAAACAACACAAACCTTATACACAAGAGCTGAAGTGCACACTGAAGGCTAGTGAAGGCTGTTCACTGGCCTGTTACTCCAGCTGAAACAGTAACCACTGTGCCATGTGAGAGATAAAAGTTCATGATCAAAATCACTTGTAACTTTTCCGACAAGAAATTAATCTGTTTACATTCAGCCATTCTAACCAGGAATTTACCTCTGCTATTTGCATTGCTTTATGTGTATTTAGTTACACTTCACACAGCTGAACCTGCGGTTGAGCGGTTATCGGGACTGAATATTTTCTTTCACTAAAGCAGATAAGGGCTGTTTCATTATAAGATATGAAAAAGAAAAGTTGCATCAAAGGACCAACTGCATCCTAGAGGCTAAGGAATGTGAATGACACTAATATACATCACTCAATCAAAACCAATTTTCTTTTCAAACATTAAGTCAAATGGATGGGTGAAAATGAGAACATTTAAACAGAAAAGACACTCCTGGTAACCCCCAGTTCTGCAAAGAATTCCAGCTTTGGAACCCTAGTTCCAGGAAGAAGTTCCTAATATCTGGACTGGTAGAGTTTACTGATTTTTATGGCTCTCCAATCAAACCGTTCCTTGAGCATCTGTCTCAAGATAAATGCATCTAATTTCCTAAGCTGCTGGAAGCACTTCTATGATACAGTATCTTACACTGCCCATATCAGAAACTGAGTGACTGTTTGATATTGCAAAGCTCCCACAGCATTTGCTGATACGGTGTTTCCTATCTGGAAATACAGAGGAGGTTTTTTCCTAAATAAAACAGACCAGAATGTTGAAGCATATCCACCCTAAGTGGTTATTTAAAGGACACAGTGCAGTTAATTTCCCCCAGAATTATCTTGAAAGAAGCTTAATTTCTCAAACTGGTGGAAAAGTACTTTGTTTTCTTTACTAATCAAATGTATATAAGTTACACATCATTTTAATTAAGGTTACACAGTAAATTGATGCAATTACATCTATATAAAAATCTCACGTAGGCACAAAAATTGATTTAGCTCAGCCTTACGCTGACAGAGCTTAAAAGAAATCCAACCCAGGACCAGAAACAACCTAAATTCACTTGAAAAGTAGTAACTAAATTTTGTCACTGAAAATTGTCAAAAATGTTTTCAAACAAGCAATTTGTTTGATGATTTAGAAGCCCTTCTTGATCAGCAGCTTCCAGATGGAGCAGCAGAAGTACAGACAGTATTGTACAAGCAAAAAGTAAAAGATCTGCTGATCATGCACCAGGACAAAAGCACCATTTTTATGAGGAGCACAAAGTGAGAATCCACTCCTTTATTACTAAAATAGCATCCAGATGAGAAAGACTTTGATAACAATACCTACCCTCACTGTAGCATTTGTTACTGATGTATCTCACTGCACTTAAGCCAGGAGCAGCTATCAAATTAATATAAACAGGGGCTATGTCACAGCTGGTAATTGCCCACTTATATCTGGATAGTTCCGTATTAGAAAAACTGATGAACTAACTCCTAAAAGGTACTCGTGTGCACGTAAGCCCAGGAGAAAGCCATCTGTAGTTACATGTCAACAGGCAACACACACATACTGTCTCCCACCTACATATGTAAAGGGCATAGAGCCATAAAACCAGCTTTTTGCACTAAAAGTACACTGCTATCCCAGCATGAGTACAGTGGAACCAGAGCAGAAAGAGCAACGTGAACTTTTTGTGGCACTAAATAATGATTTTAAAAGTCACATGCCAGCACTTACAGTCAGGATTAAAAACCTCGGCATGCTACTTCAAAATACCACAGTCCTCTAACTACTTAACTAAAGGGCGTAGTTTCCTACAGCTGATTGTAGTGCAGATTTATCCTCCAAAGCCATCCACAAGCAAGAAACATTGCAGTGTAGGAAAATTATATGCAAGCCATTTCTCTCCAAGCTAGGCAGCACTCCTGCAGCAGCAACCTCAACAGCCTGGAACCAATAATTAATTAATACCATGAGCAGTCAGCAGATGAATCACATACCCACCTGGAGAGCAAGTCCCAGAGCTCAATCCTTTCATCTCCTAAAAACAGATGTCTGACATTCCAGAGCTAGACTCGCAGGCCAAGGTTCAAACCTCAGTTCCCTGAGCTGCGTTATTAATTTTGTCCATTTATCTGCAACCCAAGGACTTGTCACCTGCTCTATTCTACTCACAGTACATAGATCGTTTGTAAGGTTATAAGCTGAAGCACAGCAGTGAAAGGGAATGTTTTGGTGCTGTGGTCGTTGTCCAAACTTTTGCCCTAGTTTCTTATTTAATGCCAGTGATAGAAGTTGCAACAATTCTTGCCTGTACAGCAGCTTTTTCATCAGTCAGAACAAAGGCCAAAGTCATTCTGCTGTTTTCAGGGCATCAACTGTGTTTCCAGACACCAGGTTTATTCTATTTACACATCAAGACTAAGTAACAAAGTTCTGTAGAAGACCCTAGACACGATTAGTTCACTGCTAACACAAACAGTTCCTTGAAGCAGAAGGGTAATTAACATAATGCTATTTGTTTAAATCAATATATTATGCCATTACCAAATTCTTAAAATTCTTGTGGTAAGCAAAATGGTACTTATTACAGTAGTGTTTTGTCTTAAATACATGTTCACTTACCCACATAATGCATATTAAGGGCCAAGTACTTGTACTGGAAGAGAGGGTTGTTGTGCAGGCTACTTCTTTGGATCTGCTGGAAGAATGAGCTGACGTCCCATCTGTACAAGACATCCAACAGCATGATGCTTGGGACCCTTAGGGCCACATTTAAGACTGCCTCAAATTTCTCCTTCGCAGCCATTCTCTTCCCTTTCTGTGAATTGGCAGCAGACTGTAAATAGCACAAGGCAGAGAAGAGTAATCAGATCAATCTCACTGTACAAACAGTTATTAGGCTTTGTGATTCTATGAATGGGGCTTCCTGTGTGGCCACAAATGACAGAATGAATTGACTGAGTTAAATTCAAAGGCAGACAGGACAGCTTCTATTTTTGCTACATTAAGGTCAATTTGCCAGCAATTTTTCCACGGTAGTACTGTGAAATGGGGAAAGGCGGGGGCAGGATAATGACATAAAAATGTCCAAAGGGTGTGTGCACAGAATAAACCTTCATTCTTATTTGCACTAATTTAGCATCCAGAAGACCCTAATGTACAAGGTGCTACACACACACAATAAGCTTTAGAAAGTAAATGCCTGTAAGATTTAGAAAGCAAACATCAACAACATTCATAGACTACCTCCACTTAGCTTAGCACTAGTTGTGTGCCTTCCAAATGAAATGACACCAACTAAAATTGTTCTTAAAACACTTCAGGTTCACTTCCTCAATGAAAATTATCTAAGTGGTTTTCCAATATTTAAGATTTAAAATAAAAAAAACACATTTGTGGCATTTATTACATCTATAAACATGTATCTGCAGAATCTGAGTGCTGTGGGTTTGAACATTAGGACAAATAATCTAACTACTTCCTTACTGTAATTCACTGCAAGGAATCATACAAACAAGACCATATCCTCACTCAACAGTACTAGAAGGTAATATCGTTTTGAAGCTTGCAGATCAGAGAAGATGGATGATGCAAGACAATGAAGGGCACTTTTTTTAAAAAAAGCATAAAAAAGAAAATGCTGGTCCACAACAGCATCTCAAAAGGGACCTACCCACCAAAGACCATTTCGAAAAGCAGAAGGATCAGTTTCCACATCCTGTCAGTGCACTGCCCTCAGCTGAGACTGACAGATGGCTCCTAAGTGTAATGCACCGTTTTCACCACTCATCACCTGCCCACCTCACCAACAGCATCCACCCCAGGCCATGTTCCTGAGCCACCAGCACATACACTGTTTTAGACAAGTGCAGGTGAAGTGTTCATGGCCAAGGCATGGATGAACCACAAAAAGTTTACACCCACAAGTAACCACTCAAACAATCACCTGCAGCATGATGAGTCCTCAAATGAGGTCAAGATCTAAGGAAAGGCTCCCAGTCACAATTATTATGTCATCCTGCCCAATGACACAGAAAAATCTGCATTGGAACTGCATTTTTAAAATAAAGTTTTACAGAACTGTGTTCACACTGCCCTTGTGTAAGCTTAAGTTTTTGCAGTCATGTCAGTTTTGTACTATTGAGCCAGCACAGAAGTACAGCATGAAATGCTCATACAAAAAACACAACAAAACAACCTTCCCTTTCTCAGAGACACATACAAGTCTCACGTGAAGTTTCATTCACATTGCCAGAGATGCTACCAGAAACTGCTCATGTTTTCACCTAAAGCTACACTAACACTTGTGAAGGCACGACATAAAATTAATTCAGCTCAACAAGTCAGGACAGATTAAAACTGAGATTTGGCTCAGTAAACCACAAGTTACAAGACTGTTGCTTGTCATCATCTAGCCCACAGTCTAACTTTTCAAGTTATGTAAATGCAAACACTTCTTACCAAGCCCTTGCAACAGTTCCACAAACCCTAAAGACATCCTTCCCCTTGCACAGGAAGAGCCTCCCCACTGCACTGAGCATCCCACACAATACCAGCACTTCACAATGTGTCCCAAAATGGACTAAAAGGTCAGCCAGAAAACTACATGTTCGAATCAACAACCAGCACCACTGCTCAAGCACCTACCAGCATTTAGTGTTTAGTGTGAACAAAAGATGGTGTTTGAATGTATGGTGTTGTACAAACAGAAGTAGTCAGAGCTACAAGGAGTTTTGCCAGGCTGTACTGAAATAAATAGAAGCCTATGCTGAGAACATGGCGAATTAACTCATAGAAACATTTAAAATGTCCTGTTATTTTCAAAAAAAGTTTGATTTTGCCAAGTTAAAAATTAATTAAAACTTTGAAATTAAGCTGCCTTATTTGCAGTTACTTTTCCAAGAGGGAACTGACAGTTTTTCACTGTGTCACAAAAATCCCCTTGTAAAGTGACAACGAACATCCGATTTCAAATTACATTCTTGTAACTGTCAAAGCTCTTTCAATCATCAACAACAAATGTGTACGGCAACAATGAAATTTTCACTTGTGCTTTCACTTTACTGAATCACCTCAAATGTAGAATTCTGTGACCTTCTATACTGCAAGTTAATTGAGATTTAACATATCCAAATTAACCCAGAACCTCCTGCCTCCCAAATTCAAACAAAATTCTTCAGAATAAGAGAACCAAAATGTGCAGCACTGACATTACCAAATAAAACAATCCTAATTGGAAACACTGTTAAAACAAACCAACTATGAAAGACACATTATGTCGAATGGATAGGGTACAAGAAGCAGTCACTGCAACTCTGCAGCACATTCTGTCGCTGACTGACAAAGCACCCAATACTAATAAGAAACCCTTTAAAATTAACTCCACTAGAAATACGGATGTGTTAAATAAAGCCTCGGTTGTAATTGCTGCCAAGTTCTAACAGAACGGAATACAAGCAAGCAAGCAACAAAGTCCATTGCTCTAAGCTCATTATATTGCGAAGAGCTCTCACAATACATTATTCTGATTGGTGTAAAAACAAACAAAAAAGCAGGAAAAAACCTCCCACCACAACATTAAATCTCTAAAACCTTTAGATAAATGATGATGACAAAAGTTGCTGAGTGCTCAAATGTTAGTGTAAAATAGGTCACTGTTGTACGTAGCCAAAAAATGGACTGAGAACAGAACTGGGAAGCTATTAGTTTGTGTTTTGAAATTTTTTCCCAGTGATTTCAAACATCTCTTAGCTCCAAGTAAGGATAAGAAAAAGACTAATCTTAAGAAGAACCTCACACTTCACACCCTAAGCAAGTGCAAGCACAGCTGTGCTATTTGACCATCTTTTAAAAACTTCCCAGTATAACTGACTAACGTCCATGGAAACATTCTGTTTTCTAACACGGAGATTTTCAAAAATCCCTCCCTGACATGACAGACAGATTTTGTCAAGAGTGTCTTCCTGGCTAGTGTATTCCTGTTATTACTATCACACCTCAGGCAGAAAATAATCACTGGTAAAGCAGTACAAGAAGCTGCACAAAATCCGCATCCATTTATCAAAGCAGGTGAAAAATTACATTAAGAGAGTATAGGTTCTACATTTTGAAAGCATTAATTAAAAAGTTACTTAATGGTTATAGAAACACACTGGAATGTCTGCAAATTCAAGAGTCTTTCTAATTTTACTGCCAATTGCTAGAGAAAGATACAGTTAATTCCAGCTGGGCTCAGAACTTCAAAAACAGAACTCAGCACTGCAACATCCAGCCTAACATCTGTGAGCAAGATGCTCAAGTATCCTGCAGGATTTACAACCTAAAACACTCAGACTGACTAGAAACCAAGAGACAATTTCCACTTCTGTTCCTCACATGTATGAGGTTCTAGTTACTTTGCATACATCCATTAACAAGTTGATTTTGATCTGTGGCCTAGTTTCCACTTGAAATTATTTTTCAGCAATACATTCTGAAACTAAAAACATAATCAGCATAAGCTTTTGTTTTCCTATGGGTTAAACTTTGCTAGACAGACCTTGAAGAGGGGAAAAAAGGAAAAAAGTAACCAACATACACAAGTCCTATAGTTAACAGTTGAGAAGTTCAGGGTCACAGCTCAAAAAACTAAAATGAGACCCATCAGCTGGGTTGGATTCAGGCAGTCCCCAGAACCCCTCCTATATGCCTCTGCTGTTCTTCGAAGCAAAGAGAAAGGAGTTTGGAGTACAGAATAACCCCACTTAGATCTTCGAACCATCACCTCGGAGGGAAAAACACAAAAAGAATAACAAAGGAGGAGGAAGAGGTTTATCAGATACACACTCAGAATTTCCCTGTGTGATTCTGTAGAAAAGAAAAATTCCCTAGAACTCCAGAGATTATCAGTGAGTCACTGATGCATCAAAACAGTTCTTTCCACGCAGTCAGCAGCAGAGAAAGCAAGAGACATCTTGCTGCTATACAATTCAAATGGGCTAACAAGGAAAGCACTGAAACATTTCTGCTGAGAAGGCCAGATACCATGAGCATACCAAGCGCACAAGTAATGCAGCAGAACACCGCAGACATGTACAGTAACACTGTCATTAGGATCCAGTCAGCACTTCCAATAATATTTGGGTTTTGTAGTTCACTAGAGTAGTTCAGTAATTTCAAGTAATAACCAGTGAGTACCCTTCAATTTAAAGATTTAGAAAGAGTCGGTAGGCAGACTACATGAGTTGCTACGCAAAAGTTAAGAAGAATAAAGGACTTTTTTTTCCTTCTTTTTTTCCCCCCCAACTAGTCTAACATAGACTGCTGTAGCACTGCAGTCTAACACTAGAGAACTGTTATTTCTACTTAGAAAACAAACTTATTTCTAAATACTTACTCACCCAAGACTCACCAAATTGTGAACTGAGGCACAGCTAATAATTCCAAACAAATTCAAAACATGCCTTGAAAAACACAACCTTTACTGCAAAACAAGTTAGGTCAATCTCTTCTCTGCTCACAGTGACTTAATTGAATGTGTATCTAAATTAAAGGTATTGAAAATGGAGAAAAATCAACTAGAGACAGCTAACTGTAAAAAAGAAAAAAATTCTACATTTCCAACCTGCATTAATTCTAATAAGTTCATATGTGGAAGAACATCATCAATTCACAAAATGAAGATACATATCGCAGAGCTGCAAAGTTAAAGCTGTCTTTAAAGATTTATTTCTGGAGTACATTGATACCAGTTCCAGCATAATCTCAATTATATAGTAAGTGTATTATTTATAGGCAGCTTGTAAAACATCCTGTCTTTTATTTTTTATAATGAGCAAGGAACCAAATTCAGGGACTAACACATGTTAACAAAGGATCACAAATCCACCAGGTATGCAGCAAAATCTTGCTGCAGATTCCTTCAGGATCAGCACTCTGCTTCCATGCGATCAATCCAAATCCAGCCACACTAAGAGGGGCTGCTTGTTTTGCAGATCAGACTTGCTGAGTTCAGTTGGGCATCTGAAAGACAGGAATCTAATTTAAACTATATAACCAAGTATATAACTAACAGTATATTTAAATAAATTCTTCAGGAACAATCTAGACTGAATCTACAAACCAAACAGCTCAGAGGTCCTTTTTAACTCTACAGTTTCTTGCCAGCCCAAGGTTTGGTTTATTAACTAGTTATTCAGCATTTTTTTTTTTTTGCCTTCACAGCCATGTTTGCAAGCCTACACCTACAAGCCTGCCTAACCACATTTGTATCAGCACATTCTGAGAAAATCTGGGCAGCAATCCCAAAGCGCCTCTGCAGAGAACAGAATACCCAGAGGACCTGCACAGAGCATTAATGACAACCCAAGATGATGCAGTCCATGACAACCCACCTCAGAGTGATGGATCACGGGAGGAGCAGCCACACAAGTAAAGCTGATGTACCCCCACCAGTCTCACAGAAAAACCTGCAACCTAAAAGTATTACCAGGATGAAGCTACGTGACCAGATGAAGTATTTCTCATCCTTCACAGATGTTCATTTAGTTTTAGCCATTTTAGACGCAGTCTATGTTTAGAACCTGCAATGCCAATAACTATGTACCTGATTAGCAAGAAGTTAAAATATGAAATAAGACTTTGAAGACATTACTCTAGGTCAGTACTGATAAAAGTTTCCATTGTTGCTCAGCTATTTGAGTCACATAAATACAAAGCATCGGCTTCCAGGCCTCTGAAATAGGCAGCGTAGCTTCCTGCTGCACTGGACTTGTGCAACAGAAAGATCAAAGAAATAATGAAAATACTCAAAAGAGCCCCTTTTAAAAGGTTCACGCTCAGGACACGCAAACAGAAAATTTTTCCACAAAAACTCCATGAGATGAAGTACCCACTTCTGAATGTTCCTTTCAAGAACACGACTAATTTCACAGCAGCAGGGCTTCTCTAAAATGAAAGAAAATGTTATAAAAGTAAAAGCAGGGTAACTGACACCAATGTCTGAACTGTACTGAAGGCACTAGGCATGAACATGCACTTGAAGTGCAAAACAAAAGTAAACTGTCCACTTTATAACCACATTGAACATTGCCAGGTCTATCTGGAGCTAAAAATGGATGGAGAGTAAATCACTCAAAACAAGTTCCAGAAGACTGAAAGAGAAGCTATCCATTCTGTGTGAAGGGGAGGAAACCAACTTTAGCGAACAGCTTAGAGACTGTTTCTGGGAGTGCAAAACGAAACACTAAGCAGGCTCATGCAGTCTTCCACGACACACCCATTCATTCACTTCTTACTGGTATGATGTGCCTTTCTGCATCTGCACCATGAACTCCAGCTGCTGAACCGAAGGGAGATACTAATCTCTTTCCACCCTCTGCAAAGGAAGGAATTCCCTGGTACTTCTTGCAACTCATGTTACTCAATTCATGCCTCTATCAGAACCAGGTTGCTCTAATATAAGCAGCTTCTCATAAAACAAATATAAAGAAGGTGAAACCTGTTTCAGACCAATAGCAGCTTTCATGTTGCTCTCTAAGATTTCCAACAATCTTTCCATGGTCACTATTTCCCAATGCTAATGAGTTTATACATTCAATTTTTCCACGACACTGTGCCTCAAAAACAGCAGCACATTACCATAGTTAATAGAACTAACTAGAAACAAAAATATAAGTTTCTCATGCACAGGCAGCTCAGTATTTAAGATAACTGGCCAAAGTTACAGATAACCAAAGTTACACACTGCAACAGCTTGACAGTTCTCACCTTAAAGTATTGCAGTATTTTCAATGTTTAAAATCTAGCTTCATTAACCTAGTAAAGCAATCAAAGAGAGTAATTAAACATTCTTTCCTCCTCTCCCAAGAGTGCATTAACACACAAATCCCTCTCACACAAATATAACTAAAAGTACGCAGGTCCCAACTCCACAAAGCAAGTTAACAGAAACTCCTGAACTGAAAACTCCAGAAGAGACGAATAGAGCAACACCTACAGACTTCAAAAAAAAGGAGTATTTTGAATGAGATCACACATGGCTAATATTTGTGAGTCAAGTATGCTACAGAAATCTCCTCTTTCACAGGCGAACAAAAGGCATCTTCTTGCCTACGATGTCCAGTCTTCCCCCTTGTCTGCGTTAAACAATAAAAAGAACCCTCACCTTTTTTTTCATTTTATGCTCCAAATCCCATCATTTCTGCACTAGGTCCCCCTCGCACCCCGAAAAAGGCAGCGCAGCCGAAAGATGAAACTCTCTGTAAGAGCCACCATCTGTCACAAGTGTGCTCAGCACACACGGAAACAAAATCCTGGCGATTCTCATCGCAAACCTGATTCTGAAAGGCTACACAAGGTCTCAAAAAACCCCGACTGGCATGATCTGAGCCCCGCTCCCCACGGCACGGCTCGGCTGGCTCTTACATAAGCGTTACCACATGCTTTAGTACTGCTCTCCAGGAGGTAGCAGCCAGGCCCCCCCTCCCCACCTGCCCGATCCCGACACACCACACAGGAACGTGATTTTGAGTGGAAAATCCCGGCTCTGCCTCACCCCTGCGGGAAGGCTCCGGGGGTTGTTCGGAGGCGGCTGCGGCAGAGTCTCCGCACCCTGTCCCGACCCCGCACCCAGCCCTCGCCCTTCTGAACTCTAGTAACCCCCGCAAAGCCCGCGGCGAGCCAGAGCCGGCGGGGGGGTGGAGCGGCGGGAAGCGGGGGAGGAGGACGATTAGG
>JAOXOE010000765.1:10010946-10035762 GCA_028565055.1 Phoeniculus purpureus | reverse complement strand
AGGGGACCAGGCTCCTCTCAGTGGTGCCCAGCACCAGGGCAAGGGGCACTGGGCACCAACTGGAACAGCAGGCGCCCCCTAACCATCAGGAGAGGGGGCAGAGCCCCCCCCCCCCCGACACCCACTGCCCTCTTGCAAAAACTGTGCCTGAGGTCTGTACACTGATGATGTGTGAAACTAGAGAAAAATGAGCTCCCTACTGGGGTGTGGGACAGTCTCTCAAGGTAGGGCTGATGCCAATAGAAAGGCTGCCACCCTAGCGCAACTAGAGGAGCAAAGTCCTGCAGAGGCAGAAATAAGGGCTGTTATCAGCACCCAGCAGGAGAATCGTGTTATTTTCCCACCACCTGCAACATCTGCCAGGCTCTCGGAGCTCCCAGGGGAAATGTTTGCGTGACATTGCCCAGGGCTAATCAGACTTGCAAACAAAACAGGGCCTGGGATTCGATCCACTGGAGTTGTTTGTCCACTGCAACACCATCATGCTGATCTCTCAAACAAGTTTGTTTGAGTTTCTGCAGCTTTCTCCTTGTGTTGTGATTTGACCTCATATTAGAGGTCAAATTAATAAATTAAATCTTTAGGAAGGTAGAAGTTTACGTCTCACCTATTCAGGATGCTCCAGAAGCTGAGGCTTTCCAAAAAGCCCACAGTAAGAGAACCACAGCCTGCTGCCAGAAGCACTCAGAGCTGAAACACGCGGAACACACAGGGCGGCACCGACAGAACCACCCGGTCTGTGGCAGCCTCCAGTGTCCATCGTTGGGACTGCACTCACCACTCACTCGAGCCTCCATCACTCTTGCTCAGTAGAGAAGGAGCATCACCACCCTGCCAGGCCTTGGAGAGACTATGCCAGAGCCTGCACCATCCAGAGGATTAGCGAGACACAACAGCAAACATGAGAGCACAGTCAGCAGCAGAAGACTCTGTGAGTCCATGTTAGAGTAGAGGGGGCTTTCACCAACTCTGTGGCTGTGCCATGCCATAGCTACTCAGAAAGGGTAGGCAATGGCTTTGTCCTTTGTCACAGCATTAACAGGAGAGAAGAGTCTTACAGAAGCAGAATCCAAGCCTCAGCTGGGTTTACTGAAAAGCAAAGGGTCATGCCTGGAGTCCCACTACTGATGCTAAATCTCAGTATTTGCATCCATCAACACACTAACAGAAAACTATCCTCAAACCCTAGATGTCCTAGATGTAGCTTAGCTGGATTTCACAGAGTCATAGAACAGGCTAGGTGGGAAGGGCCCTTTAAAGGTCATCTAGTCCAAGCCCCATGGACTAGGCCAGGACATCAAGTAGATCAGGTTGCTTTGAGCCCTGTCCAACCTGACCTTGAATATATACAGAAATGGGCCATCTACCAGCTCTCTGGGCAGCCTGTTTCTATTTCTCTGCCCCCAAATTTCTTCCAGTGTCTGCAGACCAGGTGAGCAATGTGATGGGGAAGACTCAAGCCAAGAAAGAGACTAATCAGAGCTACCTAGTATCTATCACATCAACAGGCTGTGCTGAGTGTGATCCCTGCCTGAGCTCATTGAGGAGAGGGCGCGGGTCCTGGTGGGCACAGCAAACTTGTTCACAGCTCCCTGGCCAGGCTGCCAGGAGGGATAGACACAAGTCATAGACAGAAATAATTTACTAGGACATCTCCCTGTGCCAGTGCCCTCCTGCATTGACCTGTTAGTGTAACTCACTGCAAGAACAGCCACTGGGCTCCGCAAAAACAGGCTCCTGCAGGCACCTGTCCTGAACGGCAGATGGGTGCTGCAACATTAGGAGCTTTGGAGTCTGTGAGGGGGAATAACTTTGTCACTGTGCCATCTTCAGTTCTGCACAAACTAGCTCTGTAGCTCTGCAGAGCCTCAGAAGTAGGAGCAGGCGCTTTGTTCATTCTCTCAGAGCTGACCCGCACAAACGGGACCTCACTGGGACGAGCGTGTCCAGAAGCCCAGGACAGTATCATCCCTAGGGCGGCCATAGAGCTGGTACCTGCCTGCCGTGTGCCTGACGGGCACCAGAGGGAGCCCTATGCCCGGGAACCGGCACCGGCACCGCCGCGGCTCCTGGGAACTGGCACCGGCAGAGCCGCCCCGTCCGTGCGGGGACCAGGGCAGCGCAGCAGGTCACCTTCCACAGCCCCACGCAAGCTACTGTTTTATGGGTCACTATCACCACCAGACCAAAGTGGAGCACCCCCTCGCCTGCCCTAACTGTGAATTAGGATTAAGTGTACGTCTGGAACCGGAGGATGACAGCAGGGTGCGTTTACAGGGCAGGGCCAGGCAGCTGATGGTTTTATCACAAGTGACTCCACAAAATCACCCTCCCAAAGGAAGGCACGACATTCCTTGGAAGGCGGCCAGGAGTGTCACGGACAGCCCTTACCACGATACTGGCATTTCTGTTCACTCCCAATTAATTGAGCAATTTCAGCTCAGAAAGGGTAGTACTGTGTTACCCAGCACCATGGCTTTTCCACACCCCTGGAGAGCTCTTACTCCACCAGCTGAGTAGAAGGTCCCACCCTGCTACAAGAACCAAAGCAGTTACTTGAGGCCAGCTTCAGGTGGGCCAGGAAATTTGTCCAGGCCCAGCAGCAGCTCAGTTTTGACCTTACCTTTCTGGTGCTAGCTGAGGCTCTGTCAGAGCCCTACTCTTTCCAGAGGCCCAAGAAGCTGACCTTAGTGAAGCCTTTTTCCTTCACTGAGCTGTAGGTGTCAAAGAGGTGTCTTAAAGCATCATCTCACAACCATGGCTTGAAAACAAACAACTCTGTGGCATCTGCCTTCCTCTAGGGATACGTCATATACCTCCCCTATTGTCCCTTTATGTCTTGTGAAAATCATTCTCTTCCACATGCATTTTCATAAAGTCTTGACAAACATTTTTGGAGCAGTCTCCTAAGGCACCAACACCAGCCAGCAATTACTGCAGCTACTTCCATGAGAAACACTTAAACTATGCTGTTTGTTTAAGGGGAAAAAGAACACCACCAAGCCACCACAACGGCAACAAAACATAAAACCAACCCACAAACAAAAAACATCATCTCAAAACCGCCAAACATTCAACACCACAAAGCAGCCCTCTCACCTTCTCTTCGTTCTGGAGTCAGTGCAAACAGTCAAATGCTCCCCCTGGGCTCTCATTTAAGCCCTTCAGCTGATGGGGATTGGGGGAACATTTGACTGATTCCCTACATCTGGCAGCCATCTCACCCCAGAGCAGGCTTAGCTGCTCTTTAATCCTTGAAGGACCAGATATGTGCTGACATTCTCCTACTATCTACATCTTCTCTGCAATAGTCCTACTGTTCTTCCACCTGCTGGCCAAACAACCTTCATTTTTGTCCTTCCCTTCCATATAAAGTTTTGGACCCCTTCCCAATACAAGAAGGGCAATGAAATAGTGGAGCTTGTTCAGCAAGGAGCTACCAAGAGATTTGGGGGTGGAGCACTTGCTCTGCAAGAAGAGGAAGGCGGGCTTGTTCAGCCTGGTGACACAAGAGCAGCCTGCCAGTTAACAGGCAGTGTACTGAGCAGATGGAGCCAGGCTCGTCACAGTGGTGCATGGCTTGGAGATGAGACAGTTGAAAGGAAAGAGGTTGAAACCAAATACAAGAAAAAACTTCCCTACTGTGGTGACAGTCACACTCTGGGACTGGGGCAGCCCAGGGAGATTGTGCGTGCTCCAATCTTGGAAATACCCAATGCCAGATTGGATAAAGCCCTGATTAACTTGATAGGGTCTCAGAACTGACCTTGCTGTGAGCAGAAGGCTGGACCAAAGTCCCCTCCATCCTAATCCAACCTGCTTTCTCTTAGGGAAAAGAGGGTGAATCAAAATGATAACCAAGTCCAGAGCTGTTTTCGCAGCCAAGCTGTGGGAAGCCTTCAGTCATCATCACCAGCACCCTAAGATCATCCCATGGCAGCCTGAAAAGCCTTGTCAAATGCTGTGAATGTCAAGTGAAAAATGTAGGAGAAAGGATTCAATAAGTTGTGACAGTGACAGGTACCTGTGCTGAGGAAGGAGGAGGGAGTGGTGGAGCACACAAGTTAAATGGGCCGAGAGTCTGGACACAATAACGTACCAGCTGCATCACCAGCAGAGTGAAGCTGTGGGGTGGAAATACATCCTTCCTCTGCACCATGAGCATTGCCTGGTCACGGGAGGGTGCACAGCTGTAAGCAGCGTCTTCCTTTCAGTGTAAACACCGTGCACAAATGTCATTCTTCCATTATTTTAACTGCCGAGGGGACTGGGTTAGAGGCAGGGAACACAGAGACCTTATTCTGCTGCAAGAGGCAGATCTTGGCAGCAGCCAAGATACTGGGGCAGGTCCCAACCCAGTATCATGATTCACTCATCTTTCAAAGCTGTCAGGAAAAAACCCCAAAATCCAACACAACTTAAATGGCAGAGGAAGGAAATGAGAGCAAAAATAGCAACTGCATGTTCGGTTTGTGATTTGGTGCGTGTCTGGGAAGGCAGCCAGATGCAGATGGGGGGTGAGTCTGTACAACCTGTGGCCACTGCCATGCTCCTACCCCATCCCTGACATCCATCAGCCTGCTGGGGCCGTGAGCACAGCACTGACGCCAAGAGTGAATGGAGCCAGCACCAGCGAAGCATCACTGCCATCACGGTTAACTGGAGCGAAGTGTCTGCTTAGCCAGAAGGACAAACCCAGACAGAAGCCTTGGACTGGGTGTAGTACCACTGCTCCTGGTCTCTCCTGAGGAGGAAGTTTTGGGAAGTTTCCCTGACTGGGGGAAATTGTTTTCTAATAGGGAATGACTCCCATTCTCCACCTCCCCAGCTAGAGGAGATAGTAGTTGGGTCTGCAGAGGTACAGAGGTTTTTATTTCCTATTTGCAGTGAAGGAGCAAAATACAGGATGGTTATCAAATAGTGAACTCGCAGTTTCTGTTCCCCTGTGATCTTTGTTATCTCAGCCTCTAGATTAAAAAGGATTAGACACAGGAGTATGCTGAGAGATTTTGCGAGTCACTGAGGGCCACTTTAGGTGTACAGATATCTCATACCCCCTCTCTCATTAAAATGTCACTTTCCATCTTAAAATGGGGTCTCTTTGCTCCTGTCCATTGAATGTGGTGCTGGTTCTGAGCCATGCAACATAATAGGATCATTGTAGGATAACTCAGGTAGAAGAGGATGTGAGGAGGTCATGCTCCTCCAAGCAGGAAGGTTGATGAGGAAGGTCCTCCCACTTTCGCAGCATGTCCCTCATGACCACTTACCCTCACACAGGAGATGCTTCTTTGCCCCCTCAGTCTTGTCGATGTTTTGGATGTCCTGCCATTGAGTTTACTGATGCAATTGCTGAATTTCAAACCAAACAAGTGCACTTACCCTGGCTGTACAACCTGGGATGCACAGAGAGTTGGTCTGCTTCCAAGAAGAGGTGGTAGATTTTGCAAGGATCTCTAGGCTGTAGTGGGAAAAATATCAGGATCAAAGACAGCGGGTCCAAGAGAAGCTCCAAACCAGCTGATGCGAAGTTCTGCCTGTGCAGTTGAGTTGCTGGCTGGCTGCCACCCGCATGCTGCCGGTAAAGTTACCAAATGACCAAGGATTTGCCGGACCTGGCGTCTCAAACGTGAGCTATGGAAGAGAAGCCAGCACTAGGTGTGCTGAGTGCACTGCTAAGGACTCTCTTGTTCAGCCTTGTGCCATAGTTGAGTTCAAAGCCTGGCTTGAGGCACCACAGGGGAAACTCCAGCTCTATCCGAACGAGGGCCAGAGGTTTAGATGCTCAGGATTTAGGTGCTTGCAAAATATGTTGACCCCTGAGGCTCATGATAAAATCTAAAGCTCCCTTTGAAAGCTAAGTGTTTGACATGAAGGAGCTGGTGTCCCATTGATCTGCTGCCAATGTTTTAACAAGGGGATGCCACAAGTATTTCCAGTGTGAATCTTGCACCCTGAATGGGGAGAGACTGTAGAATTTATTTTGTTGTGATTGTGTGGAGAAGGATTTTCTAGCCAGCGTTGAGAAGAGAGAGGACAGCAGTGTGAAAATTAAAGAAAGAAATAAAGCTATGTGTGTTAAAAATTGTAAATAAATACAAATTCTTGTGCCTAGAAAATCAAGGTCTGCGTATGATTCAGACAGAATCTATCCTAGAGGTGAGGAGCGGGAGTCCGCAGCTCTTCTCCTCCAGAGACTCTTTTCTCTTTTTTTAATTTATTGATACTTTATACAATCTGGTGCTCTTCTAAATATAATTTTATTAACATGAGCAGGCACTCGGCAGCAGGAAACTAATGCTGGTGAGATCACAGTTTTCAAGACAAAGCGTTCTCTTAAGAGGAAGAAGAAAGAGACCGATTTGGAAAGAGCTTTAGCTTTTGCCTAAATCCAGCCTCCACCTGCCATTTTCTTGTTGTAGGCTTAAATGGAGCAATATTCCCTAGCCCCAGCCTGTTTGTCTCTGCTTTCCAAAGGAGATGAGGCATATGCAGTCACGCTGTTCACCAGCTCTCCTGTCACCCTCCCACAATAACGTCCAAGAGAGGAAGGAACATGTCTATGAAGGCGCCCGTTGTCACCCACTCCTTGAGTTGGGGACTGCTGGGCAAGAGCCCACAAGTGGCTTCGCTGCTTGGCTGCCCAGCAAGCATATGCCAGTTAGTCAGGCAGGATGGGACCGAAGAGCTGTGGCTACTGGGACAGGAGGACACAGCCCATGGGAGCTGTGGGAATCACTGCACCAGCACAGGGAGCATTTTGCTTCCTATGAGAAGGGTGATGTAATAGTGAAGGCAAACATTAGGCTCCAGCACGGCTGTATCTAAGTGCTTTTCTGGGTATTACAGAAAAAGTAATCTAGCCAAAGAATCGTGCTGAGTTTTATTTTGTTGAGCAGAGACAGCAGAGATGAGGGCGAGCAGCTCCCATGTCCGTGCACAAGCATCTGCAGCCATTGCTGACGAAGGCTCAGCTGTTGCTGCTCAGTGATGGTGAGGACTCAGCACTTCCCCAGGTGCTTCAACCTTATTTTACCTCCACTTCTCCTGTAAAAGGAGCAAATCAGATTTAGACAAAGCAGTGAATGACAGAAAGCAGTGTGTGGGACAAAGAGTTCATCTCTCTGAACTGAACTCTTTGCCTGACCAATGCTAGTGTGCCTCACAGGAAACCATTTTCTCCTCTGTTTGTTCTTCTCTGATTTCCCCTGGGATGAGGCAGCCTGCAGTGAACACCACATGTTAAGGACTGCTAAGGGAAACCCAATGTTTCATAAGCACATTCAGTCCAGGCTGCTGGCTCCTATTGCATCTCCTTTAAAAGGTGACAGAGCTCAGGAAAAGGAGAGACTCGGGTTCTTTCTCAGAGATTTTGTGTCTTGATCCACAACGTCCATTCAGAGTTTTCAGGAATAATTTGGCACAGCTCAGCTCCGCTCCCACATTCCTCCAGACACTTCTCATTATCCAGAAGTGTGGGCAGTGAGAGTTGCAGCCTGTGGCACCTAGTGGGAAATGTGCATCAATTTAGTGCGTGCAGAAGGCACCGGCAGGATGCAGTTGCCTCCCAGGCCCATGCTGCCTCTCTGCATGGCAACCAGCAGCCTGCAAAGCCTAGGAATGAATTAAAATTAGCTTGCATTCACAGGGCTGCCTTCCATGGAGGAAATCTTCCACTTGGCACAATTCAGGGGCTGCTCCATACAAGAGGAGCAGCCAGAATGCAGGGCTTCCCCTCCCTAAAGAACACCATCACATACATGGAAACGGAGCCAAGTCCCTGCTATTTCGCTCCCCTCTGCCTGCACTTACAGCACTGCCTTGCAGAACGCGCACTTGTTCCCGTACGTGACGCCATCCGTGCCGCAGTGAGGGTTGGACTCCCTTGTGCAGTACACGCTTCTGTTTATAAACTCTCTACAGATCTGCAAAAGGAATAATAATAAAGAAAACCCTTTTGAAACTCCCATGCTCTTTCTTCCACCTTCCAGACTGGATACAAGGTCACCAACACATCGGTTTTTCTGACAAGAGCATTAAAGTGGCAGAGATGACGCTGCCTATTCACCGAAAGAAACAGCCCTGTCAGAAACAAGCAGGAGAAGCCTTTCTGGGGGTTTTTTGCCCTGTGTTTGAGGGAGGAAACTGCAGTCACCTGGGAGAAGCCTTGATCCCCCAAAGACAGGAGTGGATTAGCCTAGGCATGTAGGAGAAGAGTCAGCACTGATGCTCTTTCAAGCGTCTGGCATCAGGTTAGTTCAGTGCTGCATGGCTTCATGTATCTTGCGAAACCACACGCTCAGTGTGGTGCTTGCTGGGCTCTGCCTTCGCAGCAGAAGGGGCAGAAAACCACAGTCTGTGGGGAATTAAGATCTCTGTCCAGAAAATGTACAGGTGTTTTGTGTCTGGACAAGACCCACTGATGGACCATGTTTGGGGGGGATATAAAATATTGTCAGTAGTCCATTTGCTTCATGAGAAGATTGCACAATGGAGCAAAGTGGACAAAAGCAGTGCTGGGGACAAACACAACCCTGTGCAAGCACCCTAGACCTGATCATGAGAAGCATTTACTAAACTGAGTATCTATTTCCCTGGCCTACTTGCTAATACGGTCACACATAACATCCTCTGTACAACAGTGAACTCCCCAAGGTGTTGGGACTTCTTAGAAGGACTCACCTGCTCCCAGCAGGCAGTAAAAACTGTTCACTACACACAGCCTTGGTTACAAAACCATTCCTCTAGACAATGCAGATTTGGTAAGCAGAAACATGTGCACTCACCTCTTCAATGTCTTGCCCTGCTACATCTGGAATAAGAAGAAACAGACAAACAAAAACAAACAGATTTTACACATCAGCATTATTTTCTGATAGAAGCTAACCTGAAGTCACAAACCCTTTGCGCACACCACAGTGAAGCACGCACCAGGTTTTCCTACTCTGTCATCCTATGCGGCGGAGGAGGGGGCAGGAAATACATTATCTGAATTGCTTTTCAGTATTTTGCTTTTCTGAAAAATGTTACTAAAATACCATGTAATCAGTCATTCAGCTGCTAACTGCACCTCAGACACATAACCCAATCTCCTGGAAGGCAGCCACTCCCGAGAACGAGAGCTGCCATATCGGAGCTGGAGCCACGCTCAACAGAGATTTTAAAGCTACATCAGCTTTTAAAGCTTCCAGACTCCTGCACCTACAAGCAATGAAAAAGGCTGGTCCTGTAACAAGAGCGTGCTGTGGAGAAGGAGACCCCACAATCAGCTTTATGGCCATTCCTAAGCCCAGCCCAGCAGCTCTCCCAGAACAAGTCCATCCTAGGTGAGATACAAAGAGACATCATGGGGTGATACGGAACAGGCAGTGCCAGTCAGTAAGCGCAAAAATACCCACTGTAACCACAGGCTTTGGGCTCAGAGCTAATCAGTCCGTCCTCTTATTTCCTCACTGCAAAGACTGCAGTCAGGTGCAGAGGTTGAGTCATCGCTGCAGGACAGGGCAACCCTACAACATCTCTAAGGGGGAGCCTGATGCTCAAGGATGGACTGAATGCAGATTGCAGAATCTGGGTCACAACACTGTGGGGCAAATACCCAGCACCTTGCAGAGATTTGGTTGATTTGATTTGAGGTGCAACCCCTGCACTTGCAGGGGTTGCTGTCATCTCTGATGCTGCTCAGGTGCTCTGGGCGGGAGATAGGAGGACCTTGTCCTACACTTGAGCCCCCCACTTGGAAATCCCATCAAGTCTCAGTCAGTTAGACTGTCATCCATCAACACGCCCTAATTTTTCTGCCAGTTGTAGAGCCCTGCAGTGGTTTGTCCCTGTTGCTGGTGTGTTGCTTATATCCACAGGTGAGGCCAGGCTGCCTCAATTATAAACTCACTGTTATGGCTATCTGCATGTTATTTACAAAATAGCTCATTAGATAGTTTTTATAAATACTACATGCAGCTACAGAAGGCTTTGTGATGATGTCTCTTGACATCTGTTTATTTTATAGGAGATCACAGACTTTGCTGCCATTCTGCTGGCCTTGGAAGGAAGCTTCAGCACTCTGATGGAACTCAGTCCCAATTAAGACTCAATTAGAGACAGATGAATATTTCATCATGAATAATGTGTACAAAGTCATTCACCTCTTTTCTCCATGCACAGCTTGCAGTTTTCTCAAGTGAATTCTTTATTCAGATTATTCACAGGAAAACAAGTATAAATAATTCTTATTCCATACATTTTTCAATAACCATCACCACAAACCTCGCAGAGCTGGGTCAGCTGGACACAAGAAACGGATAACACTGATGTGACCTATATGTTCAAAAACCATCACTCGACCTCCCCAGATCATCAGAGATGTGTGAATCTCCAGATAAATAATGCTGGATCCTTTTAATTTCCCCTCTTTGTTCTGACTCCTTGAGGACATTTGAGTTTAATTTTCAAGCTTTTCTCTGCAACATAAACGAAAGCCAAAACTTTCATCTAATTACATTTCCACATCTCCAAGGAAAGCACTAATACCAAGATGCTTAGGATCAAAATAAGAGCTGATGACCCTGAGGTGAGTTTCTCCTCTAACTGGTTCAGCAAAACTCTCCAGCGAACATTTGTACCAAAAATTCATAATTACCCTCTGCTTTGGTACATTTGCTGCAAGAACCACTTAGAATTTGCTCGCTCCATCTCCCAGTGACACCTCCACTGCATTATTCACTGTGGAGGCACACAGGGAGTGGAAATATGTCATACAAGTGAGCAAGTCCCACAGATATTTTCTACTTGCTCAGCTTTATCTTCAAGCCTGTCATCCGGTGATCAAGGCTCGCCGAAGTTTGCTGTTGTCAGGGAAGATTTTGGGTTTTTTTCCTAGGCTAGGGAGAAGATCACTTACCCGAGAAGAAACAGAGCAGCAGCAGGCTGAGAAGCACTAAGGCACCTGTTGCCTTCATGCTGCAGGTAGCTCTTTAGCCCAAGCCAAGCG
This sequence comes from Phoeniculus purpureus, assembly GCA_028565055.1. Lineage (NCBI taxonomy): Eukaryota > Metazoa > Chordata > Aves > Bucerotiformes > Phoeniculidae > Phoeniculus > Phoeniculus purpureus. Next base: position 10,024,772 of record JAOXOE010000765.1, on the reverse strand, counting down.
ATCTGTGCGGAAGGTGTTGTCTCAGCACCAGAGTCCACAGTGCACACACGGACCGGCCGTTCTGTGTATTTATGCTCCCATCTGTAGCTGTCCTCATTCCTCACCTTAATTGTGAGAACTTCTCCACTTCATTTCTAAAGCCATTATTGGTCCTGGCCATGTTTATGGTGCTTTAGGAATGCTGCCCTGTCCACATCAAACCTAGAAAGGACTAATTACATGAGTGATAGACAGGCTTGTTACATCCTTCTTTTTTTTTTCCTTTTCTAAATAGTCACAAGATTCTCACAAGGGTGAATTTTCAAAGCGGTGATTCATCGGGGAAGCTGGTAATTTTCATTCTCTGGGTCCTCACTGAATGCCAGCTCCGAGGCTTTGAGTGTGGCGTGATGACACTCACTAGACGTTACGAAATAAATCACAGCATGAGAATATGTTGTCTGTGAAACCAATTATACGTTGTTCCCTGGCTATTTTTGAGGATGGTTCTAAATTTGTTGGGTTGGGGTGGAGACGCGCTCCAGTGTGACATGCTCTCATAGCTGTGTGCACAGTCCCAGATAGGACTGCTGACTCTCCTCCCTGAACTATTTAAACTCTAGCTGTCAATGTTTTTCAGTGTTTCACATTCGCATGCATATGTTAGGGCTTGGCTCCCACATTAAGTGGCAACGAAGAGACTTTGATGGGAAACTGGGAATCCTGAGCTCTATTTCCAGCTGAGGCTGTGCAAGGATTTGTGTTCAGCTGCACTATTGGCAAAATATCTCTTCAGATAAGAGTAAGCTTAAGATTTTAATGTCTTTGCCTAAGGAGGCAGGGCTTAGGAGAGCAATGCATATAGAGATATCTAATTTTGGATCTGCAACTAGTTCCAACCTAAGTTGACATAGAAACAACAACAACAAAAATATCAAAAATACTTTTTTATGTGTTGTCCTACCCACAGAGGAAGGACACGACCACTATGCTCAGCCAGCAAGGGAAACGGTTTCTACAGGAGAGCAATGCTATGCGTGCTGTACATCTGGGGAAGCACTATAGTTTGCAGCCTGCTAGACATCTTAAAATTCACACAGCAGAGAAACCATGACTGACAGGTGAATTCTCAGATGTCTATTAAGGGTGAGCTCACGACGCAGCCTCTCGTATAATTTAGTTATCAAGGCAGTCAGCCGCAGCGCTGTGCAGAGCCACGCTCAGTTCTGCCACTCGCAGCACTACTTGTTTGCCTTTTCTAGTTTCATACGTCACTGCTCACGACCACAGCCTTAATGCCTCAATCCTTTATCTACCCAAATGTTTTGGTTGCTGCAGCATAAGTGACTGCCTAAAGCCTTAGCAAATGTACCTCAGGGACCAATCCCTTCCAGGCTGAGGAGAGGAAGAGACTAAATTACCAAGCAGGTGATTATTGTTATTACCCCTTTCTACTAGTCTGTAGCATCTGAAACAGGCCATTTGCTGGCACAGGTGAGGGAACTCTTCTGTCCCTCTGACCTCTCTGAAAATCAGGGGTAGAAGAAGGGCATCTGGACCTTGCTTTGCAGTCTAATGGATGTGTCTGGGCAGAGCCTTGCTGGTGTCAAGCTGAATACTTACTGTGCTGGGCTGATCTTCAGTCTTACACGACACTAACCTTTGTATCTCCTAAGGAGTTCTTCCTTAGGGACTCACAAGGCATCCAGAATACAGAGACATGCCCTGTGCTTCCCAGTTGCCCTCCTCCTTCCTGTAGGTGAGCAGCTCTTCTTTGCACTTTTCTAAAGACCCTCTGAGCTCCTAAGGAATCATCTGCCTTCCTCAAGCAGAAATTACTGCTGCAGCAGGGGCTCGCTGTAGAATCTTGCTGTTGAAGATTGTTTCTTGCTATGGCCAAAACGCCACTAATCTGTGGCCTCTTGGCCAACAGGAAATCACAGCTGAGCTGTCATGTGTTGGTGGTTCTCTGGCCACATCCAGTAGCTACGACAACTGTCACACACAGACGCACTTAAGCGGCGAGGACTCTCCTGACCCTCCTGCTTGTCATTTCTGAAAAGCAGGCACAGAAGCATCGTGTGATTTATATTGCCTGTTCTAACAGAAAACAAAATCTGAAAACACCAAGTTTCATCCCTTTCCCCAGGGCAGGGCACTACTCTGTGCTGGTGCTAGGGGAAGGACAAGCCTCCTACCTTCCAGTGAGAAGAACTTACAGGACTCCTGGTCAAGAAACAATCTACTTCTGAAGATAAGATCCAAAGAAAAGGCTTGAGAGTCCCTGAACTTGTTCTTAGCAGCAGGTACGCTTGCTACGCAACGCAACAATGGGAAGCAGAGAAAGGAAGAGGAAGGAATTTTGTGTGCCACGGTCTTGGGACTTTTTGCCTGTGCTCTTTGCATATTAACTCCTTGACTCACCCAAAAAAGATGGCACGTCATCGTGAGCATTCGCATACATCACTGCTCTTCCAGCACACTCTTCAGGCTCCCACAAAGATGTTATCTCCATACCTTTTGTTCCAAGAGAGAAAGCATCTCGGAGTTACCAGCACATCTTCTGGTCCTTCTATTCATGGGGTTAGAAAATCCAAGATCTTTTCTTGAAGGCCCCCCCTATCCTACCTCTGCCTCAAATGCCCCAAATACAACTTTTCAGAGCTCTCCTCTGAGAAGCTGAAAGTCCAAGCCCAGTCTAATTTCTCCTTGGGTTCTCATTAGGCTCATTACAGCCTTGCCTAGCTTGCTGCAACTTTCTGCTGATCAACATGGTCTCGATGGGCACACCCTTTCAGGGAAGCAGCAATCCCCAAGTTTCTTCCCTGTGAGATAGTCTCCTCCCTTTGCCAGAAGCCTCCTTTTTATAATGTACTGCCCAACCTGCCCCCTTGCCCAGGTGTGACCAAGTAGGACTGACCACAGCCCCTTTTCACACTACCCCAGGGCCACCCCTCCGTGCCAGGGTCCCTTAAAGGACCAGCTCCTTCAAGACTCAGTTACTGCTGTTACAAAGACAAATCCATTTATACTCTGTAAGACAGCAAAATAAGGAAAGCAGCAGCACTTTATAGCAGCCTGGCTTCTTTTCTGATGGTTGGGTATGGAGTGACGTACTCTTGCGAGGGCTTGGGCTGGTGTGCGATGGGCGTTACGCTGTGCTCTTTATTGTGGTTTATTTCACAACTTCTCCTGCCTGACAGACAAGCACCGAAAAGCCTGAAGGCCATTACCCCTGCCCTGAAACAAAATCCAACCCAAAACAAAAAACCAGTCCACGGTAATGAGAGTGGCTGCATTTAATTTATTGATCAATCAAAGCAGAGACCAACATGAAACAGTTGTGGGAGCAAGGCAGAGCGTGTTTGATTGCAGGATTTGAAAGGGAAAATTCAGGGTGAAGGGTAGAGCTCCAGTGCTTAGCACTGGCCTCTGTGTCTGAGACGCAGGGTTCCCCGGCTCCTCCTGAAGAGAGAGAAGAAAACCAGAGTTACAGACGTGCACCTCATTTTCATAGTCTAACTTTACCCAAGTAAGTCAATGCTCTTGTGCTGTCCAGGTCGTGAAGTACTTCAGTTAATGGTTCACATCCCCCCTGATTCCCCGGTTTACACACTTTCTCACTTTAAAGAGATTTGGGACAAGCCCCATAATTTTGGGCACCTCCTGCAGTTACAGTTTAAATCACTCTGGCAGGAAGGAAGTTAGCACTGCTGTGAGCCTGCAAACGGGGATCTGGATTTAATTGCAAGGGAAGGAGAAGGTTCACTCAGGCTTACGATCTGCAACACCCTGGGGGGGTGACAGAGCAGTGAGCTCAGGGAGAGGAACATGGAGCACGAACTGATTTAGCAAGGGGCTAACAGAAGCTCTGGGCCTTCCACACCAGCTACTGCCACTGTTTCATGGACGTGTGGTGAGCCCCATACTTACGTATAGGCATTGCAGAACTGGCACTTGTTTGAGTAAGTTCTGCCATCAGAGCCGCAGAGAGGGTCATAGCTGGCGGGGCAGACGGCGAAGTTACCCTTGTGATCGCTGCAGTCAATTTCCTAATAACGGAGCAACAACACATTGTAAAGCTTTTGTTCCCTACACTTTCCTACAGGAGTGCTTTATGGTCATTCAATGTTTATGGCATGGCAAAGCACTTTTCATTTGCAGGGCTCTGCTGGTTTTGCAGCTCTGCAAACTTGGAGGCAGAGAATGTGGTTGCCTGGAGCAGTCTGAAGTGGGGAGAAGGTGAGGGCAAAAAAATCTAATCAATACTACTGTAAATAGTGACATGACCATGCTGATACTTCCAGGCTGGACCTCCTGCTGGCTGCTCTGGTTCAGTAGAGGCAAGAGTTCAGAAAGTAGATGGTCACAAGCCGCACCGCAGAAATTATCCCACCCAAGGAATCATGGCTAACAATTGTGCTGGTAGGTCACAACCCTCCTGCTCTCCTGCAGAAGGGATGAGGCAGCATCTCTTGCTCAGCCTCTTTCCTGGTAAATGAGTGTCTCAGCACCCATTGACTGCTGTATTCCCAGGTCAGAGGGAGAGCTGCATATGAGTCAGGGATTTAGTTCAATACCATTTGACTGTGGCCTCCTTGAACTATTTTCCTCAAGGATAGTGCAGGTGTTTCTACTATTTAGCAATGACTTGGTGAATTAGTGTTCTAAAACATATTGTAGCAACAGAGTGCAGATGGCTGTGCTTTACCTGAGTAGTAGTGGAGGCGCATTCTCCATACCGGTACAGGTCTACTTCCAGTCCATTTCTTTGGGAAGAAAGTGAGTTGGGAATGAGTGAACAGAGCACAGCCACTTCCTGAGTCAAACTACCTCACTACGCTCTAAAAACCACCTGCTGGTCCAGAAACCCCTGCCCTTCACTTACGCCACAGCATTGCAGAAGTGGCATCTGTTCGGGTAGGTAACCTTGTTGGTGCCACAGATGGGTGAGTACTCCATGGTGCAGGCGACCGCACGACCGTTGGTTGATTTCAAGTAGCCAGTACAGTCGACCTGAAACAGCCACAGAAAAACACCTTCATGTCTGCTCCCCTTTGCATCAGTCCTGCCTAATGGAGGTGGTACAACCTCTCCCCAGAGCTGAAAGGGCAGAGGAGCTTCCAGCCACAGTGCGGTGGAGCTAAGGAGCAGAAGCAGTTGAAATCTTGCACGTGGGCACAGCATGGAGTGCTGGAGCATCTGTTTTTTGCCTGTTCTGAAGTGAGCTCCCTCCCTATCATCTTGGGAATTTTCACCCTGAAGCCACATGAAGGATCTTTGCCTAAAATTCCTTCTGTGGAGGCAACGTTTACTGCAAAATGTCAACACCACTTGAAAACAGAGTTCACCTCTCCTTGGTGCTTCTGCAGCTACCTTGAGTGTACTGAAAAGGAAGCTGCTGTTCCTATGTGAAACTGTACAGCCAGAGTGTGTCTTTACTTTCTCTCTCTAAACTAAAAATAGAGATAGATCTCAATTTCACAGCAGCTCTGTACATTAATAAACAAACTTTGCCATAAACGTTCTCATGGAATCTTTCTTCTGTTACTAAATTACAATCTAGTCAAAATCCAAAATTCCTCTGGGAATTTCTTAGCTTCAACAAGCCTCTAAGTCTAAAGAAAAGTGTTTTGATAAGGCTGAAGCAGTATTGAAATCAAAAGTTTCCACTCCTGTCTGATGTTATGCACAAGACAACATTTTAAACTCGCTGAATGGAACTGTTCAAACAAAATTTAAAAGAAATTCTTGCAAATGTGAAATTATTCATTGACATTCTATTTCTGACAGCTTGAAACTGTGTGGGTTTAGCACAGAATTAATCCTAGGCAAGGTTTCTTCTAGCTCTTTCCCACACTTCACCTACTACTGCTCAGCAGGGCAGGAGAAGGAGCTGATCTCAGACTGTACCTTGACACATCTTCCATCATGTTTCTTGTCGATGGATGGGTTACGGCTAGAGGGAGAGAGAGAAAGAAGTGAAGGACTAACCAGTCCATACCATGTAGTCATCTCACTCATTAAGTCTTTCCACTCATAAAGCCCCAGTAATTAATCAGATTTGGGAGCTCGGACACTGAAGAACACGGGCATTAGGGAAGACAGAAACTTATGAAAAATCTAGTCCACCCCATAATTAGTCATAACCCCAAAGGCTTTTGTCTGCTGTAGGTAGTCAGGAGACCTTATACTCACAAGAAGTCATTGCACAGGCTGCACTCGTTAGGGTAGGTCACCTGGTTGGTGCCACAGACAGGTTCATAGTTGCGGGGACAGGCAGCCAGCATGTCCTTATTCAGCCGATACCTGCCGCAGGAGGCCTGTTAAAGAGGACAGGTCATTTCTCCACATGGAGAGATGGGCTTGCTTCTGCTAATTCTGTTTTGACTGTCTTGGGGGACAACTCTCGGTCAATGTTTTCTCTAACACTTCTCCACAGCCAGGAAGGGCAAGAACAACATATACTGTATTTCTTCCAGCATGCAACAGCGTCTGTTTTTATTAAGATATTGAGTATTTTAGGCAAGAGTAGCAGGAAAAGTGTTCACTCCTTGGGGTATCAGGACAGGGAGGATATTTAGGCAGCTATTCAATACCTATATAGATTTTCTGCTGGCACTCTGCTATGCTGATTCTCACTCTACATTATTAATCAGTCTTTTTTGTCATTGACATGGCAAGTTATCTTGCTCTGACAAAGCTACTTTCTTGTTTGGGGGAAAAGAGGTGGTATAATACTAAGGGGCACCTTCACTTCTTCCTTTCTCACTCAGTCTCCTGTTTTTTTTTCCTCCCTCAAGCCTTCTCTGGGATACAGCGCAACTAATGAATTATTCATCTAGACTTGGAAATCAAGACTAAATGACAAAGAAGATGTACTCACCCGCCGCTGAGCAGTAACGATATCTACAATAAAAACAGATATTATAAAATATAGTAATTGTTACAATGTCCTTGAGTGAAGTTCCTTTGAATCATCCATTTCCCAATAGAGTAACCAAACACACTTCATCATTACTGAGGAGTGTTTGGTTTTTCCCTATGTTGTTTCTACTCCAAGGAAACAAGAAGTTATGTACTCAGATTTAAAAATTCAATTATTTCTGAAACCAGAAATTTTGACTCAGTAAAGAAGAAATCGGATATAAACTTCTCTCCTTTTGCAGCACTATTATCCCCTCTAAGGCTCATAAGCTTAAACGAGATGAGTGCATCCTACTGTTCTACAGCATTCATCTGCACAGCATAAAGTTCATTAAAAGAGAGCCCGCATGTTATTAAACGATCCCATCTCCAAAAGGCTGAACTCTCTTTTAGAATGCATGTATAAAGGAAAAGGTTCACGAGGACCAGAGGTCTTGGCATAGATTGTAACAAAAGCAACTTACCAGAAAGGCAGCTGACAAGCACAAGCCCAAGAAGGGCAATGCTCACTGTGGTCTTCATTGTAGAGATGGCTGTAGTTCTGTTGCTTGCAGAACTGTTGCTGTTGAGTTCGGTAGATGGTTCTCAGCCTTCTGCTTCCACACTACATATATATATATCTCCCCAACCTTATGAAGTCATCTCACAAAGTAATTATTTGCTCTGCAAACTGGGAAAATTGTATTGATTACTGAGTCGAGCTCCAAAGAACACTTGTTTGTTAGAGAGATGGCCAGAAGAATTAAACAAAAATGTGAGCTACACCCAGCTTGTTAACAATGAGTGATTTGTACTTTCCAAACAAGAGCACTGTCTCAATAGTAGACATTGTGAAATTACGTATGGAAGTTGGTAAAGCAAAAAAAAATCCAATTTGTTGAAAGCTTTTGATCCTGTGCACGCCACATTACATATACTAGACAGAGTTGGAGCTCCAGGAGGTTTGCATGGTACACCAGAGCGGAGAGACAGCAGCATAGGACACTTTTAGGTTAAGACACAAGGCACAGCACACTAAAGTTAAATCTTAACTTTACAAACATAAAATCTGGGGCTTGGCAGGCATCACTGTACTCTACAGATGCTGAAGGCTGAAACCATCTCTCTACACTCTCCCCTGTAGTTTCCTGGTACACTGGAATTCTCACTGGGAAGGAAACAGTCATCACAACAGCAAAGCATCACCTAAAACTTCAGAAGCTTATAGAATATTCATATGTAGGAACAAGAGTTATTAACCTGATGGTGATGGACATGAGCCTGATTAAGATATTAACAGAATAAGCAGCCTGAAATCTGAATAACCTGGCTAATGGTTTCTATTAAAGGTGAGCCAGTGGTGTTCTCATAGGTGAAAGGGGCTCCTTGTACCAAAAGCATTAAAAAAACCTTTGCAGCAGCTCAAACAGAAGGTGGATCCTTAGGCTTTCCCCTTACCCCTCTAGTCTATGGCATTAAACTCAGAGTGCCATCTGAAAGTCGTTTTAGGGAAGATATGAGGAGAATAATGTTCAAGGCTCAGTTATGTGGTTCAACTCTATTGCAAGTGCATGGAAAAACAAATAAGGAATATTGCATAGAAATAATACAGTTTTGATTTAAGGTAGTCACAGAAGGAAGCGAGGGATGGAGCATGTTTATGCTTTAGAAGAAGTTTGATTCATACATGTGGCTTAAAGGCAGCCCAAGTTTTAAATAGAAAATCGGAATTGCTTTTCTTATTATCCTAGGAGATGTTCAAGTCTTGGCACGGGCAGATAAATCATAAAAATGTAGCTGAAAGTGTAAAGGAACTGTAGCCACAGAATAGAGCTTGTGGAACTTGGCCCATTCTTATAAATGAAATCATTTTCCTGAGGAAATAAATGAGTAGTGCTGTTTGGATCTCATTCAGAAACACCCGTAGTCGAAGGGTTCCTTTGAAGGTTGTTTCTGTTGTGCTCTTAACATCCTGAGTGACGTGACTTTCTGATTCCTTGGACTGATTGTGAGCACATTCGGAAGGAAAGCAGTAATCACAGAAGCATTAATATAGATTATTCTCCAGGGGTAAGAATGCCAAAGCCTGAAAACAAGGCTTCAGAACTTGCACCAGCCACTAGCAGAGATGGCACTTGCTGGCTTTGTGGTGGCTAGTGAGGCGACGGGAAGGTGGTCTGTCTCCTCCTCAGCCCCACAACACAAGCTTCTCCATACCCACCTTCAGATCTGAGATCCTCGGTTATCAGGATCTGTTGCTGCTTCTCCTGTTGCAGCTCCTGCCAGGCTGGAATGTTGCTGATTGCTAGGGGTATCTGCTAGGGAGCAGCATCTTTCTCATGTTTGGCTAACACCTGCCCTTTTATTGTCTGGATCTGGTGAGGAGATCCACTTCGATCTGCTTGCTGCTGAGGAGGGTCTGGATATCCAGGACTGCTTCCAAAGAGCTCCCTTCCTCCAGTAATCCCTGCCACTTCACAGGACAGCAGGGAGAAAAAGAGAAACCAGGAAAGAGCCTTGCTACAGGGTCTGTAAGAAAGGATGGTAGATAATTTGGAACAGGCAGGGCAGGACAGAAAGAGCTGCTGGGCTAGGCGTGACATGGGATTGCACAAGGAACTCCATTAATAAGAAACAGAGGAAACGGGAGAGAAGTAATTGTGGGGCAAAAGATGGATTGAAAACAGGTGTTACAAGCAGTCAAAAACAACTGTCTCCATGCATTTGGGAGAGTGAACTTCAGGAAGTGTCTTCTGTATGATGCAAATGGGAAGGGCAAAGTGAACTTACCTGCCAAAACTCCTCTGTGGTAGTCAAGAGTATCAAGAGGTCAGGCTCAGTAAAGTGACTTTGGGCATAGGACTATTTTAACATCTCTGTGGATATCAGATCCATATAAAACCTTAACTAAGAGCCACAGGAGTGGGATAAACATTGGTAGTCTTGAAGAAGATCCATATGATCTATCTTCTTATATTACTTTCCAAGAAGTCTGGAAATTCTACCCAGTGTGTCTCATCCAGCGTTACTTCTTCCCATAGCACTAGTATTGTCCTGGGAATGGTTTTCTCTAGTCTTGACACTCCCTATCTCAAGAAAGTCCATAAACTACCATGACCTAAAAAATTCTTCATTTATGTTCCTTGCTCTGGTTTAAAACTTGCTCCAGGCTTCATCTGGCTACAAAGAAAAGTGACTCTCCTTAAATTTGTTGACAATAAAAAAGGTGGCCACGTGCATGCAGGACCTTCTATTGCCATTGCAGTCCTTGCTCATGTATCCTGGTGTCATCTCCCTCCCCGTGATCACGAATAAAGTGCTTCTGTGCTCCAGTCTGTGCTGCTGTAGGGAAAACGCAAAATGCGTTTCCTTGCCGTTGACTAGGGATGAGGCACAGGGCAAGGGCTACCAGAACAGGCTGCTGTTCCCAGATCTCTGCACACGGGGGCAGAGCGGGATCTTCTACGAGCACATGAATTCAATTTAAAGCAAGCAAAGCTCCTGCTCTAAGCTGCACGCATCTAATATTTCTCCTTGTAGTTCAGCTATCTGATTGCTGCCTGCATATCTCCAGTCTTTTAAGCAGAGATGATATCACAAGCAAGAGTGTCTGGAATAATTTGACTGTCTGGGAGCTGCATACTAACAGCAAAAGGCTGAGGATCTGGCCCCAATCCCTCAGCAAATCCAAGCTCTGCCTCTCTGCAAAAGCTCTGACACAGCCAACCCCCCAGAACGACGTCTCCAGGTAATTTTCTGTTGAAACCATTATTTTTCTTCGCATCAGGAAAGAACGTAGTAACAAACCATTTATCCTGAATGAAGCCTTGGAGAGAAACTGCATTAACTGAAAGGTCTACAGTGGCCCGAGGTCTGTTTTGGCCAGCAACAAGTAGAACAACACACTAAAAGAGAGGCATCGTTATAAAGCAGAGCAGAACAAAATAGCTACGTGCTATGTGTTAATTAGGTTGTGCGATAATCGAATGGCATTGCCTAAATTCACAAACATCAGGTAAGGACATAAAGTGCCGAGGTGTTGCTTAAAGAATTGTACAATAAAACCCCTCGGCAGGCAGACAAAGCTTCCTGCCTTGAATTTCTTGGAGGGAGAGTTAGATTAGTAATGGTGAGAGGATTTTGTGGTCTTGTGGCAGGATATTTTTTTCCCAACAAGGGGCCCATAAAAGAGGACTGTTTTCTACTTTTCCATCCTCCCCAGGGGTGAAGTTGCCCCCATGAGGCAGGGGTCTGCGGTGTCTCTGGGTCCTGCTCTGCCCTCAGTTTCTCCTCAGTAATAACTGCTTCAGAGTGGAGGATTTGTCCCTGTTAATTTCTATTCACAGTTTCCCCTCTGTTACTTGGTGTAATCTCCTGTTTAGCAGACAGGGTCCCTGGAAGATGCCCTCTGAGGACCACAGGGATCTTGAGCACGGCTGGGAGCTCTGCGCCTCTCTAAGGCACCATGTGTTCTGGGGGACACCCTCATCCTCTCTGCTGCTCCCCAGGAAATAATGTGTTAGTATTCCCTTACCATAGACTTCCTCACTCTGCAGAGGTGGGCAAGGAGCATGAAGCCCTTGAGCCACTCACGCCTGGCACTACCTCTCAAAGCTTCCATTTGTCTTGGCCCTAAGAACTGCATCTGACACTGCAATGCCTTCCCGCACACAGACCTCCCTCTTGCAGGAGGGACATTCCAGCCCCAGGAAGGGACTTGGCACTAAATGTTTGCAGAGACTCGTGTCTTTTAGAAATAAATTGTCTCCCTTCAGAGAGCTGCTCTCTCCAGTCTCTGGAAAGTGACACACTGTCACTTAAGATCATTAACTATTTGACTGTGAGGCTGCTGCCTGTGCAGCACGCCACAGTGCCAGCGCCTCACTGTTAATGAATAATAAATTAACTCTATGACTCTGAGCCCTTCCTTTCATCAGCTGAGATTTCCAGTGGCCGAAGCATCTCAAAGGATCCTCTACAAGCAACAGTCAACGTAATTACCTACAAGCAGCAGCTAAGTGGTGGGAGAGGTGCAGAAACGGGCTGCAGTAGCATTTGCTAGCAGTCCTCTGAACAGCAGCTGTGCTAGGACTGACTGCCCACTAGTTTCCTGCAATACTCTGCAGCGATGAGCATTGCAAACGTGACTGTGGGCAGCCAGGTATCTGCCTACCCAGAGGAAACATCCTGTTTTTGGGAAGCACAGTGAACTGCAGAAGGGTTTCTCTCAGCCAAAGGTGAGTTTCCACTCCTGCTTGCAGGAGGAAGAGATGCAGCTGGGAAACTGCCATTCTTCAGCACTTCTCCTGTGGGCATAAGAAACTGGGGATAACTCTGGAAACTGAAACAGGGATAGCAGTTCCCAGTGTCAGAAAGACCCTCTGTGTCTCCATGGTTTGTGCAGACCAGCCACAAAACACCCTCAAGTACAACACTCTTGGGACAGTCTGTAATCATGTGAATGTTCAGGTTTGCTTGGGGCCTCTTCATGCTGCCAAAGTCTATCATAGAGCAGTGTGGGCATGAGGCAGCGGTTGTTTGTCAGCGCAGCGTTAGTGAGGCACACAGATAGTTCCTCTCACCCCATCAGATGTCTGTCCAAGATGCTCTTAGTGGAATAAATCTACTGGAGCATTGCACCTGGATGCATCTCAAGCCACAATTTCCTTCTGGAAACCTGAAAAGAAGGCAGGTGCCCCCCGAGATCTACTCATTGCCTGTGTGGTTGGGCTTGATTTCTTTGTAGATCACAACAATGTATTTTCCCTGTAACTTACCCGTTAATACCTGCACCCCGGGATGGTTGCAGTGATGTAACCATGCAACAGCTCAGGTAAAAGCAGAATGAAACATACTATTAAGCAGAAGATAAATGCTGATTGATTTTTTATTAAGCAAAGGTTTCAGTATTCATCAGGAGCTTTCAAGGTTCAGGACAAGGCTTTAAGGGAACATTTGCCATGGGAAGGAACATTGCCAGGAAGGATTTCTCTTTGTGAGCTGAAGCTGTGTAGAAGTTAACACTCTCCGAGAGATTTCAAGCGAAGAGTTCCATGGCTTTTCCTGTGGAGAAAGAATTCTGTACAGAACATCTGGGCTTTTAATGCTTGCCTCTCCCTTGGTAGAGGATAGCTCATCAAGGAACGTAACCAAAACAGAAAACTTCTGAACATGATTCCAGCTATTTCTATTACTAACATTCAAAGACAAGATAAAGATTTAATTTATAGAAAGAACAAATACTTCGTAAGAAATAGACTTTCTTTGCCAGAAGAAAGCTCTTTAGGAATTTCCTACCAGGAAAATTAAGAACTCTACTAAATGTACCTGAAGGAATCATAGAATTATTGAGGTAGGAAAGGTCCTTTAAGATCATCGAGTCCAACCATTAACCTAACTGTGCCAAGGCCACTGCTAAACCATGTCCCTAAGTTCCATACCTACGTGACTTTTATAGAAAGGAATTCCTGCCAAATTTTCCCAACAAAACCCTGATCCTTGCTAGTAAGAGAGCAGGCAAAAACATAAAAGAACTCTGTTCCTCCAACCAGTCTCCAAGACTGATCAGTTAGTTTAAGCTAAGTCAGTTCATCACTTAGTTAGTGAAGAGATTTGCTTCCATACGTACAGGAGTGCATTGCAGAACAAGCACTTATTGAAATATGTGATGCCATCAGATCCGCAGTGGGGGATGTATTCTGTAGTACAGGCAACGCTGAGTGCCAGGTGGTCACTGCAGTAGTCCTGTGGATAGATGCAACGTATGTTCACAAAAAACCTTCTAAACAACTGATCTGCAAGAAAGGTGCTATTAGGACATCCCCATATTCCCCACCCTGAGCTCCTCTGCAGTACTAGCCAGCACATAGAATCATAGAATCATTAGGGATTGGAAGGGACCTCAAAAGATCATCTAGTCCAATTCCCCTGCCACAGCAGGA
>JAOXOE010000765.1:9954535-10010846 GCA_028565055.1 Phoeniculus purpureus | reverse complement strand
ATGTCATCTAGTGATAGGACAAGGGGCAATGGGTGTGAGCTGGAACATAGGAGGTTCCATATAAATATCAGAAGGAATTTCTGCACAGTGAGAGTGACAGAGCCCTGGAACAGGCTGCCCAGGGGGATTGTGGAGTCTCCTTCTCTGAATGTATTTGAAACCCACCTGGACATGTTCCTGTGAGACATGGTCTAGGTGGTCCTGCTGTGGCAGGGGGATCGGACTAGATCTTTCGAGGTCCCTTCCAGTCCCTAATGTTCTGTGATTTGGAGGAATTAATTGTAGATGCTTCAGACATAAAATATGAGAGCTAGGATGAGTTTCCTATTCGTAGAGAAATGTCTAGCTGCAAACTGATTATGCCTTGTCACAGAAAAAGTACAGGCCTTGCCGTTTATACAATGAACTTTGGCTTCATAACTGTTTCCAGGATTTGAGCAATTAACACAGTGACATTTAGTCTTTGCTTCTTTTGTACAAAAGGCATTTTAAATACCGCTGTATTTGCATCTCATTTGAAAGGTCACTGTTTGATGTCCCAGTAAGTGACACAGTTGTGTTTTCCAAACTGTTGATCTCTCTCAAGTACATTAGCTTCAGATGTTCATCTGTCTGTAGACTATATTCAAATCATTTATATTTCTGCTTTATGTGAGGTGTGGTAAAGAGAAACACAGTGCAACTCACTAAAGCTTCGCCGGACAGATTTTACTTGCCTTAATACTATGCTAGATGAGCTAGAGAGGATGATAAAAAGAGTTTTTAAAGAATTATTGATGTTTATAATAGTATGGAACATTAAAACCAGTATAAATCCATGGACTGTATTATAGACTATTAAATGAAACAAATATTCTGCATACTTAAGTCTGAAGTAATCTCTAGCTCTCAGTCTCATTCAATTCTCCTTTGTTTAGAGTCCTGTATGTCCTGTATCTCTAAGCCCTATAATTACAAAAATTGTTCTTCATCTTACTCTCTGTCTTTGGCATCTTCATCTTACCTACTACTGTTCCTTCTCTCCCCTCCTAACATCCCATAGAATCATAGAATCGCAGAAGTATAGTTTTGGAAGGGACTTCTAGAGGATCACCTAGAAGAACAATTCACACACAGGAACAATTCCAGGAGGTTTTTCAATGCCTCTGTTAAAGAGAGTCACAGAATCACAGAACATTAGGGATTGGAAGGGACCTCGAAAGATCATCCAGTCCAACTCTCCTGCCAGAGCAGGATCCCCTACCTCAGGTCACATGGGAATGAGTCCAGTGTTGGCAAGTGGTTTAACTCTACATTTTAACAAACAGTTACAGAACCCAGATTAGTTAAGGAATGAGGAGGGAGGTGAGGATACTGTTGAAAGGTTTGGACTTCATTGTTACTGAATAGCTGCAATGGTTTGTCTCGTTCTAGCATTGTTCAGCATTTTGCATTTATATTTGCTTGTGCTGGACATTCTGGTGCTATAGTCATCGAGTAGTCAGATTCCAGCTCCTGAGAGAGATCTAAGGGGTTACAAAGCAAATAAAAATCCAGAAGTTCATCAGAACAGTCAGTAAAACCATGTAGGCTGCTGTTTGCTGTGCTATGCTGGTGTCAATCAGATTTTGATGCTGTTTCATGATGAAACTGTTAAGTAAGAAAGACTTTGATTAATTTGTTGATGCTGATGTCAGATCTGCCACAGAAGACTGCACTATGCCCAGAACAAATTCCTGGAACCATCAGCAGTAATAAACACAACTGTGTTCCTTATGTGGCACCTCCATCACAGATAACATGACCTATAATACACTTTCATTGTGTGGCTCAGCAGCAGGTTCCTGCGACCTCCTGTGTTCTCCTTTGCTGCTCTAACTGCGTTTTACATTTCAAGCACACAGCAAATAAATGTAAAGCCCGTGTCCTTGACTCCTGATTCCTAATTTGTAACCATTTCAGACTCTGAGTAAAAGTACCGAGTGAATATCAACTATAGGATATCAATTCATAGCTGTCAGTGTTTTCAGTGTAAATGCCTCAGTAATTTCAGTAAATTCTTTGCTGCAGCAAGAGGAGGCCAACCCGTCGTACCTGATAAATCTGTATTCTCCAGCGATTCCATGTAGGATGCTGTTATGTTGGACGCATTGACAGAGAAGCTAGGCTCATTATCGAGAATATTTATGAAATACTATTCCAACGACACGTTTGCTCAACACATCTAAAAGAAAGTTGCAGTCTACTAGCAACTACGTGACGGGTCTTTCCTTGATCACGATATTTTGCAGAGATTGTGGGATCCATTCTCAAGGTAAGATCTTTACCTCAGAATGCAGTCTGGAATTTCAAGGCATCAGCAATCATTATGACTGTTGATGTAGCTATCCAACCTGAGGTGCAGCTTCTTTGCCTGTTAGGCTATTCCTAGAATGTTTTCAACTTCATGTGAAGCAAGAGTCTGTTTCAAAGAGGTTAGTACACTACTCTTAAGGCCTCAGTGTCTACTCATGTTTTATATGACTAGATAAATGCCGATATATATGAAAACAGCCAAGGTCTATAAGCCCAGAACAGGAACTGGAGGAGACTGTAGAGGAATGGATGAGCACCTCAAAGCTTTACCCCAAATGTCATAGAATCATTCAGGTTGGAAAAGACCCCTGGGATCATCAAGTTCAACCATCAACCCTACTCTACAAGTTCACACCAACACTACATCAGCAGCTCTTGAGCTTGCAGATTCCCTGGTGCCAACACATATGTAATATATCCAATTACATGCATAAAATAAATACATAAAAATAACATAAATACATATGTAAATAAAGAAAATATAAGAATGTAATAAAAATTGTAAGCATGGTCAAAAAGTACCAGTAAGCCCTGGAGTAACAGCCATAAACTTACACCATAATGCTGGAATGATCAAGGTCAGAATGATCATTAAGACATTATCACTGAAACATAGGGTCATTAAGGTTGGGAGGGACTAATTACATATTAATTCAAAAGATAACAGGGAACTTTACCAATGTATTCACAATTTTTGTATACATTTTCTTTCTGTGTTCGCCTGTAAAATGGTTTTAAATTGAAAAGAGAGAGGGGCTGTTACAAAGCAATTTAGAGGCTCAGACTTGTTTATTCCATTTAATATTCAGTTCTAAACTTCCAAAGATGTTTGTGCCTCACAGATAGTCATAGAATCATAGAATCATTAAGGACTGGAAGGGACCTCGAAAGATCATTAGTCATCCCTTTCTAGCCCACCCTCTGCTCCCATCAGAAGTAATAAAAATGTAAATGAGTGTACAGTGATACCCATTTTTTTCAGTTAGGCTCTTTGTAAATAGAGATAATCAACACTAGATTGAACAACCAGTTGAAATCTTTGAATCTATCTCCACTATAAGAAAAAAACCAAAAATATCAAGGTAACTCCACTTTGTTCTTACAGCGCTCATGACTTTTCCTCCATAACATCAAATGAGAGTATAAAACACATTCCTCCCCTCCACATCTACTTGCTGCATAAAGTTTCAACAATAACATGCTTTTCCCTCTCGTTCTACTTGTGTTGATTAAAGAGCTTCACGCACTCGCCAAGCTCACACTTTGCCTGAGTTCAGGAATGATGCAATTAACTATTAATGCAATCTCCTGCGTTTGACAGGAAGGGCTTTAATTGCATAATGGAAATGCTAAGTAGAGAGACTTCATTCATAAACTATAAACCACTTTAGAACAATTTCCTACATGGGTGAGTATTCGTGGGCAAACCGATCGGATGAACACAGCAATTTGTCTAATAAGCTGTTTCTGGTTGGTTTTTCTGAGGGGCAATATTCCTTAGCTACAGTATTTTCAGGAGCACTTTTATCAGGTTAGGTAAGAGCGGGACGATGTTATT
The DNA here is from genome assembly GCA_028565055.1 of Phoeniculus purpureus. NCBI lineage: Eukaryota > Metazoa > Chordata > Aves > Bucerotiformes > Phoeniculidae > Phoeniculus > Phoeniculus purpureus. Next base: position 10,006,954 of record JAOXOE010000765.1, on the reverse strand, counting down.
TTTGTGTGTACTGCAGAGATTACAAAATATTAACGGGGCAAGTGCAGAGTCAGTTATCTGGGCAAGAACAACCACAGGTGTTAGAGACTGACCTGCTGGAGAGCAGCAGAGGAGAAAGGGACCTGCAGGTCTTGGTGGACAGCAGGATGACCATGAGCCCAGCAATGTGCCCTTGTGGCCAAGAAAGTCAGTGGCACCCTGGGGTGGATCAGAAGGGGGTTGTTTAGTAGACTGGGGGAGGTTCTCCTCCCCCTCTACTCTGCCCTGGTGAGACCAAATCTGGAATCTTGTGTCCAGTTCTGGGCCCCTCAGTTCCAGAAAGACACAGAGCTGCTGGAAAGAGCCTAGCACAGAGCCACAAAGGTGGTGAAGGGAGTGGAACATCTGCCTGATGAGGAGGACTGAGAGAGCTGAGTCTCTTTAGCTTGGAAAGAAGGAGACAGAAGGGTGACCTCATTGATGTTTTTAAATATGTGAAGGGTAGGTGTCAGGAGGATGGACCCAGGCTCTGCTCAGGCACATCTAATGATAAGACAGGGAGCAATGAATGTGAGCTGGAACAGAGGAGGTTCCACATCAACATGAAAAGGAATATTAAGATAAAATTATAGGTTGCCAATAAATTGGTTGCAATCAGTTTGAGACAGTCTGTCACAGAGATGATGAAGGGAGTGGAACATCTCCTGGTGAGAAGAGGTTGAGGGAGCTGGGTCTCTTTAGCTTGAAAAAAAGGAGACTGAGGGGTGACCACTGGCCTTCTCGGCCACAAGGGCACAGTGCTGGCTCATAGTCATCCTGCCTATCTTTCATCTTTCTTTACTCATTTGGAGCTTTTAAAAGAAAACGTTCCTTTTTGAAAATGTTACCTTTTGCCAGACAACTTTCTTTACCTATAGCTGGCTTTCATTTGCTCAGAGTCAGAGCACCTTTTCTTGATGCTTTTGTACATTGAGAGTTTATCTCATTTGCAAAGTTACACTTGAGACTGTCATCTGCAACAGGCCTCTCTTTATATTGGCACTCAGCCCCTTAGAATGTATTTTGAATGATCTGACCAGTCTTTATACAAAGTTTCCCGTGATTAAAAATCACAGACTAGATCAGGTTGGAAGGGATCTTAGAGACCATCTACTCCAACCCCCTGCCATGGGTAGCAATGCTTCTCAATCGGACTTGGTTGCTCAAGACCTCATCCAACCTGGTCTTGAACTCCTTCAGAGAGGGGCAGCCACAACCTCTCCAAGCAATCAATTCCAGAGTCTCTCTACCCTTGCACTGAAGAACTTCTTCCCGAGATCTAGTCTAAATCTCGTCTCCTTCAGTTTCAACTTGATCTATCACTGGATCCCCTTGGGAACAGTCCCTCTCCAGTCTCATTAGGAGAGATTAAAAGAAACTTAGAAACACACAATCCCTTGGGCTGTGCTTTAAATGGTCGAACAAGCATTTCAAGAGTGCTCCTGAGATCACCTATAATATTTGGAACAGTCATCTCAAAGCACATTGGTTTTCATTGCCTGGCGTCAGCATAGCTCAGCCTGCTCTTCCAGTACCTGGCTGTCTGATTTGCTTTTGCAGCCTCTTACCTCACTGAGGCACTGAGGATGGGACACCCTGGGCAGGATTCACAGCCCTAAATAGACATATTTGGTGCCATTTAGGAAGCTCACAACAGCCAAGAAATCTGCAAGGGCAACAACAGAAGATCAGTGGGCACCCGCACTTCCGCGGGTGCCTGGCAGAGCCCCCTGCAGCACCTCAGATGACCCTGTTTACTTGTACAAGGGCAATGGGTGTGAGCTGGAACATACGTTCCACATCAATATGAGAAGCAACCTATTCATGGTGAGGGTGACAGAGCACTGGAAGGGGCTGCCCATGGGGGTTGTGGAGTCTCCTTCTCTGGAGATATTTAAATCCCACCTGGATATGTTCCTGTGTGACTTGGTCTTGGTGATCCTGCTGTGGCAGGGGGATTGGACTAGACGATTTTTCAAGGTCCCTTCCAATACCTGATGTTCTATGATGCTGTGACTTGCATGCTGCCTGCTGGATGTCCTAATCTCACTGTAATCCCAGATTTATTTGGAGAGCTGGTTCCAAGTGACTTCATTTTTTCCTTTGGGCTGCAAATCTCACTTTAATATTGCCTGTGATGTTTTAGGTTATTTTGCCACTGTCACACATGAATTGAGGCAGAAGCATAAAATTTGCATTGGCAAGAAATCAGCTTTTGTTTATTTAATTTTTTATGTGAAGTAATTTTTTTAGAATTCCACTTTATTTTTTTTTTTAACTGTGTACTCCTTTAATAATGAATCAGCAGTTCCCAAGGAATCTTCTGGTAATTATTGTTTTTATTATTTAATGGCCTGAGGCAAGACTGAGAGGAGAGAACGCTCTTCTGAAGCAAGAAAGCGCTAACGGTAAATCTCTGTGGTGTTATTGCTGTTCTGAACCATTTTCAGAAGTTTATGATGCAGATGTGAATCTGAGCGCTTTCAAGCCTGCACATCAAAGTATTCAGATAACTTTGAATTAACAGCCTTTTGTAAAACTCTAATTCTTTCCAGCCTACATTTCAAAACAACTTCTGAATGAGTTCATATTCCTTCCAGCCTTTGACGGCCAATGTTCTATAGGCTCTTTCCTTTCCACCTGCTACGAAAAAGCAGGACCATAATAGTGACAGAAACTCCTTCATTCATTTTCTTAGTGTCTGTCTTGGCTTGGAAAAATCAAAGATGATTGTCAGGAAAAATCTCACTATTGGGATGTTTATCACAGAATCACAGAACATTAGGGATCAGAAGGGACCTCGAAAGATCATCTAGTCCAATCCCCACAGGAACACATCCAGGCAGCTTTTAAATGTCTCCAGAGAAGGAGAATCCACAATCCCCCTGGGCAGCATCTTCCAGTGCTCTGCCACTCTTACTGGGAACAAGTTCCTTCTCATGATGGCATGTCTTGTGAATGCAATGTCTCACGATCATCCATAAGGAAATCGTAGAAACATAGAACCACTAGGAATTGGAAGGGACCTTGGGGGTCAGTGCTGGGCCCAGTCCTATTCAATACATTCATAAATGACCTGGAGGAGGGGACAAAGTGTACCCTCAGCAAGTTTTCTGAGGATACAAAACTGAGGGGAGTTACTGATGGACATACTAGAGGGCTGCACTGCCATCCAGCATGACCTGTATAGGCTGGAGAGCTGGGTGGAGAGAAACTCGATGAGGTTCAACAAGGGCAGGTGTAGACGCTGCACCTGGGAAAGAATAACCCCATGCATCAGTGCGGGTTTGGGTCTGACCTACTCAAGAGTAACTCTGGGGAGTAGGACCTAGGGGTGCTGGTGGACCACAGGCTGAGCGTGAGCCAGCAATGTGGCCTTGTGGCCAAGAAAGCAAATGGTCTCTTGGGGTGCATGAAAAAACATGTGGCCATAAGGTCAAGGGAAGTTCTCCTACCCACCTACTCTGCCCTGGTTAAGCCACATCTGGAATACTGCTGGAATATGTTTGGAAGACTACCTATCCAGTTCTGGAGGAGGAAAACTGTTCATAGGAGGAAGACTGAATTACACAGATAGTTTCACATCCAGGATGGTAAAAAACCCTGAAATGCTAGAAACTGGTATGGAAACAAGTTCTATAGGTTCTGTATAAGTGGTCTGTGAAGAAAACTGGTGTTGGGTACTTGCAGCACTGTGCAAAACATATGCAAAATTATGTAAGACAATTCAGAAAAGCCTGAGAGAGCTGGGTTTGTTCAGCCTTGAAAAGACAAGGCTTTTGGGGTGCTTTATTACCATGTACCAGCACATGAAGGGTGGTTACCAAGAAGATGAAGACTCCATTTTCACGAGGAATCTCATACAAAAGACAAGGCATGATGGATAGAGGTTGCTCCTGGGGAGACTCCAATTGGACTTGTTCCTGTGCGACTTGGTCTAGGTGACCCTGCTGTGATGGGGGGATTGGACTAGATGATTTTTCGAGGTGCCTTCCAATCCCTAATGATTTTGTGATGACTTCAGAGGAAAATGTTCCACTGTGAGAGCAATTAGACACTGGAATGGTCTTCCCAGGGAAGTGGTGGATTCTGTGATTTCAGACAGTTTTAAGGCTCAGCTTGACAGGGTGCTGGGCCAGCTCCTTTAAACAGGATTTCTTTAGCTTAAAGGATTGGACTGGATGATTCCTGAGATCCCTCCCATCCTGGTATGCTGTGATTGTTAACAGTGAGGAAAGCACTTCTGAATGAAAGTAAATCCAACCTAATTAACTGCTGGGAACTGTACAGTAGTAGGATAAAGACAATCGTGCACAGCTGCACCGTACCAGCCTTTTATTAAAAGGGTCAGCAAAGTGGTAGCAGAGCAGCAGTACTGCCGTACTGAAGTGGTAATCCTTTAGCCATGATTTCTCCATTAGACTGAGTCATAGAAACAGGCTCTGCATCATAAAGTGCCATTTCCTGAAGCTTACAATTTCAATATTCATGAGTCAATTTGAATTCCAAATCAGCAAAAGAATTTCAGTTGTGCAACTGTAGGAAACAACTTAGCTGATGCCTAACTAATTGCCTGGAAAGGTTTAGCTGATTTCCCTGCCTCTTCTTTCCCCTCCCCTTCACTCCCAATGCGTAGGAGTTGGTAGCAGAGTTTCTAAAAAAGCAGGGAAGCCTCATAAATACCAACAAGCCAGTTGTGTTTTGAGATACGGAAAAACCCAAACCATTGTGTGAAAAGAGCTTTTCTCACTTGAGGAAACATTTGCTTAAGCTCTGTAGGAGGTCACCTCAGGCCTCTTTTTTTCCCCACAGAATCACTCTGGTTGGAAAAGACTCCTGGGATCATCAAGTCCAACCACCTACCCCACATTACAAGTTCACCCCTAAACCACATCACATCCCTCAACATGTCATCCAAATGATCTTTAAACACATCCAGGGATGGCAACACAATCACCTCCCAGGGAAGCCCATTCCAGTGCCTGACCACCCTTGCCATGCATGGTCTTTCCTTTCTTGGATCGGAAAGGACTATGAAGTTGGCTCCATGTCATTTGGTTCCTTTATTTATTATTATTTTATTTATTTAAATGATTTGGTCTTGTTTTGATTTTGCTTTTATTTCTGCTTTTTTCTGTAGCTTTAGCTGGTCATTCTACCCTTAAAACATTGCACTGTTTCACACTGTAGTTTTTAATGTCTCTATTTGTTTTGATTTTGCTTTTATTTCGGCATTTCCCTGGGGAAACAGTCGTCCTAGGGGTTAACGGGAGCACCTCTTCACAGAATCATAGAATAATTAGGGATTGGAAGGGACCTCAAAAGATCATCTAGTCCAATTCCCCTGCCACAGCAGGATCACCTAGACCAAGTCACATAGGAACACATCCAGGCGGGTTTTGAACGTCTCCAGAGAAGGAGACTCCACAACGCCCCTGGGAAGCCTCTTCCAATGCTCTGTCACCCTCACTCTGAAGAAGTTCCTTCTGATATGTGGAGGAAAAAACCCAGGGACAGGGCAGGGGTATGGTGGTACATTGCCCTCAGTCATGTGGAGCGTGTGTAACCGTCATAAATGCTGCTGCAGTTACTTTGACAGCACCTTGGACGCAAACTGAGTACTATGCTACTTGTTGAGACTACCATGAGATGAAAATAGCAGCTTTGGCCAAAAGCTTCTGTGTCAAATATTGTTCAGACAGCTGGATGACTCGGGATTTTCAAATGCTCAGTCACAATGTGATTGATAAGGATTTATATGGAAATGGCTTTAAGGACAGAAATGATGGGAAATAGACAGGAAATAGGTCTGCCCCTTACCTGCTGTGCGTCAGTATCTGGAAGAAAAAGAAAAAAGTAAGGAAATGTGATACAAATGCAATTCATGGGTCCTGTCAGCGTTAACAAACTGTGGCTGCATGTCCTGAATGCACAACTTTCAACTCAGTGCTTGTTAGAAAATGACTTCCTAGACAAAAGTAGTTTTAGGCAAAATTTTGCGTTGTATTGTATGTTTACAAAGTTATGCTGCAGTGTAATTTTTTTAATGAGAGTCACAGCCAAGATGGAACAAGTTGTATAAAATAAAAGAAGAACAACACACGTATTCACCGTGGTTTAAAGGACGGAGCAAGACGCATACTCAAAGCTACGCAAGTTATTGAGGCAAACAGGGTCATAAAGCTGGCGAGTACACACAGGCGGCGTCTCGTAAGCATTGCCATAATAGCTCTTAAATAAGGGGAGTATTTAGTGAGATGCAACTTTTATGGAGCTTCCACAACCATTCAGGCTCTCAAGTTGCATCTCAGTCCAGGATGACTACAAGAACTGTTCGCTTTCATTCAGAAAAATAGTTTGTATTTCTGTAACACTTCGGAGGTTAAATACTGGATGTCTGAGTCTCCGGGTTGTACCACGTACATGTCACTTCTTTCATTATGCATAAACTAGCACTGAGAGTAGAGCTGTTCCCACAGTTGTTCTTACCCACTCAGTTCTGTTGCTAAAATATTACCCCATAAGTGATAGTCTTTGATGTCAAGTCTTTTCAACACTATCTTTCAAGGAGTAAATAAGTCCTTGTAGAATGAAGTCTGAGGATGTTTTTGTGGTTTTAAAGACAGCCAGTGCTTTCTCAAAGGCGGAACAGAAGGCAGTGAAGCTACTCACCTGGGATGCAGCAAAGGGCAAGAGCAAAGAGCAGCAGCACGCCTGCCATCTTCATGGTGGCTGAAGACTCCGTGTGCAGCGCAGACTGTGTCTTGGTGAGCAAAGGGAGCTTTAATTCTGCCCCAAGGTGGTCACTGTGCTTATATGTGCACACATGTGTTTGTGTATGCATATGTGTTTGTATGCTTTTGTATTTGACTTGTCAACCCTTATTCTGAAGAGTCACCCTGGTTTTTTGTTGGGCTGGTGATCTTGACAGACGTAAGCCGTGCTGTAAGCCAGAAAGGATGCCTCTTCCTCAACAAGAGTCACAAGAAGTTTAGCTATGTTAGACACACCCCAAGTATCATTGTTGCAAATGAAATATGTGACAGATTCCTTCTGAAGGACCATCAAAAATTCCTGTAGGCAAAAGAGCAACTGTACAAACCTAAGCAGCAAGTGCTGTCGGTTTCTCTCTGCGTGCACCTATCAGTGCCTATTTACATGCAGTGCTTTTTCATGATCAAAACACTAAATGAACCACTTCCAGAGCAGAAAGTCTCTAATTTTCATGCTTCATGACCATAAAGCATCACTAAGTTGCAGAGAAACCAGGAAAGCAGTGAACAGGGAAGGCAAGAAAGACACTGCAGGGAGCCCTTGGTCTGGACAGGAGATTGAGCAGTTTTATGGGCATATGCAAAGGATTTACAATAGTTATTTCCTTTAAAAAGCTCTGGCAAGTGCTGGGTCAGTGGTTGGGCTTGATGGTCTTAAAGAGCGATTAGCATTGTGGGTTGAATTTGCGGTAATGGACTGACAGTCTGATGATGATGGAATGCTGTGAGACCCTAGCCTGGGACCTGGAAAAGTTGAACCCAGTCTGGAAATCACTGCTTCATCCATCTGCCCATCTCAACTTAAAACGTTAGTTTTATCACCATAGCAAGGCTATTTTGAACGACCTCATTCCATCACAGAAAACAAGCACCCTACCTCCCTTTGGGTCCCGGAAGAAATGCATCTGGGAGATGTTACTGTTCAGAAGGGATATGACCAATTTATTTATGTTTCTCTTGTGTGAACCAAAAAAACCACCAAGTCAATACTCCAACAGAGGACAAAAGCAAAATAAATTTCTTGGACAATATGCCAACGACAGGTCACGCTCTCAAGAAAGGATACTTTGTCCTTGGATTGTGAAACAGGGCTGAAATACTGCATGGGCTGGCAAGGAGGGTCACGTTATTAAAGACTGAGAGAGAAAACAAGTAGGCAGGAGTAGGAACCATCCCTGGGAAGGCATTCATCTTAAAACACTTGGAGGTTATTCAAGGACAATTTCAAGAGGAGAAAGATCTAGAAAATAAGTCATTTGGTGGACGTAGACAAACAGGGAGAGCTCACTCACGTGTAAGAAAAATATGGGCTTTGCTAACTGACTGCCCTTGCAGAGCGCTGCGCTTCTGGTGAGGACTGTGCTTAGGAGGCCAGGGATCAGCTCTCGGTGCAGACACAGCCACAGTCTGAACGGGTTCTGATGATGATGCCTGTGCAGGGAAGGTGCACTAGAAATACCTTAGGAGAGATCAGCTCCTGTCATCTCTTCGGAGCAGTATTTCAGCCCTTTACAACGTCAGACATCCAAAAGGGTCTGAACACTAATGTAGGCTGACTGTCTTTCATGTGCAAAGGCACACAGCTCTGAGGTTTCTGCATCTGTATTTCATTTTCTGCCTTTTACGAGAGGGAGGGGAGCAAGGCGTTGTTCTTATTATACCCCAGAGCTATGAGCACGTAACCTATTCAGCCTGGCATCATCATTCAAAAAATCAGAAGAAAATATTTCACGAGACGACACATGAAACAAGACAAAGAAATGTTGCTGATGCAGTTTATTGAGGAAGAAAATCAGAAGTAGCTGAGTTCCCCAGAGGGCGAGATGAACCGAGGTGAGATCTTTAGCTGGAATTTGCCAGTGGGGATCCTGTGGTGAATTCTCTTAGCACCAATACTCAGCACTCTCCGAAACGGCTTAAAGTGAGAGTCCCATTGCTGTCCCTGAAAGCGAGGAGAGGGAAAAATGCATTAGATACAGAGTCCTGCCTGCTATAATCTGTCCTTTCATTTGGCTCCTAGAGAAGACATCAGATAGGAACTTGCCCCAGAGCCAAAAAAACTTGCAGACTCAGAGTCCTATTAGCTATTTGATTATGAAGAGATGAGTGAAACGATTCAACCCATTTTTAAGACTAAATATATTTGGGGGGAAACTATAATGAAACTTCAAGTATAATTTTCTTCACAACACGCAAGAAAAATTCCATTAAAGCTAATGGTCTTTACACCGTTCACTCTAAAGAACCAGCTACAGCTAGTTGTATGCTCCAATGACAAAAAGGGATGGCTGGTGTGCTCTTCTGCCCCAAATCTTTAACTCAGCACTGGACAGCAAACAAAGCGGCAACCTTGCGGACTTGTGCCTCTAGGAGGCAACTGATAACACGAATGTGATCCACGAGGGTACGTACGCGACCGCATTGCAGAAGCTACACTTATTGCTATAGGTTGTGTTGTCAGAGCCACAGACAGGCCTGTATTCGAGCGTGCAGGAAGCTTGAGGGTAGCCACTGCAGTCAATCTGAAAAAAACAACACAGTAAAGTATATGAAGGAGTCAATAACAGAAGGGTTTGAAGCCCTAGCTACAGCTGCGGTGCTAATGATAATGATCTGACTAAAAGTAATTAACTTCCTTGCATAATCTGATATAAATGGAGGTGTCAGTTTCTCCTATGCTGGAAGAATTTAAGAATATAAAAATAGATCATAATTTCCTGCTCGAAGAGATGTATAACATACCCTGACCACAGCATTTCTAAGCAGCAGCAGTTCACTGAGTGAACGTGTGAGGTCTGCGATCACATTGCACTGTTGTTCCCTGCCTGGCCAGGAAATTAAACGGAAAAACACTGGTGTCTGGAGAAGTGTAGGCACTGGTGCCTCTATAAGGGTGCTGTATCTCTCCCGTAAAACAGGAAGATCAGCACTTAGCTAGGTACTGTGAAGGTGGGGTTTTGTGTCTTTGGGCAATGGGTGCTACTCTTGCTCTTAGAGGTATCACAGGGCAAAAGGGTCTGTGGATCCTGGAAGAGCCTGAGGAGTTTCATGAAGGAGAAATCTGTCGAGACTAATGACCACACAAATCACAGCTAGCTGATGTCGATCAACTGAGAATGGCTAGAGCTTGGAAGAGTCGAAATTCCATACATACTCCACTCTTACTGTCTCCTACGCAATCCTTATGACTCCTGCTAAGAGCAGGCTCTGCATCAAGCCGTTGGTCTGACCCCAAAAGCTATTCTCTGTTCTTATTCTCTCTTATGCCCCAATTGATTATTTCTGCTCCTGCTCTTTACTGATCCCTTCCCGTGCTTTCACCCTCTTCCCTTTCTGACACTAGTGTGGATAATGTGCGTTATGTGTGGAGAAGGCACAATCCTCCTCGTTCTGAAGTACAGCAGCAGCAGTTACACTCCTGTGGGATGTGCTGGTCTGAGAGCTGCTGCAGACACTGGCAGTGCTTCCCCCGACATCAGCAGGTCTGAAACCGGTCCATCAACACACAGTTCACTTACTTTAGCAACTTCCTTCTTACATTCACCATCATGCTTCTTGCTGATGCTGGTTCCAGACTCTCTGGGAAGTGAAGAGACCCAGGTTAAGGAGCTCTCTGAACAACCTACTGTGCTGAACGAGCCCCACATCCCAGCAGTGTTGATCAGCCTCAGGTACAACATATGGGATATGAGAAATGTCCAGTTTAGAATCTGTCCATGTCTCTAGATACCAGCTCAGGTGGAGTCACAGCCCACAGGCCATGATGCCAAGAACAAGGCGGGGTCCATGGTGTTAGGGTGAGTGAGGAGCTAGATCGTGTGACCATGTAGATGCAACTTAAGTTGTTTGCTGTCCTCTGCAAGGGAGCATCTGCCACACAAACCCCTTCGACTTAGTTAAGAGAAACATTTTGGCTTGTATTAGATCCTCACCCAGCTCTCTACTCCCCTCCTGAGATCAAAGGCACTTTTCCTTCTATATACAAAGGAAAACAAGGTCTAGTTAACAGGAAGAGAAGAGGATCAAAGTCCAAGCACCTTAAGGAAAAACCCTTGGTAGAAGGCCTGATGCTCAGAATAGAGCTGCCAGGAGCATTAGGCACTCACTGGCACATGCAGTACTCACTGGGCACGGGCACACAGCTGGCACTCATTGTCATAGGTGGCCCCATCGGTACCACAGACAGGACTGAACTCTCTGGTGCAGGCCAACAACACTTTGCCGTCTTCACTTGTCGTGTTGGGGTAGCCACTGCAGTCCGTCTGTTGAGGGAACGTACGAAAAAGCTCTGGTGAAGGCTTGCTTACAGGAACCTACTAGATCTGGTGAGCGTGTTGGGCCACCCAGTACAGCACCACAGCAGGAAAAAGGCTTTTCTCTTTGTCATTATGACAACAGCTCACTTGAAGGTGGCCAATGCAAGATCCTGACATCTCATATATCCTCTTATTTAGTGTTTGAATTGGTTTTTGGGGGAGTCAATAAGCAGCTTTGGTGACTCAGAGATAGTGCATGTCCCGTGTTATTCCCTTGGTTTCACTTACAGGGGTAGATTCCTTGCACTCTCCATCATGGTCTTTGCTGATACTGGCTCCATATTCTCTGGGGATGGAAAGACAAAGGGTAAAAAGGTCAAAGATTTCTTGATATATTCTAGGTGCTGGAATAATACAACCAATGCAAGGCAAAGCTGACTCTATCAGTCAAGTGTTCTGTTTGGCTGGTTGTTTTAACAAGTAGTGCCATCTTCCATGACCAGCTGGCACTGAGTGGCTGGCAGGGAAATAAACACCCTGGGACCATTCTGGGCAGTTCAAAGCAGAACAACACTCCATCCCTTTGCTCTGCTTTGCTGGGATGAGCTGTGCCCTAGGGGCTGTCATCCAACTGATCCTTGAGCTGGAGAAGAAAAATCAGAATAAATTACACCAGCAAAAGAAAGACACGGTGACTAAAGCAATCTCTAGGCAACAGAGTGCCACACAGTGATACCCAAGCTCATTTTGAAGGAATTGACACCAGTGACACATGACAGATCACTGTTCCCATGAAAAGTGGTGCTGCCCGGAATCCTAAGCATTGCTTCCTGAGACCACCCATGCAGTACGTACATGGTGTAGGCACAGAAGATGCACTCGTTGCTGTAGGTGACTCCATCGGTGCCACAGATGGGTTTGAGGTCCTTGGAGCAGCTCAACGACTCTTTGCCTTCTTCATTTGTAGTTTTGGGATACGCCCTGCAGTTCACCTGCCAAAGGAACATACAGCAACAAGGTAGAAAAGAGATTTTTACATTCACAGCTCTCAGTTCACATGAGACAGTGATCAGAAGGAGCTGACAATGGAGTTTTCGCTATCAGAATACAAACTCATACTGCTGAGTCAGTGTGGTAACTGCTAAACCCTTCCTGCAGAGACCTCCCCATGCAGCAGGAGAGGGCTATAGGCATGTAGCCCCCCACATGGGGTAAATCAGTGGTAGTCTCTCTCACTCACTTGCTATAGCTTTAAAAGGGTTCCCTTTCGTCCATTGTTCTTATATTCTTCAGGCTCCTCCAGTACACTTCTGTTACTGATCTTTCATTCTCAAGACATGGGTTTTTTCAGAGAAGCAAGACTAAACGACCTGCTGTGTGGAAGCTGGAGCACCTCGTAGCATTTTATTCTTTCAGTAGGTTGCCTTCGGGTAGGTTCTGATATCGCAGTTTATTGCTATCAGTATAGAGCCAGTCAAGTGTGAACAGCTTAAAGCTTTGACTGGCTTAAAGTTGGCGAAAAATGAATTAATCCAAAAAAATTTGTATCATCACTACTAGGAAGTTATTATCATACAGCCTAGATGTTGAGCTAAGAACAGTATAATTCAGTGTTTTACACTACACAATCTGATTAAGATGACACTAATTTCATGCTTGGTGGAAAACAAATAAGCATCTTATTAAGCATCTTTTGCAAAAAATAAGTTTTTCCCATTCCTTTGGTTTCTGTCTTTACCAGACCATGTACCCAAAAAAAGTGACTGAAACCAATCTTTGACTCACCTCAGCCCCAATGGCACCATCTGGAAAAGAAAAGAGGCAGAAAACGTGGATCAAAGCTAGTATGATAAGACATAAGCAGTTAGAGGTGGTGGAAATCTGGATGTAAAATTCCTATACGTAGGACCGAATGGAGTGACCTCCAGGGAAGTAAAACTACGTATGATTTCTCGTCTGTGCTGATAAGTGTAATAGTGCTGCTGATGGCTGGCTGGAGGGAAACGTGTCTTTGAACAGCTTTGTTCTTTTTCATTTTGTGATAGGTAGACTTATTAATTGAAAATAGAAGAGCTTTCCCTTCCTTATCTTTTTATACATCCGTTTTGACCCTAAAGAGCTGTTGTTACATATCTGAAAAGAAACACGAGCCAATACAGATAAATGCAAATGCAAACAGTCACACATGGGATAAGCAAATACATAAAGCATCTGTTGTCAGGAATATGCATTTTAAAGAAGATGAGTGTGGAAAAAAAGAAAAGTCTTTGAGATTTCATCGGCTGTAAAACAGACTCTGGCTTGTTTTCATCTCTTGCTTCTCCATGAGCAGCAGAAGTATTGCAGGAAGGTTGCCAGGCTCCTGCAAAGGACTTGCTCGTGCCATCGCATTTCCTGGCTAGTTACTGGAGGGCTGAGCAGCTCATTAGGGCCCTGTTTCAAGTATCTATCCTTTTGCTGTAATTGCGAAACAACAAGCATAAGCAGTGTAAAAGTACTAAAACAACAGTGTGAGGAACATAAGAGCTCTAGTTACCAGCACAGAAACCCATTTATTTGTATCTGTGTCAAGACAACCACCTGTGACAGCGATTCATTTAAGAGTGTCTTGAAATCTGCTCTTTGCCTCCTAGCCAATGCCAATGCACCGAGGCAGCCCAGTTCTTTGGAGGAAATTTTCTCTCTCTGAAGCCACTATCTTATACTTTTAAAGACAGAGGGGACTTAGATGTGAAGCTTCTACAGCACCTCGAGAGTTACTCACCTGCAGAGCAGTAAAGCATGAGGGAGAAGAGCACAAAAACACCTGCCATGGTCATGGTGGAAGTATTTCTTGATTCTGCAGGCTGCCTGCTCCTGCTCTGCTCACAAGATGGTCTCTCCAAGGCTCCCCGTGTATATATACAGATGGGGTGTCTAAACTGTTCAGCTGCAACATAAACAATCAGCAGAATCTGTCACCAGTACAATGAGGTTGGTAATATTTATTGAGGTCTTGACTTTCAGGTCAATCGTCTGCTCCACTAGGCAATTGATTTTGGCGGGACATGTGGTTAATAGCTTGAGACAAGTATCACGTTCTCAGTGGGCAAACCAAACTCACAACATTTTAGACAAAAAGGATCGGTTTTAGGGTGCTAGTAGAAACGTAAAGAACACAAGATTTTCGTGGGAGTAAACAGGAGTTTCTTCAGTGCAGTGTGCAGAACATCATCTCCCACCAGAGAGCAGCTCAGGCAGAGGGTGTGGTACCACCCTATTTGCACATCAGGCTGAGTCTCTGCTTTCCTTTCTGGCTTTGGAAGGAGGGAGAATTCTACATTCCCAGATATTCACCACTAGGTATGAACATGTCAGGTGTGACTTTGCCATCAGCAGAACAGTTCCGCTTTGTCAAGTGAGTCTGGCAGGACTATGTCAAACTTGCGAAGCTAATGGTACTTAGCATTGGTTTGATAAAAGAAAGGGCTTCTTGACAGTTCCACTGCCTGAGTATAGAACAGCACAGTAAAAGACTTGAAAGCATGTTAAATTCTGCCAAATACCACTAAAAATGTCACTTGAACCTTATCAGCAGGACACACTTATTTACAGACCTAGTCACAGTTAAACACGCCGACCAATTCAAAGTGTTCCGCCAAGCCATCTTGAGAACAAAAGACACTGAAGCTTTGGGAACCTGTTTACATAGCACCAGCTATGCCTGAAAGTACAGTAGGTCCTTTTCCCCTACAGATATTTTAGAAAGCAATGCTTAAAACATAGAGCCTGTCCCAGTTTTCTTATCTGTCTCGCACCTCCAGCCTTCTACCATCTCCAAACTGCTCCTTCCTAGTAGGAGGTCTGGACCTCTGTGTTTTCAGTAGGTATAATTTTGCAGGAGTGGATTCTGCCCTTAACCCAAGTTTCACATGCTGATCACTTTCAGAGACCCGAGATAGCAAGCATGCCTGAGTTTTCTTGATCACAGGAGCTAGATGTTGTGCTTAGGAATGACTCCAGCACCATGTGAGCTGCAGAGCAGAAGATGCTCCCTTGAGCAAGACACCACCCATTAATCAAATTAAATTCAGCCAAAATCATTAGCCCAAGCAATTTGTGTTGGTGTCCGATACATCACAGTGGCCTAAAGCGTGTGCTTTGATCCTTGAACGTGCCAGTGGCGTACTGCGTGGCATCACCTATCCTGAGCACTGTCATGCTACAAAGGCTGCAGCATGGCTGTGTGGATATGTAGGTTACATTTTTATCTGAAAGAGATGAGTTTCTTCACAGGGTGAAGCATTAAAATAATTAGGCTGCTTGGATAGTTTCTATAAATTACGGGGAGTATGCATGAATATTTTAGACAGATCTGGTACATCTTCAAGATGTATTGCCCTAATGTGCCTGGTGGATGGTATCTCAGGAAGCCAAATAGTTTTCCCTGAGGGTGTGCAGGAACATGCTGAGGCTGCTGTCACATGCCAGGCTTGGTGCCTTCATCAGTTCACACGTACATTCCCATCACAGTTGGAGGAAGCACATCTTTCTAGGTCAGATATGAACTTTGCCATTGTCTTCTCCAGCCAGGCAGCAAGACCTCTGCAAATCATCATTACCAGCCAGCCCAGCCCTGCAAGCTTTAGACAAGTTTTCTCCTGCCTGGTGCCTGTGTGTTGCTGCTCCAGGCTGTTCCCTGCCCTTGATGCTGTTGTTGTCTAGAGGACTGATTTATCTCCTGATAGATACAAAGCACCTTCCTGTGAAAGACTGGTGTGTGTTGCTTATACTCACCAGTGAAAAATTTTCTACTGCAGCTGCTGGGTTCAGCACTGGGTCTGACCCTTACCAGGCCTGGCCAACCCCGGTGCCTTCTGGAACAATCATGGAACCATAGAACATTAGGGCTTGTAAGGGACCTCTAGGGATCATTGAGTATAACCTCCCTGCTGCCAGAGCAGAATGACACACAAGAGTGCATCCAGGTGGGTTTTTAAATTCTCTGGAGAAGGAGATTCCACAGCCTCTCTGGGTAGCCTATTCCAGTGCTCCATCACCCTCACAGCAAAGAAGTTACTCCTCATGTTGAGGTGCAACCTTTTATGTTCAAGTTTATACCTGTTATTTTTTGTCCTACTACTGTGCACCACAGAAAAGACATTGTCCCCTTCCACGTGACACCCAATCCTTCAATATTTATAGACATATCTTATTAATATAAGATCCCCTCTCAGTCTTCTCTTCCCACGACTATGTCCTTCTGATATTCAGCAGATCCATTCCTTTACTCTTTCACCCACAGACATTCTAGGAAGACTCAAATCTCTGACAACTCAGTGATGACTGGTGAACACCAGTCTCCCTTGAGCCACTCAGGTACCCCAACCGGGGAAGCCACAGAAATGATCCCTAGAACTTCAAACTCATACACAGCCTCCAGCCACCCAGCATCCACACCCTCCCCACCTGGTGTTACAGCTCCAGGTTATCCTGCCTCTGATAACAGCATGGAAAAACCCCACAGCTGGCTAAGCTCATTCTGCAGGACAGGTTGCTCAGTTCTTAGCTGCTTCTGGAAGAACAGCTAGAAAGAGGATTTGGCTTGCAATCCTGCCTCTGATATCCTGCTGTAATCCACTTCATTACGGTCTTCTAATCTTCAGAGTCAGATGCAGCATATTGCTAATAACCATTCAGCTAGAGGAAAACCCACATGTGCAGAAGCCAGCACAAGGGCAGGGATCTGCAAGCAAAGGCAATGCCACATCTTGGGGTAACACATGTTACGGTCCTGAACAACAGAGGGTCTGTGGGCTGACACCAGGGCAGGACTTGGCCATTATACAACATCCTCTCTCATTTACCTAAGGGATTTCTTGGTTTACATTTCCCATTACAGTTTTTCCAGTATCAATAACACCTTCTTTGAAAGAATCAAAGCTGACGTTGGGGAGTTTTCTTAGCCGATATGCGACTTCTCAGCATAAGCAATGCACCGACAAGTGAGTGACAAATTACTCAATACACTTTTCCAAACATTCCTGGGGTTTTATTTAATTAACAAATAGCTGTTGTAGAAGTGGGAAATAGCAATAATTAGTTGTAGGCTTTTCATGAAATTGCCTCTAATCGCTCCAAAATGTCTGCTAAATACAATCCAGGCTGCAGTTTCCATCTTTGTCTTTCTCTTGGCTGCAGTGTGGCCAAGAACTCTTTGTACTCAGCCACGGGCCTGGAGAACCCAACTTAGAACTAATGGAGGATCTGCCTCTCACCTAGTGCCTGAAGGCACAGCCTGAACTGAGCTAGAAGGCAAAGTCCCCGATACGATTAAACCATATCAATACGAAAACATATCCATGTGTTTATGAACTTATTAAATAGAGGTTGATCCAGGTAATGCCAGTGAGTGTTTTCCTGAACTAATAAGATCATGTGCAGAACTTTGGACTCTGCAGGTGAAGGCTAACAAGGTTTCACATTACTTATGCAATGAATCAACTGTACTTGGCTCCACTGCAAGGACAGGTGTTGACACATCGGAACAAGTACAGCAGAGGCCACTAGGCTGGTCAGGGGTTGGGGCACAGGGCATTTGGGGTAGGATGAAGAAGTTGAACATCTTCAGCCTGAAGAAGAGATGGCTACGAGAGGTCACACTGCAGGATTTATAGAGAAGACAGGGCCAGAGTTTTCTCAGAGTTGCACTGCAAAACTATTAATTCTGACCAAATATGTGGAATTTCTTCACCACGAGGGTGATCAAGTAGTGTCATAGGAACAAGAGAGGATGTGCTTGTCCTTCCTTGGTGATACTGAAAATTCATCTGAACAAGGAAGGCCTTGAGCTGACTTCGATTTTGTCTTGCTTTGAGCAGGGATGGGCTAGAGACCTCTAGAGAGCTCTTCCAACCTGAATTACTTCATACATTTACATAAACCTCCCTTCTATGGTTATTTTTATTAATGAAGGAACAGAACACTTTTCCATGACCCAGTAAAGCAGCCTCAGAGTTTTCCTACAACCTTTGTTAACGAGCTACAGCTAAGAGGTACAAAGAGCCAGGGCATGATCAGTACAATAAAAAGAATAGATCGCAGTCATTGTTTAACCTACCCTCCCGTGCTAAAATAATTCAAATTTGGGAAGATTATTAGCTCTCAATTAGAAATGAAGGACTTACGTTTACTAGAAGGAGCAGAAGAAACAGGAGGCACTAAACAGCAGAACATTGAGCTGGGCAACAATCCAGGCTAATAATCTTGAAGTGAACATACTGCATGGAAGGTGGTTTGGAGGCAATGCAGGAGACGTTGTCCTGCAGCTGGTCAGAAGATAGTATTGGTTTAACTAGTTTTCCTGATGCTTCAGTGAAATCAGCTACACATCACAGAGTGCTCCTTTCATCTTTGCCGTAGCCCAAGCAGGAGATGGCTTTGGGGAAGTAGCGGTTGACTTGAGACTGTTCGTTGCTGCCCAACAGGAGAAAGTCAGTCCAGCGACTTGACTGCTAAGGCTGGGAAAGTTTCCTTCCAGAGCTGGGGTCAGGAAAAAATCATCTAAAGATAGGGGGGAAAATAATAAATTCAATAGATTCTCATCTGGAAGGAGACAGTATTTACAGCTCAATGCACAGTTAAAATAAGCATGTTCTGCCATGAAAGCAAATTGCTTTGAGGTTATATAAAGCAGGGGAGTGGTTGAACACATCTCCAAAGGACAGCAGATGAGGCTTTTTTCATGCTTCCCGTCAGCTAAGCAGCCTGCACATCATCAGAGAAGCACAAAGGAGGGGGATCATGGCTGGGTCCCATGGGTTTCAGGCAGCTATGCAAGTCACCGGAGTGTCATCACCAAGAAAGGCTTATAAGCAGAAGTAAGATATTTTTACTGACTAACTAGTGGGACTGGGAGAAGTAATTCAGAGGGGTTGGGATGAGCAATTGCTGCGTGCTACTGAGCGGCAAAGAGGTGTATGAAGGCCTCGAGGAGGATCACTTGATCCCTGGACAGCTGCCTTCCAGAGCTTGTTTACAGAGGGATAAGCATCCTGGGTGGAACTGCAGTACAAGGGCTATGGCAAGACAGGTTGGGGAGGCAGGTTACAGTCTCCCAGGAAGACAGGGATCATCTCTTCACAGTCAGCTGCCAAGTCTCATTAATTTATCATAGGAACATGCCTTCAGTGCTTGCTCCCCTCCGTTCTGTTTCATATGATTGACAGGCATATCTGTAGTCCACAAAGTGTTCTTGACAAGAGGGTAATTAACTTTCGATGTTTACATCTCCCTCCTCTTGCTAAGGAACACAAGTTTCTTAATGCACAAATGCAACTTTGTGCATTTTGGGGAGAACTGGCTGTTGAGTAACAGTCTCCTTTTGTGCTCTCAATTAAAGGTCAGGAGAACTCGAATATTGTTCTTTTTAATAAGCTCTGTTATCTACTACACCAGACAGAGGAAAAATTCCCTTGAGTAAATGGCCAAAGCCTTGGAATCAGGGAGTTTGGACCAGCCCCAGGTCTGCAAATGAGATCCCCATCAACCTGTAGTTACACCGCTCTTTGACCTAGGACCCATGCAAGTGCTGGACTGGGTGAACTGAGGCTCTGCCTAACTTGAGTGAGCCAGTGCTGCAGAAGTTTTTACGTAGATAGTGACCTGCATGAGAGAGAAATTATTCTAAAGTAGTTTCAAAGTTGAACATTTCATGATTACATTTCACCTGCACAAAACCCATATGGGAGGAATCAGGAGTGCAGAGCTCCTAAAGGTGCCAGTCCATTGCTGACATAGTAACCTGGAGACATCACTCTGCCCGGTAACTATCCCAAGAAATACCTATGTATCGCATCCCCAGGCAAAATTTTCTTTCCATGTGAAACCACAGTGATGTAGAACAGGAGCAAGTTGAACACCAAACAAACCCACACTCCCAGATCTCACCTTATCAGCCAACGAATTAGCAAAAAATCCATATGAGGAACAGTGTTTGGAAAAGACAGGTGAAGGTGGTTGCCTTCATTTATGGGAAGAAGTCAGGTACCTCTTGGATTTGGGATAAAGGATGGTTTGCTTTTTGAGAAAGATCTTGTAAGTAAAGCAGCAACAGGGGATTTTCTTTCAGAGGGGTAGGGTACAATAGGCTAAGAATGAAAAGCCATTGCTCTCCCTCATGGGAAAGAAAGGGTGAGATACAGGAGGCATTGTGGGGCTGACTTGAATACAGCTGAAACAGGAGGAACTGGATGGAAAGAGTTTCTATAGCTGTAGGACTGCTGGCATCATAACCACTGCACACTTCATTATTAACATCAAAATAATGAGCAGCAGTTTCATTTACTCATTAAAGCTGAGCTCTAATGAGACCACTGACTGATTCTTTGTAGCTGGACATGGGGGGAAGCACCACTGGTGCTGACAGAAAAGAGCATGCTGCTGAATACATGATTTTACTTTATCACAGACATTGAAGCAGAAAACAGGACTTCTAACATGACTTAACAATTGCACAAGGAAAGTAATGCAGTTATTTGCTTCTAGTTGTACAGACATGACAACTGCTATGCTGCACGTGATCATATGGCCCTTACACCCCCTGGCTTGGGCACTGTGCCCCATGTGCAACCTGAAAAAAAATTCTTGTCTTAGGAGAGCTGAATGCTCTGACACCTACTTTTGGTCCTCCTTTTCTGGTCTTGAAGTGGGTTATGCTGCGCTCTGCTGATGTTGGCAGTGAGGGTTGTTTGCGCGCGCTCGCATAGCAAATAAACGTTTCTGCTACTTGTATCGTGTTTTGCATCTTTCTGCCATCCTTCTCTTCATACATTTGAAAGCAGCCTGCGGAGAATAGCAATATTAGAAAGCTAGCGTTAAATCTCTGCCAAATGAAATGTCAACAGAAGGTATATGCATCACTTACAGCCAATCGTGCGCTGCCTGCTCAGCATCCGGCTGACAATATTTGGGATGCTGCCACAGAGAGCAATGGGAGCTCAGGCTGCTTCTTGGTTTGCCTTCCTTCTCAGTCACTGGGCTGACTGCTGTTCCCAAGTCCCTGGGTGTGCCATGTTCTCTGAAGAAGGGAAAGCCTTCCATTAGAGTCTCAGTATGACCATTTCCCCAAGGGGGAATGGGCGCTGGGAATGTAAATACAAGTCCCAAATGATGCAAGTGAAGGAAAGTTCATCTGAGTTAACCACCAACAATGAAGTGGTTTTACTGTCTCTGACTATTATAATCCTATCAGTCAACAAACCTACGCCATCAGAACATGCTGCATCATTTGGATTTCCACTCTGGCTATTTCTTCAGCTATTTTTTTTCCCCTCTACTAAATCTTCATTATTGTCCCCCAGGCACAAAGAGCAAATGAAGAGGAAGAAAGAGGATAAATGAGAAAAGCACAAGGAGAGTCCCGGGCTAGGGGACTGTCACTCAGAGAGCATATTCTTTCCACTGGACTGAAGCTCTATGGGCTTAGATCCCACATTTGTTGGTGTAAGTGAAACCATCTGTGTCACAGATCCCATCCAGTGCCTGTCCAGGGGGCCCGGACTGGCCATCCTCAGTGATGCCCCGGGGACATGAACTACAGCTGAGCTTTAAAGGGAACAGATCAGAAAGAAAAGGGTTTAAAGCAATAAAATTCCAAACGTTCCTCATTCTTCGGGGGGCTTGAATGAAAACTAAGGCTCTACTTCTGTGAATGAAAAGCAGATAGGAAATGATGCACTATATGAACACTCTTTGTTTGCAAATTCACAGTATGTTTAAACTTATGGGCCTGCACCTCAGCTGGTGAAAATCTGGAAAACCCTCTGAGGCTGAGTGGATGTCTGCCAGCTGGAGACGGGCTCCCTTCCGCTCCTGCTTTCTTCGTTATCTGCTCATTGATCAGCAAGAGAGCACACAATCGGGGCCCAGAGCATGGCAAAGAACCAAAGAACATTGCGTCAAACATGAAATTACAACAAGAGAATCAACGTTTCTGAATGTGAACATAGTGATGGGTGAAACAGATGTATACCAGGATTATATTCCTTTAGATACAGAGGTCTGAGGAATGCTTTTGGCTCCCAAACCGTTGTCAGCTGTCACTGAAATAGAACTGATACAATGAGTTTCTGTAATTATAGCAGATTTCCTTTTTTGAGGAACACATAGATACGAAAGTCATAAAAAATCATGAAAAGAGAGCAGTTTTAAAAACCAGTTTCATGAGTCTTGTCACTACCAAGCGCCCCTCAAGAGAGGTACAGAGTACCTAAGCCCTTCCACATGCCTTCCAGCAAACGCAGCGTATGAAGAAAGGCTAAAAGAAAGCAAATTACAAACAGACACAGTTTGGAAGGTTGCAGATTATCTTGGTGAGGCGTTTGAATGAAGGTTAGGTACGGACCCTACGAAGGAGAAGTTTTTTCAGGTTATGGACAGGTGGTGCTGACAAGTGGTGAGAAAAACCCTTTCAGCTCAATATAAAAAGACTAAATATTGATTTCTAAATCTCACCTATCAATCAAGATTTAAATGATTCGCCTCATGCTTCCTCATTTTTGTGTTCTAGGAAAAGTTACTAGACTCAGAGAACATTGATAAAGCTATAAAGATAGGATAGACAAACAAGGAAGGAGATAGGAGGTTTACATTTTCTAAAATATTGCCTCTGCGATACACACTGGTGCATTTACAGGTCACAAATCCTGGGGCTGGACCGTCATCAGTGTGAAAACATCAAAGCTTGTCAGCCCTTGGCACGGCTCAGGAGCTCACTCCCTGCTCTCCAGAGCCAGAGGGCTGCAGCAGCGGCTGCAAGCTGGACCAGCTGCGTTTCAGCGGCAGATTTTAGATGCCTCATGTTGCAGAATCAAGAAGTTATTTTTTTCTTCACTGCATCCTTGACTGAAGGCGTTAGGCTGCACCTGCAACTGTTTCTGCTCATGGCAAGAGTGCGGAAATACCAGCCCACTGAAGCAGGACTAAATCCATGCCTGCATCTGATCCTTCAGCGGCTCTTTCCAAGCCAAAAACCAGGCTTTTCTAGCAAGATGGTTAAATGGGTTTTGAAGGTGCTCAGTCAGGCTTCTGCCCAAGGTGAGCAAGAAAATCAGCCTTAGAGCTCTACGGCATTATGCACCTGAGAAGCAATGGAGCAGTCGGCTGAGCAACACCAAAGCAGCTGTTACCCTCACACTAGAGATGGTTGCGGAAAATATTTGCAGCTTGGCAAGCACTGAGCTCACAAGATGATCTCTTGGTGTTTGCCAGTACAGTAATCTCTCTCTGTCCATCTATGCAGCCATCTATCCATGGCCAAGCAGGCACCCAGCTCAACCATACCTAGAACCACCTTCCAAGTCTCTTAGTGATGCTTTCTCTTAGTGTTGCTTTAAAACTGGTGCTGTTCTATCCCTCTAAGCAAAAAAAATCTCAGTGCTTCCCCTTCAATGTGTTTGTCTTTGCCTGACTGTCGCTTCCTCATCAATGCAAAGCAGAAAGAAATAATCTAATTAGCACACATTCAGTAAATAACACTGGAACAGCTGAAAAACAACTGTGAGGCACAGAAAACAGCTCAGTCCCTGGGAAGAAGTCTGCCCTACTTTTATAGTTATATTGCTTCGTAAAACATCCTCTTAGCCCAGGAGATACTTAATCTCCAGCGTTAGGCTTTTCCCATTTTCGGGCCCAGTTTTAGTGATTTATTCCATTGGGTACTTCTACATTGAATCCTAGAATCATTCAGGTGGGAAAAGACCCTTGGGATCATTGAGTCCAACCATCAATCCTACTCTACAAGTTCACCCCTAAACCACATCCCCCAACACTACATCTAAGTGTCTTTTAAACTCATCCAGGGATGGGGAACTCAACCACCACCGTGCACAGCCCATTCCAGTGCCTGGCCGCTCTTTCCATGAAGAATTCTTTCGTGTTTCCAATCTAAACCTACCCTGTTGGAGCTTGAAACCCTTCCCTCTGGTTCTGTCACTAATTACATGTGAGAAGAAACCAGCACCAACATCTCTACCATGTCCTTTCAGCTAGTTGTAGAGAGTGATGAGGTCTCCCCTAAGCCTCCTCTTTCTCAAACTAAACAGCCCCAACTTTCTCAATCTCTCCTCATAAGACTTGTTCTCCAGACCCTTCCCCAGCTTTGTCGCCCTCCTCTGCACTCGCTCCAGCGTCTTGATGTCTGCCTTGTGCTGAGGTACCCAAAACTGGACCCAGTACTCAAGCTGTGGCTTCACCAGTGCTGAGTACAGGGGGACAATCACCTCCCTACTCCTGCTGGACACCCAGTTTCTAATACAGGCCAGGACGCCATTGGCCTTCTTGGCTACTTGGGCACACTGCTGGCTCATATTCAGCCTCAGTGAAATCTACTGGTGAATACCGCAAGGAAACCGCTGTCTAATGACCACTTTGGCTTCTTCCCTGGATTGCTCTGACTTTATCTCAACTTTGTGCCTCGAGTTAATGTTTGCCTTTGGTGTCATCAACCAACAAGCTCCACAGAAGCAGCTTTGGCTTGGCTGTGCTCAGCTAACACCATTCAGTTGGATCTTGACAGCCTTACAGCTTGACAGGCTTGCAAAAGCCAGCGGCCAGAGTTAAGTCCAAGTGAAAGTCTTCCAAAGCCCACAAAAAAGTTATTCAGGTCTTATCCCTGAGAATAACCAAGCAACACTTAAACGAGGCTAAAGCTTCATGTTTTGCAAAAGCACCTTCACAGAAAACGGCGAAAAGGTTATCTAAACCAAAGGAACATTTACTTTAGGACACCGACCCAAGAAAAGCACAATAAGCCATTGTTAGCTACAAATCATCTTCAAAAGTACATGCCAGCCACAGACACTTATAGCAACAGAGGTACTATGGCCTCATTCCCTGGTACAATACCCACAGCATTTCCAAGTCAGGAATGTTTGCCTTCAACCTATTCTTCTAGCTCGACATGTCAAAGAGTGACTTTCCCAACCAACCTGAATAATTGTGCTATTCTGTGGTAAACGACAAGGTGACACTGAATCAGGGAAGTGTCAGCCAGAACAAATCCTTTAACCCTGAAACAGTGGCCTTGCAACAGCTTTGGTGACCTCGTGTGGAGCTAATGGTAGTGGCTGCACCTGTGTTGCCAACAACTGAAGGGCAGTCCCGAGGTTCCTCCACATGGACAGCAAAGCAACAGCTGTTGCACCACCAGGTCCTGAACTCTTTGGCCTCAAAAGAGTAGGCAAAACATACCAGGCAGAACCACTTTCCTGTGACTTGTTCTGTATGCACTTAAACATGGTCACAAATGGACCTCTGCATCCTCTTCCTTCCCAAACAGCTTCAGAAAGTAGGGAGCTGCAGTTATGCACCAGAGCTGGCCCCCAACCCAGGGACAATTTCCATCCACCAGTCCTGGAGATATTCTGATGCATTAATACATTGAAATATTTCATGAATGGGCACTTCTGTTTGTGACCCTGAGAGGAGCTCAACATTTCCCTGCTGTAGATTGTGTCCTGTAACAGCACTTGCACAGGACAAGTTCAGTGGAGACAGGCTGGGACCACCTTTCCTGACAACAGCTGCCGCCTCTTCTGTGGGACAGGCTGCGCAGGCAGAGGGAACCAGAACAGGGACACCCTTTGGCTAGGCAGTTTCCCCCTCTAGCCCACAGTGAAGTGCTCCTCTTGAGACCAAACCACCACCACCACCGTAGACATTGTCCTATGGAACATGCCCTTGGGGTGAATGTCTCCTTGCGCTGATGGTAAAGACGGAGTCCAGGATCAAGTCATACAGAGATTAATGGTTAAATGAGACAAATACTGACAGGGAGACTCTGAGGATCAAGGAAGTGCCTGCGAGCAACAGGAGGAGGCCAGGCCCTTATCAAAGCAGGGATGACACTGGCACATGGCAGGAAAAGACCTACCCATATTGTTTGGTTTGAAAAGAACAGCAAAGAAAAATACCTACGCACCACTAGAAGTACCGTGTCAGGGAGGAGAAGGGACCAAAAAAGATGAGACATGGCATTAAAGCCAGAAACATTGCCAAGAGAGTTTATTGAACAAGTGCTTCAGGAGCTAAGGAAATGGGACAAACTGAAGGAAAGTTGCTGGGGAAGATCAGCCCATGAGAAGTCACATGTGGTGAAGCTTGTCATCCTGGGCTGGACTCCAGCATAGACTTAGCATTCACTCATGCTCATGAGGTTGACAGTCTTACTGCTTTCCCTGGTAAGAAAAGGAATGAGAGGGATTAGACACAGAGCATGTGTGGTGTTGAAGCCCTGTTGCTCACTTAACTGGCCCAAGTGTTGTCTCACTGTTGATAAAAGTCTCAAAAAGCCTATTACTCCCTTTCATTATTATCATTAAAGAAAAGATGAAAGGTTTCACATATTTCACACAATTTGGATGGTTTGGTGAAGTCCTTTCCATGTGCCCTGATGAGCTTGTGGGACAGACTATATGCTGGGGAAAATGTCTTTTGAAGTCAAACAGGAGGTCATGTATGGACCAGAGAAACAGGCCCTTTACATTTCCTCTTAGAGTGCAGAAAAACCCTTTTAGTTGCACTAGTCATGGTGCTCCAGAAAGGTCCAGTCCATGCCCACAAGCAGCAGTTAGATAAACAACACATTATGAAAACAACGCTGCATTCTAGTAGGTGCAGGAATTCATCGTGCAAGGAAGGGTTCGCTCTGGTACGTACAGATAGGCATTGCAGAACTGACATCTGTTGCTGTATGTTTTGCCATCAGAGCCACAGTGGGGGAAATACTCCAAGGTGCACACGGGAGAAACTTCAGTGAACTCCTTGCAGTGCTCCTGCACACAGAAGATAGACATGAGTCTCACTGAGAGCAAACTGTGCCCCCCCCCCCAGCATGAGGAATGACATCCCCCCGAGACATGACGCTGTAACGTCACTACAATCAATTCAAAATTTCCTTCTGGTGGCAGATGTGATCTTGTGCTATTTCTGCTCCCTGCCACACCATTTTCTGCACTGTTACAGAACAACGCGATGGATATTGTCTGTTTTAGGACCAATGTGACGTTCCCAAGGGGTCCCCTAAGGTCTGCATGATACAGCTCCCCCAATTTGCAACCCAGCACAGTGACCAGTCCCACAGAAGTGGAACAAACTCTGGACCCCACTCTTGGTTCCCATCCTTTCCCACTCACTTTTGTAATATCCTCTTCACAGCGTCCGTTCTTCCTTTTGCCAAGAGTGGTCTTATGTTCCCTGGAAGAAGGAGAGATTGTCATGAGCTGAAACCTTCCCCAGTGCAAGAGCAAAACTCCCCCATAGTGCACTGATTTGCAGACAGACTAGCTCAGCTTCACCCGCACAGCAATACAGAGAACATGCCCTTATGGATCACACAAATGTCTTCTGGAATAATGCTCTCCCCCTTGATTCACCCTCTTTGTGTGGCTCTAGGGTTGAACACCCATGTCAAACACCAGTTAGGGCAAGCAGGGAAATGGGGACAAACACACAGGACCCATCCAGGGCAGGGTTTCAGAGAGAGACCCTTGCACATTACTTGGCACTCACAGATTCAGCCACCAGCACTGTGAACCCCCAGAAAGAAGGCCAAGTACTTACAGGTTGTGGGAACACAGCACACACTCGCTGGCATAAGTGACACCATCGGTACCGCAGACAGGGTTGTAGATCATTGTGCAGGCCATCAGCTCTCTGCCATCGTCCAGTGTGGTAGTTGGGTACCGGCTGCAGTCGAGCTGGGAAACAAAGATCACAGTATCACACAGAATCACAGGACATTAGGGATTGGAACGGACCTCAAAAGATGATCTAGTCCAATCTCCCTGCCAGAGCAGGACCACCTAGACCAAGTTACATAGGAACGTGTCCAGGTGGGTTTTAAACATCTCCAGAGAAGGAGACTCCACAATCACCCTGGGCAGCCTGTTGCAGTGCTCCATCACCCTCACCACTGTGAAGAAATTCCTTCTCCTATTTAAGTGGAACCTCCTATGTTCCAGCTCACACCCATTGCCCCTTGTCCTTTTCATTAGACGGGAAAAGCTCCGGCACGGGCTCTGCTCTGTGCAAGGGCACTCAGACACAAACCCTCCTGCTTATGCCTCTGCATTTTAGGATAAATTATGGTTATAAATGAACTCATTCTTCATGGACATTATTCATTCAGCTGTGTATTTATCATGATGCCCCCATGGGGCACCTTACTGAACCTACAGGGATATTACAAAACACATTTCAAATAACGCAGATCATGATGGCATGATTTATGAACTTCCTGCAAGAGGGATGACTGTGACCAAGGTGTTTTTCATGGCCCACAAGAATGGAGGGAAGATGTGCTGACAGGCCTTTTGTTGCAACAGGATGGCTCCAAGTGTTGAAATCTGCCAGCAGAACTGACAGCAGTTGAAGCTGATTTACACCAGTTGAAGAACTGGACTTGCATTTTAGCAGTCCCAGTTTCTCCAGCGTGAGCTCTTCCTCACTGATTTATGTATCTCACCCAGCCTGAGCACAGAGTGTACTTGGAGAACAAAGGAACGACATTTCTGTATAGAAATGAAATATCTGACTTGAGATGTTGACTCTTTCAAACAAATGCTAATGAGGTGGCTTTGTTCTTCTAATCCTCAGTGAATGTAAATGGTTTAGTACTGGCCAGTTAATCTGGTATTTTTACAAGATTCATAGTTGGTATATGTTAGATTACATGGCATTTACAAAGAAAAAACAGAGAGGAGTTTGAATTCCCTGGTACCTCTGGTATGGCCATTCAAAACACTGGCAATTTGCTCATCTTTGCAGAACATCCTTTGTAAAATTAAGCATCCAGGAGGCTCCAGGTACCTGGGTTCTCTACATCCCCTTCCCACATTGCCAAACCAGACTGCTAAGTTCCTGCGGCAGCGGTGATAGATTGCTGTAGGAAAGGGATTTCTTCGACTAAAGCCTTAAATAATTTATGCTAGCTGCCTCATAACTCATTCCTCACCTGTCCTGACTTTTCCTGACTACTTGCAGGAAGTGCTCGATGTTCCTGCTGCCAGGAAGGTGATACTCGCACACAGAAGGAAGGGCAGCACAAGCTGAGACCCCTGGTGGAAGCTACACCAACAAACCAAACGAGTCTTTATTCAGGCTATACAACCACAGACTCATAGAATCATTAGGGATTGGAAAGGACCTTGAAAGATCACCTAGTCCAATCCCTCTGCCACAGCAGGATCACCTAGACCAAGTCACACAGGAACACATCCAGGCGGGTCTTAAACATCTCCAGTGAAGGTCCACAGCCCCCCATGGGCAGCCTGTTCCAGTGCTCCATCACCCTCACTGGGAAGAGGTTCCTTCTCATATTATGTGGAACCGCCTATGTTCCAGCTTACACCTATTGCCCCTCGTCCTATCACTAGATGACACTGAGAAGAGCCTGGCTCCATCCTGCTGACACCCACCCTGCACATATTTATAGACATTAATAAGGTCACCCCTCAGTCTCCTCCTTTCCAAGGTCAAGAGACCCAGCTCCGTCAGCCTGTCCTTATAAGGGAGGTGCTCCACTTCCTTCATCATCCTCATTGCTCTACGCTGGACATGCTCCAGCAGCTCCACATCCCTCTTGAACTGAGAGGCCCAGAACTGGACACAATAGTCCAGATGTGGTCTCACCAGGGCAGAGTAGAGCAGGAGAAGAACCTCTCTCTATCTGCTAACCACCCTCCTTCTGATTCACTCCAGGATGCTTTTGGCCCTCTTGGCCACAAGGGCACACTGCTGGCTCATGGTCATCCTGCTGTTCACCAGGACCCCCAGGTCCCTTTCTCCTACACTGCTCTCCAACAAGTCAGTCCCCAACCTATACTGGTACTTGGTATTGTTCTTTCTCAGATGCAAGACTCTACACATACCCTTGTTATAGTTCATTAAATTTCTCCCTGCTTAGCTCTCCAGGTCCTGCTGAATGGCACCAGAGACATGTAAACAACGCTGCCTGTACATCACCTGACTCCATAGAACAGCGAGAACATATGGGTGACATTAGCTAGGGCCATCAATCAAACCCATTTTTGTGCCTCCATGGCACAACCAGAGCATCCATTCCACACTTGCTTGATGGGAGTGTAATTGAAGGACTACACTGTTGTGAAACGGGGCTTTCAGTAACGAGGGAATGTAATGGCTGTAAGCTGCATAAGCAATTTTGATGAGTGGGATGACTACTTGCAGATTGCCCTAAATGAGCTGCAAGATTTGGAGCTATTAGGTAGTGTAAATATACTTGCCTGCCTATATTGTAATGATACCTTGACAGTCTTGGAGACACATCATGTAGTTGGCATAGTAGCCTTACAGGTGGAAGATCTGACAGGAATACAAAATATGATGCATGTTGCTCCCATTTATCAAAACAGGAACCAATAGTGTAGTAAGACTGCGAATGATGTTACTGCCAAACCACAGAACAGGCACGTGCCTAGAAAACTCCCCTCAGGAGTCTTTCTAATCTGTGGTGATCATGCATGGCCAGGTATACCATCTTGTATGATAGATGGTCTGTGTACAATTGGACAACTCATTCTGATGACTCCAAATATGGGGATGGTACTAAACCATAGACATTTACAACATCAATGAAAATGGCTAAGTCTGCCTTCTGACAGGATGGTATAAATATCTGGAATAAGTTCTGGGACTCAGGCTTCCACTAGGTGGCTGTCAAGCCCTTAGAATAGGAAGGCAGATGGAAACGCACCCTTTCCAAACTCTGATTGAGAGAGAACATCCAGAAGAAATTGTGGTTCAGATGGCCCAAAGTGACAGAGATGCAGAACTAGAAGGCTGCTGGTGAGCCAGGTGCCAGTGGACTTTGGTGATGTGCTGCTGCTGCAGGGACGAGCTGTCAGCCTTGGGAGGCTGCAGCATCCCAAATGGTGAAACATGCAGTTTCCTGGAACTAACAAGAGTTTGGCATGTCCAGAACATGTCCATGAGCTAACCGGCTCATGGGGACTTGCTCTAAAAAGGAAATCACAAAGACAAAATGCTTCCCCATTTTATTGGTACTGATTTTCAGCTGAACTTGGTTTAATCTTAGAATCATGGAATGCTCATCTAATCCAGTCCCTCTGCAGTGAGCAGGGACATCTTCAGTTAGAGCAAATTGCTCAGAGCCTCATCCAGTGTGACATAGGAGTGTTTCACTACTCGACTCATAAAAGGGTTCTTCCCTATATTTAGTCTGAATCTGTCATCTTTTAGTTTAAAATCATCACTCCTTGTCCTGTTGCCACAGGACCAACTGAAATGTCTGTCCCCATCTTTCTTACCAACCCCTTGATGTATTGAAATAACACACAGAACTTCATCTGGACAGAGGTCATGAAATATTCTGACATAAAAGTCAACCAAGTGTAATGGTTTTGAACGTCTGTTTGTTGTAAAACCCAGAATTAGATGCTCTGGTGATCAGCGACAGTTCCCTGGACCTTGAAACTCGAATTCGTATAACCCTGAAACTAAATAAACTTTGACTTGTACAATTCAGCATAAATTAATATTAACGTTGCTAGTTTTGGCCTGTTTGTATTGCAAAGTGAAATTCACTCTTGAATGTTCTCACTAAAATTTGTTTTGCTTGACTGTTCATGTTCGTTAAACCTTTTGACAGGAGAACACCAGTCAAAATGCCATTTTAAATCCTGAGTATCACAGGAAACGGCGATGACAGCTGCCCGGCTCCGTTCAGCTGACAATGCGAGTTCGGTTATATTTAGTTTTGAGTCAGGATCTATCAAGTGGGATGTATGACTTCATTAAAAATCATACTATAGCTCAATAGGGTGAGATCCTAGAAAGGTATTATTTTTAACTGAAGATGCCTACAGTGATATGTTTGACTTTTTTGGGGGTGGTAGACACTGATACTACAACATTTCATCACTGTTCCATGCGCTGCTGCACTGAGGACATGGATTCAGTACCTGCGTACCCATATGATGTGAAGAAGACAGAGAAGATCTGGGTGTACCTGGGAAAAGCTGTTATAACTTCTTAACCTGCCCTTTGAGATGACTAAAGTTCAATAACTGATGGAAAAGTTCTGCTTACTGCTGCTGAATCTACTAGACCATGCTTGGTGCCATGGTCTAGCCTTGAGCTCTGTGGTAACGGGTTGGACTTGATGATCTGTGAGGTCTCTTCCAACCCTGGTGATACTGTGATACAAGTACAGTCGAAGGGCAGATGTGAGGGGAGTTTATAATGGGGTGATGTGCTCTGTGACTACAGTGGTGAATTCAGGACTCTTCAGTTTTAGCGTTTAAAACTCTGCCCCCCTATATTGAATATCCACATGGTAGCTGAGATGCTCAGAGATGATGATGGGAGCTACAGCACCAGAAATTTGAGCTGAGTAGAGTGGAGTTGTGTGAGCAAGTGTCTAATTAAATCTACCCAGAACCTAAAACGTAGGAAAAAGTCTATGAAGTGGGGGAACTAGGACAGAAAAAGCCCTGAAGGTCCACGTGGAAATTGATGGATGAAATTTGTTGTGTGGGTTTTTCCACATTACCAATAAAAAGAAGTCCTACAGAGGAAGAGGAGCAAAGCTCAGAGTAAAGAGTGATGCCTAAAAATAAATAAGGGGTATTTTATTTATAAATTAACCCCCTCACAAAGATCAGAATATGGCTGAAGTATAAATTTTCAGTGATTATCTTTCCTGCTGTTTATATATGGTGGATATCAGATATGTCCTGGTTTCAAGGCAAGATTAATGAGGCTAACTGCGTTCCCTGATTTCTATACTGGAGTTTTGCAATTCCTGCTTCTGGAAAAGCTGGTTAAATTTTTGCACTGTTCAAAATTTTGTTTTATTAACAATTTGGATTTATTAACAAGTCAGAATTGCATTGAGGAATTGAGCTGTACTTTAATTTAAATCGAGATACTCGGGTCTGTCTCTCTCTAAACTTGTATGGAAAACTAATTACAGTGCTTCAATTCTTTTGGTTTCTGGATTTTATTTTTACCAATTTATTTATGATGTAAAAATCATTCCTGGCACCATGCCGTTGAATCTAAGCAATGTAAGCTGTTTGTAATTATGGTACAAAGCAAGTGGGTCGGTACTAATAAGTGCAAAATATGAAATAATAGGAAAGCAGGGTTTTTAATGCACATTAATCTGAGCACTAGTTCAGAGCAATCTCCTGTCAGGTCAGGAAATGAGTGGGACCTCCAGAGAAGGCAGCTGAACAGTCTTGGAAATGGACATTTTTGGAAACCCCATCAGATCATGACACATTGACATTTTAATTTAATATTGGCTTCGTTTTATGAAGCACCCAGTCTCTCAAAATGAATTAAAAATAAGACTTGCACAAAGATCTCCACCAACAGAGTGGACTCTAAGCACAACACCAATGCAAGAAATGCATTTTGTGGCTTTTATTCTCTCTCTCTAAGTGTAGAGCTCTCCTCTTGGAAAGTCGGTGTATCAGGTGAGGTAGTGCTTGTGCCACTTCCTGATGAATAATGAAGCACACACGCTGCCCTGATGGAAGTGCAGTTGTTGTACTGAATCCAATCCTCATGCTGTGTCATATCACCAAAACCAGTGATCTCCATCCAGAAGCAGCTCACGTGTGTCTGTACCCAGCATATCACAGTGTTGTACCAAGTGGGTTTGATCTGTTCCCTTTGACCTGTCAGGGCTTAGTGCACACAGAATTTGCGAGCTTCCACTGAAGACCCTCCAGTCTTGTCATAAAAATACACAACCCACAGAAATTTTTCTTAAGAAGAAAGCAGAACGCTTGTCTGAAGAGAACTGAATCCATTCAGTAATGTGCAATGTGCAGGAGAACTTTCCATCTCTCTAGCCCTCAGTTTGCCACACAGTCAGAAACTGTTTCCATAACCGAGTAAAACAGACATTTACTGCCTCCATCACGGCCTTTTACTGCATTGTAAGAAGAAAAGGAAAACTGTTCTGCCCTGCAAGCTCTCCACACTGGTCCTGTTTGTTTCTCGGAGCAGATAGGGCATGACTAACTCGTCCATATGTTCAAACATAGAATTCCTGCTGTGGTTTTCTGCCACAGAGCACAAGCAGCATCTGTACATGGGGGATAGCTTTTCTGCACTCGGATCAGTGAGGTCCTCCAAAGGGACATATTTATTCCTGACACGTGGGAGTGAGCACATAGCTTCTTCTCTCAGCCCTGCTGGTATGGTAACAAGACATTCCTTTTCCTGCACACCAAATGTGAGGATCGCATTGAAATGCTCTGCCACAGGCTCACTGTCTGCTCTGTGCAGTTCTGTGTCGGTTAAATTGTGGTTGGACTGGGCTCGTGGACGTGGTCGGGCTGGTTTTGAGAACAGTATGGGGTAAGAGTCGCTGCAGCCCTTTCACTTGCTGCGCTGTCATGGCAGAGCTGGGCAGACAGCTTGTGTCTCTTCCCATGGGCTGGGTTGGTGCTGCTCCGTGACTGGGTGTTATGTATGTCCTTTATGTCCTTTGACAGAATTATTGATGTGTGTCTGCCTGAAAGAGAATTTCAAAAGTTGTTACTGCCTGTCATGGTGTAGTTACGTAGCAAAATAGATGACCACTGGCTTCTTATTTGGGGCTTTCTGGCTGGTCTTTGTTACAAGGGAGTTCCTTATCCCCCAAACTCATGAGTGCTTCTGTCCTTTGCTAATGTCACACCAACTGAAATGATAGGACAGATGAAAACTCCATGGCACGTTTCCACAAGGAAGACTTAAGAGAAAGAGGCGTCAATCTTCAATTCTGGGCATCTCCTGTTTTCTTTTATTGGAGCTCCCTTTTAGGGGAGCACTACAACTTTTGGCCACGCTTGATGTGTGCCAGGTATTAGAAGATACAGACAGCTTTGAAATCTATCTGGAATTACATTCTGGTGTACAGCAGCTTTTCTAAATGTTGTGTTCTTAGCTCCTAAGGGCCAAAGCTGTTACAGAGCTGAGGATGTGCCATGAGCTGCTAATTATGCAGTAGAGTCTGAGATTGCCTTTTCCTGACTCTATGCAGGAGCACAAACTTCATGCTTGTGAGTGTTCCACTCAGGGTGTAGGACTCTGTGTCTTTAGCTGGCTTTTCTCACTAATTAGTTATGCATTTTCTTTCCTTGCTATTTTTCTTTCATGTAATGACAATTTTGCAAATTGCTTTCCCTTTCAGAAAAACTAAATCAGGTTTGACCCCTGTTTTATTTTTCTCTCTGTGTCTGAAGTGTCTGTACATGTTATGCAGACAGGGGACAGACCACGGAGAAAGTGATGTTGGTATGGGAATTGCTGCTTTGCAAACCTGTTAGAAGCTAATGAGCTCTTCTTTCTGGAGCTAAACACTTCCAAACCCAGCTTTGTGGGGTGGTAAATGGCACTATATGGAGAAATAGGTAAGATGGGCTTCAGAATACAATTGGACACTTGGCAGTCTTTTTTGCCTACTGAATTACCCAGTGTTTCTGTCTACAGTTGGGCTAATAAACTTTAAAAGCCGTGCACAGGTTTTACAGTGCTAGTGATGCAAACAGAGTATTTGCCTTTCCTCCCACCACTCAAAAGCCTCACAAGCTGTGCCATCACGATTACCTTTTTACAAGGAACAGCATCCCCTGAAAAATTCCCAGTCCCCTCAACCTAACTCAATGTAGGCAAAGCGTAAAATGCACGCAGAAAAATCAGTTTGCCCAGCATGACTTCTGCACAGACAGGGTCTTAGAGAAGAATTTTAATTCACTCCAAAACACCAGGAGCCATTCCTTCAGGTAGCACTGCCTATTTACGCTCGTTGAGAAGCACGGTTTCCACAACTACCTGATTAGTATGATGCACTTCTGTTCTCTTCAACAGTATCCTTGATGCTGCAGAGTAGCTGTAAACGGCCCATTTTTTTCCAGCTAGTGACATATGGGTGATGGTTGGCTGCTGGAATTCTGCTTTTGATTATATCAGATGGGATTTAATTAGAGCAGTGTTGGGGGCAGGGGGAAGTTGTGCAACCTCATGGTGGAGGCTACAGCCCAGCATGAACCGAGAGCAGAATTCTACTGTTTTGAACATAGCACGGCAGATAGAAAGAGTTAATTTGTGACTGATTATTCAAAAAACATGGGTGTATCTCATAAATGTATGCACATAGTGATTGGTCTCTGGCATGACCAGTTCACACGCATGTGGAAAAGATTCACAGAGTGGTTTAGTACTGAACGGTCCGTGTACAGATTGTGCTGCATTTAGAACTCAGAGTAAAGATTCTTTGCACAGAATTGTATTTGCAGGTAAGGAACTGCCTAATATTAGAAAACAATCCTATGATGATGAGATATTCCCCAGAAGTCTGTAGAAATGGTGACTAAATTTGGATTGATTTACATGGATTCTCTTTTACCACTGGTTTTTCAGTATTAGTGGCCCATGAAGATGAAGTTTATTCCTCTCCAGCCTCACTTCTGCCTAGACATTAAAATATGTGCTAGTTGTCCCTTGATCTGGAGGTCTTGAGGCATCAAGTTCTGGGTTCAGGTTTGGGCACCTCAATTAAGAAAGACATTGAAGGGCTTGAAATGGGTGCAAAGAAGGGTAATGAGACTAGTGATAGGACTATGCAATAAGTCTGATGAGAAGAGGCTGAGAAGGCTGAGGTTGTTTAGCCTGAGGAAGAGAAGGCTGAGGGGAGACCTTGCCCTCTATGACTACCTGAAGGGACACTGTAGAGGCTTGGGTGCTGGTCTCTTCTCACAGGTCATTAGTGATAGAACAAGAGGGAAGGGCTTCAAGCTGCACCAAGGGACAGTTAGGCTGGACATTAGGAACATTTTTTTCACAGAAAGAGTAGTCAGGGGTTGGAACAGGCTGCTCAGAGAGGGGGTTGAGTCACCATACTGGCTACTCATTTAGATGTGGTGCTTAGCAATAAGGTTTGGGGATGAGCTTGGTAGAACAGGGTTATTGTTTGGGCTTGATGATCTCAAGGGTCTTTTCTAACTGAAATGATTCTATGGTTCTTTTAAATTTTGCTTTTCTTATTGGCTTGTGGTTGCAGTTCAGTCAGGACAGCTTTGAAGTCTGTGCAGCTTTCTCCAGTCCTCTCATATCTAGATTGCGTGAAGGAACTGGTGCAAACTTGATGAGGTTTCCATCATTCACTTTTGTAGTCACATGTATTCATGCAGCTAGAAATGGCATGGGAAAGGGTCTTGATGATCCTCAACTGCATCATCATGCCAGTGTATTGGCACCGGAAAAGGACCTTCTTTACACAGATGCAGCAAAATTTCTTCTTCTGAATCATATCCAATACAGCACAATTTTTCAATTGAATTTTAAAAGCATCTTTTTGAAATTCCTACCTACCTATTTTGAATGTCCTGATGCTTCACATGCTCTGGTTTCCCTTTTGCAACTGCTTGTAATATTAACTCTGCGTTCATAAATAAAAAACCATCTCTCTTGCTTGAAAGAAGTTTATTGTGTCTTTGTAGAAGGTTGGTTCAGGGAGCTGAATTCCACTAGACAACACGCACTTGCAGTCATAAATTTTGCAATTGCAAGCATGGTTAAATCTTTTATTTATAAGTTAACATACCTTTTATGCTGTTAGAAAACAGTGAGCAGGGTGTGCTGCTGGAGCATCTGCCTTAGTGTCAGGAGCGTCTGCCCGGTTACAATTTTCAAACAAATAGTTTGTTGTAATTTTGAAAGTCAGCCTCCAGCATAAGCCCCTGGGTACTAAATTAAACAAGTGGAAGCCCTACCTTACTTTAAAAGAAGGCAAACATGTGTTGATAAATTAATCTTAAAAAAACCTTGATTGTATGCAAAATACTGTGGGGAAAATACAAAATGAGAAGGTCTTTTTAATTACAACTGGCAAAGAGAGGGAGCTGGACAGATTGTGGGTTTTCATTCTCAGCACTGCCTGAGGAATCTCAGTCCTCCCAGAACTGATTACAATAATTTGTCTGATGCAGTGCTGCCAAATCAGAGATTTCTGAAAAGATGTGAGTTTTGCAACAAAATTGGAACAAACAGGACTAAATTTGGATGTAGGTCTGTGTGCTGTGCTTCAATTCCATCTGCTTGGCCTGGGTGCATATGTCTGTGTGTGCACACCAACTAAATTAGATGTAAGTTCCCTGTTTGAAAGCCTATTTTCATCTAGCTGCATCACTTGATACAACAAAAAGTATGATGTCTCCCAATAAATCTTGCCAGACTTATATCCTTAGGCTATACTAGCTACAACAGTGTTAGTTAATTCACACCTCTTGCATGTAGACTGCAGTGGGGTTGCGGGGGATTGTAGAACAAGGTAGACAGAACTGAATGCATTAGGCGATGAGCAACATGTTAGATTATTTTTAGTCTGGCTCCTGTAAATAGTTGGCAGCCACGACAGAGCAGGAGTAGCCGGGAAAGCTGCATGGCAGAAGTCACGAGTAGGAAAGCTACTTGTTTGTTTCTTAGCAAATGAATGTCCAGTTTTGCAATTCAACTTTGCATTCTGCACATGAAACAATCAAATTCTCAAAAGTTGTCTCTTCGCAGCTTTCTGTATGTCAGATTGTTAATTAATAGCGTAGGAAATGTTTCTGGAATGCTTAAGCTGAATAATAAATAAGCAAAACCATTTCCTACCCACCCTTTGCTCCACATGGTCTCAACAATTTCAGTCACCAGCTGCACTCTGCTGTTGTTCAGCAAATGCCATGTTTTATGATGGTTTGCAATCAGAATTACCAGCAGGAAATTCCAAAGGCATTCAGTAGCTCCATCTTTATGTTATAGCAGCCTTTATAGTGATATAGTGTACGAGTCCACCCGTAGCATCCCTGAAGACAAAGACAAAACGGTATTTAATCATTTGCTTTCCTGTATCACAATAGTCACTGTTTTTCTTTACTGGCTGAAGTGAGCTCTAAGATTTTTACACCACCTTAATTTAAATGTAGTCAAGGGAACAGTGTGGAACCAGTGATACAATATCCAACTGGTGATGGGCTTTGGCATGCTTTTCAGACCTACAGGGCTGCAGTACTTGTTTGTGGTACATTGCAGTACTTCTTTTCTAAACCTGTTATCAGAAAGGAAGGGTCTGTGATGTAGGAATTAGCAGACACAGCCTTGCAATGTCTGAACAGTAGAGAAAAGTCTGTGTTTGCCTCCTCGAGGCTGAATGTC
Organism: Phoeniculus purpureus; assembly: GCA_028565055.1. Classification (NCBI taxonomy): domain Eukaryota; kingdom Metazoa; phylum Chordata; class Aves; order Bucerotiformes; family Phoeniculidae; genus Phoeniculus; species Phoeniculus purpureus. The sequence continues at coordinate 9,967,689 of JAOXOE010000765.1, read as the reverse complement.
TAATTGATTTTCTTTATTATGGCTTCTTTCTAGCTTTGTGCATGGTTGATTCTCAAAGCACACACTGTGCCCTCTGCCAGCACAGCCTGTCTTTTCTGATTGTGGAACTGGATCTCATTCAGGGCACTAGGTGTGGGCTGAACCACGACCTTCTGGGTCTGAGTGCTTGTTTGTGGGCTGCCACACCACGTCCTTCTGTTCAGCCTTGTGTGCTCCCTCACCTCCTTCAGAGACAGCATGGATGAGCCAAGCTGGGCTGCCCCACGGGCTCTGTTGGCTGCCAGCTGGACTAGCTGTATCCTGGTGGTTCCACACAGGAATTCAGGATATGACATGAATGTTCTTCTGCTATAGAGACAGGAAGAACAACCACTTTGTCTTGCTTTTTCGAAATTTTACCACAGATCTCCACTCTGCTTTCTCTTATCTTTCTTCATTCAGGCATGCCATAGACAGAGTAGAATATTCCTCATGGGGTAGATGTAGACGATCTTTTATCCTTCAGATGTCCTTCAAACTAATTTGGACAAAAATAAATAATAGAATTTTCTGTCCTGAGTGCTTCAGGAACGATTGGTCACTGATACTTCAAATGGGTGTTTCATCATTTAGCTTCTTCAAGCCAGGAGGGTAAAGAATTGACACTGTCAGCAGAAAGCACTCTAATAGCTTAACAGCCATTCCATTACTGTAGGCAGCACCTTTTACTCTTCATTTTGTCTTCATTCCAAAACATTACTTCATCCTTGCCTGGAAGAGATAAGAGTGTATTGATGCTTCTATGTCCTGATCTTTGGTTTCTCTTCTTCTCACTGTAATATGTGCAAATGCAATTCGTTCCTACCAAGGTAAGTGCTTAGCAATGTGGTATAAAGCAGCACCAGATCACATTATTTCCTCAGCATCTCTCGTGGTGTTTAGCAATCACAACAGGTTTCACACAAGTGCACCATCTCTTTGCAGTCCAGGATTGCAAAATGCTTTATGGACATTATAAACAATATGCAACAACACGTATGGGGAAAGGAAATGTATTTTAGTTTTGAATTCATGCTTCTCTGAGCTTTTATGTTTTAAACAAGCATCTGGAGATATTAGGAGCAAATTCTAGTTACTTCAATATTTGTTAAAAGTCTCTGAGGGTACAAATCACTTTGGTTTGTAACTTGAAAGCCAATGCCCAAAGCTTTACCATCAACTCTCATTTTAAATTTTGAATGCCAAAGTTCAGTGCCTAATTTAAGGCATTTTGTTAAAAATGTCTGAGTTCAAATAATAACCCAAATCGTATAATTTTAAATTCTTAAATTTCTACCAGTATATGTCCTTGGCCAAAAAGCCAAGTACCTAAATGGCCTTCCTGATGTACTTCAAAACTACAGGAATCAGAGCTGCAGTTCAGTAATGGAAATTGGTTTTGAAAGAGTCAGAATGTTCTGAGTGCTGTCTTGAGCAGGACTTTCCCATTGTAAGCTGTACCAACCCTTTTTGAACTCTCACAATGCTGTGCTGCCATTCAGTGGGACCTGGACAGGCTGGAAAGCTGGGCAGGGAGAAGTTTAAAGAAATATAACAAGGGCAAGTATAGAGTCTTTCATCTGGGCAAGAATCAGCCCAGGTACCAGTACAGGTTGGTGACTGACCTGTTGGAGAGCAGTGTAGGAGAAAGGGACCTGGGGGTCCTGGTGGACAGCAGGATGGCCATAAGCCAGGAATGTGCTCCTGTGGCAAAGAGAGCTAATGGCATCCTGGAGTGGATCAGGAAGGGGGTGGTTAGCAGATGGAGAGAGGTTCTTCTCCCTCTCTACTCTGCCCTGGTGAGACCACATCTGGAGTACTGTGTCCAGTTCTGGGCCCCTCAGTTCAAGGACACGGAGCTGCTGGAGAGAGTCCAGTGTAGAGCAACAAGGATGACGAAGAAAGTAGAACACTTCCCTGATGAGGAAAGGCTGGGGAAGCTGGGAGAGGTGTGCATCAGGAGCAGAAAATACTTGTCTGAAAATAGCCGAAAATGAATAGCGTGTGCTGCGACAACAGACACAGCAGCAATGTGGTTGCTGCACGTGCATTAGCTGCACCAGTCCTGCTGCCTTTATGGTCTGCGTCCTCCATTAGAGGAGTGAGTGATTGCTTCAGTGTATGAACAGATGTTGTATGTGGAGACCATTAATCAAATCTCCCAAGGCAAAGGAAACATCAGGCAATTAATTGAGATGTAATGCTGGTCTTGTACGGGGCTTCTGACTACTCTAATTAACCAAACCAAGTTGGAAGCTTTTGTTCGAGGAGCTCTGAAACACTTTTTTGTATGCTTCAGAGAAAGGAGCTGTGGGTGTTGCAGAGGAGATATCAAGGATTTGGGGACCCACTTTGCACTCACCCCCACTGCTGATAGGCTGGATCGTGTGCAGAAAGGCATGGGGAAATCAAAAGCCTTTTTTAGTCACAAAAAGTGACTATTTTATTTTATAGTCACAAAAGCCTTCGTAATGAAGTGCAGTGGGGTCAGACGAGGGAGCCTTTCTCTCTGCTGCAACAGAAGAAAAATGCTTTGAATTTTGAAAGCGAAGGAGGCTACTGTTTTAATTCTTTGTTTTGGGGGAGTGTGGAAAGATTCTGCAGATACGAAGAGACGTATCAATGATCATGCTCATTACTTGCAATGTTTAATGCAACAGCACCTAGGAGCCATAGGTTTAAGGTTCTTCCTTGTAGACACTGTACACTTTGTGATTAAGGAGATGTCCTTGCATCGCTAACAGGAGTTTAAAACTGTGGAAGATTCTGGAAAAGGTAAAACAGACAGTAGTGGAGCAGTAACTAGCAAAGATTCCTGTCTTGAAGTACAAACCTTTTTGGGATTCCTCTGTTGCAAGACAATGGGAATAGGGCTTTGCATAATAAGAATCTGTTCACACAATGTTATGTTTGAAATGACTGCTAACTTAAAGAAAAGGGAGGCAGACACCACTGCAGCACCTTCTGTCTGGGCAGTCCTGCAAAGGGGAAGACTGTTACTGGCTGCTCATACATTTCCCCACAGAGGTTGGGAATTGAGAGCCACTCACGGCATTAGTACTTGTGAATTCCAGCATCAGAGCTGCAGGAGGACCCTGCATGGTTTCTCACGACAGGCACAGGCAGAGTAGCCCCCTATGATCAGTCATGCAGGAAATTAAGTAATTTGAAATAGGAGACCAGATGATCTGAAGGTTGCATTTGAGGAAAGGTGTGGAAATAAGAAAGAAAAAAAATCTCTTTTGACACATTAATAAACATCACAGTCAGGGAAATTAATATCTTGTTAAATTGTCAGACAAACTTTTGATACACAAAGGGATGCCTTTGCTTCCTTGGTCGCCGGGGCACATTTTGGTTGGTATGTCAAGTGACTTCCCAAAACTGTCCTGGCTGACTGGATCGGCATTGCCTGGAGTTGATTTCAGATGCTTGTGCATAAGGCAGAGAAATAGGTCACTAGTCAAAAGTCTGGAGCAAGTATTGAAAATGGACAGCCTGCAGGTTAATTAAAATTAATAAACACAAATTTGCAGTATCACAGAAGACCCTCGACAACTCAGGTATCAAACTGGTTGGGGTTTGGAAAGACTGAGTCAGTAGGAGGACAGGAGCTGTGATGTGTGTGGTTTGTCTGAGGAAGGGTGGCTGTCAACTAAAGAGAAACCTGTGAAATCAGGGTTAAACAAACACCAGTCAGAACTAAAGGGCAAACAGTGGCTCTAATGTAATTTTTCAAAAATAGCTGGGCGTGAAGTAAAATACCTCACGTTGGTTAAGGGGAAGGCACCAAGCTAAAAGAACGTGACTAAGAGGCCGGCTGCTGTTATCGCTTGGGAAACCTGCAAGATGTGTGTTTCCATAGGAAAAAAAACCCAGACACATTCCAGTGGGCCAGAGCCCTTCCTCCATGCCTGGATAGGGTTCCTTGGCAACGGATGCAACAGGTAGGTGCCAACCAGATGAAATCACCACTAGTGATGTAACCGTTACTTGAGGTGAAATCGTGCGGGGCAAGGTACTACAGCAGCTGATGCATACGGGAAAACAAACCAGCTCCAATGCAGTGCTCAGCCATTGTTGGCAGGCTGTCCTTTGTAACTGTTAATTGATCTAATAAAATACATCACCTCTTCCCATTCCTTCCATTGTCACATCATCAAAGACCAAATATTTAGTGGACTCACCAAGTTTTTTAATAGACATTTCCATTCACTTGATTGAGACCAAAGTTCCATCTTCGATGTCTTTCTTTTTCAGTAGATGTGAGCCTTGTACCTTCTGTAGCACGCACATCCTCTCCAGTAGGAAGCAGCGTGTTGCAGGAGACATGAGTCAGTATAAAATGATGACACTTGCATTTTAATCCCAGTTTGGACACTGGCTCTCTTACGACTTTGGCGTAGTGTTTGATTTTGATTTCTCATTGCTTTTCATAAATCTCTGTCTGTGTGCATCACATCACGTATTAGACTGGGAAATACTTCAGGGCTTGGACTGAGAAAAGCACATGCTTTGTGAGGGTAGACCACTTTATAGTAGTTGATGTATAGTGTTGATAGGTTCCAAAGATCGTAAATTATTCTGGAGTAAATGAGGTTTCACTTGGCTCAGTCTGTTTCTGCTGTCATTTGGCCCTTTATCACAAAATAAATATCACAAAATAAATATCACAAAATAAATATCACAAAATAAATATCACAAAATAAATATCACAAAATAGATATCACAAAAACAAAGATCACAAAAACTTATAGCTGACTTTTTGATGCCTTTCAATGACTCAGAACGAAGCAGCTGAAATTCCATGGGACCTTTCACTGGGGCAAGCAAAAGTCTCCTTTGTTTTGTGCTGCTTTTCTGAAGAAAAGCCTCGCACCTCTGCCATGTGAGGACAAGCTTTAGTGTTTGCAGGAAGCTTCCTGAGATGGGGAAACCTTGAAGTCACTCTTGATGTTCTGTCACTGGAGAAAAAAGAAGCAGTGACAGCCTGTGATTTGTCACAAGACAAGAAAAACCCTTTCAATAATTGGTCCCATTAGATAGAGGGTCGTTGTTAGGGTAGCATTACCTTCTCAGCTGATGCAGAAATCTGAACAGAGACATAAATAGCAATTCCAAGATGTGACAGAGTGAAGAAACTGGGTAAAGAAATAGTCTTTAGTAAGTGACTGCTAGCAGGTTTCCCAAGGAGCTTCTGACACAGAGATGCCTGATTCACCTGAGCCCTTGCTGCAGCGCACACAGTGCACCAGTCACTGCCAGCTTGCCAAGTGACAGTCTGCAGACCAGGACCATTGATAGAATCCTGAACACTGTATTTTGAGCCGCGGAGATTCCTTTCCCAACCTGGGCCACTGAGGAACAGGCTGGCTTTATCCCACAGGCACTCAGGGCTCCAATCATGAAGCTGAAATCTTTAAAAATGTCCAGAAGTTGTGACCACGCTCTGTATTTGCAGAGTTTAGGATTTGCAGGAAGGTGGTTGGAGAAGGGAAGGTTTTGCAATTGGTGCATTTGAAGAGCTCAGAAGTGAAAAGCTGGAAGAGCTTTTAAAACGAGCTGGAGGGCTAGGGCCGTTGTCTGTATGTAGCAATCCTCTGCTGTGCTAAAATGAATCTTGCTAAATTAGATTTAAGTTTTTTAACCTCAGTTAATGAGCACAAAGAAAATGACAACAAACAGCAAGATTCAACTTCCATAGTAAAGTTGAACCGTGCAATGAATATTAGCACCGAGTTACTTGGGTATTTCTGAAGGCAAGACTCTGTCTTTCCTCTTATCTGGTACAAAGCAGATGAACTATTTCATGTTCAAGCCATATAAAACTCAGGAGTTGTTGCATACTAGAGGTGGTGGGTAGACCACCAGGTTCAGTGAGTGAAGAACACTGCCCCTGACATCCTGTGGGAATCAGACAAATGCAGGAGAATTTGAAGCGCTGCATATACAGAACGGGTGTATTTGGCCCCTTCACATTGTCTTTCAGTCCTAAAGAGCTTGTCCTGGAAATAAACCACAGAAGGTTTAGCTTGGAAGGGACCTCAAAGATCATCTAGTCCCAACCCCCTGCCATGGGCAGTGACACCTCTCACCAGACCAGGTTGCCCCATCCAACCTGGCCTTGAACACTTTCAGGAATGGAGCAGCCACAGCGTCTCTGGGCAATCTGTTCCACTGCCCTCTACCCTGATCTCTGCTTTTCTGGGTTTGAGTCTATTTTTTGGGTGTATTTTTCGTCCTAGAGGACACTGCCTTTAAACCTTGCCTTGGTACAATCTTTATGCTTCACACTTGCAGCACTGCTGTGAAATACGGACGTTTCTGCTTATTCATTCGAGTTCCAAAACCAGACCTGAGGGTTATTCAGAAAGCTTGCTGGCTAGGTATTTTGGCTAGGGCTTCACCGTCCATATTATCACACTTCAAAAGATGTCTCCTGCTCAATTTTGCCTTAGCTCTAAGAGCCAGGGAAAAGGGGAGATCTGGAAGGAGTCTCATCTCTTGGGGTTGAAACCGAGAGCAGATGTGGCTGAGGGGAAACCGCAGGAGATTTAAATGCAGTGAAGCCAGAAGTGGTGCTCAGACCGCAAACAGGGAGGCAGCTACTTGTCTTGCTTGGTGGAGTGCAGAGGGGAAAAAACCCAAAACCAAACCCCAAATGGTGTCAACCCAGAAGAAGACAACCCAGAAGAAGTCAACTTCCTTGACTTCCTACCTGTTGGAATGCTCTGACCTTGGGCTTGAAAGAAGTGGTCTTGAAATGTTACCCATCTGTCTTGGACCCCTTTACCTGCCAGTACCCTGTCCCATGGGATTTCCCCAACCAGGGTGCGTAGCTATGAGGCTGCTGTCATTTGCCTGTAGAAGGCATCATCAGCTTGCTCGTCCGGTTCTGGTGGCCTGTAATAGACACCCACAACAGTGTCACCCATGTGAGTCTGCTCCTTAATCTGCACCTGCAAACTCTCAACTCTCTCTTCATCTGCCCCAATACATTCCAGTTGCTCTCTCTTGTAAAGAGATGGATGACCATGAGCCAGCAATGTGCCAAGAAGGCCAATGGCATCCTAGGGTGGATCAGAAGGGGGTTGGTTGGTGGATTGAGAGAGGTTCTCCTCTCCCTCTACTCTGCCCTGGTGATACTGCATCTAGAATCTTGTGTCCAGTTCTGAGCCCCTCAGTTCAAGAAGGACACAGAGAAAGTCCAGCACAAAGCCACAAAGAAGAATGAAGGAAGTAGAACATCTCTCTGGTGAGGAAAGGCTGAGGGAGCTGGGTCTCAAGCTTGGAGAAGAGGAGGCTGAGGGGTAACCTCATTAATGTCTATAAATATGTGAGGGGTGGGTGTCAGGAGGATGGAGCCAGGCTCTGCTCAGTGACATCTACTGATAGGACAAGGGGCAATTGGTGTAAGCTGGAACACAGGAGGTTCCACATAAATATGAGTAACAACTTCTTCACCATAGGGTGACAGAGCACTGGAGTGGGAAACCTATGGAGGTTGTGGAGTCTCCTTCTCTGTAGACATTCAAAATCCTCCTGGCCATATTCCTGTGTGACTTGATCTAGATTATCCTTCTGTGGCAGGGGGATTGGACTGGCTGATCTTTCGGAGTCTCTTCCAATCCCTAATGTTCTGTGATCCCGTGTAATTTAGAATGCAAGTGTGTGTGGGTTTGGTTTGTTGGTTCTTTTGGAAAAAAGTAATTGTAATGGAATTTAGTTTTACATTTTCACTTCAGAGAAGCAAGACCCTTGGTTTAAAAATGCCAACACGAAATGTTTAATCAGCAGCTGTTTCTTCTTTACTGAAATGTCTCTGTAATTAATTTGAGTGCAAGTCAAAACTCTTTTCCTTTGAACTTGTTTGAGAAGTTTTCTCAGTTTTAATGCCTAATGCTCTTTCAAAATGCTGAGTTCCCTCAGCTCCCACAGAGGTCAGATAGGACTGTGTGATCAGCTCCTAACTGGAGGGCTCTGTTCTGAGACATGTGATGATAACACACGTAGGATAGAGTTTCCTTGACAGTCACACCGACGTGCGGGCAGTATGTGCAGTGTTCCAGCACTGCATAAACAGTGCTTTAATTCGGATTTAAATGGCAGCTAGTTAGGCAGTTAGGGGATGTCTGTGATCTTTTCCAATATCCCAAACATTTAACAACTCTACTATGAGCTCACTTTTCCCCTTTTTCTAAGTTTGAATTTACTGTTTAGTGTAGTGATACATGTGGTAAAAGTTCTGGCTTGTCAAGAGAGCAGATGCGGTGTTACCGCAATTTAAAGACTATATTCTTGTTTTGGATTAGGCTTTATGAAACACAAGTCACCCATTTTTCCTCTTAGTAATTAGATGATCAATGACAAAAATGCATTAACTTGAGAGGAGCTTAATGGATTTACATGATTCTGTGTGATATTTACTTTAAAACCTTCTTACCTGTACAAGCCCGTGACAGCTTCTCTGTTTCACCAGTGTTGTGATGATAAACTTGTCAAAAGGCAGTTACTCCAACCTTGCATGCTAAGGCACCTGTGTTCTGTAATTGTCTGTTTTCTTGCTAAGAAAAAGTGCAGAGACTTTCCCACAAGATTATCCACAGCTCCCAGTGAAGACGTTTGGCGTTGCAGGCACTAATTATAATCTCTGCCAATTAAGGTACCCAGGTATTTACACAGATGCGTGGTGTGAGGAACATAGCTACATATATAAGAAAGGATCAAACCACAGCGTCAGTACGTACAGACCTGTGTGTGGGCTTCCAGCTTCTGAAACGTGACTCTGCGTTTGTGAAGTCAGAACAAAACATCTAAGAACATTTTTTGACTTTTTAGTGAGCCTAGAACGTGTCAGAACCTCCATCTTCGGGGAGTGGAGCAGAGTCCTGACTATGTTTGTATGGCACTGGTGTAGGGAATGCGTTATAAGGGTTCCATATATAAATAAATAAAAGCTGAATGCAATTAGTGCTCACCACAGGACGTTTCCTTCTGTGTGACCCACATTTCTTTTTCCTAGGGTTTTCAGCAGGAGATGTGTTATCAAATGCCTTTTGAATATCAAACAGTTTGGATGAGGTCCCATAATCAGCTGTATAACCTTTCAGAACCATCTTTGTGGATGCAAATTCCCCTTTTGAAAGCCATATTGGCTGTTCTCTTTCAGGTTATGACTTCAAAAATGCTCTTCAGCTCTCTCCTAATTAGTGATGTCATCTGGTTTTCCAAGCTACAGATAACATCGCTGTTTCAGTCTCTCCAGGTCAGGGCTGCATGCACTTCACAACCCTGTACTTTTGGACTCTTCACACTTCATTGGTGATAGTGATTTTTTCAAGGTGACCATCACAGCATCTGAATTGTTTCTGGTCTGAATCGTGACCATTAGAATAACTCAGAGCCTTGTTTTGGTGGTCAAAATGAAAAGGTTCTGTGAAGAAACAGCGAGCGTGTATCTGTGTGAATTAGTGTCGGTCTGTGTACATCCCTGGAGACACCTACCTGGGACACAAAAAACCTGATGCTTTTGTGGTGGGGATGTGAGAAAATGTTTTCCATTGTGAAAGGAATAGAAGGCAATAAAAGGTAACAGAGGTAATATTCAGCAGAAGGTAATAGAACACTGCGTAACCAGGTCACTTGTAGAAATTATCGATAATTTAGGGATTTTTCTTTTCAGTACCACTGAATTTTGTTCAATGAAGATCTATTAGAAGTGTGTTGCTCACCCTGACTTAATTTTTTACTAGTCACAATTATTTTCTTCATTCTTTACCTCTCACCGAAGATGAGTGATTGACTTGTTCTCAGTAATGAGTTTTGTGGTAAATTGAGACGTTAAAGCAATCGGGTTGTTACCTCTGTTCTGGAGACAAGGAGAAGACTGATGAACTTGGAGATTAGGAGCAAAAGCTGAGGAATGAGCTTCTTCCCATGGGCTCTTTGCCTTAAACTACTTTTCCCGCTGACTTCTCCAACAAGATCTGCAGCTCTGACTGTGGGGCTGTGTCGCTGTACTTGTCTTCACGTTCTCTTACAGGGAAATGGTGTTCTTGGGCAAATTTTCTCTTAGTCATTGTAAGCTTCACCGTGGCTTGGCAGGAGCCTGTGAAACCACGATTGGCGAAGAGGCTGCGTCGCCAACAGACTGTTGTGACCATATGGGATCATCCGGGGAAAGAAGTGCAAGAGCAGCTGCTCCCGCGGACACTTCAGAACTGCTTCAGCTGGTTGGGTCAGGGACTGAGGGAAAGTAAAGAGCAGTTCTGTCTCTGCAGGTCTGTCCATTTCTTGCACAAACTGAGACAGTTAAATGATGGTGCTGGTCAAGCAGGTTGGGCTTCCTAAATGCCCTTGAAGAGACAGGTAGTAGACTCCTCTTAGAAAAGCTGCTTCTAAAATTAGTCAGATCACCATGGAAAGCTCCCAGCAAGGGAGTGTAGGGCTTTTCTCCCAAAGGCTGTGGAGAAAAGGCTTAGGGCCAGCTCTGCTTTTGCAGGTGTCCACGTGAGCAAAGCTAAGGGAAAGGAAATGTGAGGTTGGGTGCAGGCTGCGAGGGCTGAGGTCCTAAGCAATTTAGACAACAAAAACACTGGTGATATCCTGCAGAAGGTCAATTGAAATTACCCAAATGCCACCCACAACTGCTCATGTAGTCTAAAGGTTTCTGGTACTGCTGATCAAAAAGAGATTAGAACCGGAAGAGGAGTCCTGTGGTCAAACGTGTGCTGCACCTTTGATGTGCTGCAGATCTGTAACTCTGCCCGTCTGGACTTCTGAGCCTGTTGCCCTCTGTGGCAGTGTTTCCTTAGAAAAGGGCAACCATAAAGGGCTCTGAGGTGCTCAGAAGCTACTGTAATGAGGATGAGCTAAGTACATCCTCTGCTATACGTAGTATGGGGATGAACTTCGATCTAAAAGCAGTGTGCACCGATGTGTCTGAGCTTCGGCTGACTTCAAACCGCTTGGCTACCCTCAAGTCTTCTCTAGCAACTTGTGGTTTATTTGCTTGAAGGCTCAAAAGATTTTTGTGTCCTCTGGACCTCGAGTATTTCAGGTTTATTCTTACCTTCCTCTGATTTGTGTTGTTGAACTTAAAGGGCAAAATTTGCTTCTCAAAATCTTCTCTGAGGAAGCACGTGATTGAAAATAATGAGAAATTAATTAAAAGATAAGCTTTTTAAAAAGAGGAGGGAATGTGTACCTGACTAAATGTGTACGGTAAATAATTCATCCTATACCTCAGCTAGCCTGGGGGCTCTGCGTTACACTGCTTGTGCATCCCGCAGAAGCAGAAGCAGCCAGCAAAGGCTCTTCATTTCATTACACCTTTAGACAGCTTCTGAGATTCCAGGTCTGGCAGGATAAAGAATTAGCTTTACGTGGTGTTCTCAGATGAGACATTGTGTAAACACTTTACTTTGGCTGCAGTGTCAAACTCTTCTACATGCTAGCCGGTGTTTGCCTTTGGCTGAGCAGGCAGTTGGCAGCCTGTGCGTGTGCTGTGAGCTGCTGGGCTCTGAGGCATCACAACCCTGCTGTGTGCTCGTACAGGTCGGGCATGGTGAAGGAAGTGTTCTAAGGAAAGCAGATAAGGAGGGGTTTGCTTTGTTTATTTCTGTCTACTCAGGATGCTATAGGTGGTCTGTCCTGTATTCAGGCAGATGATGCATTTGGTACACGTGCCAAAGCTCTGTCGAGCAATGCGAGGGCTGGAACCTCTGGTCCTGATTTCACTCTTCTTTACTCTCTTGTGCATGTAATCAGTAGAAATTGACCCGTTTTTCAGCGTCGCATCCTATAAGGATCTGCTGAACATCAAACATAATCAGCGATGGGGTTTCGTTTAGGCGATTTCTCTGATTAAAAGAGTAACCAAAGGTGTCTTTTTGGTTCTTTTGAGGAACCATGATAACACAACTCAACACTGTAATTCCATAGTAGACATTTGTGGAGGCAGTTTTACTACAGTTGCTGGACACACTTGAACTAAAACCTTTAGTTACCTCTTTTTTTTCAGTTTTTCCCTCACTCAAAGCCCTGACTCAGCAGTTTCCATGTCTGAGGATTTCCACAGTGATGATGGTATTCAGCACTGAATAAAGCTAAGGTTCTCTTCATGTCCCAGAAGAAATGGGTCTAAAGGAATCATTCTGTAACCAGGAAATAAGCTTTAGATTCTGCTCTTAAAAATTACGGAACTGTTTAATAGTGGGTTTAACTGATTATAAATAACTTTATCCCCCTGTGTTTTAAAAGAAGTACTAATAGAGGAATAATTGAAAATACATCTTCATCTGTAGGCAACACTAGAGTAGATGTTTAAAATTCCTTGGTGACATGACACACACTCCTCCTTATTGCTCTGCTTCTCAGCTTTTAAGATTCAGAGGGTAGAGTTATGCACTAACAGTGCTCAAAAGGCCCCTGCTAGTCTTTGGTTATGATCTTTTCTGGGTCAGGTTAATAATTCATGCAGCACTTCTCTGTGAAAAGAGGTGTGTTGCTTGTCATCTTTTTAGGGTTTCTTTCAGTCATCTTATGGGACCATGGATAGATAAGTTCATTTGAGAATTAAACTTCAGAAAATCTCTAATTACTATTTTCTATGAACAGGCACAAAGAGCATTCTGAACCTGGATGGGTTCTCTGGGTCTTCAGCTGTTAGACTGTGGAGCAAGTTCTCATAGAAAACGATGGAAGATCTAGAACACGAGCTACACTCAGGGACTTTTATGAAGTCACATTACAGAACCTTTCTTGTTTTGCTTTGTTCAGCTTTTTCAGTTACACTCACTTTGCTTGTGGTACTCGGAACACGTGGGGTTGCTTGTTCGAAACAAACAGAGGTGAAGTGTAGCTTGATAGTCTTATTGGACTCATCACTTGCAATGAGGCTAAAGGAGAATTCTGGAAAGAGATGAGACACATCTCACTATATAGACAACCATGGCTTGAATATTCCTTCCTAGAGCTAGGGAACAGATGAAGGGAAAGGGTTGTCAGATGGGATGCACATATGAGTGCTAAGAGGAGCAGCAGAAGTCATTGCTAAGACACTCTCCATCATCTTTTCTAAGTCATGGGGATCAGGAGAGGTGCCTAGGGACTGGAGAATAGCAAATGTCACTCCA
>JAOXOE010000765.1:9883261-9954435 GCA_028565055.1 Phoeniculus purpureus | reverse complement strand
TCATCTAGTCCAATCCCCCTGCCACAGCAGGATCACCCAGACCAAGTCGCACAGGAACACATCCAGGTGGGTTTTAAGTGTCTCCAGAGAAGGAGACTCTACAACCCCCCTGGGCAGCCCCTTCCAGTGCTCTGTCTCCATCACTGTGAAGAAGTTTCTTCTCATATTGATGTATAACCTATGTTCCAGCTTACACCCTCTGCCCCTTGTCCAGTCATTAAATGACACTGAGAAGACAGGTCAGCTCAAGCACTCATATGTGAGCAAAGACAAGAGAAGATCTAGCTCAGCCTGTGCTGCAGCTGAGTGTTTCCCAGCTCAGCGTACCCGTATTAAAAAGGGTGCTGGAGCCTTGCAAACTCTCAGAGAGATATGGGCTGGGAATAAAAAAGAATGCATGTTTGAAGCTAGGACCCTGCTTCCAGCATGCATAAAGTATCTTTTTACAGAAGACTCCCTTACTTTTGGCAACTGAGGAGCCAGGGGAACTGCTCTGAAGACAGCAGCAGCCTGGAAGCACTTGTTTTTTGGCAAAGTAGGTGGCATGCCCTGGGAGCCTGGAGGTCTGGAACTCCTCAGGCATGCAGAGAGCAGTGGGTCCCACCATGACAGGGGAAATGCAAGGAATTTTTCTTTCACTTGCCACAAGATGATGCCTGCAGGGACACCTTCCATTGTGTTGTACATTAAGATGAATGCTCTTCCGTTTTAAGTGAGCACAACACAGGCACACAAATATCCCTGGATACCATCTCACTAGAGGCCCTGGATTGCAGTTCTGCTTTTCACTCCTCCCACCAAAATCCTTTCTTGAATCACACACATACAGACAACATCAGGGATTGATTGGAAGGGACCTCCAAAGATCTAGTCCAATCCCCTGCCACAGCAGGATCACCTAGACCAAGCCACACAGAAACATATGCAGGTGGGTTTTAAATGGCTCCAGAGAAGGAGACTCCACAGCTCCCCTGGGCAGTCTGTTCCAGTGCTCCATCACCCTCACTGGGAAGAAGTTCCTTCTCATATTTATATGGAACCTCCTATGTTTCAGCTCACACCCATTGCCCCTTGTCCTATCATTAGACGACATTGAGAAGAGCCTGGCTCCATCCTCCTGACACCCACTCTTCACATATTTCTAAACATTCATGAGGTCACCCCTCAGTCTCCTCCAAGCTAAAGAGACCCAGCTCCCTCAGCCTTTCCTCATAAAAGAGGTGTTCCACTCCCTCCTTGTTCTACGCTGGACTCCCTCCAGCAGCTCTGTGTCCTTCTTGAACTGGAATCATTCTCCTGGTGCAATATTTTCCAGGAGTGATCTGTTGTTGCATCAACACAAAGGGCTTTTGAGTTTCCTCCTGTTCTACCTGCTAATCATAACTGAAACTTTGAGATTTCCAACTTCCTAATATCATCAGTGACATTAAGCTCCCTGAGGGACATACCAACACTCATTTGGTGCATGCCTGCTGCATCTCAGAGTTAAGAAGCATGAAAATCTGTGACATGACGATACACATTCAGGTAGCTGTACTCTGTAAAAATGAGAAGTAAACATTCTAAGGCAGAAAGTGAAATGGGTTGTTTAAGAGGCTGGATAGCATTCCTGCTCCAGCTGCTTGCTTCTGTAAAATGATGCCTCTCTTCCCAGTTTCGACATAACCTCGGTGGGCACATACCCATGCAGGAGCACACATATTTGCGTGCAAGCATGCACAGAGAGCAGCCCAGCCGCACCCAGCCTCGCACCGCCTGCTGCACGTTCGCCTCTGTTGGTGCAAAATCTTTTAAATCTACATAAAAATGCAAGACTCACAAGGTGTGGGGGTGCTGTTGCTGGAAGCGGTAGCCAGGAGAGTTCAAAGAGCAATTGAAAGCCAGGAGCAGCACTGAAAAAGGTTTTCCATAAAAAAAATTGACTGCGGGATGTTTAGCAACTTCTGCACTGTGATAGGAGCAATCTGCTTGGTTTGTGGAGTAAGATCTGAAAGATCTGCACCACTCAAACGCTGTCTAGTTCAGTGGCTGCACTTTGTAAAGATGGAGCACTTGAGGCCATCAATTTGAATCCTAGCCAGAGAGATTAAGTACTTAAGAACTGCAGCTGAGGCCCTAATGTAATCCATTTCAATATTGTCCCTTTTATTGTGATAGAATTAAGAGTGCAAATCTCAAAGGGAGAGCTGACTGGAAAACGCAGTCTGTGCACAAAATTCCTACTCTTACTGTTCCAAGTCTTCTGATGAATGCAAAGAAAAAAACCCCCAACATTTTCAAATACGCAGTCTTAAACACACAGGCACACAAACACAGATGAACACGCACACACACAGTCTTTCTCACTGCTGTAACTAAAAAGCCCTCGTTCCACTGCAAGTTCAAATGGAATTTTCCACTGATGCTTCAGACCAGCTGGCAGGACTCAGAGTGTCCCTTGATCTGCTGCTGCAATAGTTTCTCTGTCTCACCTCACTTCTTCAATCAGCCCCCCTTCCTGATTTCAGAGAAGCCTGTGAGGGCAACCTGCCATCTCACTTGAGATGCTTGCACTGATCTAAACAAGCAGCAATGCTGGGTAAGAAAAAGAGCATTACACTGTTGAGTGTGAAGTACAAGTTTCTGTACTCCAGGAACTTCCAGCCTGGATTCTATGCCCAAGGCTGGGAGGACGTGAGTTCTAAACTAGATAGAAAGTGCCATCATTTGCCAGATTTCTGGCCTTGATTAATTTTCTTCCAACCTTCTTAACAACCCAGAAGCTAGAAGGGAACACATCAGTGTGCAGCCATTATTAGTAGCCAAATGGAGAGGACTTGGATGGAAGGAGGATTGCAAAATGTAAAGCTTGCAGGACGGAGAGAAAGAGAGCTTGTGCTTCAGTTTGGACCAGTAACCTCAAACTAAAGGACATTCTTCTGGCCCTGCTATACTACTTTCCTAGCCCCTGAGTGAGAAGGATGAGCAAGTTTCAAGAGAACCTGATGCTCTCCAGACGCCACAGATCTAACTGTTTTGGTTGGCCAGCAAAAATGACACCTCCTAAGTGAGAGCCATAGCCCAAGGAACGGTTTAGTGAAGGTTTAAATCACATTCCCCTCTTCAGAAATGCAAACACAGCGTCAACCAACGGTATGAACAACTAAGGGAAGCAGAGATGAAGGATGGCTCTTGGTGTATGCATGACACAAAATCATAGAATCATTAGGGATTGGAAGGGACCTCAAAAGATCACCTAGTCCAATCTCCCTGCCATGGGCAGTGACATCCCACCCTAGATAAGGCTTAGCCAAAGGAAGCTTCAATCTCCCTGCAGGAGATCACTCTCCATTTCCAGGGTTGTTGCATTGCCTGATAATTTCTTCCCTGTCCATTATTAACAAAGAGTCTTAAGACACACGTTAATTTGCACTAACCAAGTATCAACCAGCACAAAGCAGCTCTCCTGAAGAGTCTGTAAAGTGCTTTTTCCAGGTATCCCTGTCTGCAGACAGGACCTCACTCCAGGACAAAACCTAGCAGCTGCTGGGCACCAGACAGGGCCACTACATTTCGGCAATCATGCAATACTCCATTTCTGGGACCTGCCGTGAGGTTCATTTAATCACCCAGAAAATAAGTTGTCTTTGTGCTTACATTTTAAAAGACAAAAGGAATCAGTATGACTTTTGACTCTGACCTTCTGCTTGGCGCAGAACACTTCCCATAATGTGTGGGATAAGCTATTACCGGGGGAATAAAAGCCTGTGCTGTATGTTAGTGAAGGGATCCCACATCTGCTATGGATTTGAGCAAAATTATTGCTGACTTCAAGTTACAGGGCCATGATGTACATAAGGGTAAAATTACCATGAGATCTTACATTACATGGGGTTAGATTTTCTTCAGCCAGAACAGAACTCAGACAGTAGATCTGAAGCTGTGTTGAATGGGAACTGAACTAAACCAACTTGAGTTCATAACTTACAACCCAAATAAGAACTAAACCAAACATCTAATGATTCACCTGCCTGATCACTTTAACCTGAAGTGAAGGAAAAGGAAAGTGGCAATCTGCCCACAGGATTCTGCCAGACAAAACCTCACTTTCTAGATGTATTACATGACAGTCTGGTTTCTTTAGTAAACACAGCATCTGTTGCAGTCCTGTTCTAATTAAAAACAATGTCTGTTATTATGTAACAGTTGATAATCCCCAGTCTCCAGAACGGTTAACCTAGACGTACACACGGTTAAACCCTCTGCTGGTCGATTGAAATCTGACTTTCCAAACTACACAGTTATAACCAACAAGCAAAGAAATGACACAGCTGAGCCTGTTACCGGTTAAACGCACCCCAAGCTTCCAGCACAGAATTATCATAGAAAGGTTAAGATTGGAGAAGACCTCCAAGATTTTGATAGATTTGCCCAAAATCTATCCATTTTTTCTTGTTACTCTTCCAAAGGATTGAAGACTAATGAAATTAATTAGTTGAAAGAAGTTGTTGAATATAAATGAATCGTTTCCTAACAAGCAGGTCTACATTATTGAGCAAAAGTCTTGCACAGAGAACCCAGCAGGATCTCCATCACTTTCTGTCATTTGCCTCATTCCTTTGTATCTTCTAGAGTTTCTGCAGACACAGATCCTAGTGGGTCCCTGAACGGCTGAAGTGAGATCTGGCTGCAGGTGTGCTCCACCTGCACAGAGGTGGTAAAAGCTTCCTCTGACAAGAGGCTTCAAAGCACAGAGTTATTTCCTAAAACATGAGAAGAACTATAAGAGAACTGCTGAGGCAGCTCACATTTCCCCTGCACCCCGGAAAACACAAAGGTGGCAGAGCTGGAAGCAAACAGATTGGGCAGGCACATGTCCATCAGCTGGGAAAAGCAGCTTGTTGGCCATATCACAGTGCAGCATGAACAGTGAAGAACCAGCTCTGGAGCAATCTGGGGACCTGTTTGGAGGCCATGTGGTGGGGTAACACTAGGGAGAAGTGAGCAGAGCAGCATGCAGAAGGTGCTTAGAAATGGGAACTCATAAAGGAGACCACCTTGGTGAAGACAGGGAGCCAGTCATGGGAATGGCTAAAGGTGGGAAGACTGTCAATCCCCCCAAAAGCACTAAATAACAAAAGCTTAATAATGCAACCCATTCTGGGACATGCTGAGCATGAGAAACCTTGCTCAGGAAGGGTATCAGCAGAAATCAGCAGGCCTGTGCCAGCTGCAGGAGCAAAGCATGGGGTTGGCAGCCAATTACATGAAGGGCAGCCTTGGCTGACACTTCCAAAGGAGTAAGCCAGTCCATGCAGAGAGGCCTAAAGGCAGAGAGGGAGGTTGTGCCCAAGCAGTTGTAGACAGAGGACTCTCCTACCCCAGACTGTGCAGGGAGATTCCCTCTCCTTCAGCCACAGGAGGAGGTGTCTTTCCAGCTGTGCGTCCTTGCGGTCGCCACCACCCTGAGATCTCCGAGTGCTTCCAAAAGTTAGCGGAGTCCCTTGGTCATCTTTATCTCATCAAATGATGGGAGTGGACTATGTAATGATGCAATCCTGCAGACAACCCTGGAGAGGAGAAAGATGCAAACTCTGCCTGCTCAGGCAGTGCGATTCTGCTGACATGCTGAGCAGGCAAGATAACCTGCTCTGGTGTACCAGTCATGCAGTCCCGGCTTCTGCCATGGGGCTCAGCCCATTCCTCACTTCAGCCACAGAGAAAAGCCTCCTAGCTGAAGCAGGATCTGAGGCAGTGCACAAAGTCACAAGCTATTTCCCTCTATGCAAGATTAATTTTAAGGCTCAGCATGGCTTCTGGTGCACTTACCTTACTTTAAATAAAGGAAGCAGACATATTTATCCTGCTGTTGTGAAGGTCAAGGAGATGAGTGAACAGATCCTAGAAGCCATTTCAAGGCAAGGTAATACAGCTATAGTTCACTTCAGATCTCTACTTGTCAGAGGTCTTTCAACACTGCGATAGCAGACCTTCATGCAACTCACCATCTGGCTAAGAAGAGGGACTTCTCCCCATGATCAATCCTCTTTATCTCAGTATCTTCAAATATTGGTAACTACTGCACAGTCCTTTCTGCAGACTTTAGTATATTAACCCAGAAGCTCTCTGAGGCACAAAAGCATCTTCTCCCATGTGTTTTCTGTGCTACCTATGGTAAATTGGTAATATGTGGTCCTGTAGATCTCAAAAGATCAGAGATGTAAACTGCTGACATAGCTAAAAAAGGTGAATCATATAATGCCTTGGGTTGGAAGTGACCTTTAGAAGTCCTCTAGTCCAAGCCCTGTGCAGTGAGTAGGGACATCTTCAGCTAGATCAGGTTGCTCAGAGCCTCATGCAGCTTGACCTTGGATGTTCCAAGGGATGTGGCCTCCACCACCTGTCTGGGCAACCTGCCTGAGCTGCACACAGTACTCCAGTTGAGGTCTCATCAGAACAGAGGGGGAGAATCACCTCCCTTAACCTGCTGGCCACATTTCTTTTAGATGCAACCTGGGATGTAGTTGGCCTCCCAGGCTCCAAGAGCACATTGTTGGCTCATGTTGAGCCTTTCATCCATCAGTACCTCCAAGTCCTTTTCTGCAGAGATATTATGCAGGACTGTATCAAAGGCCTTACAGAAGTCCAGATAGATGACATCTGTTTTTCCTCCCTTGTCTACTGATGTAGTCACTTCATCATAGAAAACCACTAGGTTGGTCAGGCAGGATTTGCCCTTCGTGAAGCCATGCTGCCAGTCTCAAATCACCTACTTGCCCCCCATGTGCCCTAGCATATCTTCTCTAGCATATCTTCTAGGACGTTCTGTTCCACGATCTTCCCAGGCATAGAAGTGAGGCTGCCAGGTCCCAGAATTCTCCTTTCTACCCTTTAAAAAACCACTGTTTCCCTTCTTCCAGTTACTAGGGACTTCACTTGACTACCATGACAACTTTTCAAATATAATGGAGAGTTGCTTGGCAACTACATCAGCCAATTCCCTCAAGTCTCTGGGATGCATCTCATCAGGTCCCATCACCACACTGTTTGTTCAGGTTCCTCAGGCAGTCAAGAACCTAATCTTCACTTACAATGGGAAAGACTTCGCCCTACCCCGGTCCTCGTGTTGCTGTCTATCCCACTTGGGAAGTGTGAGAAGAGAAGCTTCTAGTGAAGACTGAGGGGAAAAAAGTTGTAGAGTACCTCAGTCTTCTTGCTGTCTGTGGTTACTGAATTACACTCTTGTTCATCAGAGGAGATACAGTCTCTTTCACCTGCTGTTTTTGATTGACATACCTACAGAAACGTTTTGCTATTCTGTGCATCCCCGGCCAAGTTCAGCTCTACTTGTGCCTTGGCCTTCCTGACCCCATCTTTATACAACCAGGTAGCATTCTTATACTCTTTCCAGGATACTTGTCCCAGTTTCCACTGCCTGTGCAGTTGCTTGTCTTTTAATTTGAACAGCACATCTTGACTCATCCAAGCTGATCTCTTTCCTCCTTGTGTGCTCTATGGAAAGTGTCTTTAAGGATTTGCCAGCTCTTTTCCACTCCCTTGTCCCTAAGGGCCATTTCCTAGATTGTCTTAGCGAGTAAATCCTTTAAGAACTGGAACTTGGTTTTTCTAAAATTCAGGATCTTGATTATACTCTTTGTCTGACTCTTGTCCTTTTCTTGTCCCTTAGGGCTGTGACCTAAGTAGTCATGCAGTAGTGCATGACTACTGCAGCCCAGTCTGCCTCCAATCTTGACATCCCTGATGAGCTCATTTGTACTGGTGATTGTGAGGTCCAGTACTGCATTCCCTTGGGAAGGACTGTCCACTACCTGGCTTAGGAAGTTATGATCTATGCACTCTGGGAACCTCTTGGATTGCCTACATCTTGCTGTGCTACTTTTCCAGATGTCAGGGTGGTTGAAGTCACTCAGAAGGAAGAGAGCGTGAGATGCCTTCTATAGGTGGAGTAAGGTAACTTCATCAGTTAAGTTCCCCCTGATCAGGTGGCCTGTAGTAGATATCAGTTATAAAGTTCCCTTGGTTGCCTTGGTTTCTAATTCCTAACTACAAGCCTTCAACATGCTCATGGCTATTCTTCACGGCTATGACCTCACACACTATCCATTTCTTGACATAGAAGGCAACACTTTTACCCCCTCTTCCCTGCCTGTCCCTTCTGAACAGCCTGTAGCTATTGATAGCCACACTCCTGTCACAGGTTTCAAACCACCAAGCTTCTGCAACAGCAATTATGTCCCAGCTTTTTAAACAGCATCACTGTTTCCAGCTGCTCCTGCTTGTTACCCATGCTCCATGCATTCATGCATAGGTACTTGGGCTGGGCTGTTGTATTTCCTTTGGCTGTTTTACCTTCTTAGAAGACCGTGACTTTGATTGCATCACAGCACTCTCAGCATGCCTCAGAACAACAAGTTGAAGACCCTTACCCCTTACTTGCACCCTGTCCCTCAGTCCACAGTGCATCACCACACAACTTGAGTTTAGTTGAAAGCTCTGTCAATCAGTGCCTTGTGCAAAGACCCTCTTCCCCCTTTGAAAAACATGAATCCCCTTTGATGTTAGAGAGCTTGCTGCCACGTAGGTTAACCCATTACAAAAATCCCCAAAATTCTGTTGATGATACCAGCTATGGAGCCATGTCTTAACAGACTTCTACTAGGAGTCTCTGTCCCAAGTAGGAGAGGCTGAAGAACACAGTAAAGAAGAGCTCTCAAAAATTTTTATCTGTGTGTCTTTCTTGGCACAGGAAGAGCAAGCGCTGTTGGTACAGGGGCTCTGCCTTCCTTTCCAATAAAGGACAGAACAAACAGGCTTCCAAAGGGCTCGTTGATTTGTTTGTTTAAAATAAAAATGAAAGAGCATTATTTTCAGTGTGTATAGAAGAAAAAAGACGATCACCAAAGATTCCATTGATACTATGCCCTCAGAAACATGCTTTCCCATTATGCAACAGGCTTATCAGCTACAGAAAATCTTGCCAGCTCTTCCTCTGTATCTGCTGTTTCTGCTTAAGTCAAGGGAAAGGGAGCCACAACTGCCAGCTACAGGATTTTCAAGTTTTCAAGTCTCACCAAGATATTCAGATACATTCATAGAATCATTAGGCATTGGAAGGGACCTCAAAAGATCATCTAGTCAAATCCCCCCACCAAAGCAGGATCACCTAGACCAAGTTGCACAGGAACATATCCAGGTGAGTTGTAAACATCTCCAGAGAAGGAGACTCCACAACCCCCCTGGGCAACCCATTCCAGTGCTCTGTCACCCTCACCGCGTTCCAGCTTACACCTACTGCCCCTTGTCCTATCACCAGATGACACTGAGAAGAGCCTGGCTCCATCCTCCTGACACACCCTCCTCATATTTCTAGACATTAATGAAGTCACCCCTCAGTCTCCTCCAAGCTAAAGAGACCCAGCTACCTCAGCCTTTCCTCATAAGGGAGGTGTTCTACTCCCTCACCCTCCTTGCTCTGCACTGGACTCTCCAGCAGTTCTGTGTCCTTCTTGAACTTAGGGGCCCAGAACTGGACACAATACTCCAGATGCAGTCTCACCAGGGCAGAGTAGAGGGGGAGAAGAACCTCTCTCGATCTGCTAACCATCCCACTTCTGATCCACCCCAGGATGCTGTTGGCCCTCTTGGCCACAAGGGCACATCGCTGGCTCATGGTCATCCTGCTGTCCTCCAAGACCTCCAGGTCCCTTTCTCCTACACTGCTCTCCAACAGGTCAATCCCCAACCTGTACTGGTACCTGGGGTTGTTCTTACCCAGATGCAAGACTCTACACTTACCCTTGTTATACTTCATTAACTTTCTCCCTGCCCAGCTGTCCAGCCTGTCCAGGTCTCGCTGAATGGCAGCACAGTCTGCTGGGGTGTCAGTGACACCACCCAGATTTGTGTTATCAGCAAACTTGCTGACAGTGCACCCTAATCCGTCATCCAAGTCATTAATGAATAGATTGAATAGGACTGGTCCCAGTACCGACCCCTGGGGCACTCCACTAGATACAGTGGAGTACCAGTACCAGCTCAAGCTCTCATTTTTCTTTAGGTTTCACTTACTTCCTCTATGCACTTTCCATCATGCTTCTTGGCAACCTCGGTCCCAAATTCACTGGAAGAGAAAGCAGAGTTAAAAATGTTTAACAAGTAATTGTTGAGCTCTCAGGGGGTGACCTGCAGGACTTACATGTTATGGGCACACAGGGCACAGTCATTGCTGTAGGTGACACCGTCTGTCCCACAGATCTCGCGCAGGATGAAGGGGCAGGCTGCAATGGCTTCACCAGTTTTGGTATTGCTCAGGTATGTACCACAGTCAACCTGGGGAGATAAAACAAGGCTAGTCAGCTGCTGGCAGATGGAGAAGTGCCTCGTTAGGGCACTTTTATCATGAAGATTTTAAAGGCTGCTGCCAGAGGAAAATCAGAATTTACGTTTACTCGTCCATTAGAGATTAATTAATGACTGCAGTTGGGTTTGGTTTTGTCTGCTAACAGGGAAGAAAGGAACAGCTGGCCAAAAAGATTACTCTCCTAGAGCAGTAAGTATGCAACTTTTAAAACAAACATTTAACCCAAGAAATTTGATTCAAAGGGTTTGACATTAAGTCCAGCTTAACATAGTTAACTAAATCCAAGATTGTGTTTCATCTTTTTCAAAAGAGCAGCAAGAGCTGTTCCACCAGCTCCTGTTACAAAAACATTTACAATATATAAACCCCAACAGTTTAAATGTTTGGGGACAAATAGACAAACACCTCTCATAGGTCAGCCTGCTCTAGCTAAGCATCGCTGAAACTTTTACCATCGATTTGCAGAGTTTCCTCAATGCAGTGTCTCTTATTACCCGTATTTTCCCACTTGCTCCAAAGGCGAATTAAAGCAAAGACACCATTTTAACAATGTGTCTTTACTATAGAAAATATATTGCAGCCCCACAGGATGCATGAAATTATTTTTGGTGCTTTAGAGCTGCTCTGCATAAGCAGAATGAATATGTGGGGATATTATCAGCACACATTGCTACCGTGCAGGATAATAAAGCTATTTCTGTATGCACACCTGAGAGCAGATTTTTCCTGGCTGACCAGAACACGAGGATTTTTTTTAACCTGCCTGTCTAGTGCAATGGAAATCTGATCACCGAGTGAATACATCTAGCACTGCTTCTGTCTTCCTCTCCTACTGTGCTAAAAAGGGCTGCATGGTTCTTGGGCTGCCTCTGATTATTTCTGCTCAGAGACTCCAGTACTGGGACATTTTGTTTTCGAAGATGCAGCCTTCTCTTTCTCTCTTGCCCTCACGTGCAGCATATTGGCAGCAGCCCCTGTGAGCAGCTAGGGACATCCAGAGCACCAGCACAAGTCTCATGCATTACCCCTCCATGCAACCCAAAAAACAGAGGGAGCACCGAGCCCAAACAGGATCCTCCTGGCGACTGGAGGGAGAGTAGGAAATGGTGCTTATTTTACAGCTAGTTACACTTACAGGAGTACTTTGCTCTTTGCATCTTCCCTCGTGGCTTTTCTTAACTTGAGTCCCATGTTCTCTGAAAGGGAGATGTTGTGTTAGCACGCGCGCCAGCCTGTGACACCCAGGTGCTGCAGAAAGCAAAGCAAACTCGAAACACACGTATATCATAAAGAAGATAATCTGATGGCTTAATGAACCAGCTTCTGCCAGCCATTAGCGAGCACCATCCTAAGTGGTAGGAGACCTTTCAGTTCCCCTCGCTGTGTGCTACGCAGCCCCATCGACTCTTTCCTCAACCACCAGAACCCTCAGTGCACTCAGACAGAGCGGGCTCCTCCAGGGAGCACAAACAGAGCATCGGGGGACAAAACCAGGGTGACAGGAGCTTCAGGAGTTTGAAAGAGAAACACAAAGAAATATATAGCTATGTTAGTGTCAAATGAAAAGCTGTCTGAGCACTAACTGTGGCTAGTGTCTCCAAAAATTGTCTGACGGGCAGTACTTACAGGTTATGGGCACAGATGCCACATTCGTTGTCATAAGTAAATCCGTCTGTGCCGCACACTGGGAGCAGGATCCTTGGGCAGAGTATCAGGGTTTTACCTTCCTTTGTCCTTTTTGATGGGAATTGACTGCAGTCGATCTGCAAAAAGTAGCAGCGTCAAACCTGCAGAAGTCCTTGCTCTCCGAGAGAAAACCCAAATGCAACCTCCTGCCATGAGTTATATGCTGGGATGCTGAGGCAATGCTAGTGCTATGTTTCTCTCAAAACCAGTCCACTCCTCCTCTGAATGAATCCTCTCGTGCAGCAAGGGGACTGCACGCACCATACAGTTTGTAAGGTGCTAAATCACTGGAGTAGCTCAGTCAATCCCAAACACACCATGTGCCAGAAAAACAAGCCCCAAATAAAAGAGAGGAAAACAGTTCCCTTTTCACTCTGCAGCACAGATACAAGCAAAACCACCAAAACACTGAAAGAATTCGGACTTTGAGTCTGCTCTTTGGTGGACTTGTCAACAAAAAAAGCTCTAAACCCAAACTGACCAGCTTCCACATTTGTATGTTGGCATGTCCCAGACAACAGCTCTGGGACCTCTCAGCTGACACATTCAGGCAAAAGCTTCAGGTGTGCTCCACACACCAGAACATAAGCCCACCCCAAAGGCTGGCGTAGGTAAGAATTTGTAATGAAAACTCTGTGCCTGGCTCCCACACAGCCCATCTGCCAGGGCTGCGCAGGCAAGGAGAGCCCAGAGGACACCTGCTTCAGTGCAGATGGGAATTGTATGCATCCTCAACACAAGGGGCTGTCGAGATTTAACACACATGTGGAGAAAGGCAGGCTTCGGGCCAGTTTGCTTTCAGAGTAGATGTAGCATCAGGGAACCTTTCAGCTGATACAGCCAGGAGAGGAAATACGCCTTATACTGAATACTCACATCATCAGTCTCCTGTTTGCACCTTCCATCATGCTTTTTGCTAACACGGGTCCTGTGTTCTCTGGAAGAGGGAAACAATAGAGTTAAGGAACTGAATACTTAACCTCGTGGTCACAGTCCCATACAAGAAGAGCCTTCAGACTCTAAGAGTGCATCAGAACAGCTGCATTACTCATTAAGGAGCTCACTGCAACTTCCCATAACATGCAATTTGAAGCAATATTCTGAGTTACTCCTTTCTCTGCTCAGTCACTGCCCAGCCCACTGACTAATCCAAGGATCTGACTCTTCATGGTTTCCCCTCACACAGAAGGTGTCGGAAGGAAACTCAGTCTAAAACCAATCCAGCTTCTAAGACGCTTGAAGCAGCATGCGTAAGCAGAGATGCCGGATGACTATCAGGACTGCAAAGCATTGCTGGCTGCTCAGGAGTGCTCTGTGTACGGCACTTACCCGTTGTGGGCACAGATTTGGCATTCGTTATCATACGTAGTGCCATCTGTGCCACAAACTGGATCCAGGTTCCTTGGACAGGATACTAATACTTTGCCATCTTCAGTGTTTGTTGTTGGGTATTTACTGCAGTCAACCTGTCAAAATAAAGAGAATTAGGTCTGGTGGAGGCCTTGCTATGCAAGGCACCGTGATGCAAAGCCTTTTCATACCCCAGCCTTCACTGTTCCTGCAACAAGACAAAACCCCAATACACTGAAACTATAAATCTTCACTTGGAAATGAGCCTTCTGAACGTTACCCTAGTTCTCTAGATGTCGAGAAAAAGCATTATCTCAGTGAAGTGATCCTTTACACAGAACATACAAATTTTGGGGCCCATTCTCCATTAAAATTTTTTTTTTTAAGTCTTCAATTTAGTGTGAAACATTTTTCACCAGCTGGAAATGTGATTATTACCATTTTGACTTGCACTGGTTTTCTCCCTACTTCTCCAGCTCTGTGATTACTTCCTACTTCAGATTCCCTTTAGTTAAGCACAGTGTTTGAAAAGGTAGAGTGGAAAAGAAAAATGGTTTTCAGCTGGAAAATGGACTTTCTGTATCCCAGAATTTTGATGCTGAAATATAGAAGCTTCTCCTTCTGAGGAACTAGACTGTTGGCCTCGTACAAATATACAATAAACCATATCAATGCGTAATGCTTAGCGCTCTTATGAGTTTATGTCTGCAAAAGCAACCAGCATGGGAGTTTTTAATCCCTGTTGCGTAGGACAGAAATGCTTGTGATCTCCAGAGAGAAAGCTGCCAACCTACACAGCATGTTGGAGCGTGAAACACTGGGTCTCCCCTCTCCCCAGGCACAAAAGCCAGTTTAGTAGATAAGGAAGCAAGTTCTGCAGTGCTGGCTCCCTGCAGCTCCTGATTCCATATCCATCACTTTCCTCGGTTTGGTGAGTTAAGCGTGGGGTGAACCCCCTTTTGTGCAGAAAAGCAAAGCATGGACTGGGACCTTCATAAGCCTTTTCATGCAGGTTCTCAGAGTTTTACCAACAGCCTTAAGAGGTGGTTCTTTTACTTATACAGCACTTACATTCTGCTGCTTACATTCTCCATCATGCATTTTGGTAATGTTGGTTTGATGTTCTCTGAAAGAAGAAAAGAAAAGGCTTTGGTTAGCAAACCACAAAAATGACTGGGACAAGAAAGCAAGGTCCCACGTGCCTTGTGAGACATGGCAACTGCTTGACTTAGCTGGAAGTGCCCTCCTGCACAGAGGATAGCAGCAGCAAAGGCGCTGTATCTCTGTATCACATGGTAATTCAATATTAGGAGCAATTAAGTGGTACAAGTAACACTTTGATCTGTTTGTGGTTCTGCTCTGGGTTGTCTGTGGTTCTTCTGTGATTTCCCCCATGAGCACAGACAGAAAATGAGGGAGAAAACTCAGGCTGACTGGAGAATTATAAGCAGCTAGCTCCAAAGAGACATACCCGCCTTAAGAATGACTAGTGGTTTACAGGAGTGCTTCTGAGAGCTAATTATCCAGAAGGATGGTCTATGCACAAGACTTACACATTATGGGCACAGAGCCCACATTCGTTGTCATAAGTGAAGCTGTCGGAGCCGCAGACTGGTTTCAGTATCCTTGGGCATGCTACCATGACGTGACCATCTACTACAGCACTTCGGTACTTGCTGCAATCAATCTGTAAAAATAGCAGAGGTAGATAAAAAAACCTGCCAAGTTTTCGATGTAAAGATATAACACTCCTGTGTAGTCTGATTACGCTCCCCCAGCCTCTGGGGACAAATCCGGCAAACTAATTCCACTACTGAAAGTGGAAGCCAGAGTCAGTTCTATGGGAATTCTCTCCTGCTGAAAAAGAAAAAATAGCCCAGCATGAGGAACTGTGATTTGGTTTTTGTGAGGTCCTTCAGACTTCTCCAAGTCATGAGATGCAGACTTCAGCAAACATAACATTTTCATTTTATTCCCAATTACAGGGGCTGTAAATCTGAATCAGGAAAGCACAGAGACATGGTACCAATAGCCCATAAAATCCATCTCAGCTTTGATTATTATCATATTTTCATTCCCTTTGGGCTGTGTGGACCAGCTATGACATTGTTTTCCTCTTGTGTGGTGTTTGAACTGTCCTCTTTTACAGCCAGATAAAATCTTCCATGGACTTTGTCTTACCACAACAGATTTTGGCTCACACTCCCCACTGTGTGCTTTCTCCACCTTAGTCTTGTGTTTCCTAGAAGAAAGCAGATCTGTGTTAGGGATCACAGACAGTGGCATCACCAGAAGGCTGGTGGGGTTTGGACTCATTTCTAACTCACATGTTTCTCTGCCCAATTCACCTTTGGGGAATGAAGCTGTCACCCTTACCGCAAGCCACTCATCCAGTGGCTTCTGCTAGGTTTCCAGCAATACTCACTTGTTGTGGAAGCAGATCCCACACTCATTGCTGTATGTGGTGCCATCGGTGCCACAGACTGGCTCAAAGTTCCTCGGGCAAGCTACCCAGTCTGTCCCATCCTTGCCAATGCCATTGGGATACTTGCTGCAATCAACCTGCAAAAGCAACAGACACTCAGCCCCAACATCAGCTCCCTCACGCAAAGAAATCCCCATGCAGCCTCCCACCATCATCATCAGAGCTCCTGCCGGGAGGTAAATTAGGAGGGACTCGTTTGGATCTGCTCAGGCAGTCCGGAGGAGTGTGCAAGTTTCTGATGATGTTTTCCTGCCGGAGTCCGGGGGAGGCCTGGCACAGAGGAAGGATTGCTATGGCTGAGATGGTGTCTAATGAAGGCAGCTGGTAATTGGGAGCCCGGCTGTACACTAGAGCCCCTCAGCTCAAAATCTGATCATTTCGAATCATGCTGCAGTCTCCGGTGAGTTACAAGAGTCTCGTAACTGCATGGGAAGAACCGGCAGACAAATCCATCGCACAGACCCTGCTGTTTTCCTCTCAATATAGAAAACCTATGTAAGGAACACAGTTCTGCGGGTCTTGCTGTATAGAAATAGCAGAAACACAGCCTGTGATGCTTTTAAGCATACCATCTTAAGACAGTATTCCTCACAACCACAGCAGCCTTTGACTTGGAGTAACTAAATTACGTCGAAGAGTTAATACAATCGGGTCGTAGAATTACTCGTCACTTTCTCCATTTTATTTAATGAACTGGAAATATTGTAAAAAATCTTTTACTTTCTCATGAAATAGGCAATATCATTCAATCATGCACTGGAAAATGGTATTTGAGCAGCCGAGCTTTCATTAGAGTTAATCCACTTGCTCATCGGGTAATTACATACTGTTTCTAGTCTGCCAGAAACCAGGAACAGAACAGAATAAATAGACCTGTAGCTCACCTCAACTCCAAAGGCACCCCCTGAAAAAAAATAATGGAGACAGGGGAAAAAAAAATCAAATTATTGACATGCAGAGAAGAGATAAATCAGCAATTTAATGGAACTGTTTTAACATTCAGGTGACAGTTTTAGTGATCACTGTCTTCTAAGAGACACTATACTTGACTTTCAAAAGTCTGGACAGGTGTGTTTAAAGGTCACTTCCAAGCACTGGCACTGTCCGTCTCCAAACACATCCTTCCCATTCTCAGCGCAGGGAACTTACAGGGCAATATCAGAGGTTAAAGTTAGCATTTATCAGATGGATAATGATGCCATTTCTGGCAGTTTTGGTTTCCCCTTATATGCAGAACTCTCATGTGCAAGCTCCTTCCCTGCACTAGGACTGCTCCCTCCACAATTTTCTCTTAAAAACCAAAGAAGATGCAAAGAGTCACCTACACAAGGTTTGCTAAAACCTCAGTCTTGAAGTCTAATTTTTTGCTGCACCATCTCCAGAATAATGTTTCTTCATTGAGTAAGTCTCTCCTCCACTTCGACCCAACTACTTCTACTGAGATGAACATTCAGCTCTGATGCAGCTAGATCAATGTCTTCAACATCCCAGGAAATACTCACCTAAGCAGCAGCAAAGGGCTAGAGCCGCCTTCACGAAAACCCCTGTTACCTTCATGGCAGACAGAGGTACCACTCAAGCACAGCCTGGTAGCTCTCTGTGTGGGGGAGGAAGATTGCAAGTATGAGCAGGAATATATAGCACACCACGATACCAAGTGGTCCCACCTTATTAGGTAACGCTCCAAGCCTGTCATCAACATCCAAAGCCAAAAATCTATTTACCTAGCTCTAGATTTCTAGCTAATGATTGACACAGGCGTGTATGCCAGGAAGGGGCTTTTTGTTTGGCTCAAGGGGACTGTGGAGCAAGCAACGTGCCAGGAACCCTCTCCTCCCACATAGGGCTGCCCCAGCTGTGAGCTGCCCCTAGCGTGGCTGCGGTACTTTGCAGGCTCAGATCTACCTGGCAACAGGCTAAATGCAATTAGATCTTGCTCATCCTCTACAGTTTTCAACTGATCTGCCAGCTGATAGCCAAACCCCTCATAATTTAAGCTTAGAGCATGATTTTGTACTCTTCACTGCTGTATTTCATCTCAGTGTGAGCTCAGGTAATTTCAGCCCAGAAGGTCACCCTGTGCTCTGTGGGAGAAATCGTGAGCTCCTGTTTTAAAAAACTCAGCAGTGCTCTGCACTGTGTGCCAACTTTTCCTGTACTACAGTGAGAAGAAAAAATAATAAGTTTGGTCCTAAAATCCATCTTTTTGGCTTTTCACTGATAACTCTCACAGTACTCCCTGCTCATCTGCTACCACCTCCTCCACGGCCAGTTCCTGACCCACCTTGCCAAGTCAAAGGGACACCATCCCACAGGGCAGCATGCCAAATGCTTTTGATGCCTGCATAGACTAGATTTACTGTATTTCCTTTATCTAGGAAGTCAGCCAACTTCACAAAGGTTGATATTAGCCCACACATGGTTTCCTTCCTGAGAATTCACTGTGTACATTAGCCCTTTACCCTCTGTATCTTTAGCTTTCTTCAAATTTCTCCTACGTGTTTGTCCACTATTAAGGCAACAGACTTCAGATTGGTCCAAAGCACCTTTTTTGTCCTTTGTTCAGGAAAATTTCTGGCAAGCCTTCAGATTTGTTTCAATCCTGGTTTTCTCAGCTGGGATCTTAAAATCTCCAAAATTCTCACTAACTTTTTAATCTTTCAAATTCTGTGCTTGGGCAATTACAATCCTTACTTGCACATCTATTTTTGGCATAATTTAAACAGAGTGAGCTCATGTTGAATCATCCCAGTTTTATTTTCCAAGAGAAGGACATATCCGACGTCTCTCACTTGAAAAGCAAATTCACAATAACACGATTTTGGGCATTACCTAATGAAAAATCCTATTTGCTTTCATATCCAGGAGCTCTGCTAATATTAGTAGCCTGCAGTGTGCTTCTGCAAAGCTAAAGTCTCCCCAAATGCCAGCATTTCCAGCTGTTAATCTCTAGTGACATTAGAGAGATCCCTACTCATATACCTTCTGTTCATTCCTTCCCCTTGATATTCAGCCCCAAAGTCAAGGGATACAGCCATATCCCTTGTCTCAGTTCCACCAAGCGTTAGGGGCTCTAGACCTTTGGACCAGGGCAGGCCTCAGCTATAAGGACCTCTCGTTCATCCTGATTACAATATCCATCTCTCAGGGCTTATTCCAGCCAAGTCTATCATCAATTAATGCCTCCTGGCAGAGGAAAATGTATCTTGACAAGTTAATTACCAGACTCTGTAAAAGCTGTCATGGTCAAGTGAATTCCTGTCAATGTCCACAGAGATGACACCTGAACCTTATCGTAAATGAGATAATATTTGCAAACCAAATCTGCAGTTAAAATGGATCGGTTCAACATGTTCTGTCCTAATCAAAGCAATTCTCTTCCAACTAAGTTATAAAACTTGGGGAGTAGTTTGCAACAGGAGACAGATTAAAGGGACAGAACAGCAAACACTCGTAAAGGATCTTCTAGAGAAGGAATTGGCACCACCACAGCTGTAGCACGTGTTTGCTGTCCTGTTTGCATCCACTGAGGCACATAGATCCCAGCTTTGAACTCCTGCCCCATGCACATGGAAGCCCTACCATGCTGCAGCCCTACCAGAAAACCACCTTCTTCACAGAGAATGATCCAGCAGATCATCTTCCATCAGCTGTTGGTCTGTTGGAGCAGAGCTTTTCAGGAGCAGAGCAGGAGGTGCAGCACATACCACCCAGGCTGGACAGACAGCTGCAGGAGACTGAGACTTCCAGTTGCCCCCATGTGTTTACACCCGTGTTTGTGCAATCCTTGCTCGCAGTCACAGCATGTCGGTGTTCGCCTGTTTCTTTTCCTTTTGCTGAGAATGCCAGAAGAAGGAGGCTTTGCAAAGCCCACATGACCGAGCAACCCTCGAAATGAGGATTCTGTACCTTTCTTTGCTGCCTTCTCTGAGTGAGCCACGTGCCACCATGTCTGCAGAATTTCACTGACCCAAAACAAAAAAGGAAGCAAACCCTCTGAGGTGAGAAGGCAGTGAAGCCAATTCACCTGGTTTGCAGAATTCAGTACAGAAATCTCCTTCCCATCCACAAACCAAGTGTGCTGTTGTTACCACACCTAACACTACACCCTTGACATTAAAGATCTGGATTAAGTAATTTGCAAGCAGTTGCTTTGCACATCTTACTGTTTCCAGTGAACAATCTGAGTGCAGTTTCTCATACCTTCATGCAGGGGAAAGCATTAAAAGCTCTCGTGTTATAGTCCTCATAGGAGAACTGGGCAGCAGGAGGGCTCTTGCAGCAGAGCAGAGAAAGGAAATCCCAAGGAAACAGCATGGATGAGCTCCCTGTAGTAAGGAGATGCTAGCAGAAAAAGACAGATGTGCTAACAGATGCCAAACAGCAGCCCTGAAGAGAAGAGAGAGGCCCATTCACCAGTCCCCAGGACAAAAGCAGATGGGCCATGGAATGAGAGTTGTTATAAACAAAGCAAATAACACTGGAACCCCCAGCTACACGTACACAGCAGTTGCTTGGTAGGATTGAATGTCACGGGGATGTAGGGAGAGCCAGAAAAGTGAGCTCTGCAGCAAACCAACAGGGGCTTCACTGCACAAACAACATCAAGCTCTCCATGTCAGGACTCGGTTCTTGACAAAGCAAACACCTCTAAACCACAGGATTTCTGGCACAGTGAAAGGTCCCCTGGCTGGAGCATGCCATGCTCCCATGGATGGGCTTTCCCTTCATTGGCTGTGAGGCAGCAGGGTGAGCAGAGCTAACAGGAGCCAAACAGACAGACTGCAGAGAATTGAGAAACACCACAGTGAGTTCAAGGTCTGCTAAAGCATCCGACAGAGTCAACAGTCCTCACTATATACCAAGATATATGCACCTGCACGTCCTGAGGAATTACATAAGTACCCAATGCCTTCTAGGGAAAAAAATGAGCAAGAGACTCGAGGTCCCTTCAGGGAAGAGTTCACCTCAAAAGCCAACCATGTTGAAAGGTCTGGAGACCAAAGCTGTCAAGTTATAACACTGGTTCTATAAAACCTCAGAAACTGCTATGATCCACATGGGGTCTGTGGATATTGGCAAGAGACACCCCTAATAAAATGTAATTTACAGCAAACAAGAGTCCCCGGAGTGCTGGTACCTTTCCAGTTTTGTAGAGGACTTTTAGCCTCATTACTGCGTTAGAGAACAATGCAAAGAGCAAACGTAAAAGGAACGTTAATAAATTCCTAACATCTCTTGAGCTTTTGCCTCCTCCTCACCAGGAACCTCATAGAAGTAACACAGGGAATTGCTCATGAGATCTCCACTGCACACAGTGCAGGACAGAGGTTATCAGTGATCCCTCAGAGCGAGCTGCAAAACAAGGCTGAAAGCAAGAAACGATGGACTAGTCAGGCTGCTGAGAGCAGGAAGGAGATCCCGTTGCTACCTCTGCTAGGGCTGGTAACAGCAGCACAGGCGGTTGCAGCAAGTCACCGCTCTGCGCCTTCTTGGCAGATGGGTTTGGAATCTGATTAATGATCCCTTATCGCCAGCTGCGATTTTTGTGGATGGTAATTTCCGCTGGCAGCAGGAGAAATTCAGAAGTTGCTCAAATACTGACAGAAGAGGCTACTGGGGCACTGTCATCATCAGTTCATTGCTTTTGGAGCAGGGTTAACTCAGGTTTTATGGGTGATTATTTCAAAACCTAAATACTCGAAATCACAACAGAACATAATCACTTTCTAGTGCACTGACTTCCATTTGCAAGAATTCATTTGAAGCCACAAATTGTGCCCTGCTTTTATGAAATCACATCCACGTCCCTGCACATGATCTAGCTGGAATCAGTGAGCAGACATCATCAGAGAACATTTTCTTCCCTGTCTCACATTCATCATTCCCAGGCTGCATAAAGAACATTCATTTATGTTCTATCACAGCTCAAATGCAGTAAACTCTGCACCCCCCCAAATCAGCTCACCAGTACCAAACTGGTGACTTTCGCCCTGCACAACTTTACTTGGTGAGAGGATTTTTTTCCTCCTCTGTGGAAATAGGCAACAATGATTTATTTCTAAATCATAACGTTTGCTCACATTAAAAATCAGTGAACAAAATATTAACAACTCCTCATGTCACAGTCTGCTGATAACACAATCAGGTTTTATTGGTATCGGCAGAAATAAAACGCGACGCGTGCGTAAGCGTTTTGAGGGTTTTAAATCAATTCTCATTAGCCGCAGCAGAAAAAAAAGGGATTTGATAACTTAATTGAAAAAAAAATCATCTATGTCTTTGGTGGGAGTGAAGTGAATTGGTAAAATCCTGCCAAAATCCGAATGAAAGTCACTCCAGGCTTATCTGTAACATAAAGTGTTTACAGATCAGGTCACAGCTAAAATGGACTCAAACAGCGTGTGTTCGCTCAAGGTCTCCTGGAAATGTCCTGCAATAACGTTTATACAAATAACGAACATATTTGCTTCCAGTAACAGCTATAAAAGAAAGTACAGGAAGTGCGTGCAAAGCGCCAGTAGCTTTCTGTTAACCCACCACCACAGACCTCCGCTTCGCAAATCCCACCCTGTTCTCAGCTACATTGCACCCAAGGAGCCAGGGGAGCCTTTAGTGCAAAGACCTGACTTCATCACAAACTCATTTCAGACTATACATTAATTACGACTGGTGGTAAGTCAATTACACCTCAAAACAACCCAATACTTTTCCTTAAATAGATCAAGGTGTTCAGCACCAGGGCACTGAAGGAAGGGCCCTTCCCTGCAGGAGGTGGCTCTTGAGGTGGGCACTGGCTGAGCCTTGTGCCCCGTGCCAATGCAGCATGCGGTGAAGGCCCATGGGCCACCAAGATAGCTGAGCTCCCTGTTTGGCCAGTACTGCCACCAGAACATCATCTGTGCTTCTGCCCTCTCAAAGCAGGAAATACTGCTGGCACAGTTCACGCACCCAGATCCCAGAGACCTTCCCAGCCGTGCACCCAGCTCCAGCTTTGGTGGGGCAGGGCTCAGCACACCATCTAACATTGCCTGTCACTGTGTACCTGTGCCCTCTAGCTGCTCAAAACAAGGTGGTCTGGAATTCCTGGTGCCTCAGATGGAGGGCTGGAAGAGGACACTAAGGTAGCCACGCTGCCAGCCCAATATAGAGGGTGCTTTAAAACCAGTTTTCCTCTATAGGTTTCCAAATGTAAACCAATCAAATCTCAAAACAACCCTCTGAGGTAGGCAAGTATCTTTTAATGTCCATTGTACATGCAAAAAAAAAAAAAAAAAAAGGGCTGAAAGGGCCATGAAGTGATTGACTTAGCTAAGAAGCCAAATTAATCAGAGAGAACCTGACCCCTGGTCCCTCCTCATAAAACCCCAGACCTTGCTCTTCTTCCTTGTGTCCAAATCTTCACCAGATATTTACAGCAGCTGGTGCACCCCAGGGGCCTCTGTGCTTATTGCCTAAGGGACTTGCAGTGTGAAGTCAGAGTAGGGACTTTTGTCCCTCTCAGGAGGCTCAGTGAAGAGAAGTGACATGAAGCTGCTGAGTTATCTTTATTGTAGAAGCACGCTAAGACACAGCGAGGCGGCAGAGACCACAACAGCCCATGTGGGGCAGACCTGGGAAGACACCACTGGGTCCCCACAGCCCTTTGCCCTCCACCAGAGCAAGGATGGGCCCCGTTTGCTGCAGAAGGGGATGAAGGCAGCTCTAGCAGTGCTGAGGACTCAGCAGCTCCCCTGATGCTCAACATCAATTCTTCCTTTACTTGCCCTAGGGAGACAGCAAAAAACACTTTATTACTATAATCCCAAAAGGCAGAGAAACCTGAAAGAACCACGAGAAAACCTCATGCTCTGCAGGGGCTCTGAGCCACCTGTCTCACCAGGATGGAGGATGGCATCTCGCCCATCTGCAAGCATCCTCCCTGCTCTGCAGGGACAGCTTGGCTGAAAAAGCAGGGGACGAGGAATAGACAGAACACACCACCACAGGCCCTAGAAAGTTCGCACATGCCACAGACTCAGCCCCACCATCCCCTGGCTTAAGCAAGAGGCAAAAGCACACCGCAGAACCCTCTGCCCCAGCCCTGCAGCCTGTCCAGGCAAGGCTGGACACTCCAGCCCTTGTGAAATGCAACCTCCTGAGGAGAGGCTGGCTGAGAGAGGGTAAATCACTGCATCTCTCTGTACCTTTGATCACAGCTGATCTCTGGTGTTTGCTGGCAGTCTGAAATCCATTATTTCTGGAAAGAAAGAGCAAAAAGTAAGTCCATCCCCAAGCATGACCACTGCTGTGTGATATTTGCCAAGCATTGGCACTGGTGTGACAGCCCCTCTGGCCAGTTCTGTGGCACAACTGCAGCAGAGCCTGGCACCAGGGCAGGCAGGGTAGGTCGCTGCCAGCTTAAGAAAACAAGACTAATTTCAGCCTGAACCTAGGCACTTTCCACACCCACTATCTAAATCAGACAGGTCCTGCTTTTTATCTTTTTCATCCTTCCACCTCCTTAAAAATAAGCATGGACTAAATAAAGAGCATTGTAAGAAAACCAGGACTTGCCCATTGCAAATCTGGGAGTTGT
The DNA here is from genome assembly GCA_028565055.1 of Phoeniculus purpureus. NCBI lineage: Eukaryota > Metazoa > Chordata > Aves > Bucerotiformes > Phoeniculidae > Phoeniculus > Phoeniculus purpureus. Next base: position 9,929,976 of record JAOXOE010000765.1, on the reverse strand, counting down.
CTGTTTACTAAGAAACAGATTTACAAAAAGGAGAAACCAGATATCTCCTTTTTTCCCCTGACCCGTTGACTGATGTTGGCAGACTGTTGATTACCATATGGGTGCCTTGTGGAAAAACCTTTGAACAAGTAGAAGAACTGCAATATATACAGCATCGAAAGTGAAACATACTGGAAAGACCCATAATTACTTCATTCATATGACACAGCACCACAAGGACCTATGGCACAGACCTCCCAGGGAAGCTGGTGAGATCACACACTGGCCAGCCTGAGGCCTGGGGTCAGGCTCTCTGTGCAGTGAGGTTCTCCACCACAGCAGTGCACAGATAGACCCTTTAACCCTTTAGTGTCAGATCTCTCAAACCACACTGCTCCCCATCCCCTCCTACAGCATCCCTCCCTGATGGCAATTGGGTAGCTACCAGGCAGGTAGCACCCTCAAATCCAGTAGGAGCTTTGTGGGCAGGACTAGATGCAGACACTGAGCTGCAAAGGGATGAGGTGGTCAGACACACATCTTTTGAGGCAACCAGGCACCCTCTGGATAATTTCAAAATGCAACGCCCTGAAATTTTACATTTTTGGGTAATAAATTTCCTGTCTTCCTCCAAAGCCTTAAGAGGTATTTTCATTCTGCACACTACAACCGTCTAAAGCCATTTCTAACGTCAAAAGCTCTGCTGGAGCTGGCTTCCTCCAGGTTTTAGTAGCCTATATTGAGCGCCTGAATATTCAGTAGAAAGAAGAATTCATTATAGTTCAAGTAACCGTGAATTTCAGTGCTGAAAATAACATTGCTCTGCACATTGTTCATAAACTTCCATGGACTTCCAGTCTTCATGTGTCACAATGTACATAGATAAAGAATAAACCATTTTGGGATAGGTTATGTTTGGCTTACTTTCCCTCGAGGGAATAGCTTATCACTTCTCTTAATTGCAACCAACTCTCCTTGGAATACTTAACACAGCTACAAGCTGTCTGACTTTAGGTAAATGGTCTATCCCTCTATTTGCAAAGGCTTGGGAGCTGCAACAGCTTGGTAAAACACAAAGTAGTAAGCAATTCCAGAGTGGGCACACTACTGTAGGAACTCTCCATTTTTAAGTTGCCATGGTATACCCAGTCTCATGTCCTGGGCAGCGTGAGCAGTCACAAACAGGCTTGTGCAGTGCTTGGTCTCCCTGCACCCTCAGGATACACAAACCAACGCCGGCTCCATGACATTAAAGGTTGAGACACAAAGGCCTCCAGTGTGATCAGACATTTCTCTCTGCACTGCAATTTCTTCAACGTTGTTTAAACTATAGAGAATGCTGCTGCTTCACAGAAGAGGGGGAAAGGAGCTTCTAATGGTGTGGATATCTGCTGGTATCCTGGCACTGAGCAGAGGAAGGCACAGCATGATGCTGTGGCATGAAGGGGATCCTACTGGAAAGCTTTTCATTGCCTACCAACACTGTATGCAAAAGCCAGAGCTCCCGTACAAAACTTTATGTCACTTCTCTTTGGCTGGTTCAATATTTTGATTCTCTCCAGGTTTAGACTGAGAACAAACCCTCAGTGTTTCCATGGGTTGAACATTCAGTTTCTCAAGAGTTTATGTCAACAAAGGACTGTTCTCCCTGGGTACTACAGGGCATCCTGCACGCTCAGGAGACACAAACTGGGAGATCCTGGCTGCCTATCAAAGTGCTGGAGACTGCTGAGCTTCCACTTTGGCTGAAGACAAAGCACAACTGAGAAATGTTTAACTCATCTGTTATGTGGGATTGCACAAGATGTCAAGGCTCAAAACCTTTCCCAAAAGCATGCTCCCTAGTGGACAATATTAATTTCCCAGCCAGCTCCCTGGACATTATTTCGAAAAAATGCTTTATGGTTCACACAGTCCTAGTCTTTCTGACCTCACCAAAGTCCTAGTTGGACATTCAGATGTTTTCTCACACATATCACTCTCCTACCATATGACCCAAGTAAAACATGAAGACTTTGTCCAGGTTACATATTAAATCCAGTTCTGAACATGTACTTAGTCATCCAAACCACAAGCACCCTTCTCCTGGGGCTCTGATGATCCCATTACACATTCAGGGTCTAGGCTGCCTCCCTAGCATGCACTTGGAGTGAGAAACGGGATGCTACACACAGCCAAGCAGCACTTTGGGTGGCTGTTTTCTCCACCTCTCAGCATCAACCCACCTCAGGGGAAAAAAAATATTAAAAAATGAAAAATTAAAGAGGATATATTGGCTCCAATATCTCTCTTCCCTGCTAGCCTGTGGTACTGTCTAAGCCAGGACAGATACAACCAAGCCCTTCCAACCCGCAGGACTCCCCAGACTGATCCTAACAGTACTGAGGCTGCTGCACCACATGGCTGAGGAGCAGCTGCAGAGTATGGCTGTAATTAACCCACTGGTTCAGTTAACTTGTTCAATTAACCTGTTAACCTGCCTGCAGGGTCAAGGTGTTGACCCCCCCAGCTATTCCTGAGCACAGCAAAGCAGCTGGTGAGTGACTGCCAACCACTTCACATTTTTCACGCTCCATCGTGGCTGTCTGGTTCAGTTCCCCCACAAGCTGAGATGGTGCCAATGGGAATGTTTCACAAGGGGTAAAAGGAAAAGCTTAATGTTTTCCCAGGCCGCCTGTGGCACACCGCTTACCACTTCAGGGGCAGGCTTTCGGCATTCACCCCGATGGCTTATTGTGACGTAGCTTGAATCTCTCCTGCAAAGGGAGGACAAGACATTCCTTATTATTCACTTGTCATTATTCACTTGCAATGCCACAGCTCTCCGCCACCAGCATGACAGTCCTCTGTGGATTCCTTTATGCTTTGATGCCACTTCCAATATGATGGCATTTATTACTCTCCAAACAGTCTTATGATTGGGCAGGAAGGGAATAGGGGCCTCTGGAAAGTTGTGTATCTTAATTAGCTGTCATCACATTAATCTCAGGCATTTTGATCCATGTTTGCTTAACAGCAAGGCACCAAGGACACACTTGATAGTGAGTCATGATATATCAAAACAAACACTGTGCTGCAAAAGACACTCGGGAATGGTGGATGGCCCTGTATTACTGAAATCTCTCCGCCTACTCACATGGCAGCTGAACACAAGTCACATTCATTTTTGTATGTTTTCCCATCAGTGCCGCAGACTGGTTGTGAGGATTTGCTGCAGAAAATCCTTCCACCCTTTACCCCGTGCAGAATTCGATCACAGTCCAGCTGAAGAGAGAAGGAAATCACATTTGGTGCTGGTTTATCTGCAAGACCCTCCTTTACACAATTTAAAAGCACTCACAGAGCCTTGCCCTGGAGCCCCTCTTTCCACCATACCACCAGCAAAGCCAGGCTTATACAGGGATAGTGGCTTTTGTTGAACCAGCCAGCCAGGCTTTTAGGGACAGAGCCTTCCCTGCCCCAAAGCCAGACACAGACCCACTTATTTGATCCACTTCAGCACTGTGGTCCAGGACAGGTTTATTTCTCTAAGGTGAAAACTTCTGCTACTTAGCCCTAGACCTCCTTATCACAGCTTTGATGCTGTTTTATCTCCAAGAATGAAGATGAAACCATTGACCAATGGAAAAACCTCTACAGCAGACTCCTGCTGCCTGAGGGCGGTGCGACACGCTGCACAACTTCCAACACCCACTGAGTTAGAGCCACAAGCGTGTATGAGCAGCTATGACTAATTAAGGGTGCCCTCTTCTTTCTTCTTAAGCATGAAAATGGGAACATTTATACACAGCTTTCCTTACAAACCACATGCAACACCAGGACAAATTCACAGCAAGAGGAATGGTCTTTGGAGACACCAATAAGCCTCTTCCACTTGGGTTTCCACCCTACAAGCACACTGGTGTGGCCGTTTGCACAGCCATGGAAAATTTCAAGCAGCAGAAGTCAGAGGTAGCACAACCCATTCCCTAACACACACACAGCCCCTTCCTCAGCCTGTTCCAGGTGTTGAAAAAACGTTGAGACAAGGAATGACTAATGGGTTCCCATCCTCTTCATCCAGGTGCTGCAAAACATGTTGCAACAACTGCAAATGGTGCAATCAGAGGAGAGCTACAGCTGGGACACAGAGGACATTCCATCCCCTGTCCCACCTGGAGATGCAGCATCTGGCATTGTATGGTTTATCAACAGCTCTATGGGGTGGGAAGCGCCATCGGGAAGGCAGGTTTCATGCCAAGCAGCCCTGGGTTTCAGTGACACTGAGGTGCTGTGATCGGTTTAACGTCACTTGCTAATTTCATTAATGTGCTACTTCCTCCCTCAGCTGGGTAATTACCCATGACGTGAGAGCAGATAATGCTGACCTCTGCAGTTCTCTGCTAGATGCCTTCCTACACGCCAGACATTGCTGCCTGCAGAACAACTCGTGTGCCCACATTACTGCCCAGGGCAGGGGGCTGCCCTACCAGCAGCCCCACATATCACAGTCTCAGCAGCCAGTGCTACCACCCCTTTGGCTCTAGGGAATTGCCTGTGACAAAACCCACAGGTGGCCCTGGAAAGAGCAGAGGAGCTGATTTGCTCTCTGAATCACCTCTCGTCAGTCAGGCTCATCAGCATCCACTCCCTGTCCAGTGCTACCAGGAAATATCACTAAGCCCTGAAGCAGACTGTCCTTATTATGTCTAATGCTCCTTCTGGAATGCATCACAATTACTGCACCTGAACCTCCTATCAGGACTTTTAACTCAAATATCCCTTTTAGAAAAGCAGTCAGTGACAGAGGCTTCAGGGAGAATTGAGGCAGTTGGCAGTAACGTTCCTCCAACCCCATAGAAACGTATTTCCTATCCCTTCCAAAATGTTATTTAAATTACAGTATGCAAATACTGGATGGATTAAACCATCAGGTCATTCTTTTGAATCATCGTAACTCTTGACAACACCCTGTGACAGCAAGATGCACAGTTTAGTCACCCTTTTTATAGCAACTTATTTTCTCTCATTAGTTTCATATTTTCCACATTATCTTGTTGAAACTGTTGCATTTTCATTTCATGGAGACAAGAGGGAGCAGACACCCCCATTTTCCTCCCACATCATTCCATACACAGTTGCCATCTATCACTTAGTGCTTCCCCCTTTAGCACTGCTCCTCCTGGCAATCTTGTCCTTATCCCCTGGTCAGCTTCACCACCTTGCTCTTAGCCTTTAACCCAGCATCTTCTAAATACAAAGAGGGTGGTGCTCCTCACCTCACTTAAGCTGGATGCCTGCCTCACACACAGCCAGAGCTGAAGACCTGCACCCCCGTAGCTGATGTAATTCCATAAGGTATTAATCCCAGAAGCAAAACTGCCTTAGGTGGGTCCCGTAATGGCATGTCCAGCCCCACTCCTCTCTGCTTTGGTGCTCAGTGATAGAGGGGCTAGTGCCAGGGTATAGATGCTGTCACCTATTCAAAAATCTTTTCGAGGACATAGGGTCAAGTGAAAATATTTAGGGTCAGAAGCCACTGCTGGGAAAATAAGAGCTGGCAGAGGCTGAGCACCAGCAGAAACATCCCATGGGAGAGGTCCCCATTTCTGCCCCTGTAGCTGACATTCAAGATGCATTAGGTGAGTTTACCAGCTGGAAGGAATCAGTGTCCCTGTTCTGTGTCTTGCGGCCAGGTGCTTGGTCACAGCTCCCACCTCTCTGAGCTGCATTTCCTTGTGGGCTGGAAGGGAGAGAGAGCAGAGAAGCATCTCATCACATCAGTCCTCCAGAACAGAGGAAATACAGTGTGAAACCCCCTCCACACAGACTCCTGCAGCTCTCAGGGTGCTGTCTGCACTATGGCATCCACCCTCTCAACAAGACAGGAGAGGGAGAGAAGCTTTGCAGCCACATACTAATGGGGAGAGCAATCAACTACAGAGCAAACCTTGCCCTGTGCTCAGCCCAAGGAAATCAGGACCCCCCGTGCCTGCTGGTATCACTCAGTGGATGGGGACATGTAGGGATTGTACCAGCCCAAAGTAAGAAATCACAGAGCTCCCCAACAAAGGCCCTAAAAAAAAAAAAAGAAACACCACACACCACAACCCAAAACCAAACCAACAAAACACCACAAAAAAACAACCCAGCAGCCAAGTCCTGCGCAGGTCCAACAGCTATGAAACAAACTGGAGTGCCTGACCAGTGCCCAGAAAGCACAGGATGCAGCAGGCACTGTCTCCAAGCCAGCAGGGGAGCATGAACCAGGGTCAGGCAGAGGTGTGCCTTGCCAGGGTTTGCTGGGCAAAGGTGTCCTGGGAAACAATTCAAGGACAGCAATCACTGTTGCTTCACACACAGGAAAGTCAAGGCCACAGAGGAGCAAGGTCTGCATGAAAAATGTGCTCTGCATTACACATCTCTTCCTCATCACCATACTAATCACTAGGGAACCAAACGCTCCCCCAGTGCTCAACTCTTCATCCTAGACAGTGCTGCTTGTGTGCCACCAGACCATTCCTGCTCTGATTAACCTCCACCTAGGAAAAAACATGCAAGCAGAAGAGGGCAAAAACCAATGCCAGGGCTCATGGGGTGGTTGAAGGGTCAGACTGTCATCTCAAAAGCTGCTGAACTCACCCTCTGCTCGATGAGAAGGGACGTCTGTCATTCACACCCTGCTGTGACTCTGAACCACCGCAGCCCTTCTGCAAAAGGGGCAGAAAACATTCAATAACCAAACACAGAAACAGTTTTTATACAACTGGAGAAGCAGCAAGGCTAGAGCAGCTTCTATCTTCTCCATTCCTCTTCCCAGACCCTGGGAATTATAGGGTGCTTCTTAAAGAAGCAGATCTGATAACGTTTGGTGGGTGTGGAGCAAGCATCATTTGAGGGCTTTTACAGGATCCAACGGAGTCCAGACCCACCATGGGAAAGGTGAGACAGGTGGTTTTGTCTGGTTAAAACGTGTCCACTTTTTAAGCTCACAGAGATCCACCCCACAAATGAGTGAGGCTTTGCAATACAACCCAGTTCTCCCCCATCATTAGCTAGCTCCAGCATCCCGAGAAACATGGTCATCCTCAGGCTGACCACAATGGTTCCACAGATTCACCAGCCCCTTTCCCTTGAGCTGAGGGCAGATTTTGAGCTCCATCTCACCTGGTTTGTACGGTCTGAGGTGTACGGTTTGTTGCGCTGGGCAGTTCCACCAGACTGACCACCTCTTTGGGCTTCCTTTTTACTGGAAAAAAGGAAGAGAACCAAAACAGAATGATATGGCAGTGTGAGTGCCAGTGGCACACAGGACTGCCCTGTAAGCCAGCATCATGCCATTAGGCACCACCTCCCCATCCACAGTCCCTGTTCCTGGTGGTCCTGTTCCTAATTCCCACCCCTAAGCCTTCTCCCTTCTCACCATTCCCACTGTATGCTACATCCTGGATCCAGGTGGCTGCTTTCATATCAGGGCTGCTTCTGCATATGCTCTATGGGAGTAGAGAGAGAGCATCTGGAAGGCAAAGTACATGCATGGGAAACTCCTCAGGAGCTGCTTGTGCCCAATGGTCCCCTGGGAATGGGGCTGCTCTCTATCAGCCTTGCTTCTCCTTCTCTGCTCCACAGTGCTTCAACACCTGCCCCTGGGCCCTTAGCACTAAAAGGGAAGTGGGAAGAGGGGCAACAGCTGAAGCCCTACTACTAGAGCATCTCTTGGAGGGCCTCCGGGATTTGGATCTCTCTCCTAGGCATCATTCAGATGCAGCTCCACAGGCAGGAGTTACAATTTTGCAGCCAGAGGTTTTCCTCTGCTGTGGTAGCTCAGAGGAAGCTGTACTCACAACTTCTCAGCGCACATCAGACATTTGTTGGTGTGCTGCTTGCCAGACGAATCCCGAACAGGGTCATTTTCCCTTGTGCAGGACAACCGTCCACCAGCTTCAAACTGGGAGCGAAACTCACTGCAGTCATCCTGCGGGAGAAGGGCAGTGGTTAGGGCATCCTGTCTTCCTTGCTTTCTTGGTCCAGTTCTTAGAAACTTGGGGTTTCCTGCCAGGAAAGCACCAAACCATCACCAATACATCACAAAGAGAGCTTGGGTGTGGGTGAGAGAAGAGGGTGTGCAGTACCAGCCACTTAGTATATAAACAGAGGAGTGAGTCAGAAAAATTACGGGTCCTTCTGCCTGCACAGCACGTGTTGGGAGTTTTCTAGTGTGATCAGACTTGTAATTATTCTCCTTGTTGGGCTATCCAAAGAATGCCAGTGATGTGACCGAAACACTAATGAAGTCACTCCCACTTCTCCCAACATCCTTAATACACAGCTACAGCCTTTTCCCAGATTGTAGCCCAGATAATTTCCTTTACAGCACGAGCAGTAGCCCCAAAACCAGCCACGCTTTGGATGTGTCAATCAAAAAGCGGCAGTTAAAACATAAAAGCACAATGCAAACACATTTAGTAGTCCTGGAGCAGTGGAAGGCTGCTTGGAGAGTGGGTGATTAATTTGTTCCCTGTTCAAAATTACTGTACAGAAACCTGTTATGTAACTTGGATGTAAACATCCAATCCCCCTAATTTAAACCATTTCAGACACTGCAATAGCTGATTCCAAACAGCAAGTACAGAGGGTAAGTAACTGGATCCCACTTACGCTTTATTTTTTACAAATAGCTTTTAACAGTTGCAATTATCTGCCCATTTTGCACCTAGGACCGTTTTGGCTTGATTGCAGTAAGGTCCTTAAGCACCGCACAGGCTTCACCCTTTACTTTTGTTCAGATGTTTCCTGCACTTTATCCTCTCTGCCAGGGAGTGTTCCCCAGCACTGTGTCCTGCACTCCATCTGGGGCACCTCAGCCTCCAGTTCCTCAGCTTAGCAAAGCTGAGGACTGGCCTGGCACTGGCAAACCCCTCAAGCCCCAGATTTTCCTAGACCCAAGCCAGCCATGGGTAGGACAAACACACTCTGGCATAGGATCAGCCCGCACTTGCTGCAGCCAGCAGCCACATTGCATTGCTCCCAGCACTTCAGAGGGGCTCCCCAAGAGACTCACTGCTTCTCCCCATAGCCAGCATGTTCTCATGCCCTTGTGTGGTTCAAGTTACACTTTCCCTCCCCAACAAGCCCAGGAAAGCTCTCCCAGCCTGTCTGTGCCTCGTCCCCTGAGATCAGCCTAGTCCAGTTGCCAGTCCTCCTCCTCCAAGACAGACCTCTCAAACTGTCTCCATTGGAACCAGCATTTCTGGAGCTCTTGACTTCCCAACCTCTCCTGTAAAACCTTGCTGAGTTCGTTCAATATTAGCATTTGTCTTTTTCATTTGTCTTTGCTGTCACATCCCTGACCCACTAATAAATGCAGGGCTTTCTTATCCTTTGTCACGTCTAACCGACAAGCAGGAATTCTTGTTACTCGCCGAGCGTGTGATCTTGCACTGTTATTACATTTTATCTTGTTTCTATTACTCCAGGCCTCAGTGCTATCCAATTAGTCCTGAGTGATCTGCTGATCCTCCTCTGCTGATACCGCCTCCCAGCTTTGCCATCAGCAAATTTCACTTATGCTTCCATTTTTCTGTGCCAGTGTTGCTAGGAAAAAGCACAGAAACAGGATTATCCCCAAGACTGAGGCTTAAGGGGACCGTGACAGTCCCTACCATATCAGAAATCAAAAGCTACGTGCTGAAAAGCAGCGTTTTTCCCCCTCTACCAGGGCTGCTCTTACCAGAAAAGCATCAGTGCACAGGGACACGATGGCTGCAGGTTGGAAGAGGCAAATCATAGATCTGCCTGGGCCGAAAAAGAACGTCAAGAATATAAAGTCCAACCACTAACCCAACAGTCCCAAGCCCACCATGTTCCTCAGCTCCAAGATTACATGATGGCAATTCAAGCCCCTCCCCGGGCAGCCTGTTCTGAGGCCTGATCGCCTTTTCCACAAAGTTTTTTCTCATGTTTAACCTAAACATCTCCTGGCACAACTTGAGGCCATTTCCTTGTCCTATCACTTGTTACTTGTGGGAAGAGACCAACCCCCGCTTCTCTACAACCTTCTTCCAAGTAGCTGTAGACACCAGTAATGTCTCCTGTCAGCCACCTCCTCTTCAGACTGACCAGGAACGGCAGTTCCATAAGAAGAAAAGTTCCAAGAAAAGCCACAATGCAGCCGTAGCTCCATGGGGATAGTGCAGGGCTGAGCTCTCTTTCCAGAATGCTGCGATCTCTTGAGCTTTATGGAGTTCAGAGTTAGAGGTTTTCACCCAGGTTTTTCTTTCCCCCCACTAATTAGTCCCCCCAGCAGCACCAACTTGCCCACCCTCAAGCCAGGTCTCAGGACAGAGCATCACACCTGCTTTCTTAATCTGGTGGGATTTGTCTGTTCCTAGATCCAAAGGTCAGTGGGATAGGCCACAGTGCTCAGGCACAAGTTGTTCCCTTGGGGGATTCAAGAGGATGAACAAGAAATAAGGAGGGAAAGGAAAGTGGATTTCATAAATTAAATCAGTGGAGACGAAGCAACCAAGTAGAATAACATTGCCTTTCCCCTGTCTTGGCTGAAAATCCAATAAAGTTCTATATTGACCTGCCTAATACTTTAATCTCACCTTATCTTTTCCTTGTCTGTTTTTAGATAACTTCTGCTCATTCTCCCTTTTGCTGGAAGAGAAGCAAGATAAGAAAGTGAGTACCGTGGTGCTCCAGGGAGCAAGAGGTCTGCCCTGCTATCGGCTGCTGGAGGGGAGAGCGATCCTGTCCGCTGGCGTTGGCACACGGGTCGCTCCAGCAGCTGCTTTCTCAACAGGAAAGGTTGGGTTGGTTTTTTTTCCCCTCTACTCACAACTTCTCCGCACACATGATGCACTTATTGCTGTGCTGCTTCCCAGAAGCATCACGGACAGGGTCATTTTCTCTGGTACAGGAAAGTTTCCCTCTCTTGAACAGATCCCGAAACTCTCTGCAATCATCCTGTGAAAATGCCAATGGCACGGGTTAACATGGTTATGCTGTTGGAGAGAGATCTCCTGCAAATCCACAAAGGACAATCTACCCAATGAACTACATTTCAAACACCATTTTGTTTCTTTCAGGCGTAACCCAGTGGAAAACCACAGCTGGCCTGATGTGTTCTCTTAAACTAGAGCAACACAACATAAATGAATTGGTGTATTTAGACAAACTGATTTGTCTTTTGCATCCAGGGCAGCCTTATCACAGAACCACAGAACATTAGGGATTGGAAGGGACCTCAGAAGATCATTTCTATTTCTAATAAATAAGACATGCAAGAGCCTGCCTGAAGGACCTGGGTTAGGCTCCAGGTTTAAAAGCTCCAAGTCCTCAGAATTCACTGAGAAATAAGTCAGTTCTTCCATCTCTGGTGAGAACACGCTGCCAAGAACTTTAAAATCCAAGCAGAGCAAAACAGATGAACCTGCAGACATGAAAAGATACCCTTGCATACCTCACATTCCCAGGTGTGCTGGAGCCGCTTAACTTCGTGTTAAGTGTTAATTGAACCAAACAAAAGGCTTTTGTAGCAAAACCTCCTTTAGCACTTCAGCCTGGGCTTTACTTTCCTCTGAACAGCTTTGTTATAACTTTCAGCGCACACGAGCAGGTTTGTAGAGCAAACACGTGCCACACATCTTCAGGTTCTTTTATTCAGCACTTTTAGGGTTATCTGCCATATGATCTGCAATACATTTTTACTACCCCCTCCACCTCACACTGTGTAGAGGAGATGGTTTGATAACTTATCCCAGCTCTGCAGATGGAGAAGTCAAGCCTAGAAAATTACTTGCCAAAAGCCAGACAGAAAATCTATGGTCAAACAAATAAATTCAGTGTAGGTCTCTTTCTGACACTGCAAAACTGTCCTTTTGTCTTCAGAGCCATGCTTTGGCAAGTCAGGAGTTTAAAAAAAGATCTCCCTTAGGACAGCTATGCTTTGCAGAGCCTTTAAATTGCCCAGACACACAAGAGCTAGAAAGCAACCCTGCTTAACCTGATATAAAAAAGTGAATCACTGCAACCAACACTATCTGATGGAAACTTTGTCTAGCATAAAAAACCCAAGGCTCAAAAAGACAACTCCCGCCGCATAAAGACCTGCTATCTAGAGAAACAGCTACGGGTAAAAGAAACTAGCCAGGTGTATCACCAAGATAAACAGGGGACAATTAGGGCCAGCCTGCTCCCACGCCCTGCCCTAGTCAGAGCTCACATGCACCAGCACTGCTGTTAATTGGCAGATGCCAATGCTGTGCCTTATAAACAGGCAAGTGTCCTCCTCAGCCCATGCTCGGGGTCAGGCACAGGCTGTATGTGTTGTGCTGGTAATTGCCCGATAGCAGCTGAATTGCTTGGGAGGAGCCCTGAGGAGTTCGGGTTTCTTTTGTGCTGGTGGATGGCACAAAGCCTCTCACTCCTCCGAACGTTCCCGAGGCACAGCGTGTTTGCCCGGCTCCCACTGCAGGCACAGTGTTGGGACCTTCCCCCACCGGCCAAGCCAGCCTTTCCCACGCTGCAAACAAGGCAACACACTCAGCAAATGGGTCAGAGGTAGAAGACGGTGCCACCGCATCACCCATCTCCCGGCACGCTGAGTAAACTGGCTTCAGTAGCGATGTTTCACCTCACCTCTCCCAAGGAGTTCACATTCCTGTTCGCCTCTCCACCACTCCCTTTGTCTTTTGAGTCTCTTTCCCTGCAAGAAATGGAGGTATGAGCGACAGGGCTGTGTGCAGTCCGAGGACTTAAAACCAAAATGGCTAGTGATTAAAGGCCAGTCCTGCCAACCCCACCTCCCCATTGCACAAGGCAGCAGGACAGACCGGCACTGGGGCTCCAGCTCGGTGAGACTTGCCCAGGGTGTTTGGCATCTCTGCACCGGGGGAATTTTGTCATCCTTTTTCTCTGCCTAACATCCAGGTGTTTCCATCCTATCAAACACCATTTACAGAAAGCAGCAGCTAAATCAATGTATGTTTTCACCCTGGATTTTCTCCTTACACCCTGTGGTGTGTCCCCTCCATATGATGAGCTGGGAAGAGCTACTGGGCTCACAGGTTTGCAGAAGAGACACTAATTGGTCTGTATAGCCCAGGACTATGATTTTTCATCATAAACTCTCAAAAGAGTGGGCTCATTGCCACAGGAGGAGAGGGCGTGCTGCAGACGAGCAGGACAGCTGCTGGGACCAGCACAGGGCAAATAACTCACATCAGCCTTTGGCACATCATGCACTTGTTCAGGTCTGCTTTGCCATCCGGGCTGCTGACAGGCTCCTTGGTGGTGGGACAGGAAAACTTCCCACTGCGCAGAAGTGACCAAATTTTCATACACTCATTCTGAAAAGGACAAAGCAAGACAGTCAGTGGAAGCTCGCTTGGAAGCCATCAAGGTCATGAGGAGAGGGCAGTCACATTTAAGCTCTTTGGGGTGGGATACAGCAACGATCTGTTCAACTCCAGGCCTGAGGCTACCACAGTCCTCATTGCCTTCCCTCACCACACACCACACATGGTTCAGGCTGCACCCTGAGCCCTGCTCATGGCTCCCGAGGCAGAAAAGACAAGAGAAAGTTCAAAACCCGTTGCAAGGGCCATTATTCATGGGAAAAGGAATACACATTTAATTTGCATAGAGCTGAAAATTGCTACCTGCTGCAGGGGAGGACTCTGTGTTATAAAATTAGTCAAGAGTGGAAAATACAATCCTAGAAGTGCCAGTGGGATGGAAGAGCAATGAATCAACCAGAGAGACTGAAGAGGAATTCAGGTGCAAGGCTGAAGCACAAAGTACAATCCTCTTAGGAAGCAGCCAGTAATATTGTGTAATGCTGCAGCAACCACTTGCCTCTTCAGCTGGGTAACTCAAATGCAGACTAGGGAGAATCAATGAACCATTTAGGTATTTTTTCTACTATGTTTTCCAAAAGGCTCTTTACTAAAGAGACACAAACTTGTTTGATTAAAATGTGAATGGAGCTGACTTCTCAGCCATTGAATCAAAAAATTTTCTGGGACTCTGAGGACTTTGCCTTAATTCTTTTAATTATCAAACTTGGGAATTATTGGAAGCAAGGGCTTCTGCTGGATCAGAAGCAGAACTCAGAAATATCATTAGAAATATAATTCATGTCATTTCCAACTTCATCTCATGAGATTTCCAGCCCCAAGCTATTCGGATACGTGCCCAGCACAGCTCACCAAACATACACTGTCAGCTAGAGCCATTACTGCGTTACAAAAGTATTGTCTCCAAACATGGTGAAATTCACTGCTTCCTCCGCCACTGAAAAAGCATTATGATATCTAAGTATAGTCTGTCTAAACGACTTTGCTCAGAGCATGCATTAAGCAGTACAGTTGGCAAAACAAAAGGAGAATCAGAATAGAAAAGGTTGGACTCGCCTTAATCGAAGCTTGGCTGGCAACATCTGCGACAGAAAAAAACCCAACAATGAAACCATACAAAACCTTTGAAGGGAAATTTTTTAATCACAAGCATTTAATTAAAATACTCGATGCAGTTTCCTAATCCAGCCAAATTCCTCTAGATAAAAGCTAATCCAATACATTATTGTACGCCGATAGAAAGGACTGGGCATTGGAGACTTTCTGGAACATTGCACTTATTGTCATTCAAACGCACAAGCACATCCATTTTCTGCATCTTTGTGCTCTCATTTATTGCGTTATTTTTCTCAGCCTTAAAAATCTAAGTTCTAAAGGCAATTCCGTAACTGTTTGTCTATCAATCTCCTGTCTTGGTAATGGTATCAACCCTACCCAAAAGGTTTTTAACTGTCTTCATCTTCGGTTAGAATTGGGGTACCAGAGCTGGCCCAGAGTGTCACTGTTTGTCCAGACCTTCACACTCCTTTTTAAGGCCCGTTTTGATGCAGTACTTTATGCAAATTACCAGATTAGTGGGTTATCGGGTGAGTAAGTGATACACATGTCTTTCTACTGAGCCCTTCTGAGCTGATACAATACACGTTTCATCCTTCTCTCACATCAGAGGCACCACAGGGAACCAGCAAGAAATCCTCCATTATGACTTTTTCAATAGAAATAGGCAGTAAAGTGAAAGATTATTGCAGCAAACCTAAACGGCTGCCAAAATCTCTGTGTCTATTGTAACCACATGAAAATGCATTCCTCAGGGTGTCAGCAAGAAATTTATTCCCCCCCCCCTTTTTCTTTTTAAATTTACTAAGAATTACATGTCACTTTAGTTGAAAGTCAAGCTTTTTACTCAAAAATTCAGTCTGGCTGAACATTTATA
Organism: Phoeniculus purpureus; assembly: GCA_028565055.1. NCBI lineage: Eukaryota > Metazoa > Chordata > Aves > Bucerotiformes > Phoeniculidae > Phoeniculus > Phoeniculus purpureus. The sequence goes on along the minus strand of JAOXOE010000765.1, from coordinate 9,914,721 downwards.
TGACCTCAGTTAGACAGTCAGGGTGGGATTCTGGTTTGTACCTAAACTGTTAGCTCTGCTAAAAATAGAAACTTGTACCTATCAGTGGAACGTCATCATTTTCCAATGCAAGAGAAAAAGCCATTAACAAGATGGGTTACATTAAATCAATACAAGTAGTACAGTAAAAAATGATGGCCTTCTGGTTATGCCAGTACGCTTTTTAAAGAACCAGGGCCCTCTAATCCTCCATCTCACTGACTTTATGGGAGCTCCCAGGTTGTGTCCTCTGCCAGTCCTAGATTTCAGCTCAGAGAACATCAGAAGTTACTAACCTGAGAAGAAGCAGAAAAATGCCAGAACAAGGACCACCGAGGCACCTTCTATTTTCATGGTGAGGGTGGCAGCTCTTTGCCTATGTTGACTCTATTAGTGCATTGCTCAATGAAACCCAAAGAAAGGGCTCAGGTCAGATCACATATATATAGATGGCCAGATTCTCCGCCTTCATTATGACATAATCTTCCCAAGAACCATCATTAGCTGCAAAAACCAGTTTGATCACAGTAGCTCTAAATTCTAATCATCCCATTAACACAATTAATTTCCATAAGGATGGGACATATTTGAGTCACTCCCAGTATTTTGCCAAGGTAAAAAAATTTATAAATAGATCATTTCAGTTCCCCTACACAGACAGAAGAATTCTTTCCATCTCTACAGTGGTTTGTAAGACAGCACACTGCTGATCCTCAACCCACGTCAGACCTGACAAACTGTAAACATACTGCAGAGATGCGTTATTGATGGTAAAGGGTCCAGCCAAGAAGCCCTGAAGGAGAGATGAAAACGAAGTTTGTCATCCTGTACAGGGCTTCTCAGAAGACTAGAAAGAGGAAAATAAAGATGACATCAAAGTTTTGGAATGCAATTCACATGAGAAGACACTGTGTGCCTTGTACTGCGGTGAGAAGAGGAGAATTCCAAAGGAAAAGTCATTTGCAAGGTTTGAAATGAGTGGATAAAAGAGAAGGTCATGAAGACCAGAGCAAGAAGAGGCTCAGGCACAGGCAAGTAGCCTGTGGCTGTGCAGAGAGGCACCATCTGAGGAAGGAAAACTTCTGCACAACTTGTACTTTGCCAGACACACCAGCACAGCTCAGCATAAACTCTTGGAAAAAATTGCTGCCACCCATTTCTCAGATAAGAGAAGCTGTTACCTCTAACCAAAGCCAAGAAAGAAAAGTCCTAATTTGGTGTGTGGTCATCCCTAAAATTCTGTTTTTAGTCAAATCAAAATCATGTGCAGCTTTACAGTGGAGATTCTGGAACAGAAGTGAACTGCCCCAGGTCGTACACGGGGTTTGTGGCAGTGTGCTGCCCTGAATCATGAGGTAACTCCTGCATCTGGGCATGGGGTTAGAGCGGAGGCCAACAAGAAGAGAACTAACCTGATACAGCATGTTTTGGTACAGTCTTGGGAGAGACCAGAAAAGAACAGGAATGGGAAGAGCACGATAAGGTGTATGGTAGTTTAAAAGTGGACAGAGCTAGGAATCTTGAAGGACAAAACCAGGAACAAAGAACATTCTTTGAGGTGTCTTACATTGCACCAGGCACGAGCTGGTGAGGAAGGTGCATGTTGAAATGGGTTCTGTTTTTTAAAATGTTATTTTCTTCCAAAAGCCCTGTTCCTCTAGAGAAGTAAAGACTGGTTTAAGACCCTGCTCCTAAAGGAAGTAGAGTGGGTACCAGATCTAGTCAAACTAGCCAGGTGAGAGCAGCTCCCAGCCTAGCAGGGCAGACAGAGTCAAGGAAGAGGTGAGAGACACTCAGGTCCTGGTCACAGACAGGCTCTATGACCACCACATCTTGGTCCCATCATCCCACTACTGTAGCACCCTGACCACCCGCTGGACACACTGGCACATCAAACCCACCCCAACCTGTAGGAGATGAGAATGGCCCAAACACATCTTGATATAAAAAAACCACAACAGAAATATGTTCAGTGCCAAATGTGAAAATAGGTATTTCCCTTCCAATTACTACTGCTTAACTACAGCCTCCAAAAGAAATCACTGACAGCATGAAATATGGTGTCAGGAGATGGGAAGAGTCCTGCAAAGCCACACGGTTTAGAGGATTTGATCTTGTGTGCTCAGGAAACCTGAGCAGAATGATGAGGGATGACAGCAAGGATGTATTAAACATAAACCTTGCCTGACTCACTTGATTGCCTTTCTTGATGGATTTACACAATAAAGTCTCAATCCTGCACAGGAATCCAGACAGCCCATTAATTTCCATAGGAGTTTCTATTGCAGGATCAGATCTGCGGGAGAGGTGGTCCTGATGCTTTAAGCAATGGGTTTAGTACTGCACCTTGCTAATCTTAATTTGAAAATGATGCCAAACAGCTGAAGAGCAATATGGCACTGACAGAAGTAGCTGAGGGCAAGACAGACTTTCGTTTGTGTCTCAGTTAAAACTTTGGAAAAGTAAACAGCACATGATGATGCCGTGCCTGGTAGGACAGCTCTCATCAGGTGCTTTGTTAGAACAGGAAACAGGATAAAAATAGTCACAACGGAGTAACTAGGAAACACAGAGGGGAAATGGAAGCACAACATGAAATTTAGGCAAACTCTCGTGAAGTGGAAACCCAAGAGGATGTGATGAGTCCCAAGGATAAAGTCCTACCCTACAAACCATCAAGCTGGGCCAGCATCACAGGGGGCAGTACACAGCCACAGGGGAAATTCACCTCTTCAGAGTCCCAAGTAGAATGGGGAAGGAAATCCAATCAAGCCATCAAATGACTGCCAGCCCATTTAGTGATTAATATGCTTACGCCTCCTTTCCTATGATAGTTCTACATTTTTATGATCATCCTCAATATCAGAAGGACACGCAACTACTGGAGTGAGTCCACAGGAGGACACAAGGATGATCAGAAGGCTGGAGTGACACTCCTGTGAAGACAGGCAGAAGGAATTTGGGCTGTTCAGCCTGGAGAAGATAAGGATTTGTGGGGGACCTTACAGCAGCCTTCCACTACCTAAAGGGGGCCAACAGCAAAATTGGAGAGAAACTTTTTATGAGAGACTCTAGTGATAGAACAAGGGCGATGGATCCAAGCTACAAGAGAGTAGATTCAGACTGGATCTTTGAAAGAAATTCCTTGCTACAAGGGTGCTGAGGCACTGGAACAGGTTGCCCAGGGACTCTGTGGATGTCCCCTCCTGGAAGACTTCAAGGCCAGGTTGGATGGGGCTGTAGGCAACCTGCTCTGGTGAGAGGTATCCCTACCCACAGCAGAGCTTTAGAACTAGATGATTTCCAAAGTCCCTTACAACCTGAACCATTCTATCTATAGATACATAAATTAATGGAAATCCCTTGTCTACTCAGAAAATTGTTTTTCTTCTTTTTAGTGACATGGCACAGTGTCACAGATGGGATCACTTCCTTTCTAGAATGTCTAGCATCACCTAGGTGATGTTTACCTCACTGGAAATTTTCTTGGCGGTATAAGTGGCTGAGGGTTTTTTTAGAGGGAGGTCAGGGTTTGTTTGGGAATTCTTTTTGATTGGGTTTTGTTTATTTGGAGGTGGCTTGGGTTTGTTTGTTGGGTTTTTTTTTTAAACCACCTCTGCTTTGGTAGCTCTTCATTGCTGGAATTCCAGTGTCTGGCCAGGCAGCTCTGAGGGTGCTTGAGAGCATGAGCTGTGCAGTCCCATTCTCAAGCCAGAGCAAACCAGTGCTTTAGGTCAGGTCTCCAAATCCACCACAGCATGACAACATGAACCTTGCTAAGGATTTGCAGCCATGTTTCTCCTACTTGGGCACAGCTGTCAGGAACACTCCCCTTTACAGCACCATTCGCCTTTCCCCCCACCTCTACACTGCAAAGCTCACACCTCTGCAGTTAGTACTGTAGATCCAGTATCCCAAAAATGACTCAGCAAGCAAAGGGGACTCTACCCAGCATCACTACTGAGTCCTTAGACTGGAAAAGCAACTTATACTTGTGTCTGTGTTGCCAGTGTTTGTCCTTCCTTTTGAGTTCCTGAGAGCCAGCCAAGCTCACACCATCACAACCTTCACAGCCTCACAGGTCCCAGCACATGCCCTCAGGTGGTTTATGCTCTCCTGCTGACCCGTTCACACTAGCAGAGGCAGCCTTTGAGACCACTTCTCATGCCCAGCTCACCTCTTCCAGGGAAAGCAAACTCCTTCATGCCCAGTGGAAAGTAACAAAAGCAGGGGAAACGGAATCCCCCGTATTTCTAATACAGCAACAGCCATACCCATATTCCTACCATAGTTGTCCTTTTCTGTACTGACTGACATATTTTTGCCACCCCATCTCCCCAAACCACCAAAGATTGGGATGCAAGAAGGCTCCTGGTTTTACTTGGTCCCGTAAAGACCAAGGTCACTGCTAAATGTCACATGCCACGTTGGGGTGTACAGAAAGGCCACACCTGCAGGGAGGAGCAGACAGAAGTGATCCTGAACTGACCAATACAGGTATGTCATCCCAGATGCATCATATTGGATATAAAGCTGAGGGACCACCAGAGTCAGCCCTCTTGGCTCTTTTCTTCACCTTGCTTCTTCAGTGGCCACTGTTCAAGGGGGACTCTGTTCTGCCTTTGATCCCAGTCCATACATTCCTGAACTCAGCTCCTGTGTCCAGTTCCTGTCTGTCATCAAGACAAGTCTGTGACTTCCCCAGCATCTGCATCAACAGTGACAGCGATGTAACTGCCAGCAGTGGGGTTGGTTTCAGTAATGGTCTTGTATATCTATAGATGTACAGATATTAAAGCTATGGTAGTTTGCCAGTCCATACGTCTCTCCTTTATTCCCTGTCTCTTCCCTTTTTGGGGAGGGAGACAGGCTAATAGAGAGTGTCTGTCATTTGTCTTGTGGCCAGCTCAGCCTGTGACAGTGATGACAGACAAAATTCTGTTTGTATGCTCTTCTGTGACCGAAACCCAGTAGCTGAACATCTCACAAGCCAGTCATCTCACAGCCCCCAGCTAATGGAAATGATTGAATTTCTGGACTGTTCACTATCACTGCAGGTCTACACCACGATCCTTTCCCTGCAGCCAGAGCAAGCTTCCTGAGCCCAAAGCAGAATTCCACCAGTCTGACCCACTGAAATGTCCTTCCCAAGAGGCTACACACATCCCCATTGCATTGGGCATGGAAACCAGCTCAGCAGCATCTAGCTGACACTTCCTACCACCTGGCTGCATGACTGCAAATGCAACAGAGCACATTAACTTTCAGCATCCTGGAGAACTACTCCCGCTTTGTCAGCTCACCCAGGAGGATGGAACTGCTAGAAGACAGGAGAGGAAAAGTAGAAATTTTCTGACTTTATCCACCTGTGAGAACCTAGTGCACTACAAGTCCTGTGCATCCTAAAGAACAGGATGCCTCAGCTAAAAGCATTTCAGAAATATGTTCAATAATCTTTACTGAAGAATTAAAGACACTTAAAACCCAAAAAATCTGTGTCAAATAGACTTACTGCATCAAAAGGAAAGAAGTGGATAAACTTAATTTGGATCCATTACTTTGCAAATCTCTCTGTGTGAAGAGCATCTAACAGCTAACCTAAATCCAGCATCTACTGCTTTCTCCTCTGGACCCAGTATCTCACAGGTCATGCTCTGTCAGCAGGTTTCCTTCCCTTCCCAAATACACTTTTTAGCTCTGATCTAGAAGTCACAAAGAGCATCCTGGGTTATGAACCATCTTACTCATCATTTGTACACCCTCCAACAGAGAAAGGTCAGGTCCTTGGTCTCCCTGTCACATCTACAATGCAATGGCAGCAATTTCCAGCACTGTGTTGAACCAGAGTAAGGGCTTCATCTTTGCAGGCCATGAGCCACCGTGACATGTGGCTGACTGTCCTGGACCGGCCTTTGTCACTGCTGACTTAGCTTGATGGTACAAGGGAGGAGGGGGAAATGAATCAGGAAGTGAGCAACAGTAAGAGGTGTATGTCCAAAAGGCAGGGATGAGGCCAACTCTGGAAGATCACAATAATGGCATGTGTTACATGCCATCTTCAAAGGACTAATGAATCCCTACAGGATTGCCCTGTTATTATTTCCATTTCACAGATGGGTATATTAGGATGCAGATGGCCACATTATCCTCTGGGTCACACCTATTTCAGGCTATTCATGTCTGGTCTTATACTGGAACTCAACCCTGTGGTGTGAGAGATCCTCCCATGGGTCAAAACAACAATGATCTCTCTCAGACAGGCCTGGTATAAGAATCACTAGTATCATCTAAGCTCTGGCTTGCATGGTACACCAGACTGATTAGTCATGTTGACCTCTCTTGGCCTTAAAAACTGATCAACTTGATTTCTCATTCTTCCCATCAGGCTGGATGCTGCAAAAAGTTCTATCTTTGTATATGTGTGTATGTATATATAGATATATATGTTTTAAGATACATACACACACAGTTTTCTGTGTAAGACAAATACAAGAGAGACACAACAGAGTGTCTAGCACACCATCCAGTCTCATTCCACTCACCAGTCTCAGTCTGGCCATGGACAAGTCCCACCTTCCAGCAGCTCACAGAAGAAGGAAGCTGCTTCAGAAACTGGAATCACTGGGAAAGTGAGTTACTCACCAAGCCATAACCAGTGCCATGTGGGGTTGGGGATGCTGGAACCAGTCTTTGCATTCAGAAGATCCAACACTGAAGCGACTCTAGGGAAGCAGCCTGCTATCCTTACTGTCAGTGCTTCCCAGGGCAGTACTTGCTCATTGAAAATTGTTAGGCTGAAGATGGCAGAAGATGGGTTTTGATCTTCAAGGCCTCAGCAAATGTCTGCACACTCAAAGGACTTTCCATGGCAAAGCACCATGACATCCCACAGAGCTGCAAAGGACTTGCAGCTTCAGAAGGCCACCAAGATCCATGCTTTGATCAGCCCTACCAGAGCTAGCTGATTTCATATCCGTTAACAGTATTTGTAGCTTAGATAAGGGTAATCAAAATCTCATCATTCAGGGCGTAAACTGATTGCCTGCAGGGGTTAGAAAGGAATTTTACTTCATGTGCAGCATTGCATCACTGCCCAGATTCATTGTAGGTATTCTCCAGCCTCTGCTGAGCACCAACCATGGGCCACAGGTAGAAGCAAAGCATGGCACACCAGCTGAAAAGCCAGAGCCATCGTGCAAAGAAACCCAGCCCCATTGTTTGGGAACAAAGTAGAAATTTCTCTGACTCCAGTTTCAACTCACACGTGGAAATGAAAGAAAATGACTGTCAGTGGTCTACTGAAACAGCCGACAGAGGACGAAAAATCTGTTGAGATTATTTTCCTGTGGACAGCAATAAGAGTGCCTGGGAAACCCATAAGCACAGTACACTGAGAATTACACAGCATGGAAAGACATGCTCAGTGATGCTGCCCTGTCCCATGCTGCCAGACAGACCCTGTCAGTGCCACTCCAATAAGGGGTACCAACAACTTGCCCTCCAGTGAGGCTAGAGCCCTTCTGTGTCACCCAGCAACCCTCATGACCAGCCATCCCCACCTGAACAACAAGGAACAAAACCAGTGTTTTTGTCTTCACAAAATTATTATTTATACGTTATCAGCAAAAGCTCTACAGTGTTGGAACTGGCCACAGGGTGTGGTGGCCTAAGTGCCAGTGCCCATCACTGCAGGAACAGCAGGAGCCGAAAACACATCCCATATGGGTGTTGGTTATTCTTATAGTATCACCACACCCCACCCTGCTAATTGCACTATGAAACTCTGATCTCTACCCTCTCCACAGCCAGCCTGATGGCAGGTACCTTTAGCCATTTATGCAGTCCCTCAAGGCACCAGCTGGTCCTCTCAAGGTCCCTTCCAACCCCAAATGTTCTGTGAATGTGTGAAACCCAGACTTGATCCCAAATTCTTTGCCCTGTAGAAGGTAACTGAGAATAAGGCATTTCTGTGCACATATGTGCAAGAAGACCACAGCGCCTTACTAGAGACACCTGCTGCCATGGATTGCACCTAAAACTGCAAGCCAGCGGGGATGATTTCCAAACAAATCCATCAAGTTTTAAACTAAAGAAAGCAACTGCAGCTGAAAGTAGACTGTTTGCCTGAGAACTATGGATTTTCCATAAAGTTATTTCTCCTTCCATATCCTCCAAATTTAAGAGCATAAAACTAACGTGAATATTTGCATTTAGTCAAAACCTCCCATTTCTAAACTTAACTCTGTGAAACAATCTTCAAGGTACTCGTAACTATTCATTTTCTGCCACTGTACCACCTTTCCCCAATACCTAGGGGAGAGGAGACTTTTCCCTTTATGCAAGATGTAAAAAGGTTTCAACACTTTTCTAGAGGGAAAGGAAGACATGCTGTCAAAAGGCATCATTACCTTCAATAGCATTGCTAGGGTTGCTAAAGGAATAGTTCAGGCTTATCAAAAGATAATGGCACAAGCCTTGATGATTCAGAGAGGAAAGGAATCACTAGAACTGCACTGACTGCATTGGGATTTGGGGAATCGCTCTAGGTTCAACACAGCTTTAAAGAAATCGTCTTCATTCAGTCCTCCCCGCTCAGCTGTCTCCATCCAAACACCATAACCCAAGTTTTGTGCAGGTATTTCACGTGTAACCCTGGAGTCTGCTCCCCTGTGCTGTGGTCAGACACTCCAGAGTGCAGGTCTGCAGGCATCAAATTCCTTACGAGTCTGTACCTGACTTTCTGCTAATCCACTTGCTACCCACTAATAACCTCTGTGCTTTGGCAGGAGTTTTTGCCAGGCCCTTTGAGGCAACAAGGGCACCATGGCAAATGTCAGCTAGTTCAGCTCTTCCCTTACACACAAACATGAGGCTTCTGGCAATGGTGTTCTGTAGAGCAAAGCCCTCTTTGGTGTCCGACACCAGGAATTGTCCACTTCGTGGCTAGACACCAGCAACTCAGCCTATGCTAAACTGAGAGCAGGTTGCTCTGGTCAAGCTTTGAGCTGCCTAAAGGCTGAAGAAACACCTCACCAAGCATCAGTGCTCATAACCACATAACCAGTGATCTGGTGCACACCATGTCCAGGAAGGTATGTTCCGAGTCCTGCCTGCTCCATGGGTCTGGCCTGACTCTGGACTTCCCAAGTAGCAATCATGGCTCCCCTATAGACTGCTAAACGATCAGACTGATGAACCACTGAACTAAGGGCACCTTTCACCATCTCCAGTAGATACGGCTGATTGCCAAGGCAGTCTTGGTCCGTTTGCATCTTTGCTTCTGGAGGACAGTACCATCTTCTTTCTCCACATCCTCAGCCACTGCACCTACACTGTTGTCTTTCATTTTTATCATAGAATCATAAGGGATTGGAAGGGACCTCGAAAGATCATCTTGTCCAATCCCCCTGCCACAGCAGGATCACCTAGACCAAGTCACACAGGAACATAGCCAGGTGGGTTTTAAATGTCTCCAGAGAAGGAGACTCCACAACTCCCCTGGGAAGCTGTTCCAGTGCTCTGTCACCCTCACTCTGAAGAAGTTCCTTCTGATATTTATATGGAACCTCCTAAGTTCTAGCTTACACCCACTGCCCCTTGTCCTATCACCAGATGACACTGAGAAGAGCCTGGCTTCCAGTATTTATTCTACACCCACACTTCCAGTATTTATTCTACATTTCTTCAGCCTCCCACTTACTCTTTTGTCTGCTTCTCAAACCTGTGCACATTTAATCCCACCTGCTTCCCCCAGAACTGTTATGAACGATGCCTTTTCCAGAAGCACTTACCCAGATGCCAAGCTCTGTTATCCCTGCAGCAGAAATGTGCTCGCCACAGGAAGTCCTGAGGTTTAACCTGTTACCTTGAACTACCTGTGGCTTTTCACTTGCATTTAATAACACTGCTTCACACAGCACACCAGCCAGTACACCCATATCCAACTTAATGAGCACCTCGACACAGCCGGGTCGCCACTCTAACAGCAGAGCAGACCAGCTAACAGATGCCTAATGATGGCAGGAGGAAGCATGTTCACCAGCAGTGATTGATTAGCAAATTGGCTAGCAAGAGTGGCATGAGGCAGCCACCACCAGCTACCCTAAGCAAAACCACCCCAAGGAAAGACACCAATCAATATAGTTTCAGTTTTTCCAAGGAGCATCTAGATCATGATCTGGGTCTTTATATTATCAGTCAGTGCCTGGCAAAGGGTAAACCTAGTAAAAAATAAAATAGGTGGTATGTACCTGAAGAACCCATCTCCCACTGGTGTTCACCTTGTCCTAAAACACCTGACATCTTGGCTCAACATACTCCAAGTGTTTGTCCATGATAGTTACAAGACCAACAGCAAAACTGTATTTGCTAGTGGACTGCTGGCATCTCCCAGCCTGTGGTCCTATCCAGGGCTGCGATTGTATTCGCTTTGTTTCCCAGCTGAAAACAAGACCCTCATCCAACATTTGGGCTGCAGGAATGGAGCCTTCTGAATAGATTCAGCAATTTTGCATAAAGCTTGCGTTTGTATCTCTTTGTTGGAGCCAATGTTGGAGTTGAGAATGCCACCCACCAGCTGTTGCATGTGAGCACATCTGCACAAACACAACTGCACTTCATAGAGTCAACCAAAAAAATAAAGAGATGTCTTCTTTGCACCACTGAAACTGGGAGCCCAGCGACAGACTGATCCCTGGGGCTGGGGAGTGAGGATCAAGATGTCATCTCAGCAATTCTCCCTTCTTCCCAATGTCTCTGCAAATGCAGGATCCCTATCTCACTACTGGGACAATTCTTTTCCTTTCATTCCCTTTTGAATCTGTTACACGTACACCTGATCTGTGTGGCTGCCTGTCCTACCATCCAGCCGCCTTCACTGCGGAAGTTCATCCTTGCATGAGTTACTGCCTGTCCATGCATCACTGGCTCAGGACCAGATGCACAATAAAACTCTATTGATGTCCAAATGCTGGTTTTTTTAATTCATTGCCATACATGTTTAGTCCTGTGGGCTGTTTGCCCGGTGCGCTGGCTTTGGAGGACACAGTGCCTTGTTAATCAGGGCTGTTGGAGATGCCATGGAGTCTGCTTCCGGAGGTACAGCACAGATACACCCGTGATTCACTCCGGCATTAATGCTGTGCTACCTCCATGGAGCACAGAAGTGGAAAGGACCTCCTGGGTCATCAAGTTTATGTGCCTGTCATCACTAGGAACCACGTCACTAAATCAATTAGGAGATATTTGATTGGCCTATCACAGCTAATGGGCTCTTCAGTCTGGCAGAGGAATAACAGGATCTGAAGGCTAAAAGCCACAGCCAGGTGATGTCAGGCTGGAAACAAGGGGTGATCATTTAACGGTGCCTGGGTCTGCGCAGTAGAAGACCAGTCCAGGGCATCCTATATCACTGGTGGGTTTTCAGTTGTGTGAATGTTTTAGACATTTTAATGTGTGCTTTCTGCCCCAAACACTTAAGTCTCGATGAATCCCCAGAGTGCTGCAATAAGGTTTGTGAGAGGTAACAAAGAAAAGCAGTCTACACCAGCCTTGCAATAAAGTATTCCAGTAATATTTCTTTATACAGAATTGCACCTCTGCTGGGAGACATCCAGAGGAATCCACACCAAAATAAAAGGTTAAAAAATATTTTAAAAAAAATAATCACTATTCTGAGTGAAAGAAGAGTCAAGTCTAAAGAACCCTCTGGCTGCAGCTAACTGGTTTTAATCCCACTCTGAGTTTCAACCATCACCAGGTTTACAAAAGCAAGCAGTTAAGTGGGATTTGTCATTGTTTAAGGTACAGCATCAAATAAAACCAAGAAATACTGTATACGCCCCAAGCTTTTTCCTCACAAGCTTTTGAAGATACTCTCTTTGATTAGACTGGCAATGATAATTAGCATATCTTCAGGCTGGATATTTAATTAATTACAATGAAATAACGAGTCTCTCATTTATACTAAGAAACCAGGCAACTTTTGTTGCAATATTTTCTTCTAACTGAACATGGACCCACTGCATCATGGTTACAGTGATGCCAGGACACGCTTCCTGTTCATTGCCAGAATTCCGGGAAGTTTTCAAATTTTCATTAAATTAGTTTAAAACTTCAGGCCAAATAAGACGTTTTGCTTCATTCTCAAGCTTTTCTATAGCCCGTGTTTCATGCAAAATAAGAATCTCATATGTAAGTGATGCTAATCACTGCAAAATGATTGCAAATCGCAGCAACAGCCCAGACACATTTGAAATGAACACTTGCATTGCATGGGATTGTGTTGCAGGCTTACGTGAGATGATTAGACTATGTAAAGTGGTGGAGTTGTCCAGAATTCACAGCACATTCCACACAAGGGATCCTGCATTTGTGGAGGGAATTTTGAATCACTAAGTGATGGGAAAATAATTAGCCTTGCCACTGAACAACAGTGCAAACAGCTACATTTTGCTCGGGAATTAAGGACATATCTTTAGCTTCTTGCTGGATATTTGCAGGAAGCACTGGATCAGGCTGCCCAGGGAGGTGGTTGAATCATCATCCCTGGACATGTTTAGAAGTCATGTAGATCTGCAGTATTTACACCTGATTATGGTTTTGCTCAAGGGAATAATGTCCTTTGTCCATCCCTGATTAGCAGATATCCAAAGACCCTGTTGACATTATCCCAATCATCCCATGGGATCACAAGGCCCAAGCAGAGGATCCATATTGAGAGTTTGAGCTACACTGGACTTCCTGCATACACACAGCTGGACAGCTTTGTGCTCACATTACTGGTAGTTGGTAGTCATGAACCCATGGACCTCAAAAGACAAAGCACCAAGTCTTGTAGCAAGAACAGCCAAACTGAAGCTCTGCTGAGACTAGAAATGCTCAAGAACACCATGGGGCACTCATGCAGACTAACAGCTCCAAAAAACTGTCCAAATACAGAGATGTATTCTTTTATACTACAGGTGTCCCTCAGGGAACAGGGAATTCTGTCACTAGAATGAAAAAGGTCAGTGCAATGGGACACACAACTAAGAACCAGAACATCAATTGCCTGCTGAATGCTAACAGGGTGATCTCACATCTGGACTGCCCTCTGCTCTGAGCTGTGGAAAAACTCATGGTGTGGTCTACACAGTCAGCAGCAATGCAGGATGGAGACAGCAATCCTGACGGCAAAATATAGGTAGCAGCTATCAGGCCAAAGGGTGGGACCAACTCAACAACTTGATTCCCCTGTGTCATAAAGTGACATCTGGATTCATTGCAAGGGACAGAGTACAGCACCTTGAAGGCAGGCTCAAATAAGTAGAGCCTGTACAGTAAAGGCCCAAGGGCAAATGAAAATGGATCAAGGCTACTAATATATAAGGTCATTTAAACTAAGTATTGAGGGAAAGCCAACAGTTTGACAAGATATGGCTTGAAAAAAGTAGTCTCCAGCAGAGAAGTCACAACAATTTGTATCCTTAGTAAAAGCATAGGAGAGAAGCCAGAAAACAGTCAGGGAGCAAACAGCAGATTGCAGCCCCAGACATCCCTCTCAGACTTGCAAAGAGGGAGAGAGAACAGGACAAGACACCACACACACACACTTTTCTATCCAAGCACCAAGGGTTTAAAAAGCAAGGTGAGTGAAACAGCAGTGCCCTGGTTTCGGATGGGGTTATTAATGCAACCAGCACCACAGAAACCTGGTGGAGGGAAGATAAGCAGCAGAACACAGTAATGAGAGGGTGTAAGTTACACAGGAATGAGGGTAGGCTGTGCTGGTAGACAAGGTGAACATAAAGGAGCTGGGCACGAAGGCATGTACTAGAGCAGTTTTCAAAGAGTATAACTAAGTTAACTGTATCAGCAAGTGGCACAGAGCCCCCTACAACTGCAGTCCCATGCCCAGACATTATAGTGTTAGAGTTATTCTATCATCCAGCCCAATCCAGAACAGAGCAACAACCGCAAAACCCTAAAAGAGATGAGTGAGGCTGTGATGGGTATAAGAGGATACAAGCACGAGCAATAGAAGATGTCTCCAAGGCACAGAGCCTTTTCTTCAGCACATCCTGAGCAGTATCCAGGAACTAGTGGGTTTGATTTCGAGCATATTGCCAGCAGCTCTTTGCACCTTAAAACTGACAGTCTTGAAGGTAGCCTCGCAACCCTGCTACAGTAAGTTTAGCTTGAAGAGGGAGCTGACTAAAAAACAGAGGCACTTGTTCAAAGAAAATTAAAAAGGAAAAGTCAGCAAGGAAAAACACACCCAGGAGGTGGGAAGACTATTTGAAGAAGTCATTAGAGTAAACATGCATCTCTTAAGTGGAAAAACATTTAGAATGAAAGCCAGCGTGGTTAACAAAGTGGGACAATTAACAGTAAAATGAGGCTAAGTAGAGTAACTGTCCAAATAATGAAAATGTAAAATCAAAGTCTAAAATGTAAAGTCTGCAGTTGTGCCAAGATGCACCAAAGACTCTCAGCAGCATTTTTCCAGTCACAGGCACTAATAACAACACACATTGAAGAGTCCATGATCTCAAGGCTAAGGGAGGCTCCAGGGAGGATAACACCGTAACAGAAGAGCTAAATTAACTCTTATTCACAAGAAGCTCATAAATTCTGGTAACACAGAGTCATAGTCGGGGATTAACCCCTGGAGGGGGTGGGCGGCAGCACTGGAGGGGTTCAAGCTCCATACTGCACTCTTAGGGAAGCGGGAGGAAAGCTCAAATAAACAGACTAATGAAGTGCACAGAGAGTAGAGACAGACTGAGGAAGACTCGCAGATCTCGGGGCGGCAAGTCCTGTCTCATCTGTCCATTAGAGTCCCCAGAGCATGGGCAAGCAGCAGCATTGCTTGACACATTGAACTTTTGTTTCTAATGAACCAATTTAAAGACCTCTCTTCTAAAAGCTTCTGATGAATGTAAAGCATTATAAAAGAGCAGCTTCTTTGAGTTAAAAACGTTCAAAAATTTGAAGAGTAATAAGAGGTCAGCTCTCCCAGTGGAGGTGAGACCCAACAGGAATCGCTGCAGCTCTGCTTTTTATAAATGAATCTGAAAAGGCAATTAGCAAAGGGACAAATTGAATGATTCAGAAGAGTTCAAAGCTTCAAGTCAACTGAGAAAAAAGCGTTAAGTCACTCAAGACACAGTAACTGGACAAGAAAGTGTCAGACAAATTTCACCATTCAAAAACAGAGACAGGGGAAAAGAGTAGCTCTGCTATTCCTGCATATTACAAGTCTACATTAGCAATCACTGCCAGGGTGTGTATTATGGAGACGTCGCAGGTAGGGTCACAAATAAATGTCACCTCATTGTTGAGGAGCAATCAGAAAGGTCTAGCACTCTGTAGGAGCTGTTCAGAAAGTGAAAGGACAGAAAAAAAATACTGGTTCTGCTGCTGTACCACTGCTGAGTCTGCTCAGCTACATTGTACTGCACAGCTGTGGCACCATGGTCTTCCTCATCATCACAGCAGTGATGTAGAGAGCTGGACAGGAAGGGCTTTTGTCTAAACTCACAGCAACAACTATGCTGGAAAACAGGCTACAGAGGCAGGTATGGTTATGACAGACACCAAAAAACCAGGAGTGACCCAGAGAAAATTAGCAGTATTTGTTATTCAGGCTTACTCATAGCACTAGAATTAAGGGATACTAAATAAATTACTATACAGTAGGTTTAAACAAACAAAAGGAAGTGGTTCCCCCCCCACTCGTTGCATACAATCTAATTGCATTGTGGAACTCATCGCCCCAGGATGTTGTGGATGCCAAATATACCAAGGGAGTCAAAAGTCAATTAAGCAAATTCATGGACTGGTCCATCAGTGGCTATTAAACATGATGATGGAGATGCAGCCTCTGGCTGGCAAGTCCCTAAACCTTATGAACCTTTATCATGGGATTAATACTTTGTGCTTGCCTCGTTTATTTCTCCCACCAAACACAGACAACCACAGTCAGATCCAGGACCCAGGTACCACAGTTCTCCAGTTAGTGAAGGCTCTCAGCATACTCTCTGGTCTCACTACATGCCACTTCTGGTCTAGAGAACTGGACTGCCTTTGTCCCTGTCCTGAAGTGACACTAAGCCTTCTGAAAACAGGGTGGGTTGCCAATGTCTTGGGCTAAAACGTTGGGCCTTAAACCTCTGGAGATGCCTAGGACATGAAATCCAAGACGTCAAGTCCTTTGTTTAGATGTCATGATTTATAATCTGAGTGACACTTCCTCTTCTGTCTCCCTAACAATGGCAAAACAAAGGGCTATAAACAAATCCTGTCTCCAGATGTTCTTTTGCCCTCATTAGTGACCAACTTGGCTAATGCTATTTCATCAGCCCTTTGTTTCAGGGTGGCAAGCCAACATCAGCAAGTGGAGGACACTTTGATGGGCTCCCCCCACTTGGGATGTGACAAATTCCCAGGACACTCCTGCCCAACACTCACTATGATAACAAGCATCGAGCTGAATTACTGCCCTCAACAATGTTTGGTACGTGGAAAAACTTGTGCTTGCTAATTACAATTGCCCCATAAAAATCCCCCTCGGGCAGCCACGTGCAATCCTGGTGAAAAGCAGCCCTACCCCTTGGCAGTCCACTGCAGCAGCAGCCCAGGTAGAGGTGACATTTCCTCTTTGAAGAGCCTCCCCAGCACTGGAGATGCCTCACCCACTCACCAGATCTATTCCTAGACATATCAGTTCCTATTTCTTTTTCCCCACTGACTGTTCCACTGATGCAAAGAGACAAGGTTGAGAATCAGTTGGACCAAGCACATAAGTAGGAGACAAGACAAAGATTTTCCATTTCCTTTGAAGCCTACTATCCATTACTTTTGATAAAAGGTGCAGCAGATTTATTTCTCTGGTTTGAGCTTCTAAGCTTCTTTAGTAAGTCTGGCAGGAAGAATCTCAAAGCAGATGCCAAACCCTGCAATCTGTTTATGCGTGGTAGAAATAATCCCTTTGCCTGGTGCCTGACAGAGCTGAACCCTGACATCCATGCCAGCCCCCGATGGACTGTCACTCAAGAGCCAAAACAGAGCCTGTGACAGGATCTCTTCTGCCCCCCAGAGAACCTTCTCTCAATCAACCAACAACCACACATTTCACTTTTATCTGAGCATCTGCCACAGCCTAACACAAGGTTGGAAGGAGATACACAGAGCTGTCCCCAAAGCCCATCGTACCTCCCCACCATGCCAAGTCTCTACAGGGACAGTTGGGCAGTTTTCTCCCCTCCTCCTTTCCTCCTCCTGCAATTTGACTTCTTTCTACCTTTAGACACTTTAAAAATTGACACTTGGAGCCCAAAGAAACCCTGGTAAAAAGGTACCTTGGTTCCCAAAGCCACCCATAGTACCAGATAAACATGGGCCAAGCTAACAAGGTCCTTTTGGCTGGCTGGCTGCCTTGAACTGATGAAGTCCAACTACATGAGTCACATCACCATAGCCAAATCCCCAGTACTAAAGCAGATGCAGACATTTTTGAACCAGAACAAGCTGCAGAGGGAACAAGGAAACCCAGTCATGAAAGGAATAAATCCAAGGGAAGTACTTGGCACTTCACTTTTGACACAGAAGGGCTGATCAACTTTTACTGTGGAGGGACAAGGAGTGAGATAGTGAAAATGGATCTTCCCTTCGCTCCCAGGATGCCCAAGGACTTTCGCATCCCTGCACAGAGAACAGCTGCTGCAAGTCTTTACATCTCATAATGATAGATTCCTCATTTAAAAATAAACCAATGCAGCCCGGGATATGTGCCAAAACATTTCCCCCAGTTTTTCTACGTCCTACATTTTAAAGGCAGCTGATCAGCTCCATCTTTGCTGATCCCTCAATCCTTCCTTTAATAATTCCCCAAGTTCCCATTAAAATCATTGTGTTGCCCTCATCACCTTTAAGCTTCCCCAGAGCTTTAGTCCCCTGCTTTGGCCGCTCTTGTTCAGTTTCGCATCATATTGCACTACTGCTTCAACAGCACCAGCAGTCTTTGAAGTTCTTTTGGTGAATTCTCCCACAGGCATCACTGCTGAACCCTTTGTGTACCAGCTCTAAAAATAACAAAAACAACCCCAAACAACTTCTACTGAGTTCCTCCATCTCCAAAAATACAAGCAAGTTAATAGTTCAGAGCCAGCTGGAACAAACTCTGTTATTCTTCACACAATGATTTTGACTTTCAGGTTGATTTGGTCCCTAAAACTTACCAAAAAAAGAGATCCAAGGTTTGCAAACAAGGTTCAAACTCACCACGTTGTGCAATATACAGGCTATCAAACCCGGGATCTCATTACACCCTCCGCCTCCCACTCCGGTTTGTGTTCCCTTGTTACATCTTGTTTCAAATTAGACGGAAAGTTCGTCACGCCAGCGGCAGCAGCTCCCTGTGGCACCACTGCAGCAAACAAGATTAATAAGCAGGACTACAGGCAGCTCTCAAAAGCATCAAAACACAAAGAGGAAACCAGAGAGATGTGGGAAAGTCCATGACCCTGCCCTGAATAAAGACCAATTCTCGAGACGCTTGAATAACTTTAGGACATCCATGAACTTCTCTATCATTAGTGTCATTTCTCACTTCTAGCCTCAACACTTCACAAATTTAAGTGAACATGAGTGAAAAGATGCTTTGCACAGCTTTTTTCATCAGCACAGCTCAAAGATTTAAGTAGTCCATTTGAACTGGGTCATTTATATCGTAGACAACAGGGCATGCTCAGCAAGCAGGGGACATCAGGACTTTAGCAGCAAGAAAATAACCTGTCCTTTGTCAGCAGACTCTGCTGTCCTAGCCCAGGATCTCACACCTCCCAAAATATGGGCTTGCAACTGCCTTACTCCCCTAACTTAATTCCAACATATGACCTGAAGTCAAGCTATCCTTCTCACAGTAACAGCTGGCTGGGGGTGCTATCTGACTGACCAGCTTTCCACCCGATTGCACCCGAGTCCCACATGCTGTCCCTCCATTAGGGCACACCAAGACCTGCCATTTATCTAACTGGCCATCAGCTCCTTGGGGCTTTACACCAGCTGAATCATTTTTCAATAGCCTGGAGAGGCTGACCTCAGAGCGCTGCCTTGCTTATCAGCTGAACTAGGGAGAGAGGAGAGATTTGCTACTGGCAAGTAAATTAGTCACTGGTTAGGGTAAAACAATTTACTTCTTCCATGAAGCTGAATCTGGGGTTCAGTAACAGCCCCAGACTCACTCATCTGCTGCTGAGGTCCCCAGGTTCAGTGCTGTTACTGCAAGGTGAGGGAGAGTTGACACTGCACAGCTATTTCACCCTGCTGCAGCAGAGACAGCATCACTGGACGTGATCTCTGTAACAAGCAGGTTCCAGTGATGGAAATTCCCAGCCAAAAAAATACTACTCTTAACAGTTCAGGTGCACAACAGCCCATCAGATGTCACTACTTCCCATCTTAACTCCTTTCCCCACTCTCCCCCCTACCTGCCCTAAGAACACTGTCAACTCTCCCAGGCACATGATGACTATATTTTGCTTCTACAGGACCAGCTAACACCAAAACAGAAGTGGTCCCAGAGATTTTCTCCAAGTAGGTACAATGGGACTGCCCTAATGGCACTGCCAGTTCAAGAACTGCTGTCACTGGCACCACAGATGAGAGAAGAGGACTCTCTGGGCTGCAGAGGAAGCATGCAGTGCCCACACTGGTGAGGACATGGTCACCAGAAGACAGCAGGGCTGCTAAGCTGAGCTGCCATTCAATTGGGGATTTCCCAATTGCAAACCAAATTAGTTTTGCTTTTTTTAAATCATTCTCCATACAACTGGTGATGAGGACAAGAGGACTCACAAGGAATATTTGAACCTCCCCCTCTTACTCTTGGCTTGCAGCACTAGTTCCAAAGCCCCACAAGTGAGACCACCGCATTTGCATGGCATGTAACTTGGCACTGCAGTGATGAATACGTGATGAATAGTAAGCCCTTCTGAAGCAACAACCATAAGTCGGGCCAGATGAAGAGTTGCTAATTATTTCCTCCCTCCTCCCCACCTTTGGCTGTTCCTTGGAAAGTCCATAAGCAGTACGAGGGTGTCCATAAAATAAACATTTGGCTGCTTTCTTGAAGAAAGCTTGGAGAGACCAAAACTGGCTGTGTGGGCAGAGTCCTCAGCAGGGTGCAGTAACTGAAGCAAAAAGAAACCTCCTCAGGGGCTGCTGTAGCATTTGGGATGGGGGAAGTGGAGCAGAAAACTTTATAGAAATGCTATTTACATCTGTTTGACCCTTGTAAAACAGGTCCTCAGGCTCTTCCCTACTTGGAAGCATTTGGATGACAGGCTGCAGCAGCTGTTTGATCCTTCCCAGGGGAAAGGAGTGGTGCAGACTTGCCATGGGTACCCACCAAGCAGTGCATACAGCCTGTGCCAAGAAGTGAGTGAAGGCAGAGTGGTCCCACGAGTTTTGAGAGGCAGAAGGCAGGACAGAGGATGCTCTCTGTGAAGACAAGATGCTGCCTGCAGTGCCACCTCTTGCCTCATAGTCCCACATTTGCTGGAGTAGCCACAGAAAGTGAAAGACACCTGCACTCTCCTCCAGACTCCACCTTGCTGCCCCAGTCTTCCCTGACAGGTTGCTCCTCCCTAGGAGGCTACTTATCTTCTCCCACTCAAATCCCTTGATGTGCTTGCCAAAGCCCAGCCTGCTACTGGGTCTGGTTGCCTGAGTACTGCCAGTTCCTTCAAGGCTGCAACTCAGCTCTGGGCTACCACAGGACTAAGTGGCTCTGAAGTTTGGTCCTCCCTTACTTTGTCCCAATTACCCATTGGAAGTCTGCAGGTTAACCCATTCCCACACCATGTGCTAGCCTCAGACCTTGGAAAGCCAATACCTTGAGGTACAGAGGAGGGTCCCCATGTACTAAGACCAAGAGAGTCCAAGACGAACACATCTGCTGTTGCTGAATCTAGCGTGGACGCACACCAGTGACCAACGCATCCAGACACAGCTCTGAGCAGCTCCTGCTGCTGGTTCAAAGCCAGGCTCAGAACTCACTGCCTCAGCCTGCTTCTACATTTGCTACTCCAACCTTCCTTATCCAGAGGCCAGCACCAACTCCAGCTCTCTCTGCATCACCAGAGGGACAAAAAACAGCACTGTGGAGGCGTTCTGCTTGCTAGGGGATCATGGGGAAAGGGTGACAGATGCCAGACTTGCATGGTCCTACATCCAGCAGTTCCCTAGCAACTTTGTGCTATGGGTAGTAAACGACAGAGTCCCACAAGAGGTAGCAGATAAATGCTGATGCACCTGCAAATGCTCTGACCTTTTGGAAGGAAAGTTTCAAGTCTTATTCAGGACAGTACTGGGTGTGACAGCTGGCTCTGCTGCTGGCTTCTGTCACTGCTCCTCACATTGCAAGAAGCAGCTTTGCTTTATCCACCACTTCAGAAAGACAAAATTGGTTTTGACCCCCTTGTTCCACTGTGGGTGCCATGAAGGATGATGGACAAAGGAACACAAAGCATGGCATGCCCTTATCCCAAGGGCTAGCACACAGACCTCAGGATTGCTCTGCCCCACAGCACTGGCTACCCCATGACAGCTCCCCTTTTCCTGGGTACGGGGCATCCCATTGTGGCCAGGGCTCCCCACTAGGTTCATACCCAGCAGGCACCAACACCACGAGCAGCCAAGCAAACATTGCCTCCTTCTCCAGCCTGTTGAGCAACCACCAGTGGGTGGACACACACCCAGGCTAAACAGCTCCAGTACCACCGCTCCCACCAGCCATGGCTTATACCCAGGTCACCAAACACATTCTTGCTTTGGGTGCACTAGTTCTCACGCTCCTCCCCGGGAGGGAGCCCACGTTGCTCAATTCCACTTTAGCTCTTGTTTCCCCTACGCTGAACCCGGAACCAGATTTCACTCATCACAAAACGTGCCAGCCCTTCTTGCCCTCACAGGCTCTGTCACAAGGACAAGAGGACACGATGCTGCCATCACGATAGTCAGAGCAGGTCTGTGCCTTGCCACTTGGGCTGCAGCATGACAGCCTGTCCCACACACAGAGGGCTGCAGACTGGCCCAGGACTTAATGGGGAGGAAAAGGTCCCAGTGTTGCAACTGCCATTCTCTGTAATCCCCGCATTTGACTGCCTCTGAGCACAGGTCAGCCTGTGAGGCATCTGAAGGACAGAGGGTTTAAAGGCTCACAATGCCTCCTCAGCACAGCCTTTACTTCCACATGACACATCTGGCTTTTGCAATCCAGGTTAGCACTCATCTACCCTATTTCAACTTCAAAGCACTCTGCAAGCATTAACCAATTAATCCCTCACCACCCTCAGAGGGAGGTGAGCAGCTTTATTTTTATCCGTTTCCCCATCAGTGAGAAGGAGAGAGTTAAGTGCCTCTCCCAAGGCCATCCCTAGCTGAGTCTCAGCTGACTGCACTTGACTCCCAGCTCTAGGCTGGGACCATCAAGAGGTACATCTCAGGCAGCAGAAATGCTGCCAATTCAGTCACAGCCACCCAAGCAGAGCTGCCACCAAACACCTCTGGTTTTCCCTGTGCCCAATATGACTTGGCTTCTTGAATACTTTCTGGTCATCAGTGACCTGGAAGGAAAATGACCCAAAACAAGTGAGACAGAGCAGGCCACCAACACACAGCAACCAGGACAGGCACTGTGAGAGCCAGGGGCACCCGCACTCCAGAGTTTTTAACAGGCCCATAAAATGTTCTACCTCTTGCAATAAAAAAGAGAGGCCAGTAGGGATGGTACTGTGGTTGGCGTGACTGAAGGTAGACAGACAGCCAAAATGTGCCATGAGCTACTGGCAGGGCTTTTTAGCTTTGACTAAAAACTAGGGCAAAGTATCCCAGCTCTTTCTGCACTTCAAATCACACATTTCCTCCAGTTTAGGCAGAACTTGGTTTAGGGAACCCCACAACCCTCCAAAGCATTAGCAGGGGCGATGAGCTGAGCATCATCCAGGAGACTGCAAGAAGTTAGCACCAGCATGGTGACAGCTCACTCCAGGTGGGACATGTGTCCCTGGAGTGATGCCCCCCTCACCTATCCTTTACATCAGCTAAGGCTCACCTCAAACTCTGCCCGTGAGCAGCAGAGCAGCCACGTTTACCGCATTCACAGCCCCCAAAGCATAACCAGCCAAAACAGCATTTTGCCATCTACAGTGACAATTCCTTTGTCAAAGACACGGGCTGTGCTCCTCCCTCACCCAGCAGGCAGCTGGGCAGAGTTCTCACACAAGGGCATGCTCAGAAGGAGAGAAGGAGCCACTGTGGTTCCAAACAGCCCCAAGAGACACGGAGCTGTGCAGGGTGCACAAGGTGTTGCGCACCAGACCGCGTTGTCAGTCGTGGCTGCATTTATCATAACCCTCCCGTGGGGATGAGACAGCTCGCTCAGGAGGGACCTCCCAAGCTTCAAGAGCACCCCCTGCTCCTTCCATGACACAGGATTGCTCCCAGTTCCCTTTCAGTCTGGCAGCAATTTCTGTCCCCAGGATTCCTTAGAACAAGCAAAAGCCTCTATGGCTTTTGTAACACCACTGACCCAGAGCAGGACTCAGGTTCCTCTACTGTGGCTCCGGTGGCAGGGCGAACCCACAATCGCAGGGTTTACAGAGAAGCACTGGTTCATTTTTCTCATCATTTGCAGTGGCTCAGCACTAACCACTGACAATTATTCATTACCATTCATCCTGAGGTCCCAGATTGCTCACTAAACCCTGTGAAGTTGTCAGGATCCCAAAGCCTTCTGGATGGAGAGGGGCAGCCTTTGAACAAAGCTCTGCAATGCCAGATCAATACTGGAAAGAGCTGAAATCAGTCCAGCATTTCACTGAAGCAGCAAGAGACTTTCAGGCAGATGAAATGCAATTCTCTAACTGCAGTTATTAGAGACAGTGGAGGGAGAAGTCTTCTATTACAGATACAATACCATCCCAAGGGAAGGCTTTTCTTAGCATCAGGAATCACTGAATACCCGTCTAAAATAGCTCACATAATGTGCCTTAAATTTATTGCTAAGCACAGACCTTAAGTCACAGTAGCAGCTTAAAAGGCCAGATTTGCCCACCTACGCAAGGGACGTCACATCTGCGCCTACAGCGTGGTTGCAAAGGGGCCTCAAGGAGGGGAGGTAGAGGTGTGGCTCCCACAGGTTCCACTCAGCTCCACAGGAGCACCCCAAGGTGCAGAGCACGGGACTGGCTCACAGCAGACAGTGCCACCTGCTGACACCTGTCCCATCCCTCCCACTAGAGCGATTTTGCACCTCCCAGTTGTATCTCAAGTACCACTCAGACCCCAAAAGCAGCACCAATTCTGTGTAATGTTCTTGGCTGCTCACTGGGCCACTCCTGCTTTCCATGTGGCTATGTGGAACAGACACCAAGCTGCTGGATGACCCACTGTCTGGCCACGACCATCAGTGTGGCACAGGAGTTAACATGACATGCCAACACTGTTCTTCAAAACAAGGAGGAAAAGACAGGGACCTGCACAGCAATAGAACAAGGAGAATTTCTGGGTGTACTGTAGTCTTTCTCCTCAGGATGTTCTTGCATGGGAACCCTTCTCTTTGATATCTGTCTAGACCATTGCCATCATCTAGCCCCTCTTGAACTGCTCAACACTTTTTCAGGCATGGAGAGGATCCCAAGCTCCTCAGAAACACCTTGGAGACCGTCTCATGCTGTTCATACACCACGATTAGATCTGCATTTGGAAGCTGCAAATGCACTGCATGTCCACAGGCCCAAAGTGCCTTGGATAATGGCTGTAGGATCTACCCTGACCCTGCAGTGATGCAACACCCTCACAAAACCCCTATGCACTCCTCCAGGCAGGATTTGTAACATGACCCAAACCAGAATCAAAACATGAAGCCAAGCCACCAAGCTGAGCAGGGCAGGGGACCCTCAGGGACTGGGAAGGCCCTTGGCACTCACTACAAGAAGTTTTGTATTGGATGAGTGAATTCTTCACCACATTCCCAAACTTATAAGCCTTTAACCTGCTCTTTCCAACAAGTCGTGGGAAGGTGAAATCAATTTTCCAGCCCGCATTTGCTTTTCAATGAACTCACCAACAAGTTGCTTAAGTCACATCTTACTTCATCTCTTGAAGAGGAATTCTGTCCTTATAAAAGAAAACTCAAGTTAAAGAGAAAAACCTCCAGAAACAAAGGAGTGCTGGCATGTTCTCTGCATATGAGCTACCATTACTACTGATGGTTTACCCTGCAGCAGTCACTACAAGCCCCAGTGCCGCTGTGCCACGTACTGAATGACCTGCACATATTAAAAGCCAATATTCTCTGCTGCAGAAACGGTAAGGAGAGGAAAGACAAGAGAGTCACACGTGGAAAAAAACCCAGAAATTAATTGACTAGCCTGTTACACAATGAAGGGCAATACTGAGCTGTGCACACTAATTTCCATATAAAATGTGCTTATTAGATATATTAAAGGACACAGGACACTGCTATCAGTCTGTATAAACAGCACCAGCCTGTACAACCCCCAAATCTTCCCTCCTCTTGTCCTGCCTTCCCCTTGCAGACATTTCACTCTAATTTTAGCACTAATTAAATTAAACCTCTGACTCACCTCGTATCTCTGAGTTAGGCTTTTATGATCTTTGCTACAGGACCTTGCCGTGCTGTTACTTGACAGCTTTCTCCCAAACACACCCGACTCTGCCTTTTGCAGAATTTGGCAATGATCACCAGCTTACAGGAACATGCACGGGGCTAAAACCCAAGGAACTATCTCAAAAAAAATCAACCCCTGTCTTATACATCCATGGTCTGCCGGCAGAGAGCACAGCGGTGTTGCACTGCCCTGGCTCCATGGGAGGGAAGCCCAAGGATTTAATTAACGTACAAACCACACTCGAGAAACCAGGAATCACAGAATTATTGAGGCTGGAAAAGAACTCTAAGATCATCCAGCCCAGCCTATGACCTAACATCACCACATCAGCCAGATCATAGCACTAAGAGCCACATCCAGTCTGTCCTTAAACACCTCCAGGGATGGGGACTCCACCACTGCCCTGGGCAGTCCATTCCAGTGTCTGATCACCCTTTCCATGAGGAAAGGCTTCCTAATATGCAGCCTAACCCTCCCCTAGCAGCTTCAGTCCCTGCCCTCACCAGACCTTTCCACTGTTACCCAACCACCTCACATTCAGCCAGAGGTTGCAGCTAGGCTCCTGGATGAGCCTGAGAAGGAACAAAACCTCTAAACACTATAAAGGCTTCATATAGTCAGTTTGCAGAGAGGGAACAGAACCCATTATCCTCAAAGTCCCGTCTCAAAATCCTTCTCTAACTGAAATTCTACCAGCGCTAAAAGGAATAACACAACCTGTTTCCAAAGGGCTCGCTCTGAGTTAATTGGCAAGCACAGAAATCAGTGCAGGTGCCAGCACAGCAGGACTACCTGGCACACCCCAAAAACCTGCCTGTCCATGAGCAAAGGCAGATGTAGACACTCTTCTGATGGAAGGGCTTGTTCTTCTGAGCCCTCTGAGAGAGGTCTGCCCTGGAGGAGAACATCATTCTATTCAAAAATCAGTCAACTTTGCTGCCCACACCCCTCAGACACATGGTTTTGAAACCAAAAATACCATCTTAGATAACACACCAGCTTTCAAATAAAGCCCTATAAAAGCAGGACAATCCCTGGAAGTATATATAGTGTTCTGCTATCCCAAGTATCATCATTACCTGGAAATGAATTCAGGAACTCGCATTCAGCCTGCAGGTCACAATTACAGAAGGATCCAGCTTCTTCCCACTAAAGCACCCAAAGCCCTTTCTCCACAACCCCACCACTAGCCTGCCCAAAGCCACCAGCATCCCCGTGGGTTTGGGAGACACAGATTTATATCATCAGGAGTCACAAGCCTTGGGTCAACTGAGCTTGTTTCCCAGTCATTTTCTTTTCAGTCAGGGTGGCACAGGAGAACCAAATTCAATTAACAGGATTAATAGCAATTAAGCCCCTATTGGAGGCAGGGTTCTGCTCTTTAGGCCTGGAAAGAAACTACATGTCGCTGCAGCAAGATAAGCAGCAGGTGATGCCAAAAGCTTTTTCTTTCCAAGGAATCGCCTCCTCCCCCCCTTCTCTGCTCAGAATTTGGCCCAGATGGAGCCAGTTCCCTTCCAGCCAGCTCCTGCCTCAGCCCTGCTCATTGCACATGGGAGAGCTCAGCCTCCTCTGAACACCAGTTATAGGGTCTGAACAAACCATGTCGAGGCAGGTCTGCTTCTATGCCTGTAGAAAAAACCCAGCCCAGCCTCACAGCATGTGGGGGAAAGAGCAGAGCGCTTGGAAGTGAAGCTGAAGTTGCCTTTAACTTGGCTTCTCAGTGGGATTTGCGCATGAAAGCACAACCCCGGTGTGCAGGGAGGCCCTGCAAAGAGGAGCCACGCCAGCTCCCCACACTCTGAGATGTTCCAACTCCTCCAGCCCACCCTTCCCACCGCAGGATCCATCCTTCTAGGCAGGAAGGGAGTGTCACTTGGCAATTTGTCCTCGGGTCTCACTTGGTTGTCACAGCACCTCACAGTAGTTATTTTCGCTACAGAGCAGCTTTCTGGCTTCCTGTGTTGTCCCTCAGTGTTCTTTCTAATTGAGGGCTTTGAATATTACCAGCATTTAGCAGCTGTTCTTCTGGCAGGAGGAGAGTGGAGGGCACCAAATCTTTCATTTAAACAACTTCTGTAAGTAGTGAAATGTGCCCTAAAACCTGAGCAGATGTCCCTCAAGTGGCCACCTTTCCCAGTCTTCCAGGGGTTCCTTTTAGCCACCTATCCTGTGAATTGTTGAATTCATCAGTCCCGAGCAGGAACAGGAATCTGTCACTCAGAATTTCCCCAAGGGCCAGGCAACAGACAAATACTGGACAGAACTGAATGGGTTCATGAGGGCTCCTGTCCATGCAGGAGCAGAGCATATCTCCATCCAACAAGCAGAGCAGCAGCAGCTGGGAGCTCGCCTTGGTGGGTCTCACCGCATTGCACATGCTGTGTGCAGCAGCCGCCAAGCAGAATGGAATATGGGATGGGACCATGGCCACTTTGACACACTGAGGTTGGTGCCTGCAGTTCCTCTCCAGCCAGGGTGGGTTCTGCACAGCAAAATGCTGCCTGAGCCCTCAGAAGAGAGCTGGGATCAACTTTTGTCAAGGTCTTGAATGTTCTGAAGTCAGAGAGAGGCAAGAGGCAGTGCGCTCCACCAGTGCCCCGGGGAAATTGCGACAGAGTCACCAGCAAAAGCATTCAAAGATCACAAATGAGACCCAGATGATCATGAATCACAGTTCAGAAACCACAAACGGTTCTTTGGCCTCCTCAAAATAATGGCATTTACCAGCAACCAGTCTGGCTGGGGGGGTTCACATTTTCTAGCCACCTTCTGAACCCGAGACGAGAACGCAGCAAAGCAAAAGCAGAGTTGCTCTTGCAGCCCCAGTGCTGTGAACTTTGGTGATTACAGTGAGAAACTGTGACTCTTGGCACAAGTTCACACGTGTTGGTGATGCTGTGGGAAGGGCCCTGTGGGAGCCTCTGATGATGATGAAGGTGGGAAAGTGGGGACTCCTCAGCATACAGCCCAGATGGGCTCATGGCACCCCTATGGAGCGTTGTCAGTTGGCAATGCTGGCTATGAAGAAGAGTGGGGGTTCTCTGTCCTGCTCCCTAGCTCCCTCCAGGGCTCATCTGACTGGAGGCAGGTGAGGCCAGCTCCACACTCACCTTTGGAAGCCTGGAGGAAGTCAGCATAATTTTGTCTGAAAATGCTTCCCCACTTTTCAGCCAGGAACACCTGGGTGATGTTGAGTGCACTAACATGGTAAAGCACCATGAGTTCCTTGGGTCCAAGTGTACGGGCAATCCTGAGGCTTTAGTCAGAGCAAGATCTAAATCTCAATAATTAAGTACGTGCAGTAAAGCTATTAGGTGTCATCAATGTTTTAATTCCTGATTTAAATATTAATATAAAGAAAGAGCATAAAAGCAGTATCCCTGAAGGCACCAGGTCACCTCGTCCAGCAATCTGTTCTCAGAAGAGACCCAGAGACTTCCTCCATGTTTTTTACCTCTCCAGCCCACTGCCGGCTGTTTAAGTTTCAGAATCCTCATTCTAGTTTATAAATGTACAGCATCATAAATGCAAAACTGGGCATCATGGTAATTATTTATGACTTATGCTTCTGGCCAACACTGTTTCTGTAGAAGCTTTAATTATCATTTATGCATCTTTGTTTCGTGCCCATAAAAATGCTAGGGCTCTGTGTGGTTGAAAGCTGAATTTATAGGATCCTGGAAATGGCAGAGCCAGGATCCAGTGACAAAGGTTGTTCCTAACCACCAAAATTCCAGATTCAGCGAAAGGACATGAATGTCAGCAGGGCACCAAATGCAAAAAAAAAAAAAGCAACAGGTGACAGTCCCAGTAGGTGGAACTGCAGTTCCCAGAATAAAAGGGACTTGCACAAGCTGTGTCTGTGCCTGCATATGGGGGAGATGACCAGGGAGAGGTCTCTGAATCTGAGACCCCAAGAAGCTGACATGGCAAGAGTGGCAGCACAGATACTCAGGCTCAAGAACCTGGTGCACCCTCCCTCCCTCCCTCCCATGCTCAGCAGAATAACTGCACTCCAAGTAAGCACCGCAGCTCCTTACCAGTAGTGTCTGTTCACCCTTGATGTGATAATATTGGTGGACCCTTATGGAGAGTGTGATCTCCAGCCACTGGGCAGCTCCACAGTTCAGCCTGAGCAGAGAAGCAGAAAAGCTCAGGGATGTCTCAGCTAAACAGGCAGATGCAGGACTGTGTGATCAGCATCACCAGCTGCTCCCAGCATGCCTGCCATTGGCAAGCATCTCAGCACTGGAGGAGAGCTGCCCCAAGCCCACACACTGCAAGGCTGCCTTAAGCTTGGAAACAGACTGGATTTCTTCTTCTAAAAAACACTGAGGGGAAAATTCAGGATGCAACATCTTTGAGTATTTCCTACAGAAACCACAGCATAACATGCTAGCCTCAGCTGGTTTTTAACAGGAAAACCAAGTTTCTTGCTAAGCAGGGCTTGAAACTTCTGGAGCTTCCAGAAGCTCAGAAAATGGGAACGAATGAAGAAAAAAGGATCTTGGCAGGGATGAATAAGGATAAGAAGGAAAAGCATTCTGCAGGCAGCAGCCATGGGCTTTGGCAGCCACTTCCTCATGTAGAAGGAAAAGACCAAGTTAAAAGCTGCTTGAGGAAAGGAGATTCAGCAGTGGATTATTTAATCTCCATTACCAGAGCCAAAGGGCTGTTCCTCATACTGTTGATGGGCTGAAGGCAGGCCTTTTACCACAAGCACCTGGCTTTCACAACCAGGCTGAAAAATGTACAAGGCATCAGAAAAAACACCCTAATTATTAGGGAAGCAATCCAAGTGCAAAGCTCGTGAAGGGAGCTGATTACGTGCTGAAATCAAAGGGAAATCCTTGATCGAAAGGAAATTTTTAGCCAGTACACTCAAAGGCTCCCTAAATCAAAGACAAAATCCTCCTTTAATCAAAACCATTGACCAAGGCTGAAAGCACATGGAGCCACCAACAATGCCCACAGCATTGCCTTTCATGGCAGGGCTGACGTACTCATACCCCGGGTTCTTTCCCCCAGAACCACTTATCTGTGTTCTGGGAGCAGCTCCCAGCACTCAAAGCACAGTTTTGTAGGGGCAGTAACCATGAGCCATCAACTACAGTCCAAAGCATCACAGTGTCCTTATTTTAGCTGTCTCAAACTTTCAGCTTCTGTCTTGACACTGGAGAAGTCATTAGGAAAAGCAGCAAGAGTTAATTGGGCCTTATCTAATCTCAGCCCAACCCAACGTTCAATTAGCTAGAGTTTATCAGCAATTCCTGATAATAGTCTGTCAGCTTTGGGGAAATTTCACTCAGACAGGTGTGTGGCATGCAGACACGTAGGTGAGGTCAGGGAGCACTGCTTCTCAATCCAGGAGAGCAGACACAGATACTCAACACAATGATCAGTGCACATCACTTTAATTGTGGTTAAAGCAACCAGCTATTCAATCTATTCATTAATGAGTTGGATGAGGGATTAGAGTGCACTGTCAGCAAGTTTGCTGATGACACAAAACTGGGAGGAGTGGCCGAAACCCCAGCAGGGGCTGTGCTGCCAGTCAGCAGGACCTGGACAGGATGGAGAGCTGGGCAGGGAGAAGTTTAATTAACTATAACAAGGGCAAGTGTAGAGTCTTGCGTCTGGGCAAGAACAACCCCAAGTTGTTCTTGTTGTATAGGCTGGGGACCAACCTGTTGGAGAGCAGTGTAGGAGAAAGGGACCTGGGGGTCCTGGTGGACAGCAGGATGACCATGAGCCAGCAAT